>JAAALK010000288.1:16083796-16218031 GCA_019279435.1 Zizania palustris
CTGTTGAGGTTTGCTCCTCGGGCCGAAGCTTCGACAGCGTGGGCTTCGGCCAGGCCCGTCGAGGCTTGCTCTTGGGCCAAAGTTTCGACAGTGTGGGCTTCCGAAGCTTCGGCAGTGTGGGCCTCTAAAAGCTTCCTGGCTGAAGCCCATGGGCTGGCTGGAGGCTTTCGGAGCCCATAGTTTGATGGGCTTCGGGCCTGTAGGGCTTCGGACAGACCCTGGACATGTGTATTTTTGGCCCAAATCACCAAAAGTTGATATTTTAATAATCTAGCCATTTTTTGCTATCAACAATACCCCCGCTCAAGCAGAAATGACTTAAGTCTATCATACCAAGCCCGAGGGGCCTGCTTGAGTCCATAAAGAGTCTTATGAAGTTTAAGAACTTTATGCGGGTATTTAGGGTTTTCAAAGCGAGGGGTTGTTTTACATAGACATCTTCACCTATGAAGCCATTAAGAAATGCACTTTTGACATCCATTTAATAGAGTTTGAATCCCCGGGATGTCTCAAAGGAAAGCAAAATCCTAATGGCCTCTAGACGCGCAACAGGTGCAAAAGTCTTAGTAAAATCAATCCCTTCTAATTGAGAATAACCCTGAGCTACAAGTCTAGCCTTGTTTCTAACTACAGTCCCATCCTCCCCTTGTTTGTTTTTGAAAATCCATTTTGTTCTAATGAAATGAACATTTGGTGGAGGATCAACTAAAGTCCAGACTTGGTTCCTCTCAAAATTTTCAAGTTCTTCATGCATGGCATTGATCCAGCTAGAATCAGAAAGTGCATGACTAACATCTAAGGGCTTGAAAGAAGCAACAAAAGCGGAATCAATGAAATGAGCATGAGAACGAGTTACCCTTTGATCAAGCTCACCGATGATCTTCTCGAGAGGATGCATCCTTTGAACATGATGTGGAGCCTCGCGGCGAGATGTAGTCTCTCCCTCAACTTGTGCGTTGGAGTGGTCCAAGATGACCGATGTCGAGGTAGTTGCTTTGGGACCTTGCGCCAAAGTGGTCGAAGCGGGCTCGGCTTCGGGGTTGATGTCGAGGGTAGTAGGGGTTCATCCTCAAACTCTCCGGGATCTTCATCTTCAAAGATAGTATGTTCCATGTTGTGTTCATTTTCCTATTCAAAAGTAGAAATAATAGAGGGGGTTGATTCATCAAAAATCACATCACATGACTCGATGACAGTGTTAGTTTCCAAATTGTAAACATGATAAGAATGACCATGTGTATTGTAACCCAAAAAGATCCCGTCAGAAGAACGCTACTCAAATTTGTCCAAATTTCCACGTTTTAGGATAAAGCAACGACATCCAAAGACTCAAAGATTAGTAACTTTAGGTTGTCTCGCAAAACGCAGCTCATAAGATGTCAAATTCAAAATTGAGCGTAAGAAGATTCGGTTTGAGATGTAACATGCAGTGTTCATGGCCTCAGCCTAGAATTTTCTAGGATTCATGTGCTCATCGAGCATCGTCCTAGCCATCTCAACCAAAGTGTGGTTCTTCCTCTCAACAACACCGTTCTATTGAGGAACCCGCGGAGCAGAGAATTGATGTTTGTTGGAACGACGGATCGAACCAGCAGGTTTCCTCAGTGGATGGAAGTAATGAAATGTTGTGCGCTCTGTATTCTTGGATCGTGTGTCTTACAACTACAGTTGGGGGGTATTTATAGGGTGGCCTGCTCGGAAGGGCCGGGTTCCCACAACCCCCAACTGCCATTCGATCTGACATCGGTCAGTGGTACAGACAAAACAAACACTACATAGTACAGACAGGAACTATATAGTATAGACAGGAAGGTGTGATCTGACAGCGTATCGGCCGTGTCGGGCGCTGTAAAGGCCACCCAACACGGCGCAGTCGATCACGATCTTGTCCCCCTACGGCCTTGACTAGGTCTCCCTGGCATATGGCATTTCTTTGGAGCGTCGGCTCCTCCCGAAGGGTGGCCTCCGGCACCTGGCTGGTCTCTCCCTTAGACTCCTCTGGCACGTCTCGGGGCCTCCGAAGGCCTTCGGCTTCCTCGTTCGGAGGTCCAGGCACCTCCGGCGTAGGGCTCTGGTCTTCTGGCCATAGTCGTCCTTCGGAGCCATACAGGCCTTCACGCTCCCCTACTATCATCGCGATTATCTCCCCCAACAATGTTCTATGCCATGCTCCATGCAAAAGTCAACAAAGAGACTGTTCTTGAACTTAGTGCCATTATCACTTTGAATGAATTTTAATGCACCAAGGAGTTCAGTGAAAAGTCTCAAAGCCAAGCTCCGAAAGTGTGAAAACACTTCATCCTTGCTAGCAAGAAAGAAGACCCAAGAGTAGCGAGAGAAATCATCAACAATAACTAGCACATACCACTTGCCGCCTAAAGAACTAACCCGAGAAGGACCTACAGTGTCCATGTGAAGTAGTTCACCGGGTTGTTCAGTCATCACCGTGGTGACTGACGAGTGCAAAGCAGCAATCATTTTTCCATGTCGACAAGGAGTGCATACTAAATTCTTCTCAAATTTAAGCTTGGGCAATCCTCAGATCAGACCTAGGGCACTCAGACGAGCAAGAAACTCAAAGCTCATATGCCCTAATCTCCTATGCCACTTCCAAAGCTCAGAAGTAGAATGTGCAACAAGACAATGAGAAGAACCAAATGACTCAGAAAAATCAGCTCCAAAAACTCTCCCAACTCTAAAGATCTTACAAACCACAATGCCATCAGAATTGAGTACTTGTGAAGTATCATGATGGAATTGCACTTCGAAGCCCTCATCAAGCAATTGAGATACAGAAAGCAAATTGTATCCCAAGTTTTCAACCAAAGCAACATCTTTGAGAGTGAAATTCGAGTTGATTCTTACCACACCTTTACCTTTCACTCTACTCCTTCGATTGTTGCCGAAGGTGATATGTTCATTTTGCTTGGTTGTGGTGAGGCTGGAGAACCATGCTGCATCTCCGGTCATATGGCGCGAACAACCGGAGTCCATGATCCATGTGCCCTCCAAGCCTTAGTCTGGTGCCTACACATGATAAGAAAATCTCGATCACTCAGTGTTGGGGTGAGTGAAAACATGATGAGGCATCCAGCACTGAGTGACACGAGTAGTAGGCACAGTAAAAATAGACTGTCTACGTACAGGATAATCAGAATGATGCAAAGTGCAAGGTCTACCTACATGCTGTGACCCAAATGTATTATGAGGTATTCTACCCTATCAAGGTACAAAGCTACTCGCACGGGGTCTACCATCATATGGAACATGGTGAACACCTCGAGGAGCAAAACCTCTCCGAGAAGTACGAGGATCCTCGAAAATAGGACGTGAGTAAAACTTAGACTCATGCATACCTCGTGATGGGTAATGCATGTCTTGGAAACTCATCGCCTGAGAGCGTCACTCATCCTTGATGCGACGAAAACAGAACTCAACCAAATGACCCGCCCTCTGACAGTAGGAACAATGAAAAACTCTCCTAGTGGCACTCTCATGGGTCATAGTAGCAATCCTCACAGGCTACTTGGGCTTCTACTGAGTCGTTTTCTTGGGAGGGATTTTCTTGACAGGAGGAGTGGTTTTCTTTTGAGTTCGGGTTTGCTTTTTGGCTGATGGAGTGTCTAACAGGGCTCTTTCTTTCTCTAAGGTAGTGGGTGAGGTAAAAACAGTTTTATTCTCACTATCTAAAGGAATCCTCTCAAAACCCAAACCCAGAGCTAACCCTGCCATGTCAGCACACATCTTGGTCTTGGCCAAGAGCAAGTCCATCCTACCCTTTCCCTCAGTGCATTTGTTAACCACAGAAAGAAGGTATTCATTTTCAGTCATGAGGTTTTTAGCTCACTCTCTAACAGTGCCTAGCTGGTCCTTAAGGATTATGCAAGTGTCACACACAGGTTGCACATCCTTAGAACTACCAGCCATCTCCAATCTAGCCTCTAAATCCTGAACATGCTTATCACGTAAATCACTGCTCTCTCGTAATAAGGGGTAGTTCATGCATTCAATTATATCATGAGGACTAGAATCAAACATCAAAAGCTGCTTCTGTGTAGTATCAAGCTCAAAAAGAGTTTGAGCATGCATAGAATGCAACTGAGCAAGCTCACCCATGACAACAGTGCAAGATTCACATTCAGCATCATTAACCCTATACTTGAGTATGGCATAATCAGTAGAAACAGATTCTAGCCTAAGTCTAAGGTCTTTTCTATCTCTAGCGGCTTGCACAAGTAACCTATCCTGATCAAGAACTACTTCATTCAGTTCATCTAATTTAATTGAAAGTTGGTCATAGGATAGTGGTACCTCAGATGAGTCAAGCTCATCGCCGCTGTGATCGCTGTCGGCCATGAAGCAAAGGCCGGTGAAATCTCGTCCCTTCTTGTCCTTCTTCTCCTCCTTCCTTGGGGACTCCTCTTCCTCATCAGAGCTCGACTCCTCAGTTGAGGAAATGTCGATGTCGTTGAGAGTAGCAACAAAAGCTCTGGAAGTGGCTTTGGCTACTCTCTTAGCCACCTTGCCGCGCCTCCCCTTCACAAAGGGCTTCCTCTCCTTTTTGTGGTATTTGGGGCGCTCACTCTCATCTCTCTTCTTGAGTTTAGGACAATTGGCCTTGATGTGAGAAGTGTCGCCACACTCAAAACAACCACTAAAACCACTTCTCCTCTGATCCCATCTCTCATGGTGAAAACGGGTGAACCTTCTAGCAATGAGAGCAATCTCTTCATCATCTAGAGTATCCACCTGCTCCTTAGTGACGGAGACCAGGGAGGACAAAGCAAAACCACCTGCAAGAACACAAGTGCCAGATGTGCTTGGTTCTGCAGTGGTGCCACGGCTAGTGCTAGATACTAGTGCCAATGGTTGAGGCAAAGAGTTTCTGTGCACGACAAGAGATGCCTTGGCATTATTTGTGGACTTCAGCTTGCTGAAGAGCTCATCACAGGTCAATGTGTCATAACCTGCGAACTCCTCAATGTTGGATATCTTCACTTCCCATATGCTACGATCAATAGAATAGACAAGCTTGATAGCCCTGTCATGATCATTGTAAGCAAGCATCCCATTGGACCGCAAGTTACTCACTGTCGCATCAAAGCGAGAAAACATGGCATCTATAGATTCACCAGGCGCCTGCACAAACAGTTGATAATGTTGGTTGTATGTGCTTTGGCGCCTGGCCTTAATCTGTGTAGAGCCCTCATGAAAAATAGTGAGTGTGGTCCAAATCTCCCTAGTTGTCCTAAGGTGCTGCACCCTATCAAACTCACTTCGACTCAAACCAATGAACAATATATTTCTAGCCTTGGAGTTAGCATTATACTGATCCTTTTCTGTTTGAGAGGTGCAAGTTTTAGGGATGGAGTATTGTGAGTCCACAATCTCCCAAATTGCATTTCCTTGGCTTAGCAAGTAAGCCTCCATGCACACCTTCCAGTATGCAAAGTCCGTCCCATCGAACAGAGGTATTTTACTAACTCTGTCCATGTCGCCAACAGATCACAAAACCGGTTAAGGTCAACTGGTGATCTTAACCCACTCTGATACCAATTGTTGGACCGGAAACAGCGACCAGAGGGGGGGTGAATGGGATCTTTTAAAATTTCAGACTAAAAATAGCCTTCTGTTTTAATTCTGTCTTCTGCAGAATAGGCTTCGAACACACCCTTCGAAGTTCTGGTTCGGAGGTGTTTCACAGCTCTGAAACCAGGCTTCGCAAGGAGCAAAAGTTCCATGTCAAGAAGACTTCGCTCCACCCACAACATCCAAAAGCTCAACTCTGCTAAGTCAGTGTAGGCTCCGCACACAAGGTGCCTTCGAGCAGACTTCGCACTTCACCCTTCGCAAGAGATGAGTTCCCTTTGAGGACTTCGACCATATACTCCGCACTAGCAACTAGTACTAGGCTTCGTATTTCGGAGGTCAAGACGCACGCTGAGCATACTACGAAGAGGACTTCGACAAGGGAAGAAAACGGGCTTCGATTTAAGCCAAGACAGTGCTTCGCTAGTAATCAGAGAGGTCTAGCCTTTAGTTTACACAGAGAGAACAGACACTGAAAAACACACTTCACACACACAGATCACTCACACACTTCTCCAAAAATACTCCAGCGCAATAACCTCAACACGGGAAGAAGTGAGGCACAAAGAGATCAATACATGCAGTGGAAAGTAGGCATACAAGTTCAAACAGTAAATGAAAACAAAATCAAAGTTTCATTGCATGAACAGAGAACACAAAATGAACTCACAAGATGAATACAGAGGGCGTGGCGGCTTGAAGAGGAGCTCAAAAATGACTGCTCAAAAAGTGTTATTGTTGCCTAGCTAGCCTCCACTATTTATAGGCACTATTCAGCCCTATGAATAGACTACTTTAGCCCTAGGGTTTACACTGGTTTTGTCTCATCAGAACAGGGGGTACAGTTGGTAGTCTACTTTATTTGGAGGCTTCTTTTGTCAACTTCGCAGAGGAGACAACATCAGCTTTTGCAGAGCAGACACGGTTAGCCTTTGCAGTCTTGGATTCTTCTAAAGCCCCCCTTCGCACGCGAGGGGTGCGGTAGCTTCGGTGAGAAGCCTTGACCATAACGACCTTTGCTTCACCAAAGTCAGCCTTCGATACAGTGATGGTTTTGAGCCGAAGCCATCAAAGCCCTTGAGCCTTCACGCCATCACCTCCGGAGTGGACCACTCAGTCAGTCCGTGTACCGAAGCCTTGCATGGCCAAAGTACTTCAAGACAACCACACTCCGAAGCCCCACCTTCAGAGTACCACCCTTCGAAGTCCCTCCTTCGTCCAAGGCCTCTGCATGAAGCACTCCATGAGTACTTTGTCGCAGTGTCTCTCCCCGAGCACACTCCTCGACGAACCTCACCCGGGTTATGCCTTCGATGCACCTTGACTTTTGAGACCTCCATCGGGTAAACCTTTGAGTGCCTCTATCTGGAGCACACTTCGAACACCATGCCTCATTGTTGAGGACTTTATCCACCATACTCCGAAGTCACTCCATTCGGAGTACCCTTCAAAGTGCCTCACCTCCGAGGACTTCGTCTCGGGGTACCTTTAGTCGGAGCCACGCTTTGCACCCTCTGCCTTCGCTTGGCGCCCCTTGACTCAAGGCCGACCTCGACCCCTCACAGCCTTCGTGACCGAGCTCCCCGCTCGCCTAGCATCAAGCCTCCCGCTTGACCCAGGTTCACTTGCTGTGTACCGTCCATCGCCTCCAAAGACACCTGCGCACCACAAACAGACAGACAAGTGTATCCAGTACCCCAGAGACCTCTCCAAGTAAACAACCTCTGGTACACCCTCCGGTGTACCGCCCAAAGTACCGAACACTCCAGTACAACCAAGTCATCATGTACTATCGGACCCCTCCGACAGGCACACTCCACTGCAACAGCTGCAGCAAATAGAACCCACCGAACCCTTCGATGAAACAACCTCTGAACCCCTTCGGAGGGACCCCTTTGAATTAGAGGACAAAATTTGTCAATCACTCATCACAGATTCTGAAACCAACCCTTGGTTTCTCAGATTGTCATGCCCCCGCATGAGATATGCACGCAGGCAGGAGGCAAAGATGACCTTGACGAGCGGATTCACGCAATGTTTAGAGAGATTCATAAGTCGTACCCTCATCACTTCGACACCATCCCATTCCCGCATGGCTTTAGGGTACCTGAATTTATAAAATTCGACGGTGAAGGTAGTAACACCACCCTAGAGCACATAGGCTAGTTCTTAGCGCAGTGTGGCGAAGCTAATGGGTCGGACGCGTTGAAGCTTAGATTGTTTTCTCTATCGCTTTCTAGCACCACTTTTACCTAGTTTTCGGCGTTATCGCTGAACTCCGTTCAGACTTGGGCCCAGTTGGAGCAGAAGTTCCATGACTATTTTTAAACTGGGGAGACCGAGCTTAGACTTTCACACTTGATGTCGGTTAGACAGAAGGCTAATGAGAGTGTCTCTGAGTACGTTAAGCATTTTAGGGACACTAATAACCAATGTTTTACTTTGAACATTTTCGATAGAGACTTGGTCGACCTAGTTTTCAATGGTATCCACTCTGAGCTCAAGGAGAGGATAGATGGCCAGGATTTCTTTGACGTTAGTCAGGTTCTGTAGAAGGCTCTTGTTCTGGAAAGCCGAGACAAAAGTAGAAAGTTCACTAAAACATTTAACAAGCCTAAGGCCGATGTGCACGTCATGGAGCACTCCGATGAGGAGTCATCGGAGAGCGAAGATGACTCGGTCGATATGTACACCGTAGAGTGGACTTTGTCTAGTAAGGCCAAGCCCATCACTTGCACTGAGTTACGATTGTCTCCTACTAAGAGTTGGCCCAGCGAGGTGAAGTATCCATTTGACGTGACCAAGTGTGACAAAATATTTGATTTCATGTTGAAGAACAAACTTATCAGGTTGCCGAAGGGTCACGTCATTCCATCCGCTGATGACTTGAAGAAGTGGGCTTATTGTAAGTGGCATGATTCTCATTCCCATTCTACTAACGATTGCAATGTTTTTCGTCGGCAGGTTCAATCGACCTTTGAATAAGGATGGTTGACATTGGATACAAATCCCAAGATGAAGCTCGACCAAGACCCTTTCCCCATTAACACTATCGATCTCGACTAGAAGAAGGTGCTAATTTGGCCCAAGCAGGCCGGGTCTGCTGAGGAGAAGGAGGTCATGATCGGAGAACCGCGCCCACACACGCTCGTGCCAAAGAACCCTGAGGTAGGAGTGTGGAAAGTGAACACAAATGCATCGTCTTTTGTTGCGAATCGCAAGAAGCCGAAGGTGATGTACGACATGCTGATCCATAAGAACAAGAATAGGGACGAGAAGGAAAACACTCGGCCAGGACCTCCAGCGAGGTCGGGCCCTCCTCGGAAGAGTGGGTTCGGCTCACGATGGTCGAGGCCATTGGAGCCACCATTCCCTCCGCCACCCTATCATCTATCGATGGCGCAGTGGCCCCCTTGCTACTTTTCGCCTCACGGGTACCCTACCCCATACTATATTGCTCCATTCATGCCATCTGGGTTTTATAACATGCAGGGTCAAATGATTGCTCCAAGAAATGAGGTCTTCGGCAGACTATCTGTCGTGCCATGAGGACGTCCGGAGGCAGTTTACGAGGCTATCATCGTCAAGGTGGGGTCTTAGGATGTCCCAATGCCTAAAGAGGCCTCCGCAGAGCAAGGCAAAGGCAGACCACAAAGGTCACCTGAGGAGATCGCCGGTCAGACCGTAGCCTCAGGGTCGGTCCAACTGACTTCACCACTATGGTCTGACCGGCCTACTATGGCCGGTCCGACTGGATCTATCCAGACATCTGGCACCAGTCAGTTTGACCAGCCCCCTATGGCTGGTTCGACCGACACAGTCCAGTAAGACCGGCCCAGTAAGGCCGGTCCGACCGACAGCACACGGGAGCAGGGTTCCGCCAAGCGCAAAGCTACTGAGGCTGATCCGGGCAATGCTTGTTCGACAAAAAATTCTAGGAACAAAGTTGTGGTGCCCAGCACTAAACCGCAGCTTTCGTGGGAACCCCCAGGTATGACTAAGTCCCAGAAGAGGCGGCTACAACATCTTCGAGTCTAGAAGATGCGTGAGAAGAAGGCCGAGGACAAACGTGACACTGTTTTCGAGGAGATTTGTCCCCGACCAGCAGCGAGACAGGTATGTAAGCCAAAGCAGGTTGCCGTAAACAACCCAGCTCCTACTCCAAGCGACGAGGAGGACGATCTGATGGAAGATGACTACACACCCATCTCCGAGGGCACGCCTCCACAAGCGGTGGATATAAACGTCGTCATGCTACCTACTGAGTTTACTCTCCTGCAGGAAGGGTTCGAGGTCGCTCAGTTGAGCCTCGGCCCCCAGGAGGCTTTTTTCGAGAAGCCCAAGGATACAGATCGTCACGTGAAGCATCTTTATGTCAAGGGGCACATCGACGGGATGCCAATCTCGAGGATGCTTGTAGATGGAGGCGCCACCATCAATCTAATGTCATACTCTCTATTGAAGAAGCTCAGCAAGAATGAAGACGACCTGATGAGGACTAACTTGACTCTCAACGGCTTCAACGGCAAGAACTCTGAGGCCAAGGGCATACTTTATTTGAAGCTAATAGTGGGCAGCAAGACGTTGCCGACATCGTTATTCGTCGTCTATGTGCAAGGTAACTACAGCGTGCTACTTGGGCGTGATTGGATCCACACAAATTGCTGCATTCCATCTACTTTGCACCAGTTCCTAATTCAGTGGGACGACGATGACGTGGAGATTGTACCAGCTGACACTTCAGCCTAGTTTTCTTTGGCTGATGTGTCTATCGACGTTGTCCACAATAAAGTAGATTGTTTGTCAGGTAGAGATCTCTGAGATTATGACTTTGTTAGCATGTCTGAGGGATGTTTTTTTCCCATGTCTGTTAAGCCGGCTGGTGTAGCACGACTATCTCTAAACTAGTAGTCATGTCTAGTAAGAGTAATCTTGATTGGCCAAAGTCTCGCGTGAAGCAATATCGATCTTCTAAAGACGGTATCGCCGAAGCCATTGAAGATTTTAGCGAAGTAGAAAAGGTAGGTCAAGGTTTTGTGTTAGTTGATCCTCTAGAAGAGATCGACATAGGTGATGGTAGTATTCCAAGGCCGACTTTTGTAAACAAAAATTTGTAGGCTGATGAAAAGGCCGAAGTAATAAAGTTGCTTCGATCGTATGTCGATTGTTTCCCATGGGAGTATAGTGAGATGCCCGGACTAAGCCATGATCTCGTGGAGCATCGGCTACCTATTAAACCCAGGTTTAGGCCTTATAAAAATCCCCCTCGTCGCTTTAATTTGGCCATGTATGACCGAGTTAAAGAAGAGATAGAACGGTTACTCGAGGTTGAGTTTATTAGGCCATACAGGTATGTTGAATGGGTTGTTAACATTGTGCCTGTAGAGAAGAAAGAAGTGGCAAGATTCGTGTGTGTATTGATTTCAGGGACTTGAACAAGGCCACTCCGAAGGATGAGTATCCCATGCCAATAGCCGACATGTTGATCAACGATGCTTCAGGACACAAGGTACTAAGTTTTCTTGATGGCAGCGTTGGTTATAATCAGATCTTTATGGCCGAAGAGGACGTCTATAAGACAACCTCTTGATGCCCTGGTTTTGTCAGCTTGTTTGAGTGGGTTGTGATGACTTTTGGTTTAAAGAATGTTGGCGCTACATATCAACGTGCTATGAACTTGATCTTTCATGACTTGCTAGGAGTTATGCTAAAGGTCTACATAGATGATGTTGTAGTCAAATCGGATGCTATGGGAAATTATCTAGCCGATTTGAGAGTTTCTTTTGAGAGAATGCATCAGTATGGCTTAAAATGAATCCACTCAAGTGTGCTTTTGGTGTGTCGGTGGGCAAGTTCTTAGGGTTCATGATTCATGAGAGAGGTATTGAGCTTGATCCTAAGAGGCTTGAGAAGATCAAGAACATTGAAGCACCGACATGCAAGAGAGATGTGCAAAAGTTTCTAGGCAAGGTGAATTAGTTGCAGCGCTTTATATCTAACTTGTCTAGTAAGATCGATGCTTTTTTCCCCATACTTTAGCTAAAGAATGAATACGAATTCACTAGGGGGCAAGTCAGCAACGCGCCTTTAAGAATATTAAAGAGTTCTTGTCATCACCGCTTGTGGTATGAGCACCAAAATCTAGGATTCCATTTCGGCTATACATTGCTGCAGAAGATAGATGTCATGCTAACTCAGGAAGTGGAGGGAAAGGAGTACATCATCACATTCTTGAGTCGCCTCCTATTGGACGCCGAGACGAGGTACATGTTCTTATAGTGTTTGTGTTTGTCACTTTACTATGCATGTACCAAACTCCACCACTATCTTTTATCTAGCACATGTATTGTTACTTGTCAAACTAATGTTTTAAAGTACATGTTGCAAAAGCCAATTCTGAGTGGGAGAATTGGAAAGTGGGCTTATGCTTTGATTGAAAACGATTTGGCTTATGAACCTTTGAAAGCTATGAAAGGCCAAGTCATCACAAATTTTATAGTTGATCACCATGTAGATGTCAATTGGAGTAGTGGTACTGCTTTGATCTAGGTAATACCATGGAAACTTTACTTTGATGGTTCAGCTTGCAAGAATGGCCAAGGTGTTGGAGTTGTGCTCATATCACCTAGTGGTATGAGTTTCGAGACCTCGGCCTAGTTAGAGTTTCCTTGTACTAATAATCAAGCCGAATATAAAGCTTTATTGTTAGGACTTGAATTGCTAAGCTCCATGGGTATTAAATATGTTCATGCATATGGTGATTCGCTATTAGTAGTTCAACAAGTAGCTAAGGATGCTCAATGTTTTAATGGTTTGCTAAATAGCTACTTGGATAAATGTCTAGACATAATGGCCACTCTTGATGATTTTGAGATTTCACATGTATCTAGAGAAGCCAATTCAGTAGCAAATGACTTGGCTCAGCAAGCATCTGGTTACCAAATTAATAGAGGTAAATTTTTCGCGCAAGAGAAACCTATGCTTGATTTTATTTTAATACCCGAGTCAGAACACATCGGTCTGACCGGCCTAACATGGTCGGTCCGACCGTAGGTGTCTGGTCGGCCTGACTAGCCATGCTAGGCCAGTCTGACCGCCCTGTGCCAGCCGTTCAGCAACGGCCGGTCTGACTGACCCTATATGGCCGGTCTGGCTGCCCCGTGTCAGGAGGTTTTAGGACATAGGGGGGAAGGTTGAAGTTTATGATTTGGATGCCAATTCAAGTGAGGATTTGGCGAGTACTTCAGAAATCATGAGGATGATTGGAAGACTCCAATTATTCAATATTTGATAGATCCTAGCAAGCGGGTTGATCGAAAGGTTCGGCGGCAAGCGTTTAGATTTGTGTTACTCGACGATGAGTTGTATCGCCGAACTGTTGATGGGTTACTTTTGAGATGTTTGAATGTCGATCAGTCTAGACTTTTTGTGGGTGAAGTACATGAAGGTCTTTGTGGTACTCATCAGTCGGCCCAGAAAATGAGATGGATGCTCAAAAGAGCGGGTTTTTATTGGACGACTATGACTGAGGATTGTTTTAAGTATTACAGAGGATGTGAAGCTTATCAAAGGTTTGGTAATATTCAGCTTGCACCCGCATCTTTACTTAACCCTATTATCAAGCCATTGTCGTTTCGAGGTTGGGCCTTGGACTTCATCGGCCAAATTTATCCTTCATCTTCAAAAGGGCATCAGTTCGTGTTGATGGCTACAGATTACTTAACCAAGTGGACCGAGGCCGTGCCTCTCAAGAACATGATGCAAAATGAGGTAATTGATTTCATCTTGAAGCACATTATACGTAGAGTTGGTATCCCTCAAACTCTTACCACAAATCAGGGTGATTCATTTGTTTCTAAAGAAGTATGTGATTTTGCCGAATCTTATGGTATAAAGTTGATAAACTCTTCACCATGCTATGCTTAGGCCAATAGTCAGGCCGAGTCTAGTAATAAAAATGTGATTAAGCTCATTAAGAAAAAGATTGAAGAGTTTCCTAAAAGGTGGCATGAAGTGATTTCTAAAGCATTATGGGCATGTAGAGTTGCAAAGCATGGTGCCACCAAGGTAAGTCCATATGAGTTGGTGTATGGACAAGAAGCCGTTTTGCCCGTAGAGGTGAATCTTGGCTCATTGAGGTTGCTTTAGCAAGATGGCTTATCGATCGATGAGTATGAAACTCTTTTGAAAGATAATTTAGAAGAGGTGACTGATAAGTGGTTAAGCGCTCTATAGGCAATAGAAAGAGACAGAAGAAGACTAGCTAGAGCTTATAAAAAGGTGAGAGCGAAATTGCTTCAAGTTGGTGACTTAGTTTGGAAGACGATTTTGCCTTTAGGCACTAATAGCCCAAAATTTGGTAAATGGTCGCCTAGTTGGGAAGGACCTTTCAGAGTTGTTGAAATCGCTCCAGGTAATGCATATTTTCTAGATTCTCTTCAAGGAGAGTTATTTCGTAGGGCTTTGAATGGTAGGTATTTGAAAAGATACTTCCCAAGTATGTAGCAAAACGCTTGAAGTGTCGAAAAGCTGATATGAAACATATCGCCTTTAGCTCATTGTGCTTTTGGCTCACTAAAGTTTGCCAAAATGCTGGGGGGCATGTGTTGATAGAAAAAAATGGCATTAATGGTAAAAATTATCAAAATATCACTTTTTGGTAGTTTTACCGAAAATATGCCGAGACCTGGCTGGCTCGGTCAAACTGGCTAGATGGGCTCAGTCAGACCGACCCAATCTGTATCTGATTTAGATTAGCTGATTTCGGGTTTATTTTATCTCTAATTAATTATTGACGACTTGGAACCCGTGTCCAACTAAAAATAGAGCCCATGCACTCATGACCAATCTCTATAAATAGAGGCAAGGCCGATTCAAGGAGGCCCCCCAAAACCCTAATAGATCCAAACTATTATCTACCTTGAATCACATTTACATTCAATTTACTTTTCTTGCCCTAGATTCAATTCAACACATCCATCTTCGTGAGTTTGCACTGAAAGCTCTATGTTCGTCGCATCATAATCACGATATGTCCTTGTTGGTTCACTCGTGAATTATTTGTTTCCTCCATGTAACATATTTCTATCATTTTATCGGTTTTTACCGGTAATTAGGTCCCTTGGCCGAGTTACTCCTAGTTTTCTAGTGTTTTTTTGTAGTGTTTCATCTCTCTTATCTTTGCCAAGAAGTTTCGGGCGAAGGCACCAACAGCAAGACGATCGTGGGAGGACCAAGCCGATTGGATCTATCACTGTCAGTCCGACTGGCATTGACAGGTCGGTCCGACTGGGCTGTGCCGTGCCGTAATACCATCACCGATACGTGCTGGTCTGATCGGTGGCACACGGTCGGTCCGACTGGCGGTGTGCAAGCAGGCCCCTGATGCATCCTTTTTGTACTGCCGATTAGATTGCCGCATGTAGGCCGTTCTGACCGCAGTCCCCTAGTCGATCTGACCGGTAACCATAGGTCGGTCCGGCCACGTAGCTTCTGTTAGGTTTAATCGATTTAGTTTAGTTGATTAGATTTAATTGTTTCCGCTTTGGTTTATTTATTTTAGTTACTTTCTCATACATCGGTGATGCGTCACGGGGTCCCGATCTTCACGACGTAGGATCGATCTTCAGATAACTAGCTATAGAATAGCCGGATAACTTGCTGCAAGCAGCGATAACTAGTGCAACCTGGCAAATAAAACTCGAAGCCAACCACCGTCTTTAACCGGCAACCTGAATCGAGGATTCGCCCAACCACACTCTCAAAGAACCAACCAACACAGCCTACAATCAATCAAGGAGGACCTTGAAGGGAGTAGGAGCACCAATTGGGAGCGGATGAAGCCGCCGCTTCTGTAATCCCGCGAAGGAAATCACAAGAGCAAAGGAAGGTAGAGATCTCTCTCTGAGTTTGTTAGCACGCAGCTAAACAAGGGGTTCTGTATTCAATCATCAAAGGTGCCCATTACAATGGTGCTAGGGGGTATTTATACAAGGAGTAGACCTTGAAGATAGGTGCGAACATGAAAAGAAAAGACTAGGCGAACTATGTGAAAACGAATCAGCTTCTGGAGAGTTTCCGCGTGGCTGTTGGTCTTCTGAGCGGTCTTCGGTATTTCAGCAATAACTCCTCCTTGGAAGCTTCAATTCACGAACGGTTGGATTCTTTGGAAAGGTGACTTGATAAGGTTTCACACCATGTATAATATGCACCATGGAACTCAGTAGAATGATGCAGTTTTAATACGAGAACATTGACTTCATGCAGACTGTTGACCTTCGGGCCAGCAAGCACTAAAACTGGTCGGACGCCTTCATGCAAACTTCAAACAGGTCGGGGTTAGATTCATTGGAAACTAGACTTCAAGAGTTTTCCAAAAAGTGCTCATTTGCCTTCATAGCTTTTGGAAATCAAAAGTTATGATTATTTCTTTGAGACGATCCTGCAGGACTGGCTTGGTTCGAGCATGATTCTTCTATGTGTCCATTTCCTTGTGAATTCTTGTCATCCTTCTTGGTAAACCTGAGCATTAGCAATGTACACGACTTAGGTAGTATATAACTCTCATTAATAGTAAAATGAATTTCACAAAGTAGCGTGTGCACCTCTTGTGTAAGCTTCTTAGCTCAACTGCGTGTAATTGGTCCATCAAAAACATGTATTGGAGTCACTGTGGTCGAAGTGGTCGGTGTAGAGGTTGGAGTGGTCGGCGTGGTCATATCAATCGGCTAATTGAATAATTTTATATTAATATTATTTGATTGCCTGGTGACTTCGTTATTTCCTCACCACTATTTGAGGATCGTTAGAACGTGGCGTCGGTGTTGTGTTACGCTTAGGGGTTTACTCCTAAGTATCCATGCACTTTTGGATCGCCGGATCAGCATCAGTGCCTTTGGCACATTTTTGTGTCAACACTGACGTCATTGGAGGAATCCCCCTTGCCCAATCGTGTTTTCCTGCCGATTTTCTAGAATCGGCAGTCCCCACCTATTGCCACTGTTGTTCTTGGGTGAAGCAGCAACATCCTTAACTTCATTCTCTCTATCCTCCACGGATTTGGCAATTTTCTTCCGGAGCTTCTACCTTGGGTTCTCTGATCGGACCATCTGGTTCCCCTTCAGATATTACTCGGAGTATGAAAGCCCTCAACGGCTAGTAAAATGAATTTCACAAAG
Source organism: Zizania palustris (assembly GCA_019279435.1). Lineage (NCBI taxonomy): Eukaryota > Viridiplantae > Streptophyta > Magnoliopsida > Poales > Poaceae > Zizania > Zizania palustris. The sequence continues at coordinate 16,100,563 of JAAALK010000288.1, forward strand.
TAGCGTGTGCACCTCTTGTTGAAGCTTCTTAGCTCGACTGCGTGTAATTGGTCCATCAAAAACATGTATTGGAGTCGCTGTGGTCGAAGTGGTCGGTGTAGAGGTTGGAGTGGTCGGCGTGGTCATATCATCCTCCCCCTCTTGAAAAGGAGTCGTCCTCGACTCTAAAATGTCTTCACTTGTGAATGCTGATAGGTCAGCAACATTGAAGGAGTTGCTTACGCCATAGCTTGGTGGAAGGTCAATCTTGTATGCATTATCGTTGATCTTGGCAAGAACACGAAATGGACCATCCCCTCGTGGCATCAGCTTGGACTTGCGCTTATCAGGAAAGCGATCTTTACGCAAGTGAATCCACACCAAATCGCCTGGTTCAAACAACACCTTCTTTCTATGCTTGTTCATACTTGCAGCCTTACGTGTCGCCTTTAGCTCGATTGCTTCTTTTGTTTTCTCATGTATCTTCTTGACATATGCATCTTGCTTGGAGGCTTCCATATTGGTTCTCTCCTGTAATGGCAAAGGTAACAAATCTATCGGAGCAATGGGTTTGAACCCATAAACAATTTCAAAAGGACACAAGTTAGTGGTAGAATGTACTGCCCTGTTATAAGCAAACTCCACATGAGGCAAGCAGTCCTCCCAATCTTTCAGGTTCTTTTTCACCATGGTTCGCAGCAACATCGACAGGGTTCGATTCACCACTTCAGTTTGTCCGTCGGTTTGAGGATGACAAGTGGTCGAGAATAGAAGCTTGGTCCCCAGCTTGGACCACAATGTTTTCCAGAAGTAGCTCACAAACTTGACATCACGATCAGATACAATGGTCTTAGGCACCCCATGTAACCTCACAATTTCCCTGAAAAATAAATTAGCAACATGTGAAGCATCGTCGCTCTTGTTACAAGGGATAAAATGAGCCATCTTTGAAAATCTATCAATGCAACCACAACAAAAACAGAATCTTTTCCTCTTTGAGTTCTAGGCAGTCCCAGAACAAAATCCATACTTATGTCTTCCCAAGGAATTTTAGGAGCAGATAGAGGAGTGTATAAACCATGAGGGTTCAGTTTAGACTTAGCTTTGTGACAAGTGATGCAGCGCTCCACGAACCGGATGACGTCTCTCCTCATCTTGGGCCAATAGAAGTGATCACCTAGCAGCTCATAGGTTTTCTTTTGTCCAAAATGACCTGTCAATCCTCCTCCATGGGACTCCTGCAATAAAAGCAATCTAACCGAAGAATTTGGAACACAAAGCTTGTTAGCCCTAAACAAAAATCCATCATGTATATGATACTTTTCCCAACCTTTTCCATCTTTACAATGAGTGTATGGTTCTGAAAATTCAGGGTCATCATTATACATGTCTTTCAAACTTTCAAGACCTATAACCTTCACCTCAAGTTGGTTTAGCAACACGATTTTTCTAGACTAAAGCATCAGCAACCACATTGTCCTTACCTTTCTTATACTTCACAATATATGGAAATGTCTCGATAAACTCAACCCATTTGGCATGGCGTCGGTTTAGTTTTGCTTGGCCTTTCAAATACTTTAAAGCTTCATGATCGGAATGGATAACAAACTCTTTTGGCCATAAATAATGCTGCCATGTTTCAAGTACACGCACCAAAGCATACAATTCTTTATCATATACAGAATAATTCAATTGAGCACCTCCCAACTTTTCACTAAAATATGCTACAGGTTTGCCTTGCTGCATTAAAACCCCTCCTATGCCAATTCCACTGGCATCACATTCTACTTCAAAAGTTTTAGTCAAATCAGGAAGAACAAGCAATGGTGCTTCAGTTAAGCGTTTCTTTAATTCTTGAAAAGCATTTTCTTGTGAACTTCCCCATTTAAATTCAACACCTTTCTTTGTTAATTCATTTAAGGGAGTAGCAATGGTACTAAAATCTTTAACAAATCTCCTATAAAATCCAGCTAGACCATGAAAGCTTCTTATTTGACTTACATTCGTTGGAGTTGGCCAATCCTTGATGGCTTTCACCTTAGTTTCATCCACTTCAATTCCTTTTCCTGAAACAACAAAGCCAATGAACACAACATGGTCTGTGCAAAAACTGCACTTCTCAAGGTTAGCAAATAATTTCTCCTTTCGGAGCTCATCTAGGACTTGTCGAATATGATTCATGTGCGTTTCAAAAGACTTGCTGTAAATTAAGATATCATCAAAATAAACAACCACAAATTTTCCAATGAAGGCTCTCAAAACATGGTTCATCAATCTCATAAAAGTACTTGGAGCATTAGTCAAACCAAAAGGCATAACTAGCCATTCGTACAGCCCAAATTTTGTTTTAAAAGCAGTTTTCCATTCATCTCCAGCTTTCATTCTTATTTGATGGTACCCACTTTTCAAATCAATTTTAGTGAATATTATGGAACCACTTAATTCATCAAGCATGTCTTCTAATCGAGGAATAGGATGGCGATAGCGAATAGTGATGTTATTTATGGCTCTACAATCAACGCACATCCTCCAAGAACCATCTTTTTTTGGTACTAAAATAACAGGAACAACACAAGGACTTAAGCTTTCACGAACATAACATTTATCGAGAAGTTCTTGTACTTGCCTTTGTATCTCCTTTGTTTCTTCAGGATTGGTGCGGTATGGTGGTCGATTTGGAAGAGCAGCCCCCAGAATAAGATCGATCTGATGTTCAATCCCACGTACAGGAGGTAATCCATTCGAGGTTTCCTTTGGAAAAACGTCCTCATATTCCTACAAAAGATGAGATACCATACTAGGAAAAGAGGTGTTATCGTTAGCTGACACTAAAATGTCTTTGCACACAAGTACAAAGAGTACTTGATCTGGGTTGTTCCTTACTTCTCTCATCTCAGATTTTGTGGCTAACATGACTAAATTTTTTTTCTTCTTCTTTCTTTTGATCTCTCAATTTTTTTTTGATATTGGGCTGGTGGCTCTCACTCTCTGATTTGTGGAAGGCACTCGAATTCTTTTTCTCTTCCTTTCCGTTCTCATCTCTCACACTAGAGCTCTTTTGCAAATGCTCAGCAAGAATTGGCTGTGGTGTCATAGGTTTGAGTACAAACTTCCTCCCCTTCAAATCTAGAGTGTACTGATTTGTTCTCCCGCAATGTTGAGTATATCGATCATATTGCCATGGCCTCCCGAGTAGTATGTGACATACGGACATAGGTACCACATCACACTCTACCGTGTCAACATATTCACCAATCTTGAAGGGAACTTTTACTTTGTATCCAATCTTGATGTCACCGGAATCATTCAGCCATTGGACATGATATGGATGAGGATGTCGCAGAAGTTTCAGATCAAGCTTGTCAACCATCTCACGACTAGCAAGATTATGACAGCTTCCTCCATCAATGATCATCTTCACTACCTTATCTTGCACTTTGGCTCTTGTCTGAAATAAATTATGCCGCTGGTCGTTCTCAGCTTCCTTCATCTGAACACTCAATATTGGTGCCACCACAAGAGCAGCACCTTGCTCAAAATCACAGCCGGTATGTTCCTCTTCTTCATGGGCTTCTTCTTCTATATCTTCCTCTTCACTGGCTGATTCGTACTCTCCATTATCATGTACAATGATCACTCTATTATTTGGACACTCTCTAGCAACATGTCCACGACCTCCACACATGAAATACTGAATCCCACTGCTCTTGGATGTAGAACCCACTGAAGTGGAGGTGGAAGCTACTGGTTTGGAACTCGTGCTCGGGGCAGCAGAGTTCTTCCCACTAAAATTACTTTGAGCATTAGAACGTGAGCCTCCAAATGAACCTTTCGCAGCTGACGGTGCAGTAGTAAACTTAGAATTTAACTTGCTTCCTCCAAACACAGTCCTCGTACCAAAAGGCAAAGACTTACTGCTCTTGGTATCTTGCTGCAGTTGGTGTTCAGCTTTGGTGGCTTGATGTACCAAATCAATAAGACGACAGTACGACTGAAACTCAACAATGCGTTGAATATTTCGATGCAACCCAGCCATGAATCGTGCCATAGTTTGTTCTTCATCTTCATATACATTGGCTCTAATCATTGCCTTCTCCATCTCTTTATAATACTCTTCAACAGAATAACTTCCTTGTTTCAAATTCTGTAGTTTATCAAAAAGATCACACCGATAATGCTTCAGCACGAAACGTCTTCTCATTTCACGTTTCATCTCTGCCCATGTGGCAATAGGATGTTCTCCATCTTCTTCACGATCTTGGAGAAGTTGCTCCCACCAAATCAGAGCATATCCTTCAAACTCTAGAGATGCCATAGCCAACTTCTTCTCTTCTGTATAATTATGCAAGCGAAAGATCTTGTCGACCTTCAACTCCCAAGTGAAATAAGCTTCAGGATTAGATCCTCCATCAAATTTTGGCATGGTAAATTTCAGTTTACCAAGCCTCTCTTCACGATGGCCTCCTCTACGATGTTGGCAATCATGATGGGAATGATTATCATCATTTTCAAATTCGGATTCTTCAGTGTCTTGATTTCTTCGATTCCAGCCCCTCCCTCTTCCATGTGCAGCACTTCGGTTCCTCCGTCCTCTTCTTCCTCCTCTTCCATCACTATCATCACCTTCTTCACCATGGGTGCTTGCTCCATCATTAGGTGGACGACGTCCCCTAATTTCATTTAGTATGGTTTGAAAATCTTGGGCCAACCGATCTTGTCTCTCTTCTAGACTTTGCTGGAATTCATTAAATTGTGCCATGGTGACACAATCATTGATCTCAACGCCGTCACCCATCTTTCTGTAAAATTAGTGACAACAAAGGAACAAGAGTATATGTGGAATAAAAATATATGTGGGATCTCTCAATCTCACTTCTCTTACCAACCGAGGCTCAGTGAAGTTCCTGCGGGTTACAGAGAAACAAAATGTGTGGTGGTACCGAGAGCGATGGTTAAGCGAATACAAGACCAGAGAGTACCGATTACGATGGCTTTTATGTGGAGCTTGGTGGGGATTATAAACAAGGAATGCAATCTGAATTCTAGTTGTTGTAAAGTTAAGTAACAATCCAAACTAGAGGTTCCCTGCTTAGTGCTGATCTCAAAATGCTAAAGATGTAAATGGATCACACACACGTGAAAAGAAAATCTCAGATTGATGCAAACAAGGAGTATGATTGGGATGCAAGTGTTGCAATCAAACCCAACCAAAATTTTGTACCAACAAAAGATAGCGATCTGGTTGCACAACTTGAAACACAAACTTTCAGCAATTGTGCTCTCAAACGAACTGATCTTTAAACTTTTCTTTCACAATTTTTTTTTCAACTTTCCCTTTTTTTGAACTTTTCTTTCTTTTACCTTTTTTTTATAGAACTGAACACAATGACCAGATATATAAGAGGCTCAAAGGACACACGACGGAAAATGATCAGCAACTAAAACAAAGACTCTAATGGACTGAAAATTAACTGAACTCACTAAAATAACAGATTGAAACAAAGGGCTAAACAATATATATGTATATATTTTTTTGGCTTTTGGTGGATAGGACGAAACAAAATATATGTAGCTAAGGGTAAAAAATCCTACCGTGGAAACCGATCAGCTCTGATACCAGATGATGCGTCACGGGGTCCCGATCTTCACGACGTAGGATCGATCTTCAGATAACTAGCTATAGAATAGCCGGATAACTTGCTGCAAGCAGCGATAACTAGTGCAACCTGGCAAATAAAACTCGAAGCCAACCACCGTCTTTAACCGGCAACCTGAATCGAGGATTCGCCCAACCACACTCTCAAAGAACCAACCAACACAGCCTACAATCAATCAAGGAGGACCTTGAAGGGAGTAGGAGCACCAATTGGGAGCGGATGAAGCCGCCGCTTCTATAATCCCGCGAAGGAAATCACAAGAGCAAAGGAAGGTAGAGATCTCTCTCTGAGTTTGTTAGCACGCAGCTAAACAAGGGGTTCTGTATTCAATCATCAAAGGTGCCCATTACAATGGTGCTAGGGGGTATTTATACAAGGAGTAGACCTTGAAGATAGGTGCGAACATGAAAAGAAAAGACTAGGCGAACTATGTGAAAACGAATCAGCTTCTGGAGAGTTTCCGCGTGGTTGTTGGTCTTCTGAGCGGTCTTCGGTATTTCAGCAATAACTCCTCCTTGGAAGCTTCAATTCACGAACGGTTGGATTCCTTGGAAAGGTGACTTGATAAGGTTTCACACCATGTATAATATGCACCATGGAATTCAGTAGAATGATGCAGTTTTAATACGAGAACATTGACTTCATGCAGACTATTGACCTTCGGGCCAGCAAGCACTAAAACTGGTCGGACGCCTTCATGCAAACTTCAAACTGGTCGGGGTTAGATTCATTGGAAACTAGACTTCAAGAGTTTTCCAAAAAGTGCTCATTTGCCTTCATAGCTTTTGGAAATCAAAAGTTATGATTATTTCTTTGAGATGATCCTGCAGGACTGGCTTGGTTCGAGCATGATTCTTCTATGTGTCCATTTCCTTGTGAATTCTTGTCATCCTTCTTGGTAAACCTGAGCATTAGCAATGTACACGACTTAGGTAGTATATAACTCTCATTAATAGTAAAATGAATTTCACAAAGTAGCGCGTGCACCTCTTGTGTAAGCTTCTTAGCTTGACTGCGTGTAATTGGTCCATCAAAAACATGTATTGGAGTCACTATGGTCGAAGTGGTCGGTGTAGAGGTTGGAGTGGTCGGCGTGGTCATATCAATCGGCTAATTGAATAATTTTATATTAATATTATTTGATTGCCTGGTGACTTCGTTATTTCCTCACCACTATTTGAGGATCGTTAGAACGTGGCGTCGGTGTTGTGTTACGCTTAGGGGTTTACTCCTAAGTATCCATGCACTTTTGGATCGCCGGATCAGCATCAGTGCCTTTGGCACATTTTTGTGTCAACACTGACGTCATTGGAGGAATCCCCCTTGCCCAATCGCGTTTTCCTGCCGATTTTCTAGAATCGGCAGTCCCCACCTATTGCCACTGTTGTTCCTTGGGTGAAGCAGCAACATCCTTAACTTCATTCTCTCTATCCTCCACGGATTTGGCAATTTTCTTCCGGAGCTTCTACCTTGGGTTCTCTGATCGAACCATCTGGTTCCCCTTCAGATATTACTCGGAGTATGAAAGCCCTCAACGGCTAGTTTTTCCTGATGTGTCCTAGGATGAAGAGTCCCTTCGTATATTCTTAGCCGCAACCTTTCCTTGCTTGCTCCCTGTTGACTTTACCAATGGACGTCCTCATCGGACCTCCTATGAGTTTTACCACCCATTGGTCTTCTCCCGGCAGCTGGGCTTTGGTCAACTCCCGCCCCATCTCTTTTTCATTGGTCAGATTCGAACCCATGGGAGAGTCATGAGTACCTTGGAGTGGGATCACCTTTCCCATATGACTGATGGGACCCGTACCAGAGATCTCATTTCCTTGACGACCTGCCAGGCAACTTCTATCGCCTTCCACCGATGGTGGGGCGAGTTGAAGCAACATATCTTCAACTGTTCCTCACTGATTTATCGGGGGCGGCTTCACCCAGATGATGTTGATGCAAGGCTAGAGGTAAACTCTTTGACTCCCCTTTCCACTTGTTTCCATTGTCTTTTGTTTCATATGATTGACCTTGCCTCTTACATGACGATGATCACGATGCCCCCTAGTGAGCTCTAGTGGTCGACCGACACAATATGGGCCGGTTTCGACAACCATAAACTTAGGTGCTGGCACCCCTACTCCCACAGCATGGGTAAATGGAAGGCGGTCCTGAATCACTGACTGCATCAATGAACTTCGATCGGCTGTCAGTGGAAGAGGCCATTCTGAAGGTGAAGCCGAAGGGAGCCCACTATGCAATTTCTTCTCGAATTTATGTAATACATTTGCCTTGTAATTTGGAAGACTGAATATATTACTAATTCCATATAATTTGGTTTTGAATTCCATGATCTTGGTGTACGATGCTTCTGCATTGACCATCAGAAGGCGATACCACTAGTATCGGCTTATTGGCGCTTAGATTCCTAGGTGTTTATCCAAACACTTGGGAAGTATTTCTTTAGATATTTCCTATTCAATGCTTTCCCAAATACTTCTCTGTCCAGCCCCTTGAGAAAATAGGCGTTGCCGAGCACCACTCAATGTATCTGAAATGGTCCTTCCCAATTGGGGGACCACTTACCGAACCGATTATCTTTAGACCCGATCGGTAGGATAAGTTTACATACGAGTTCTCCTTTTTCAAACAATTTTGACACCACCTTCTTATTGTAGAACCTAGCGACCCTTGCTTTATATTACTCAATCTTATTGAGGGCTTTCAAACGGATCTGTGCTAGATCGTCTAGGTCGTCTGTCATTAGATTATAATAATCTTCGGCTGTGAGTTGATCCTATAACATGATCCTTCTCGAACCGATGTTATTTTCCCATGGTAATACGACCTCATGGCCATAGATGGTTGTGGCTTAGTACCAGGCGCCACCGACTTACTCCTGTGATTTTTGGCCGAACGGGAATTACCCAGGTCGGCCTCAAAATCCTTGCACTTGGCAGGACCCTTTCCCTGTACCCTATCGGTCGGGCCAGCCTCGCTAGGCCAATCGGACCGGGCTTCGGTGATAGCATCGGCCGGACTAAGGGACTTACCTCCGTCGTGCTTCGGTGAGGGGGCCTTCGGGAATGGGACCTCCTGAGACCCTACCTGGACTGTGATAGCTTCGGACTCCCGCTCCCTCGCCTCTTCATGCCCATCCTGTTTGGCTTCGTCCTACGTGGGTTGGCTCGGAGGCACCACGAATAGCCTGTGGAAAACGTTACCCTTCGTCGTATCCATCTGCCCCTGCCAATCATAGTACTCCAAGGAGAAAAGGGGGTATCAATATGCTGCGAAGGGTACTCCGGCGGTGAAGTGTAGTTTAGAGCCCGCGGGGACCCCGTCTAGTAGTATGGCGGAGGCATCGGGGGTTCTAGTGGTTTCACCCACTAAGGGACGAACCCATTGCTCGGAGGTGAGTTTGGCCATGACGAAGGTACTTTGGACCATATCAGCGAAGGGTCCCACCAGGCTGGAGGTATGTTTGGCCATTGCGGGCCGAGCTCCACCTCCTGGGGTTTTGCCCAGAACAGAGGTGGGTTCGGCCATTGGGGTCTGAACTCACCGTGCGAGAGTTCAGCCATTGGGGTCCGAATCCACTCTACGGAGGGTTCGGTTGTTGGAGTCCGAACTCATACTTTGAAGGGTTCGGTTGTCTTGGCCCCTTTGGCTGTCTTGGCATTTTTGGCTGGGTGCTTGTTTCCTCGGCCTTCTTTTGGTGTTTATTCAACAACATCTGGTATGTTACCTTTGTCTTCTTGCGAGCCCTAGCCGAAGAAGATGTGTTGATATAATTTTCCACACTCCTACTTCAGGGTTCTTTGGTACGAGTGTGCGTGTGCGGGGTTCTCCAATAACGACCACTTTCCCTTTAGATGACTCGGCCTGTTCTGGCCGAATTAACACCTTCTCATCGAGGTCGACGGTGTTCACGGGGAAGGGGTCTTTGTCCAGCTTCATCTTTGAACTAGAATCTATTTTCAATCGTCCTTCTTCTATGGCCGATTGAACCTGCTAACGGAAGACATTGCAATCGTTAGTATAATGAGAATGTGAATCATGCCACATATAGTAGGGTCGCTTCTTTAGCTCATCGGCGGTCGGGATGTCCTGGCCCTTGGGCAACCTGAGAAGCTGGCTCTTCAAGAGGAAATCAAATATTTTGTTGCATTTAGTCACATCAAAAGAGTACTTGACCTCATTGGGCCGACTCGTAGTGGGAGACGGGCGTAGTTCAGAACAAGTGATAGGTTTGGTTTTAGCGTTCCACGCCCATTCGGCCGCATACATATTGGCCGAATCGTCCTCTTCCTCCGACTCTCTCTCATTGGAGTGCTCCATGATGTGAACTTCAGCTCTAGGTTTGTTAAACGTCTTGGTGAATTTTTTATCCTTGGCTCAGCCTTCTTGGATCAGAGCCTGCTGCAGGACTTGGCTGACCTCTAAAAAGTTTTGGTTATCTAGCCTTTCCTTAATTTTGGAACACAATCTGTTAAAAGCTAGATCTGCCAAATCTCTTTCTGAAATATTGAGACTAAAACATTGGTTCCTGGAGTCTCTAAAGAGCTTTACGTACTCAGAGACACTCTCACTATATTTCTGTTTGACCGATGTTAAGTGTGAAAGCTTAAGTTATGTCTAGCATGTATAAAAATAGTCATGGAACTTCTGTTCTAATTGGGCCCATGTTTGTACGGAGTTCGGCGGCAGCACCGAAAACCAAGTGAAAGCGGTGCCGGATAGCGAAAGAGAAAATAGTCTAAGTTTTAATGCGTCCGACCCACTAGCTTCTCCACATTGTGCTAAGAATTGGCTGACATGCTCTAGTGTGGTCTTGTTACCCTCGCCCTTGAATTTGGTGAATTTAGGGACTCTATAGCCACGAGGGTAGGGTATAGTATCGAAGTGATCAGGATATGTCTTTCGGTAAATCCTAGCCTGATCATGGGGCGTGAAGCTAGTGCACTCTCTAAGCCAGTGTCTCTCATGCAGGGGCACAACACGCGGTGGTATGTCAGCTTGTCGGTCGCAGGGCTCCTCCTCTCGTGCTGACTCAGGGTATATGATGTGCTCGGGTCTATGCGGGTGCGTAGGAGCATGCGGCACAGGCAGCATGGGAAAGCCGACGCAGGCGTAGGTGGAGGTGGCATATAATAAGCAGGGCTAGCTTGGCCGTAAGTGTAGTGATTGGTCTCGACCATAGATGTCGAGGCCGGAGACACAATAGCTTTGCCAGAACTACCATCGGTTCTACTATAAATGCGATTTACCGGAGCCACGCTGGCGATTGGAGTTGGAGGAATGGCCTCAGTAAATCCAAACCTTATAAACAATGCCTCTACCTGAGAGCTAACTGTTGAATCTAGACGGTTGGCTAGTGAAGCGCTAATGGTTTGATCTACAGATGCGGCTATTTTTTTCTCAATCTCTAAGGAAGATAAAGGAGGCAACACTAGTGTTACCTGAGTCCGGGCGAGGTCAGGGATGTTGATGTCACGCTTGATGAAGCCCGTGCGTGTCTTGACGTAACTCCCGAGCATGAGATCTTGGAGCTCTTTCATCTTCGCCTCGATCTCCGCCCAACCTTCTTCGAGGATATCTGCAAGGCTGGGCATCATGATGTTACGGTTGTTGATCTCTGTGCCCCCACGGGATCCATCGGCGTTGTAGACTTAGTAGTTGTTGTAGAGGTACTCACAAATGATGTAGATGTACTCATCATATTGGCGTTTTTCCTAGTGGAGTCACCAAAAAGTGTGTTGACACGAAAACGTGCCCCTGCACTTGGACCGATTCGATGATCCAAAAGCACGTGGATACTTAGGAATAAGCCTAAGTGTAACACAACATTGACATCACATTCCGACTACCCTTAACAGTAGCAAGGGGGTGGAGTCACCAGGTAATCATATTGCAAAGAAATAATCCAATTAGCAGAAATATATAGATAAAATAACTCAATTGGTCGAACGGATCCTGATAGGTTTGGAGTATACCGTGCGAAGGGTCACCGAAGGGGGCCTTCGACATCTGGTGCGAAGTATGCACCGAAGGTACCCTCTGCGTTCGGATCGATCTGACCGAGGACAAGCTCCGAATAGATCTCTAGTATTGAGGAGTAGGCAAGTTATGACATGTTGACTTGCGACGAGCTCTTTAGTAAGCTCAAGTCCACTGAGATTGCCAAGGCGTCTCGTCCAGTATTTGGAAACTCTTTGTTGTCATATATTGCTTTAGTTTCCGGTCCTGGCAGTGGTACCTCATTTGGAGGTAATTTTTCTATTGGTTCTGGAGTTTGAGCTTTTACTGGTGGTTTTTCCCTGTCCTCTCTTGTCTTTGTCACAAAAGAACAGGTGGGCACTCTAGATGATGAGGAGCTAGCTCTCATTGTCAAGAAGTTCACCCGCTTCTACAATGATAGGCAAGATCAGAGGAAAGGAGGGTCTCGTGGATGTTTTTAGTGTGGAGATCTTTCTCACATAAAAGTGAATTTCTCTAAACTAAAAATAAAAAATGAAAATGAGCACAAGCACCAGAAGTGGAACAAAAAACCCTTCTTTAAGGGGAAGCGCGGCAAAGTGGCTAAGAAGGTAGCCATAGCATTTGTGGCCACCCTTAGCGACATTGACAGTACATCAAGTGAGGAGCCAAGCTCGGATGAAGAGCAACCATCCAAGAATGAAGAAAAGAAGGAGAAGAAGAAAATGGACTTCACCGGCCTTTGCTTCGTGGCCGACAACATCCATAGCAGCGACGAGCTTGACACATCTGAGGTATATCTATCCTGTGACCAGCTTCTTGTTCAAAATGATGAATTATATGATGATATCTATTCTCAGGATAGATTACTTAAACTTGTTGCTAAAGAAAGAAAAGAACTAAAATTCAGACTTGAATCTATTTCCACTGAACTTGCAATTTTAAAATTTAAATATGATGATGCTGAATGTAAGTCATGTCTTGTTGTAATGAGTGAACTTGCTCAGCTGCGTTCTACACATGCTCAAATTTTTGAAAAAATTGAAATTGCTCGGATGTAGCTTTTGAAAGTGGAGTCTAGTCCTGTTGTCATCAACGAATGCATGAACTGTCCTTTACTTGTTGAAAACATTAATTTGAGACATAGGCATGTTGATGAACTTAAGGCTAGATTGGAGAGTGACGAGTGTTCTAAGGATGTGCAGCCGACGTGTCCCACCTACATCACCCTTAATGACCAACTCAGCTTTGCTAGAGAGCAAGTCGAAAAATTAAAATGTGAAAATGATTATCTTCTCTGTGGTTGAAAAATGCACTGAAGGAAAGGGTAGGATGGATTTGATTTTGGCTAAAACAAAAATGTGTGCTAACAGGGCAGGGTTAGCTCTAGGGTTGGGATATGAGAGAACTACTCCAAACACTCCGAACGAAACTGTGTTTACTCCACCCACTACCCTTAAGAAAGAAAGAGCCCAGTTAGACACCACACAAAAAGCCGAGAATCCTACTCAACCTAGTAAGAAATACCTATCTCCACCAAAGGAAACTCCTCAATAAAAACCCAAGAAAACTATGAGATTTGCGCCTGAGACCCATGCTCACACACCTAAGAGAGTGTATCACTGCTCCTATTGTCATCGGGTGGGTCATTTGGTTGAGTTTTTCTTTCGTCGTATCAAGGATGAATGACGTTCTTTTGCGATGAGCTTTTAGGACATGCATTACCCATCTTTTGGTATGCATGAGTCTCCTTTTCACTCTTATTCTAATTTTGAGGCTCCTCATGGTCCCATGAGAGATTTTTCCCGTCGTGGTGTACACCATGCTTCATATGGTGCTAGACCACGTGTAAGAGGTTTTGATTCTCAACATATTAGGAGTCCTCGCCATTTTCTAGGCTCGCACTTTGTAGGTAGACCACACACTTTTTACCATGATTCATACCCTATGCATAAACAGTATACTACTTTTCCTGGCTCTCGAGTTTTACAATGTTGGATTCCTAAAAAGTTTTTCACTCGCCCTAACACTTAGCATTCGAGATCTTCTAGCATGTTTTGAGGGGGAGTTGTGTAGTACTGCATGAGCTTTTGTCACATGATTAATTGCTTTTACAAATACATGCTTTATTATGCCTTTGAAGTATTGTCTTTAATACTATTGATTATACTTGCCTTGAATGCATCTGATATCTGTCATGAGCATGGATTTTATTTGTGAAAATTTGAAAATGATCACTGCTTAGTCTAGAAACTAGCATGAATAGGATGAGTGCTTTTGCTATCTCTTACATATCTGATAGCTAGGTCCTTTTCAATTGGATGCTAATATGCAACTTGATCTTATCAAAATTATTATGCTGAAAATTAAAACATGAATGAAAATGAAAATAAAAATAAAATGAAAAATTATTGATATTCATGTTGTTTTGTGTTGAAATTGAAAAGACCCAGGTGGGTTTGCTTTTGTCCCACTACTTTGTTCTAAACTGCTTACCACAACACTTTGGTATGAACTAGGACATTGAAGTGTATACCATGACCATTGCTTTAAGCTTATGATGGTTTCAACCTAGGCTTAGCTTGGTCGGTTAGCATAAGGTTGACAAGCAAATAACCCCTGACACTAGAATGAAAAATAAAAAATCATAAACTTTGAATCGATTGCATATCAAGTTTGTTGAAGCTCCTTGTAGTGGGATATGCTTATTTGGTTAGTATTTGTTAGCTTTTGCATCTCATGCCTTGTCATGTCTTGTATGCTAGTCTGAGTGGTGATGCTTTTATTTTGCTAAACTCTAAAAATGCTTGCTCATGCTTGTGTTTAGATAGTATTCATCTGAGTGTTTCATACAATACTTTTAGACAATATTCAAGGCAAATGCTTGTTTTGTATTTCAATTGGAGTTGCTCATGTTTCAGAAGCTTACATCTATACTCTACCCTCACACCCCTCGTTGCATCATTTTTATCACCTTGATGCTTGCATTGCCGAAGGGGGAGAAATGGTTTACTTGGTTAAGGGGGTGTAATGGCTTTCATGATGCATTGATGTTTTACCAAAGATGGGGAGAATATTTTTCATGAGTTTTTGCCAAAGGGGAGATCTTTTATCAAGTAATATGTTTTGGCTCTTTTCTAAGTTTTTATGGTCACTTGTGCGCTGAACTTTAAACTTTCATCATGTTCCTTTTGGAGTTGTCAATGCACTCATCAAGGGAAAGATTGTGAAACCAAGTGAGGTCGCACTATGGTTTTTGTATTTGTGATGAGTGATTGACAAGGTTGATCGATCTGGAGTATTGAGTGAATTGTGGTTTGCTTGCATCGATGGGATTGATGTATGATTATGGTTTGTGTGCCGAGGAGATCGGTGTGCATCGTGTTTCATGTTTTAGCTTGTCTCATGTGTACAGGGTAGAGATGCTAACTAACTGTCAATGGCAGGTGATCAAGGGTCAAGTGGGGAGCTCGATGCCAGAGAATCAAGGAGGCCGGGTGAAGTTGGGGATGATCTCATGAGTGCACGGGGAGATATAACAAGACAAGGACGGACGAATGGTTGAGACAGTGTGTCGATCAAGTCAGTGAAAGGGAGGCCAGTGCAAGTGATCAGGCGGCTCGAGGGGAACGCGAGTGGGAGAGACTTGCTAGCGGTAGAGTTTGCGGATTGGCGTCACATGTCGATGATCGGGAAGGCTTTGTCGGTTTCGGCTGAAAGCCGTCGTATCTAAAAGTTTTTTTAATTCCAATAAATAGGAGTTTATTTTTCTATTTAGTCGTTTAGATTAAGTGTAATTTTTTAGTATTTTTCGGAATTCTTAATTCTGAAAAAATATTAAAAGAATAGTGTCAATGATGTAATAAATTAGGAGTATACCTTTATGTATTTTCAGAATTATTAATTCTGAAAATACATAATGGCAATTAGGTAAATATCTAGACTTTTAACCCTAATGGCATTTTGAGGAATACCTTGGTGGGCTTGCTTATATAAAGGACCCCATGCCTAAGGCTTAGGGCTGAACTTTTAGGGATTTTGGTGACTGTAATTTTTAGTGGCTGTCATTTTGAGAGGGGGCTGAACATTAGGAGAGAATTTGATCCAGAAATTTCAGAGCATAATTTCTCCTATTATCTTTTCTGCTGCCGACATTTTTTCATCACTAGAGCACTGTGCCGCCAGAGCACAACCACGCCAGACCACTGGAATCTCCTGCAGCACGGTGTGATCAGTTTCAGAGCTGCTGAAGCTCATCATCTCCAAGACTTTTATCAGTATAGTGACAGGATCTTCGCCCCTATTCATCTTCATTTGCCATGAACAGAGCCACCACATCACTGTAGCCAAGCGCCAGAACAGTCTAGGTACTATTGCCGGTTTTCTTCTAGGGAGTAATGTTCTGATTGATTTTATCCTCTCTCTGCTTCCGTAATCCATTTGTTGATCTGATTTAAAATTGCTTACCGGATAAATCAATTTGACACTGTTGTTGCTTCAAACTTTCTTGAAGTGGTTCAAATATCTTGCCAGGATTTTGGATCTGTTCTTGGTTTGATTGTTCTATTGAACTTAGAAATTAAGTATCTCTGTTGTTTTGTTGCATTCTTGTGCATGTGCTTCGGTATCTAGTGGCTTGAGCTCTCCGGTTATAGCTTCTTCTGTTCTTTGCCATCACAGCTGTGCCAAGTACTTTCATCGAAGCAATATCCTGTTCTTGACTTGTCTGAACATTTGGGTTGTGATTCCCTATTCAACATTTTGCCTTGCTGGTTTTTCTCCCTGAATTTTTGGTTCTGGTTCAGCTATTTCTACCTTGTTTTGTTTCCTGTTGTGAGAAGAATCCAGAGTCAACCAGTTTTCTGAATTGAGCTTGATTCCTGCCATCTCTGCCATCATAAAATTGTTCAGTACTACCGTGAAGCCATCGATTGCCTGGACTGAGTTACATCAGGGTTTTTTTACCAATTACTATGTCTCATCCGGCAAGTATTGGAGTTTGATTAATTCATTTCTTAATCAGCCGATTTAATCCTGATCCAAGTTTTTGTTGCCAATATCTTTGTTTGTTGTCCAGTAGCAATACATATATCATGTGTTCAACAGAATTTTCTAGTATGAAGATTGTCTGAATTCTAAACTTGTCAATTGAATCATTGTCATTTGATGTGCCAAGCTTTATCTCTGATTTCAATTGAGTTATTCAAATTGGCCAAGCTTTTGTTTATCTCTTTTGTCTACTCATATATTATCTGGTAAACTTAAATTTGAGATTGAGTATTATTTCCTATTGTTACTGTGTGTTTTGGTTTTGTTCTGAAATATTCTTCACTACTAAACAACTATACTTTACTCGCAATAGTGTGATCTCCTGATCAACAGAAAGACATATTTCATCTTGGTTGTTCATAGCTCATTCATATTACTTGTAAAAGCTGTAATGCTTCTCTGACTTGTCTTATTTGATGTGAAGTACCCTCTGTTCCTCATTCATACTGTGCTGATCTATGCATCTGTGTGTTTATCTGAAATGCCTAGAAATCTATTTCCACACAGAATTACTTAAGTGCTGGTTTTGCAAGTTCTGAATTTAATTACTAATGTTCTTTGAATGATTCACTTCCTGAACTAGATTCCTGATTAAACGAGACTCTTCTGTTGTTCCATTTCTATAATATATTTGATTCAAAAGTGTTTTCAAGAGTGTGATATGTACTCTGTTTGACTCTGTTGATTCGGTCGGAGTTTTAGTAACCGACTGAATCAAGTCGGCACATCAAAGTCCGAAAACTAGGTGAAGTCGGAGTTTCAATCTCCGATTAATACAGGTCGGAGTCTCATCAACCGACTGAATTGAGTATTTTGGCAAATCAAATTCCGACCAGAAAAGAAAAGTTTCTGAATTATTTATGGGTGTATTTGTTGTTTTAGGTGTGTTGGGTGATTTGAAAAGACCATCATATTCGCGAGAATTTGTTGAGGCACTTATTCATCCCCGCCTCTAGTCGCCTAATCTGATCCCACACGCTTAATGTACTTAGTGACACTCTTGTTAGCCTTTTGTCCAACCGATGTCAAGTGTGAAAGCCTGAGATCAGTTTCCCTAGTATAAAAGTAATCATAGAACATCTGCTCCAACTGGGCCCAAGTCTGCACGGATTTCACCGGTAACGCCGAAAACCAAGTGAAAGCGGTGCTAGAAAGCAATAGATAAAATAGTCTAAGCTTCAATGTGTCCGACCCACTAGCTTCGCCCCACTACGCTAGGAACTGGCCTATGTGCTCTAGGGTGGTCTTACTACCTTCATTGTCAAATTTTGTAAATTCGGGAACCCTAAAGTCACTCGGGTACGGGATGGTGTCGAAGTGATTAGGGTACAGCTTGTGATAAACCCTAACCCGACCCTAAGGATCGAAAGTAGCGACCAGAGGGGGATGAATGGGCGCCTAAAAAATTCTTTTGAATCAATGGCCTTCTCCCAACACCCAACGCACCTCAATAGATAATCAGCGGAAATAAATAGATCAAAACAGTGAAAATAATCTAGCCTAATAACGACCAATGTCCTAGTCGAAAAGACATCAACACAGTGCTTAAAGGCAGATCAAGTTAACTCATAGGACCAAATGACAATTCTACAAATGATTCATCAAAGGCACGATAATCTATCAAGCATGTCCAAAATATCCACATAACACAGGCATTTCAAGCATCATAGGGATAAACATCACAAGCATTCGATCAGACAAAATAAGTGTCGATGATAAACTATGTTCATAGATAGTTCAAACTGCACACAACCATTTGATCTGATAAGATAAATATAGATGATAAGACGCGCTCACAGATAAAACTATAGATTTACATGCATTTCATTCAATCAGTGGTATTTCATAAATATCATCCATTCATTTAAACAAACAAGTCAAGTGCATCTAGATTGAGTGATATTCTCAGGGAAAAGATTAATAATCAGAGCACAATCGCAGAAAATCAAAAAATACCAAGTACGCGCAAATCGAGAACAAGATTGTTACTATTTTGAGGTTGTCTCCGGTTCACAAAGGCTTTCCATCGAACAACTTGTGCGCAGCACCGAATCACGTGGCCGTACAGCCGTCCCTCGAGCAATCCACCTGCCGAGCACGCTGCTCCAAGCGAGCTAGCTTCCTAGCTCTCCAACGATTCGCCTTGCTCAGCCTCGCATGTGGTTGTCATGGCTGCGCGTGCTCTTGCGCTGCGTGCTCCACGTCACAGCGCATAGCCCAGCCCGAGGCAGTAGAGCTGCTGCTGGCGCATGCTGCGATTAAGGCGCACGGCAACCGAGACACCTGCAGCAGTAGGAAAAACAGCACGCCAGCTCCTTGGGAACCGTTGTGTTGTGCCGAATAGTATTGCTGCTTGCGTGGGATGATGCCGCCTTGAGCCCTCCGCCTGGATCTCCTGCAGGCTGCGTGGCTTCATGTGCCACGCCGCTTGGCTGTAGCGTTAGTTGCTATGCGTGCACGCGCCGAGCGCTACGGCGCCTGGGATGCTGAGCACCCAAGCCGCCGGATGCCACAAAGCTTCAGCTGGCTGGCGACGATGCAGAAAAACGAGAAAATGGAGCCGGTGGTGCTCACGAAAGAACAAGGAAAAATAAATGAACTCTGATTTGCATTTTTTTGAGTTAACCTTACCCTAGGTATTGGGGCCTTTTATAGGCAGTCCAATAAATGGGAAAATCCAAAATTGCCCCTAGGGTTTAAACAGAAGCTGAAAATAAAAATGGAAAAGACCGAACTGCCCTTAGGATTTTTACATACTCGACTAATACAGACTGTGGGCCTAAAAGGCAAAATAGTAAAATCCTAAATAAATATAACTTGTCCTGATGCGGAGCTTTCGTAGCAGCTACGGCTTCGCTTTAGAATGGTCGGATCCAAGATCAGCGGTCGTCAGTTTTGCGCTGAAACTGACAAAGTGTCCACTGTCTTCGCACCGGGTACCCGGATTGGGCTGGCTTGATTCTGCGGCTCCCTCAGCCCGGCAATCGCTCGCCGCCCGTGTACCTGAGTCAATCTCAGTCAACTGACAAGTGGATCCTCTGCCGCTCCTAGCCGATGTACTTAGATTGGGTCGGCCCGACTCTACAGCCCCTCTTCCCGGCATTCGCTCGCCACCCGTGTACCTGAGTCACACGCAGCCCAGACACGGCAGGTCTCGTCTTCTCTTCGTCTTCTCTTTGACTTCCATTGACAATCACTCATCATATCTGGAGCCATGAGGCCCATGATCTTCATCATGGCTTCTCAATCTCCTCCTTGATGAGTGCATTGTCAACACCCTCTTCATCAGCTCTTCAAAACCTTCAACACACATGTGGAAACACGAAAACAAAACACAAGAAGACAGAAAGAAGAAAATAAAATAAAAGGTTTAACCCTAATGACCAAAAGTCGAACAAAAGTCAGAAGACGGTCATTGTGGTTAAACAAAAAATAAAAACTCAAACGAGGGCATTCTCAGAATTATCAATAAGGATATCCAAAGAGTAAAGGTAAAAGAGGCTAAAAGCTCCCCCTGAAACAAATCCCAGAGAAAGCCAAAACTCCCCCTAAACTCTTCTAAAAGATCGAGTAACCCAAAAGTTCTCCCCCTTGTTGACAATTGGACTCATCAAGTGAGACTAAATGCACTCTAAAGAGACACAGACTCAAATTCCCCCTGAAATGCAGCCCCCCTCAAAATATGCAATGAATGTAAGTGGGGTGCAGGTGGAGTGTAAAAAGCTTGCTTCTCAGATATGATTGACTGCAATTACAACATCTAGCAAGTATAGCAAAATACATATTGTCTAAGACACATGGCATGATTAGTGCAACAGATGATATCCAAAGAAAGTCATTAGCACACATTTTTAAATTTTTGCAAATAAAAGCATCACCACATTTTCTAGTTGACAAGCAAGGTAAAACATGAGATGCAAAGGCTAGCTGATATCTACCAAGATAAGCATTGTCCAGAACAAAGTGCTTCAGCAAACTTGTTATCTTTTTAATTTTCGGGCTTTTCCTTTTCCTTTTTCATTTTTGCCAGGGGTTATTTGCATGTCAACCTTATGCTAACCGACCAAGTCAAGCCTAGGCCAGAACTGGACCATCAGAAGCTTAAGACATTGGTCTTGGCATACATTACACTGTCCTAGTTCATACCAAAGTGCTATGGTAAGCAGTCCAGAACAATGTAATGCGACAAAGCAAACCCACCTGGATATTTAAAATTATGCATAAACAGTCATGGATTTTTCATTTTTCTGAGTTTTTATCCTTTTTATAGCACATTTTCCAAGTTAAAGCATATAGATGTCCAAGTTGCATATCTGCATCTAAGTAAGGATCTAGCTACCAGGCATGTAAAAGATAGCAAAAGCATTCAGCATACACATGCTAGTTACCAGAAGCAATGGTGATCATTTTTCAATTTTAAAGCATAAAAGCCATGCATATGACAGATATCAGATATATCATGTGAACTAAAGCAAAGCATGATCGTCGATAGGTATTCAAAAGCATATACTAGCTAGAACAAGTAAGCAGATTAATCACATAACAGAAGCAAGCTCAAAGTGTGATATGTGAATATGCATGATATGAACTCACACAAAAAGACTCAAGAAAAAAATAAATAAGAAAGAAAACTGACTCAAAGTATCCTAAAAAGGATACACAACTCCCAAATCCCCTCGCAAACGCTCAAAAGTAGACTGATCTAGGGGTTTGGTGAAAATGTCAGCCAACTGATGATGGGTATCAACATGAACAAGGTCAATGACACCTTTCTCATATTGATCCCTCAGAAAGTGAAAGCGCACATCAATATGTTTGGTTTTTGAATGAAGACATGGGTTTTTCCCTACACTAATCGCGCTAGTACTATCACAAAACAAAGGTACTCTGGCAGGGAAGAACAACCCAAAATCTCTTAACGTGGAAATCATCCAAACCAACTGTGAGCAGCAGCTAGCAGCAGCTACATACTCAGCCTCTGTGGTAGAAAGCGCAACTCCAGATTGCTTTCGAGAAGAGCAAGAAACAAGCGAAGAACCGAGAAACTGGCAAGTACCGGAAGTCAACTAGCGATCCAGCCGGCGCCCACCAAAATCAGCGTTGGAAAAGGTAAGGTACCTGAAAATGTGCTTGACAGCGCGCCGATGAGATACGTGTGGTGAAGACTAGAAGCACGCACACAGTCCCACGAAAAACTGAATGTCTGGTCTCATCACCGTCAAGTACAAAAGCGATCCGATCATCCCTCGATACTCTCTCTCGTTGACCTTGACGCCACTCTCGTCCTTGTCTAGGCCCCCAGATTTACCCATTGGAGTCATCTAAGGCTTCAGCTCTCCACCAAAGTCGAACATCTTGAGCATGTCCCGCGTGTACTTGCTTTGGTAGATGAAGATGCTGTCCTTGGTATGCTTGATCTGGAGCCCTAGGAAGTACTTGAGCTCACCCATGAGGCTCATCTCAAACTCGTTGTGCATCTTCTCAGAAAACTTGGACACAAGCTCATTAGTAGAACCACCAAAAATAATGTCATCCACGTAAATCTGAGAAATCAAGAAATCTGAGCCATCTCTGAGCAAGAAAAGAGTCTTGTCCACAGAACCCATCACAAAGACACTCCCCAACAAAAACTACTTTAACCGGTCATACCAAGCCCTGGGGGCTTGCTTCAGACCATATAAAGCTTTCTGCAACTTGAAAACATGTCGAGGAAACTTAGGGTTCTCAAAACCGGGGTGCTGCCTAACATAGACCTCCTCCTCTATATATCCGTTCAGAAAAGCACTCTTTACATCCATTTGAAAAAGCTTAAAACCTTTAGGAGCAGCGAATGCAAAAAGTATGTGAATGGACTCAAGACGGGCAATAGGGGCAAGAGTATCCTCAAAGTCAATACCCTCTTTCTGGCAAAAACCCTAGGCAACTAATCGAGCTTTGTTGCGCACCACAACCCCATCTTCACCTTGCTTGTTCTTAAACACCCACTTGGTGCCTATGGGGTTGCATCCAGGTGGCAGCTCAACCAGTGTCCAAACCCAATTGTGAACAAAATTCTCAAGCTCTTCTTGCATGGCGTTTATCCAATTTGCATCAGAAAGAGCATGAGAAACATCTTGTTGACACGAGAACGTGCCCCCGCACTTGGGTCAGTTCGACAATCCAAAAGTGTGCGGATACTTAGGGACAGGCCTAAGCGTGACGCAGCACCGACGTTGCATTCCGACTACCCTTAGTCGTGATAAGGGGGTGGAGTCGCCAGGCAATCAGATCACATAGAATAATCCAATTAGCCGAAAGAAATTTAAACAGAATAAAATCAGCAAACCGGTCAGAGTCTGTCTACTTCGGGGTGTAATGCGAAGGGGTCGCCGAAGTATACCTTCGGCGTCTGGTGCGAAGTGTCTCGCCGAAGGATACCTTCGGCGTTCAGACTGGTCCGATCGAAGATGAACTCCGAACGGATCCGGATGTGACAATCGCCTCCTAATAGCGGGGTTCGGCGTGAAGTGTCTGATACCGCGAAGTACAAATAAATGACCCAAACGCCGCGCGCGGGCATGACTTCATCCAGAGTGAGGTACGATCGTGGCAAAGCATGTTGTGATGAAGTATGCTGGTGAAGCCTATCGTCGAAGTATGCGGTCTCGCCGAAGGGTGTCCTGACGACCTCCGAAACCGATTTCTCAGCTCCGGACACCTCCGACGAAGTATCTCCGAACGTGGGAACCTGCAACAAAGAGAGTTCGAAGTACCAATTAGGACTGAGGACCGAATTCTGCTACATGTTGCACTAGTAGCAAAGGTAGCAATCTATTACGCAGATTTGCGGATACTTAACAAGTGAAGTAACAAGGTGATAGCAATCTATTACGTAGATTAACGGATACTTCACAAGCGAAGTAACAAGGGTTACCACTGTTCCGAAGTGGCCAGCGGAGGGCTTCCAGGCAAACCCACGAAGAGGTACAGAAAAGTAAAGGTAAATAAATGCGATCAAAGCTAGGGCTTTGTGTTGATTTGTGTTGGGGGGCTCTGTAAGCTGGCCTCGCCTCTCTATTTATAGGACCAAACTTCTGATCTAATCTGCTATATTTTAGCTTGGATAGAGATAAAAACTTAGCCGGAATTGTATCCAACTCTGTCTCTGCCGAAGTGGGCTCCGACCAGGCCCATCGAAGCCTGATACCCGGGCCGAAGCTTCGATGGCGTGGGCCTCTGAAGGCTTCCTGGCCGAAGGCCGTGGGCTGGCTAGAGGTTTTCAGAGCCCATGGCCCAATGGTCCTTCGACCCTGTAGGGCTTCGGCCTGACCCTAGACATGTGTATTTTTGGCCCAAATCACCAAAAATGATATTTTGACAATCTCAGCCATTAATGCCATTTTTTGCTATCAACACATGCCCCCTGCCTTTTAGTGAACGAAGTGAACTAAAAGCACAACAAACTAAAAACGATACCATCCATATCGGTTTTTCGACACCTTTTATGTTGTTTGCCACACGCTTGGGAAATACCTTTTCAAATACCTACCATTCAAAGCTTTTCGAAAGCGCTCTCCTTGCAGAGATTCCAACACGTATGCATTGCCGGGAGCGATTTCGGCTATCTTAAAAGGACCTTCCCAACTAGGTGACCATTTACCAAATTTGGGACTCTTCGTGCCTAAGGGTAAAATCGTCTTCCACACCAAATCTCCTACTTGAAACAATTTTGGTTTAACCTTCTTATTGTAGGCTTTGGCTACTCTCCTTTTGTCTACCACTATGGCTTCTAAAGCCCTTAGTCTCTTATCGGTCACTTCCTCTAGATTATCCTTCAGAAGAGTTTCATACTCGTTGACTGATAAGCCATCTTGCTTTAACACTCTTAAGGAGCCAAGATCTACCTCTACAGGCAGAACAGCTTCTTGTCCATATACCAACTCATATGGACTGACTTTGGTAGCACCGTGCTTTGCAATTCTACAAGCCCACAGCGCCTCGGATAGCACTTCGTGCCACCTTTTAGGAAACTCTTCAATTTTCTTCTTAATGAGCTTAATCATGGTTTTATTACTAGACTCGGCCTGACCAATGGCCTGAGCATAGTAAGGTGAATAGTTTATCAATTTAATACCATAATATTCGGCGAAGTCCCTCACTTCTCCAGAAACAAATGAACTACCTTGATCCGTAGTAAGAGTTTGAGGAATGCCAAATCTATGTATGATGTGCTTCAAGATAAAATCACGTACCTCATTGTGAGTCATGTTCCTGAGAGGTACGGCCTCGGTCCACTTAGTGAAGTAATCCGTCACCATCAACACGAACCGATGCCCTTTTGAGGAAGGAGGGTGAATCTGGCCGATGAAGTCTAAACCCCAACCTCGAAACGGCCATGGCTTGACAATAGGATTGAGCAATGAGACAGGAGCCAACTGAATATTGCCAAACTTCTGACATGCTTCACACCCTCTATAGTACTTGAAACAATCTTCAGTCATAGTCGGCCAATAAAAACCTACACTTTTGAGCATCCAACTCATTTTTTGGGCCGACTAATGAGTGTCGCAAAGCTTCATGGACTTCTCCCGTAGCCACCTGGGATTGTTCGTGGTATAAACACTTCAATAGTACTCCATCGATGGTTCGGCGGTACAATGTGTCATCTATCAACATGAATTTTAATGCTTGTCGCCAAACCTTCTGATCAACCCTTTGGCTAGGGTCTCTTAAATACTGGACGATTGGGATTCTCCAATCGCCCTTATAGGTTTCAGAGGGTCTCGCTGGCTCACCTTCCGAAAAAATTTCTAAACTACTGACTTCGGGTTGCCTCCTGAGCCATTCATGCTCCTGCCGAAGCCTGGTCGGGCTGGCCGTTCGGAGTGTGCTGGGCCGAAGCCCTCCGGAGGGTTCGGACTCCGGGGAGCCTTCTTCGTGCGGGAGGCTTCGGCCTACAGACTCCGGCGTGCCATGTCTCTCGCTCGGCAGGGTACTTCGGTCCAGGGTCCTTGGCGCGCAGTGGCCTTCGGTGGCCAGAGGGGTTCGACTCGGAGGGTGCGCCTGCCCACTATTACTGGCTTCGGCGGTGAGACCAAGCATCAGCTTCTCCAATACAGAAAATTTTCTCCTCCGGACTTGGTAACCAGATGCTTGCTGAGCCAAATCATTTGCGACTGAATTGGCTTCTCTCGACACGTGAGAGATTTTGAAGTCATCAAAAGTAGCAACTATGTATAGACATTTATCCAAGTAACT
Source organism: Zizania palustris (assembly GCA_019279435.1). Classification (NCBI taxonomy): domain Eukaryota; kingdom Viridiplantae; phylum Streptophyta; class Magnoliopsida; order Poales; family Poaceae; genus Zizania; species Zizania palustris. Next base: position 16,126,449 of record JAAALK010000288.1, read on the forward strand.
ATTTAGCAAGCCGTTAAAGCATTGAGCACTTTTAGCTACTTGTTGCACTACTAACAAAGAATCACCATATGCGTGGACATGTCTAGCACCTATAGATTCTAGTAATTCAAGACCTAGCAATAAAGCTTCGTATTCAGCTTGGTTATTAGTGGAAGAAAATTCTAGACGGGCCGAAGTTTCAAAGTGCATTCCATTAGGTGATATGAGAACCACTCCAATACCTTGGCCACTCTTGCAAGCCAAACCATCAAAATAAAGTTTCTCTGACACTACCTCAACTAGAGCAATATTGTCACTCCAGCTGACATCTACGTGGTGATCAACTATAAAGTTGGCTATGATTTGGCCTTTCATCGCTCTCAGGGGCTCGTAGGCCAAATCGTACTCAATCAACGTGTAAGCCCATTTTCCTATTCTTCCACTTAGAATCAGCTTCTGTAACATGTGCTTTATAACATCGGTTTGGCAAACGACAACACATGTAGTGGGGAGAAGATAATGGCGTAATTTGGTGCACGCGTAGTAAAGTGATAAACACAATCGTTCTACAAATGCGTACCTGGTTTCAGCATCCAATAGGCGGTGGCTCAAGAATGTGATGATGTACTCTTTTCCCTCTACCTCCTGGGTTAGCACAGCCCCAATCATGCTATCTTCAGCAGCGATGTATAGTCGAAACGGAATCCCAACGCTCTCACCACAGGCGGTGATGACAAGCACTCCTTGATCTTCTCAAAAGCACTTTGCTGGCTTGCCCCCCAAGTGAACTTGGCTTCGTTTTTTTAGCCGAAGTATGGGGACAAAGGCATCAATCTTGCCGGACAAGTTGGATATAAAGCGACGCAAATAGTTCATCTTGCCTAGCAATTTTCGTACATCCTTTTTGCATGTTGGCGCTACAATGTTTCTAATCTTCTCAAGTCTCTTAGGATCAATTTCTATGCCTCTCTCGTGAATCATGAAACCTAAGAACTTACCCGCCGACACACAAAAAGCACACTTGAGTGGGTTCATTTTCAAACCATATTGTCGCATTCTATCAAAAGCATCCTTCAAATCGGCTAAATGGTTTCCTATAGCGTCTGATTTGACTACAACATCATTGATATAAACTTCTAACATGACCCCTAGTTGGTCATGAAAGATTAAGTTCATAGCGCGCTGATACGTGGCGTCGGCATTCTTCAAACCAAAAGTCATAACGACCCACTCGAATAAACCGACAAAACCAGGGCATCGAAAGGCAGTCTTGTAGACATCCTCTTCGGCCATAAATATTTGATTATAACCAACATTGCCATCAAGAAAACTCAGTACCCTGTGTCCTAAAGAATCGTTGATTAGCATGTCGGCTATTGGCATTGGATATTTGTCCTTTGGCGTGGCTCTGTTTAGATCCCTGAAATCAATGCATACCCGTATCTTGCTGCTCCCTTTCTTCTCTATAGGCACAATGTTAGCAACCCACTCCGCGTATCTGCATGGCCTAATAAACTCAGACTTGAGTAGCCGCTCTATTTCCTCTTTAACTCGGTCATAGACGGCCGAGTTAAAGCGACGAGGAGGCTGCTTATAAGGCCTAAATCCGGACTTGATAGGTAGCCGATGCTCCATGAGCTCGCGGCTTAGTCCTGGCATCTCGCTATACTCCCATGCGTAACAATCGACATACGACTGAAGTAACTTTATTACTTCAGCCTTTTCATCGGGCTATAAATGTTGGTTTACAAAAGTCGGCCTTGGGATGCTACCATCACCTATGTCAACCTCCTCCAAGGGATCGGCCGACGCAAAACCTTGTCCTAATTTCTCTACTTCGCTAAAGTCCTTGATGGCCTCGGCGATACCATCTTTACTAGACCGATATTACTCCACACGAGACTTTAGCCAATCTAGATTACTCTTGCTAGACATGGCTATCAATACAAAAACAGTCGTGCTACTCCAGCCGGCTTTACAGACACTAGTACAAACCGTCCTCCGGATACGCTAACAAAATCGTAATCCGAAAGATCTCTACCTGACAGACACTCTACTTTGTTATGGACGGCGTCAACCGATACATCGGCCAATGCTACTTGGGCCAAGTATCTGCGGGAATGACTTCTACATCATCGCCGTCCCACTGTATCAGGCACTGGTGTAGAGTAGAAGGAATGCAACAGTTCGCGTGAATCCAGTCACGTCCGAGTAGTACGCTGTAGTTACCTTGTACGTCGACGACGAAAAATGTTGTTGGCAATGTCTTGTTGCCGATCGTCAACTCCATGGAGAGTACACCCTTGGCCTCGGATCTCTCACCGTTGAAGCCGTTGAGCATCAAGTTGGTCTTCTTCAGGTCATCCTCATCCCTGCCAAGTTTCTTCAACAATGAGTAAGGCATTAAGTTAACAGTGGCACCACCGTCGACGAGCATTCGGGAAATCGGCTTTCCATTGATGTGACCTCTGACGTAGAGAGGCTTCAGATGGCGAGCCGAGTCCTCGGGCTTCTCGAAGATGGCGTTGAGCGGACCGAGGTTCAATTGAGCGACCTCGGCCTCGTCCTGTGGAAGGGCGAACTCGGCGGGCAGCGTGACGATGTTGATGTCCATCACCTGGGGTGCGGGCCCTTCAAAGACGGGAGAGTAATCGTCGTCGAGCATGTCATCGTCGTCATCGCTCGGACTAGGAGCCGGGTTGGTTATAGCAACCGGCTTCTCCCTCCATACCTGTCTTGTAGCTGGCCGAGGGCGTATTTCTTTGAAGATAGCGTCGCGCTCATCCTCAGCTTCCTTCTCGCGCATCTCCCATGCCCGTAGTCATTATAGGCGTCTCTTATGTGATTTGGACGTGCCTGGCGGGGCCCAAGATGGTTGCGGCTTGGTGCCGGGTGCTACTGTTCGGCTTCTATCAACTCTGGCCGAAGTGGTACTGCGCCCTTCAGCCTTGTGCACCCTGTGCTCGGAGGGGTCTTCACTGCGAACCCCGACGAACGGACAGGCCTTGTTTGGCCGATCGAACCAGGCTTCTGCGCAGAGCCCGGCCGAAGCATGGGACTTACCTCCGTCAGACTTCGGTGACAAAGTCTTCGGGATTGGGACTTCCTGAGACCCAACTCTGATGGTGATGGCTTCGGACTCCCTGACTTCGGCCTTCGCCTGCCCGCACCCTTCGGTTTCGCTCTGCATGGTCCGATTCAGAGGCATCACGGACAGTTTGTGGACTATGCCCCCCTCCACTGCGTATGTTTGTCCTTGCCATCCATAATACTCTGAAGGAAAACAAGACATGGTGTTAAATTGTGGATGGTACTCCGACCCAGATACATACGGAGCCCACGGGGTTCCTGCCCAGTCGTACGGCGGAGGCATAGGTGGCTCTAGTGGCCCTGCCCACTGAGAGCCAAACCCGTTACCCGAAAGGGGGTTCGGCAGAGTCGACGACGTCTCAGACCATACCAGCGAAGGGTCCTGCCAGGCCGGAGGTACGTTCGGCCAGTGCGGGCTGAAGCCTCCTATCAGAGAAGTCCAAAACGGTGCGGGGTTCAGCCATTGAAGGCCGAAGTTATCGTACGGGGAGTTCAACCACTGTGGCTTGAACCCACCATGCGGAGTGTTAGGCCACCGTGGCCCGAAGCCGCCTTGCGGAGGGTTCGGCTGCTTCGGTACGAAGCTACCTTCCGAGAGTCTTGGACCCTTCGGCTGCTTCAGCCTCTTAGTGTGGCGACCTGCTTCCTTGGCTTTTCTTTGATGTTTGTTTAACAGCATATTGTACGTTACCTTCGGCCTCTTGCGAGCTTTAGCTGAAGGGGTATTAATGTTCTGTTTCCACACTCCTACCTCGGGGTTCTTTGGTATGAGTGTGCGGGTGCGCGGCTATCCAACAATTACATCCTTCACCTTAGCCGACTCGGCCTGTTCTAGCCGAATCAACACCTTCTTCTCGCCGAGGTCGACGGCGTTTACGGGAAAAGGATCTTTATCCAGCTTCATCTTCGGATTATGGTCTATCTTCAATCGTCCTTCTTCTATGGCCGATTGGATCTGCCGTCAAAAAACATTACAGTCGTTAGTATTATGTGAATGTGAATCATGCTACTTACAGTACGGATGCTTCTTTAACTCATTGGCAGGTGGAATGACTTGACCCTTAGGTAACCTGAGAAGATGACTTTTTAAGAGAAAATCAAATATTTTATCACACTTAGTTATATCAAATGAGTACTCGACCTCACTAGGCCTATTCTTTGTGGGAGATGGCCGTAACTCGGAGCAAGTAACGGGTCTATTCTTAGCGTTCCAAACCCATTCGGCCACGTACATGTCAGCCGAATCCTCCTCTTCTGACTCTTCCTCGTGAGAGCATTCCATGATGTGGATTTCAGCCCTAGGCTTGTTAAACGTCTTAATAAACCTTTTGTCTTTAGTTCGGCCTTCCTGGACCAGAGCCTGCTGTAATACTTGGCTAACTTCTAAAAAGTTTTGGTTATCTAACCTCTCTTTAATCTCGGAACGCAACCCATTAAAAGCTAGTTCCGCCAAGTCCCTTTCCGAAACATTAAAGCTAAAATATCGGTTTCTAGTATCCCTAAAACGCTTGATGTACTCAGAGGCGTTATCATTAGATTTCTGCTTGACCGATGTCAAATGTGAAAGCCTAAGTTCTATCTCACCCGTGTAGAAATAATCATGGAAATTCCGCTCTAAATCATCCCACGTCTGAATGGAGTTCGGCGGGAGCGCCGAAAACCAAGTGAAAGCGGTGCTGGATAGCGAGAGAGAAAATAGCTTAACTTTTAGGACATCTATCCCGCTGACTTCTCCACATTGTGCCAAAAATTGACTAACGTGCTCTAGTGTAGTTTTTCTACCCTCGCCATCGAACTTAGTGAATTTAGGGATTCTATAGCCGCGGGGGTAGGGTACTGTATCAAGATGGTCGGGGTATGCTTACGGTAAACCCTAACCCGTCCCTTGGGCATGAAGCCAGCACACTCTCTAAATAGTGCACGGACCTGCTCCTCTATGTCATCTTGGCATGTTGCTTGTGCACGCCTCTCATGCGGGGGCGCGACACGCGGTGGGATACATTTCTATTGGCCTGTCCTGTGCCAGTCAAGGTAAGGAGTTGAAATGTCAGCGTGTCGGCCATGGGTCTCTTCCCTGCGTGCGATCTGCATGACGTGTTCGTGTCCTGGTGCCTGCGCATGTGGCGCGGGCAGCGCGGGTACCGATGCAAGTGGTGGTGCATGGTACGTAGTGCTAGTTTGACCGTAAGTGTAATGATTAGTCTCGGTCATAAGTGTTGAGGTCGGAGATATGGTTGCACTAGTGCTGTCGTTAGTTCTGCCGTACACATGGTTTGCCGGAGGTGCACTAGCAATAGGAACCGGGGGTACGGCCTCAATAAAGCCGAACCTCCTAAGAGTTGCCTCTACTTGGGAGCTGACTGCCGAATCTAAACAGTTGACTAGCGAAGCGCTAACAGCTTGATCTACTAATGCAACTATTTTTTGCTCAATCTCTAAAGAAGATAAACGGGGCGATACAGGTGTTACCTGGACCTGAGCGAGGTCGGGGATGATGATGTCACGCTTGATGAAGCTTGCGCGTGTCTTCACGTAGCCCCCAAGCATCAAGTCTTGGAGTGCCTTTAACTTTGCCTAGATCTCTTCTCGGTCTTCTGCGGGGATATCTTCAAGTGTAGGTGTCAAGATGTTGTGGTTGTCGATATCCGCGCCTTCTATGGTGTCCATCGGCGGTGTAGACGTAGTAGTCGACAGAGATGTACCAGTATCTAATGTAGCCGTATTCGTCATGTTGGCGTAGCATTCCCCAGCGGAGTCGCCAAAAAGTGTGTTGACACGAGAACATGCCCCCACACTTGGATTAGTTCGACGATCCAAAAGTGCGCGGATACTTAGGGACAGGCCTAAGCGTGACGTAGCACCGACGTCATGTTCCGACTACCCTTAGTCGTGATAAGGGGGTAGAGTCGCCAAGAAATCAGATCACACAGAATAATCCAATTAGCCGAAAGAAATTTAAACAGAATAAAATCAGCAAACCGGTTGGAGCCTGTATTCTTCGGGGTGTAGTGCGAAGGGGTCGCCGAAGTATACCTTCGGTGTCCGGTGCGAAGTGTCTCGCCGAAGGATGCCTTCGGCGTTCAGACTTGTCCGGTCAAAGATGAACTCCGAATGGATCCAGATGTGACAATCGCCTCTGAATAGCGGGATTCGGCGTGAAGTGTCTGATACCGTGAAGTACAAATAAATGACCCAAACACAGCGCGCGGGCGTGACTTCGTCCAGAGCGAGGTACAATCGTGGCGAAGCCTGTTGTGATCAAGTATGCTGGCGAAGCCTGTCGTCGACGCATGTGGTCTCGCCGAAGGGTGTCCTGATGACCTCCGAAACCGATTTCTCAGCTCCGGACACCTCCGACGAAGTAGCTCCGAACGTGGGAACCTGCAACAAAGAGAGTTCGAAGTACCAATTCGGCCTGAGGACCGAATTCTGCTAAGTGTTGCACTAGTAGCGAAGGTAGCAATCTGTTACGCAGATTAGCGGATACTTCATAGGCGAAGTAACAAGGCGATAGCAATCTATTACGTAGATTAACGGATACTTCACAAGCGAAGTAACAAGGGTTACCACTGTTCTGAAGTGGTCGGCGGAGGGCTTCCAGGCAAACCCACGAAAAGGTACAAAAAAGTAAAGGTAAATAAATGCGATCAAAGCTAGGGCTTTGTGTTGATTTGTGTTGGGGGGCTCTCTAAGTTGGCCTCGCCTCTCTATTTATAGGGCCAAACTTCTGATCTAATCTGATATATTTCAGCTTGGATAGAGATAAAAACTTAGCCGGAATTGTATCCAACTTTGTCTCTACCGAAGTGGGCTCCGACCAGGCTCGTTGAAGCCTGCTCCCCGGGTCGAAGCTTCAGTGGCGTGGGCCTCCGAAGGCTTCCTGGCCGAAGGCCGTGGGCTGGCTAGAGGCTTTCGGAGCCCATGGCCCAATGGTCCTTCGGCCCTGTAGGGCTTCGGCCTGGCCCTGGACATGTGTATTTTTGGCCCAAATCACCAAAATTGATATTTTGATAATCTCAACCATTAATGCCATTTTTTGCTATCAACACATCTTTGGGCTCAATAGTGGAAACAAACGCAGACTCAGCAAAAATAGCAAGTGAGCCAACAGAAGAATGCAAGGATATCGAAGTGAAATCACCGATGATGAGCTCTAAGGGGTGATCACGCTGAACTGCTCGAGATCCTAGGTGATCTGTGGTCACCTCACCGGAGTCAGCAGCTGGCACCTCTAGACTCAATTGAGGGGGCTCGATCAAAGTGGAAGAAGTGATCAGAGGTCTGCCCTCATCCTCAGTCAAAGTCTTAGAAGGTGTGGGGTCTGTAGGCTGTGCAGAAGGCCCACCCTCATCAACAGCAGGAACATCATCATCTTCCTCGAAGATGGACTCTCTAAGCTCATCATCTCTAGAAAGCTCAAAAGAAGGGGTAAGCGAAGGCATGGACTCATCAAAAGAAACCTCGCAAGTCTTGACAAGCTGCTGGGAGTCGAGGTTCCAAACACGGAAGCCTCGAGAATGCAAAGCATAACTAAGGAAGACTCCATCCTTGCAATGAGACTCAAACTTGTCCAAATGCCCTCCCTTCTTGAGAACAAAGCACTTGCAGCCAAACGCTCGCAAGTGACTCACCTTGGGTTGTTTGTCAAACCGCAACTCATATGATGTCTTACCTAAGTAAGCTCTAAGAAAAATGCGGTTGGCCAGATAGCAAGTCGTGTTCATGGCTTCAGCCCAAAAGTGCCTAGGAGTCCTATGCTCATCGAGCATCATCCTGGCTATCTCGACTAGCGTGTGGTTCTTTCGTTCCATGATGTCATTCTATGGGGGAGTGTAAGGGGCAGAAAACTGGTGCTCAAGACACTGATCACTATAGAAGCTGACAAACTAAGAGTTCTTGAACTTAGAGCCATTGTTAGAGCAAATTGCTCGCATACGACCATTGTTCTCGTTCTTCAGCTTCAGAATCAGGTCATGAACAAACTGGAAAGCCTCATCCTTAGACTCCAAAAAGAACACCCACGAGAATCGAGAAAAATCGTCAATTAACACAAGCACGTACCACTTCCCACTGACTGAGCGTACCTGAGCTAGACCAACAGTATCCATGTGTAACAGCTCTCCCGGGTACAAAGTCATCACCTGAGTCACAGGTGCATAGGAAGCGGCAACCATTTTCCCATGACGATAGGGATGGAAAACTAGATCCTTCTCCATCTTAAGCTTGGGCAATCCTCGGATGAGGTCCATAGAGCTCAATCTGACAAGCAGGTCAAAGCTCAAATGACCTAACCTCCTGTGCCACTTCCAGAGCTCAGAGGAGGACCATCATTCAAACATCGATAAGGGCCAAAAGAACTAGAGAAATCAATCCAAAAAACCTTCCCGAAGGGTAAGATCTGGCAAACCAAAGATCTGCTAGAATCGACAACAGAAGACATGCCCTTCTTAAAGTGAACCTCTAAACCATCCTCTAGAAGTTGTGAAACAGAGATCAAATTAAAATTCAAGTTTCCAACCAAAGCAACATTCTTCAAAGAGAAATGATTAGAGATTCGAATTGAGCCAATACCATGAACCTTCCCTTGACCACTGTTCCTGAAAGTGATGTACTCCTTGGAGCTCGAGGAAGTGAGGCTGGAGAACCATCTGTGATGTCCCGTAATGTGGTGAGAGCATCCTGAATCCATGATCCACATGTCCTCCAGTCCTCGATCCTGTAATATCAATGGTCATAAGGGGGAGCAAATGGTCTGACACCAGGTTTAGCAAAAGAGTTAAAACAGTGTCGAGCCATCTGCTCGAAAGTAGGAAAGCAGAAGGAATCATAAGTGTCTAGACCAAAGCGCGGCTCAAAGCGCGGTCCTCTATTCTGCCTAAAATCTTGGCCATGAGGTCCAAAGTCGTATCCAGAATGACTAGGAGCTCTGCCGAAGCGAAAACCACCCTCTAGAGCATGGGCACGAAAGTCGTCTCCTCTACTGCCACCTACACGATGCGCCCTAGCCTCTAGCCTCTCTCTGCGTCGAGGGACTCTCTATCTACCACATTGCTGGTAGAACTGCTCCTGCCCACCTCGAGCTCTCTTTTCTCTCTCAACCCGCTTCCTCCTAAAGCAAAACTCCTCAAGATGCCCGTCTCTCTGACAAAACTCACAGTGATAGGTAGGCTTCTTGGGATGTTGAGAAACCAAGGGTTGGTTTCGGAGTATGTGATGAGTGATTGACTGTGTTTAACCTCTGGTTCGAAGGGGTACCTCCGAAGGGGTTCGGAGGTTGGATCTCCGAAGGTGTTTGGAGGTTGTTTCACCGAAGGGTTCGGTGGGTTTGGTTGCTGCAGCTGTTGCAGCGGAGTGTGCCTGTCGGAGGGGTCCGACAGTACACGATGACTTGGGTTTGTACCGAAGGTCTCGGTACTTTGGGCGGTACACCGGAGTGTGTGCCAAAGGGTGCTAACTCGGAGATGTCTCCGGAGTACTGGACACACTTGTCTGCTTGTCTGTGGTGTGCAGGGGACTTCGGAGGCGACGGACGGTTCGTAGCAGGTGAACCTGGGTCAAGCGGGAGGCTTGATGCCAGTGGCACGGGGAGCTCCGTCACGGTGGCTGCGAAGGGGTCGAGGTCGGACCTCGGGTCGAGGTGCGCCAGGAGAAGGCAGTAAGTGCGGAGCGTGGCTCCGGGTGAAGGTACTCCGAGACAAAGTCCTCGGGGGCGAGGCACTTCGAAGGGTACTCCGGATGGAGTGACTTCGGAGTTTGGTGGATCAAGTCCTCAGCAGAGGCAAGGCGTTCGAAGTGTGCTCCGGAGGGAGACACTCGAAGGTACCCGATGAAGGTCTCAGAAGTCGAGGTGCATCGAAGGCATGGTCCGAGTGAGGCTCGTCGAGGAGTGTGCTTGGGGAGAGACACTGCGATGGAGTGCTCATGGAATGCTTCGTGCGGAGACCTTGGACGAAGGAGGGACTTCGAAGGGTGGTACTCCGAAGGAGAGCTTCGGAGTGACGCAGGCTTCGGAGCGAGGCTAGCTCCGGAGCGAGGTTAACTTGTGGTACTTCGGCCATGCATGGCTTCGGTACATGGACTGACGGAGTTCGAGCTGGGAGTAGCTGCGAAGCCGTGGTGGTCCACTCCGGAGGTATTGGTTCGAAGGCCCAAGGGCTTTGACGGCTTCGGCTCAAAACCGTCACTATATCGGAGGCTATCTTCGGTGAAGCGAAGGTTGTCAGGCTCAAGGATTCTCATCGAAGCCCGTGTGTTTATCGTGTCAAAGCCCCTAACGGTGTCTGTTAGTGTGCATTTAGACCTTCGGTGTACTGAAGCCCAGCACCGGTTGCTGTCGCTAAGTACTTGGTTGAAGTCCTCAAAGGTCAGTCCACTCGTGTGAAGGGTGAAGTGCGAAGCCTGCTCGAAGCACCATGTGTGCGGAGCCTGCACTGACTTAGCAGAGTAAATTTTTCAGGATTGTGGGTGGAGCGAAGTCTTCTTGACTTCGAACTTTTGCTCCCTTGCGAAGCCTGTGTTTGGATCTGTAAATTACCTCCGAACTAGACCTTCGAAGGTTGTGTTCGAAGCCTGTTCCGCAGAAGACAGAATTAAAAACAGAAGGTTGTTTTTCGCCCGAATTTTTAAAAGCTCCCATTCACCCCCCCCCCCTCTGGTCGCTGTTTCTGGTCCAACAATTGGTATCAGAGCGGGTTAAGATCACCAGTTGACCTTAACCGGTTTTGTGATCTGTTGGCGACATGGACAAAGCCAGTAAAATTCCTCTGTTCGATGGGACTGACTTTGCATACTAGAAAGTGCGCATGGAGGCTTACTTGCTAAGCCAAGGAAATGCAATTTGGGAGATTGTGGACTCACAATACTCCATCCCTGATACTCGCACCTCTCAAACAGAGAAGGATCAGTATAATGCCAACTCCAAGGCAAGAAATATACTGTTCATTGGTTTGAGTAGAAGTGAGTTTGATAGGGTGCAGCACCTTAGGACTGCTAGGGAAATTTGGACAACACTCACTATTTTTCATGAGGGCTCTACACAGATCAAGGCCAGGCGCCAAAGCACATACAATCAACAGTATCAGCTGTTTGTGCAGGCACCGGGTGAATCTATAGATGCCATGTTTTCTCGCTTTGATGCGATAGTGAGTAACTTGCGATCCAACGGGACGCTTGCTTACAATGATCATGATAGGGCTATCAAGCTTCTCTATGCTCTTGATCGTAGCATATGGGAAGTGAAGATATCTAGCATTGAGGAGTCCGCAGGTTATGACACATTGACCTGTGATGAGCTCTTCAGCAAGCTGAAGTCCACAGAGATTGCCAAGGCATCTCTTGCTGTGCACACAAGCTCTTTGCCACAGCCATTGGCATTGGTTTCTAGCACTAGCCGTGGCACCGCTGCAGAACCAAGCACATCTGGTACTTGTGTTCTTGCAGATGGTTTTGCTTTGTCCTCCCTGGTCTCCGTCACAAAGGAGCAGGTGGACACTCTGGATGATGATGAGCTTTCTCTCATTGCCAGAAGGTTCACCCGTTTTCATCATGAAAGACGGGATCAGAGGAGAAGTGGTTTTAGTGGTTGCTTTGAATGTGGCGACACTTCTCATATCAAGGCCAACTGCCCTAAGCTCAAAAAGAGAGATGAGAGTGAGCGCCCCAAATACCACAAAAAGGAGAGGAAACCCTTTGTGAAGGGCAAGCGCGGCAAGGTGGCTAAAAGAGTAGCCAAATCCACTTCCAGAGCATTTGTTGCTGCTCTCAGCGACATCGACACTTCCTCAACTGAGGAGTCAAGCTCTGAGGAGGAGGAGTCCCCAAGGAAGGAGGACAAGAAGGACAAGAAGGGACGAGACTTCACCGGCCTTTGCTTCATGGCCGACAGCGATCACAGCGGCGATGAGCTTGACTCATCTGAGGTACCTCTATCCTCTGACCAGCTTTTAATTAAACTAGATGAGCTGAATGAAGTAGTTCTTGGTCAGGATAGATTACTTGTGCAAGCCGCTAGAGAAAGAAAAGACCTTAGACTTAGGCTAGAATCTGTTTCTACTGAGTATGCCATGCTGAAGTCTAAAGTAAATGATGCTGAATGTGAATCTTGTACTGTTGTCATGGGTGAGCTTGCTCAGTTGTGTTCTGTTCATGCTCAAACTCTTTCTGAGCTTGATACTGCACAGAAGCAGCTTTTGATGGTGGATTCTAGTCTTGATAAAACTGAATGTATGAACTGCCCTTTATTACGTGAGAGCATTAATTTACGTGATAAGCATGTTCATGATTTAGAGGCTAGATTGGAGAGGGTCGGTAGTTCTAAGGATGTGCAGCCTGTTTGTGACACGTGCATTACCCTTAAGGACCAACTAGTCGTAGTTAGAGAGCGAGCTGAGAACCTCATGTCAGAAAATGAATACCTTCTTTTCGTGGTTAATAAATGTACTGAGGGTAAGGGTAGGATGGACTTGCTCTTGGCTAAAACCAAGATGTGTGCTGACAGAGCAGGGGTAGCTCTAGGTTTGGGTTTTGAGAGGATTTCTTCAGACAGTAAGAACAAAACTGTTTTCACCTCACCCACTACCTTAGAGAAAGAGAGAGCTCTGTTAAACACTCCATCAGCCAAGGAACCTACCCGAGCTCAAAAGAAAACCACTCCTCCTGCCAAGAAAAATCCTCCCAAGAAAACCACTCAGCAGAAGCCCAAGGAGCCTGTGAGAATTGCTCCTGTGACCCATGAGAGTGCCCCTAGGAGAATTTTTCATTGTTCCTACTGTCAGCGGGCGGGTCATTTGGTTGGGTTCTGTTTTTGTCGCATCAAGGATGAGCGACGCTCTCAGGCGATGAGTTACCAAGACATGCATTACCCATCTTTAGGTATGCATGAGTCTGAGTTTTACTATCATCCTGCTTTTGAGGCTCCTCGTGCTTCTCGGAGAGGTTTTGCTCCTCAAGGTGTTCACCATGTTCCATATGGTGGTAGACCCCGGGCGAGTAGCTTTGTACCTCGTCAGAGTAGGAGACCTCGACATGTTGTTCGATCACAACATGTAGATAGACCTCGCACTTTGCATCATTCCGATTATCCTGTGCGTAGACAGTCTACTTTTACTGTGCCTACTACTCGTGTCACTCCGTGCTGGATGCCTCGTCATATTTTCACTCACCCCAGCACTGAGCGATCGAGATATTCTTATCATGTGTAGGCGACAGATCGAGGCTTGGAGGGCACGTGGATCATGGACTCCGGTTGTTGGCGCCATATGACCGGAGATGCAACATGGTTCTCTAGCCTCATCACAACCAAGAAAAGGGAACATATCACCTTCGGCAACAATCGAAGGAGTAGAGTGAAAGGTAAAGGTGTGGTAAGAATTAACTCGAATTTCACTCTCAAAGATGTTGCTTTGGTTGAAAACCTGGGATACAATTTGCTGTCTGTATCTCAGTTGATTGATGAGGGCTTCGAAGTGCGATTTCATCGCGATACTTCGCAAGTACTCAATTTTGATGGCGTTGTGGTCTGTAAGATCTTTAGAGTTGGGAGAGTTTTTGGAGCTGACTTTTCTGAGTCATCTGGTTCTTCTCATTGTCTTGTTGCACAGTCTACTTCTGAGCTTTGGAAGTGGCATAGGAGACTAGGGCATATGAGCTTTGAGTTGCTTGCTCATCTGAGTGCCCTAGGTCTGATTCGAGGATTGCCCAAGCTCAAGTTTGAGAAGAATTTAGTTTGCGCTCCTTGTCGACATGGAAAGATGATTGTCGCTTCGCATTCGCCAGTCACCACAGTGATGACTGAACAACCCGGAGAACTTCTCCAAATGGACACTGTAGGTCCTTCTCGGGTTAGTTCTTTAGGCGGCAAGTGGTATGTTTTAGTGATTGTCGACGATTTCTCTCGCTACTCTTGGGTCTTCTTTCTTGCCAGCAAGGATGAAGTGTTTTCACACTTTCGGAGCTTGGCTTTGAGACTTTTCACTGAACTCCCTGGTGCATTGAAATTCATTCGAAGTGATAATGGCACTGAGTTCAAAAACAGTCTCTTTGTTGACTTTTGCATGGAGCATGGCATAGAACATCAATTCTCTGCTCCGTGGGTTCCTCAACAAAACGGTGTCGTTGAGAGGAAGAATCGCACTTTGGTTGAGATGGCTAGGACGATGCTTGATGAGCACAGGACTCCTAGAAAATTCTGGGCTGAGGCCATGAACACTGCATGTTACATCTCAAACCGAATTTTCTTGCGCTCAATTTTAAACTTGACATCTTATGAGCTACGTTTTGGGAGATAGCCCAAGGTTACTCATCTTCGAGTTTTTGGCTGTCGTTGCTTTATCCTAAAATGTGGTAACTTGGATAAATTTGAGTCGCGTTCTTCTGATGGGATCTTTTTGGGTTACACTACACATGGTCACTCTTATCGTGTTTATAATTTGGAAACTAACACTGTCATCGAGTAATGTGATGTGACTTTTGATAAATCAACCCCCTCTGTTAGTTCTGCATATGAACAGGCAAATGAACACGATATGGAACAGACCATCTTCGAAGAATAAGATCCCGGAGATTTCGAGGATGAAGCACTACTACCCTCGACATCAACCCCCGAAGCTGACCCCGCTTCGACCACTTCGGCACAAGGTCCCGAAGCAACTACCTCGACATCAGTCATCTTGGACCACTCCAACGCACAAGTTGAGGGGGAGTCTGCATCCCGCCGCGAGGCTCCACATCATGTTCAAAGGATGCACCCTCCCGAGTAGATCATTGGTGAGCTTGATCAAAGAGTAACACGTTCTCATGCTCATTTCATTGATTCCGCTTTTGTTGCTTCTTTCGAGCCCTTAGATGTTAGTTATGCACTTTCTTATTCTAGTTGGATCAATGCCATGCATGAGGAACTTGAAAATTTTGAGAGAAACCAAGTCTGGACTTTAGTTGATCCTCCACCAAATGTTCATTTCATTGGAACAAAATGGATTTTCAAAAATAAACAAGGGGAGGATGGGACTATAGTTAGAAACAAGGCTAGACTCGTAGCTCAGGGTTATTCTCAACTAGAAGGGTTGATTTTACTGAAACTTTTGCACCTGTTGCTCGCCTTGAGGCCATTAAGATTTTGCTTGCCTTTGCGACATCCCGGGGATTCAAACTCTATCAAATGGATGTCAAAAGTGCTTTTCTTAATGGCTTCATAGGCGAAGACGTTTATGTAAAACAACCCCCTGGTTTTGAAAACCCCAAGTACCCACATAAAGTCCTTAAACTTCATAAGGCTCTTTATGGACTCAAGCAGGCCCCTCGGGCATGGTATGACAGACTTAAGTCTTTTCTGCTTGAGCGGGGGTATTTGATGGGCTCTGTTGATAAAACCCTGTTCACTCTCAAGCATGGCAAAGATTTCCTCCTAGTTCAGATTTATGTGGATGATATCATCTTTGGTGGCTCTTCTCATGCTTTGGTTGCCGAGTTTGCAGATGCCATGAGCAGGGAATTTGAAATGTCCATGATGGGTGAACTCACATTTTTCCTTGGTTTGCAAATCAAGCAAAGCAAACAAGGTACTTTTGTCCACCAGACGAAGTACACCAAGGACCTGCTCAAGAAATTCGACATGGCCGATGCGAAGCCTCTCGCCACTCCAATGGCTACATCTGTAGCATTGGAACCTGACGAAGATGGAGAAGTCGTAGATCAGAAGGAGTTCCGAAGCATGATCGGCTCCCTCCTCTACTTGACTGCTACGAGGCCGGACATACACTTCGCAGTGTGTCTGTGCGCTCGTTTTCAAGCTTCACCACGAGCTTCGCACCGCCAAGCGGTAAAACGCATTCTCAGGTATCTCAAACATACCCTTGAGTTCGGCATATGGTATTCAGCATCTTCCTCTTTATGTCTTCGAGGATATTCCGATGCGGATTTTGCTGGGTGTAGGATTGATAGGAAGAGTACCTCTGGTACTTGTCATTTTCTGGGTACTTCTCTGGTTTGTTGGTCTTCCCGCAAACAGTCTAGTGTTGCACAATCGACGGCTAAGGCTGAATATGTTGCTGCAGCTAGCTGTTGCTCTCAGATTTTGTGGATGGCTTCCACTTTGCGGGATTTTGAGTTAGATTATAAGAGTGTTCCACTTTTCTGTGATAACACTAGTGCCATTTGTATTGCAAACAACCCGGTTCAGCACTCCAGAACCAAACACATTGATGTGCGGTATCATTTTCTCAGAGATCACAATGAGAAGGGTGATATTGAACTTCAATATGTTGATACCCAACACCAGCTAGCCGATATTTTCACTAAACCCCTCGATGCTTCTCGATTTGCCTACTTGCGTGGGGAACTTGGTATTTGTCACCCTTACAGCATTTTGTGAGGGGGAGCTGATTTTAAATGTCTTGCATATGCTCATCACGTGTGAAATTGCATTTACATCTGTTGCACTTATATGCCTAATTTTAATTCATGAAATCATGACAACTCAGCTCTATTTAATATATCTGAAACATTAATGTGCATGATGTTTTCTTTCCAAAATCAATTCATGCTCACTGCTCAATCTTGTATCTAGCATGTATAGGCAGGACTGCTTTAGCTATCTTTTATCTGCTTGATAGCAAGACACTTTTCTTTGGATGCTAAAAATTGCAACTTGAAAAATTGTTCTACTTTCTCATGTATGGTCATCAAGTGCTAAAAATTGGTTCACTTAGTTAAAATCAACAACTCCATGATTTGCATGCTTCAAGTGAAAAGATCCAGGTGGGTTTGTTTGTCGCACTACTCTATTCTATACTGCTTACCATTGCACATTGGTCTGAACTGGGATAGTGTAGTGTATGCCAAAATCACTGCCTTAAGCTTCCGATGGCTTTCATGCCTAAGCTTGGCTTGATTGGACAGTATAAGGTGGACAAACAAATAACCCCTGGCATTATGAAAAAGAACAAAAAAATTCATTGATCATCAAGTTTGCTTTTAATGCTCCATTTGAACTGGACTTGTTTGTCCTAGCGTAGAAATTGACTAGCTTTGCGCAGTCGCTGCTTTTACTTGTCTAGTTACCGTGATTGAGTGGTGATGCTTTTATTTCAAAATGACAAAATCACATGTTGTCATCATGTTTTTAGAGAATGTTAAATTGAGCTGAGCACATGATATTTTGTATTAAGTTTTGGCATATTTTTGCTTTGATGCTTGCATTGCCAAAGGGGGAGAAATTTGAAGCTATGCATCTTTTAAATGCTCCTTGATGCTTGCATTGCCAAAGGGGGAGAAATTTGAGTTCTTTGTTGCAAAAAGGTATAATTTTCACAGGGGGAGTTTTTATCTTGAAAAAGTTTGCCGAAGGGGCTTTTACTCTTTTGAAAAGGGGGATAAAAATTCATTTGTCAAGTGACATGATTTGGCTCATTTCTGAGTTTTTATGGTCACTTGTGTGCTGAAATTTTTCAAATTTTATTGAACTTGAATTTGGTTGTCAATTCATCAAGGGGGAGATTGAGAAACCAAGGGTTGGTTTCGGAGTCTGTGATGAGTTATTGACTGTGTTTAACTTCTAGTTCGAAGGGGTACCTCCGAAGGGGTTCGGAGGTTGGATCTCCGAAGGTGTTCGGAGGTTGTTTCACCGAAGGGTTCGGTGGGTTTGGTTGCAGCGGAGTGTGCCTGTCGGAGGGGTCCGACAGTACACGATAACTGGGTTTGTACCGAAGGTCTCGGTACTTTGGGCGGTACACCGGAGTGTGTAACGAAGGGTGCTAACCCGGAGAGGTCTCCGGAGTACTGGACACACTTGTCTGCTTGTCTGTGGTGCGCAGGGGACTTCGGAGGCGACGGACGGTTCGTAGCAGGTGAACCTGGGTCAAGCGGGAGGCTTGATGCCAGTGGAGCGGGGAGCTCCGTCACGGTGGCTGCGAAGGGGTCGAGGTCGGACCTCGGGTTGAGGTGCGCCAGGAGAAGGCAGTAAGTGCGGAGCGTGGCTCCGGGCGAAGGTACTCCGAGACAAAGTCCTCGGGGGCGAGGCACTTCGAAGGGTACTCCGGATGGAGTGACTTCGGAGTTTGGTGGATCAAGTCCTCAGCAGAAGCAAGGCGTTCGAAGTGTGCTCCGGAGGGAAACACTCGAAGGTACCCGACGAAGGTCTCAAAAGTCGAGGTGCATCGAAGGCATGGTCCGGGTGAGGCTCGTCGAGGAGTGTGCTCGGGGAGAGACACTGCGACGGAGTGCTCATGGAATGCTTCGTGCGGAGACCTTGGACGAAGGAGGGACTTCGAAGGGTGGTACTCCGAAGGAGGGCTTCGGAGTGACGCAGGCTTCGGAGCGAGGCTAGCTCTGGAGCGAGGTTGAATTGTGGTACTTCGGCCATGCATGGCTTCGGTACACGGACTGACGGAGTTCGAGCTGGGAGTAGCTGCGAAGCTGTGGTGGTCCACTCCAGAGGTGTTGGTGCGAAGGCCCAAGGGCTTTGACGGCTTCGGCTCAAAACCGTCACTATATCGGAGGCTATCTTCAGTGAAGCGAAGGTCGTCAGGCTCAAGGCTTCTCACCGAAGCTACCACACCCCTCGCGTGCGAAGGGGGGGCTCCAGAAAGGTCAAAGACTGCAAAGGCTGACATTGTCTGCTCTGCAAAAAGCTGACGTTGTCCCCTCTGCAAAGCTGACAGAGAAGCCTCCAAATAAAGTTGACTACCTTTTGTACCCCTCTATTCTGTAGAGACAAAACTGGTGTAAACCCTAGGGGTAAAGTACTCAATTCACATGGGTGAATAGTGGCTATAAATATGGGGGCTGGGTAGGTAACATTCAACACTTTGAGCATTTACTGTTGAGCTCCTGTACTAGCCACCACTCCTTGTATTCAGCTAGTGAGTTGGTGCGACGTTAGCCGGGATGCGGCCCGGCGCGCCGGCGAAACCTAGAGCGGGTGGTTATCGCTTGGAACATTTCATGCTGAGGTTTTGGCACGGGTTCCCGTGGTATGGGTCATCTCGTTTGGGATGAGTGCGTGCCTTGTGGGTACAGTAGTACATCTCTGATAAGAGTCTTAAATCTTTTCGAAAAGCCGAGCCCACGGTCAAGGGCGGGTTGCGTGACATCCCACAGTTAGATTACTTGATTATGGATGTGCATGTTGGTTGACATGTAAGGACTGTTGTGTGAGGAGGTAAAACGTACTCCTCGAGTTAGATGATGTTATTGATGTTCATGTTTATATTTCCGCATGATAAAATTTGATTACACTAAATGCAATAACTGAAAATGTACTTTTCCGCACTGTTAGCCATTACCCTTCCTTGTTTATTATCCTGCATTATTACTTGCATTTGCGGTGGCTTGTTGAGTACTTTTTGTACTCATACCCATTGAACACCTCAGAGGATGCCTACTACGAAGATGGTCTGGAGTAGCGACCCAGTCAAGAGAAGATCCTGAAGAAGACGTTCGCCATGCTTTTATTTACTTATTTAATTTTTACTCTGATGTAATAAATATGGTCTGCGTACCATGAATACTTGTCGTATGTATGATTGTCGCATGATGAACCTCTTGTTATTATTGATTTTCTATGGAAATTCAATAATGTTCCGATTTCGATAAATCGGGGCGCCACAATCCCTGCTTGACCTAGTTCACCTACTGTGTTGACCGTCCCGTCGCCTTCAAAATCACCTGCACGCCAATCGACAAGCAGACAAGTGTATCCGACACCCTGGAGACCTCTCTAGGTATAACACCCTCCTGTACACATTCCGATGTACCTCCCAAAGTACTGACCCCCTTTGGTACAACCTTCGAACTGTATACTATCGGACCCCTCCGACATATATACCTCACTGCGAACTTGAGTAGCCAGCAAACACCAGACCCTTAGGAAAACACATCTTCGAACTCATTTGGAGGGATCCCTTCGCCCAGAAGGAAATATGTAAATCACTCATCACAGACTAAAACCAAGGCACATCTCAACTTGGTTTCTTAATCTCCCCCTTGATGAGTGCATTGACAACCAAATTCAATCTCAAGAAAAAAATTGAAATTTTTCAACACACAAGTGACCATAAAAACTCAGAAAAAAGCCAAAGCATGTCCCTTGATATTTTCTCCCCCATCTTTGTAAAAAACCCTTTAGCAAAAGATGAAAGCATCATTTCTCCCCCTTCGGCAGCTACAAATTACTCCCCTGACAAACATTCTCCCCCTTTGGCAATGCAAGAATCAAGGAGCAATAGCTTGCATATGCAAGCTTCTGAAACATGATTAGCAGCAATTACAATATAAAACTAGAATTTGTCTTGAATATTGTCTAAAAGTACTACATGATGAACTCATATGAATCATATCCAAGTAAAGCATTTTCAGAATTTAGCAAATAAAAGCATCACCACTCAGACTAGCATACTAGACAAAGTAAAGCATGGAATGCAAAAGCTAGCAAATACTACCCAGACATGCATAGTCAAATAACATGGAGCTTCAGCAAACTTGTAATTATTCAATATTTTCAAGCTTTTTATCCTTTTTTATCTTAATGCCGGGGGTTATTTGCATGTCAACCTTATGCTAACCGACTAAGCCAAGCCTAGGTCTAGCGAAGACCATCAGAAGCTTAAAGCATTAGTCATGGCATACATTACAATGTTCTAGTTCATACTAAAGTGATATGGTAAGCAGTCTAGAATAGTGTAGTACAACAAAGCAAACCCACCTGTATCTTTTCAACATCAGCACAAAAGACATGGATATCAATTTCATGATTTTTATCAATTTTCAGTACAAGATTTCCATGAAAGCATTTTAATATTCAAGTTGCATATTTGCATCCAAGTGTAAAAGACGTAGCTACTAGACATGTAAAAGATAGCAAACGCAATCATCCTACTCATGCTAGTTACCAGACTAAGAAGTGACCTTGTTTTAATTTTCAGAAATAAAAGTCATGCTCATGACAAATATCAGACATATTCAATAGAGCAAAATCATCATGATTAAATAAAATAATTCAAGGGCATATACAGGCAAGTATATTTAAAAGCAGTTAATCATATGACAGAAGTTTGTGCAATTGACACACAAATCCCCCTCACAAGATGCCATAAGCATGACAAATACCAATTTCCCCATGTAAATAAGCAAATCGAGAAACATCAAGGGGTTTGGTAAAAATATCGGCAAGCTGGTTCTAGGTATCAACATATTACATATTGAAGTTCAATATCACCGTTCTCATTGTGGTCTCTGAGAAAATGCTATCTTACATCAATGTGTTTGGTTCTGGAATGCTGAACTTGGTTGTTAGCAATACAAATCGCACTAGTGTTATCAATGAAAAGTGGAACATTTGTATAATCTAACACGAAATCCCGCAGAGTAGAAACCATCCACAAAATCTGTGAGCAACAGCTAGCTACAGCAACATATTCAGCCTTAGTTGTAGATTGCGCAATGCTAGACTATTTGCGAGAAGACCAGCAAACAAGAGAAGTACCTAGAAAATGATAAGTACCAGAGGTACTTTTCCTATCAATTCTACACCCAGAAAAATCTGCATCTGAATAACCTCAAAGGCATAATAAAGAAGATGCAGGATACCAAATGTCGAACTCTAAAGTGTGTTTGAGATACCTTAGAATGCGCTTTACTGCTTATCGGTGCGACGCTCTTGGCGAAGCCTGAAAATGAGCACACAAACATATTGCAAAGTGTATGTCTGGCCTCGTAGCCGTCAAGTAAAGGAGGGAGCCAATCATGCATCTGAACTCCTTCTGACCTACGACTTCTCCATCCTCGTCGGGATCCAATGCTACCAAAGTATCCATCGGAGTGGTGAGGGGATTCGCATCAGCCATATCAAACTTCTTAAGCAGGTCCTTGGTGTACTTCGTTTGATGAACGAAATTACCTTGTTTGCTTTGCTTGATTTGCAAACCAAGAAAAAAACTGAGTTTGCCCATCATGGACATCTCAAACTCCTTGCTCATGGTATCTGCAAACTCTACAACTAAAGCATGAGAGGAGCCACCAAAGATGATATTTGTGGACTCAGAAATACGCCCCCACACTTGGGCCGGTTCGACGTCTAAAAGTATCGCAACGATACCGACGTCGTGTTCCGACTACCCTAGAATGTGACAAGGGATTTGGAGTCGCTAGGCAATCAGATAAATAACTAGTATTTTAATCCAATTGGTCGAAAATATTGATAGCAATGTAAATAGGAACAAAATGACCAAAATACCTGGAATCGGCCAATTCGGAGGCCGATTCAGAGTAATAGCAGGTGTTGGTCCGAAGGGTCCTTGGGATGCCTTCGGCCTCAAACCCGGTCAGACCGGAGATATAACCCTGGTCGGACCGAAGGGTTGCGAAGGGGCTTCGGGCAGTGCCCCGAAGTCAGATGCGAAGCGCGACTCCGGTGATCAGACCGGTGAAGCCTCATCGGTCAGACCGACCGTGCTCTCCCGATCACACCGGGCGAAGGGACCTCCGGACTTCGACCTTCGACCGCACGGAGCTCCGGCGCGCAGGGCTTCGGAGGGCTCAGACTTCGGCTTCGGCGCGCCCAGTGCGAAGGATCCCGGTCGGACCGGCAGAGAGCCATTGGTCGGACCGGCTGTTGCCAACAACGGCATGACGAGGGTGTAGGACCGAAAGTAGCGACCAGAGGAGGGGTGAATGGGCGCCTAAAAATTCTTGCTAAACTATGATCTAATCACAATACCCACACAAACTTAACTAGACAAATAATAATAGCACAGCAAATTATTGGAATTAAAATTGTCTGGTATAAAAACTGACCGGTGTCCTAAATAAAATGATATTCAAGATAACTAAATAGAAATACTGCAATATATAAAAAAACACCTAGATATATCACGAAATATGTATATTATAGTCTTGAAGTAAAATACTAATTAAGTGAATAAACATGGATCATTCAAAAATTAATTCAGTAATAAACCTAAAAATATTGCGCGTAAAAACTAGGATAAAATATTACTGTGGCTATTAATAAGTTTTTTATACGAGCAGAATATTAGAATAAAAATATGCGAGTACTAAAAATACTTAGGCAGTTTAAATTACCACGAAATTTCTAATCAAATTTTCACTAATTAATTAATAGATGATTATCTCTAAAAACGATCTACTAAAAAATAGGGGATTAAAAACTTACCTGCATCATCATCGGGTCACCGCGCGCTGTGCAAAGACTTTGGCCGAAAAACAAAAAATGACTAAAGCTTTTTGGCCGTGAGCACGTGCAAGCAGCCGTTGGGGTCGCTGCCACACTTTGCCGGCATCAGCGCCAAGAAAGTCCCATCCGCTTGTGCCGTGGGCCCCACGGAATAAAGACGAGCACTGCTGCCGTGATCAGATGTGGGACCCGCGGTGGCCGGAGCAAAGCAATATCCACCGGAATTTTAATCCTGCGCATGCATGTCTTGTCGCCATGTATCCAGCGCACGTCGTAGACCGCTAGGAAAGAAATGCACCCAGAAACAAGATGTTGACGAAAACTTTGAGATCGAATTTAGGTGGAAGAAGACAATGGACTGTAGATTGATCTATTAGAAAACAGTCATCTATCCCCAAGGGGATAGGGGCCTATTTATAAGCAAATCCTAATACATGAAAAGACTAATTTACCCTCGGGTAAAATTAAACTGACTCTAAAATAAATTCCGAAAATTACTAAAATATTCTTAGAAAAATTACCTGACTCAAATAAAAATATTCTAAACTTAAAAACTAAATATTAATATCCTAAAAATGAATTAAACATAGATTGTTAGTTTTACGCCGAAACTGACAAAGCGTCCACCGTCTTCGCACCGGGTACCCGGATTGGGCCGACCCGACCCCGCAGCTTCCTCAGCCCGGCAATCGCTCGCCGCCTGTGTACCTAAGTCAAACCCAGTCAACAGACCAGTGGATCATCTGCCGCTCCTAGCCATGTACCCGGATTGGGCCAGCCCGACTCCGCGGCTCCTCTGCCCGGCCGTTGCTCACTGCCCGTGTACCTGAGTCACATGCGCCTCAGACTCGGCAGGTCTTCATCTCTCCCTTCCATTGACTTCCGTTGACAATCACTCATCACATCTGGAATATCAAAACCATATTCTTCAACATGGTTTCTCAATCTCCCCCTTGATGAGTGCATTGTCAACACCCTTTTCAGTTGATCTCCAGAACCTGCAAAACACGTGGAAACAGGAAAACAAAGACAAAAGAAAATAGAAGAAAGAAAATAAAAGTTTAACCCTAATGACCAAAAGCCAAATAGAAGAAAGAAAAATGGTCATTATGGTTAACCAAAAATAAAGACTCAAAAGCAAGTGCAAATCTCAGAATTGCCAACAAGGAACTCCCCCTGAAATAAATCCCAGAGAAAGCCAAAAATATATCCAAAATTTCTCCCCCTTGTTGACAATTGGACTCATCAAGTGAGACTAAATGCACTCTAAAGAGACATAAAACACAAACTCCCCCTGAAATGCAGCTCCCCCTCAAAATATGCCATGAATGCAGATGGGGTGCAGGTGGAGTGTAAAAAGCATGCTTCTTAGATATGATTAACTGCAATAACAACATCTAACAGGTATAGCGAAATATATACTGTCTAAGATACATGACATGATCAGTGTAATAGATGATATCTTAAGAGAGTCATTAGCACACATTTTTCGATTTTTGCAAAACAAAAGCATCACCACATTTTCTAGTTGACAAGCAAAGTAAAGCATGAGATGCAAAAGCTAACTGATATCTACCAAGATAAGCATTGTCCAAAACAAAGTGCTTCAGCAAACTTGTCATCTTTTTAAATTTTACAGATTATTTCTTTTTCTGTGTATTTTTCATTCCTGCCAGAGGTTATTTGCATGTCAAACCTTATGCTAACCGACCAAGTCAAGCCTAGGCCAGAACTGGACCATTAGAAGCTTAAGACATTGGTATCGGCATACATTACACCATCCTAGTTCATACCAAAGTGCTATGGTAAGCAGTCCAAAACAATGCAATGCGACAAAGCAAACTCACCTGGATCTTTTCTAATAATCATAAAAATGCATAAATTTTTCATTTTTCTGATTTTTTTTATCATTTTTATAGCACAATTTTCATATTTAAAGCATATGGATGTCCAAGTTGCGTATCTGCATCTAAGTAAGGATTTAGCTACAAGGCATGTAAAAGATAGCGAAAGCATTCAGCCTACACATGCTAGTTACCAGAAGCAATGGTGATCATTTTTCAATTTTAAAGCATAAAAGCCATGCATATGAAAAATATCAGATATATCATGTGAACTGAAACAGAACATGATCATCGACAAGTAATCAAAAACATATACTAGCTAGAGAAAGTAAAGCAGATTAATCATATAACATAAGCAAGCTCAAAATGTGATTGATGATTATGCATGATATGAACACACACAAAAAGACTCAATAAAAAATAAAGAAGAAAGCAAAAACTGACTCAAAATATCCTAAAAAGGACACACAACTCCCAAATCAACATCAATAATCATGAGTGGGACCAAACGGTCCAATGCCAGGTTTAGTAAAAGTGTTGAACCAGTGTCGAGCCATCTGCGCGTATGTAGGAAAGCAAAAAGAATCATATGAGTCTAGACTGAAGTGCGGATCAAAGCGTGGTCCTATGTTCTTCCTAAAATCATGGTCACGAGGTCCAAAACCGTATCCATAATGATCTGGAACTCTGCCGGAACGGAAACCACCCTCCGGAGCACAATCATAAAAACCGTCTCCTCTACCACCACCTACACGACGTGGCCTGGCCTCTAGCCTCTCTCTACGTCGAGGAACTCTCTGTCTACCACCCTGCTGGTAGAACTGCTCCTGCCCACCTCGAGCTCTCTCTGCTCGCTCAACCCGCTTCCTCCTGAAGCAAAACTCCTCAAGATGCCCGTCTCTCTGACAAAACTTACAGTGATAGGTAGGCTTCTTAAAATGTGGTTGAGGCTTGGGAATCTTAGGCTTGGTGGTGTTTGGTGTATCATCTTTGGTGTGAGAGGGTCCAGGTAAAGAATCAAGAGAAGTGTGGAGAGTTTTAGGCTTTGGAACCCAGATCTGCTTCTTAGGTGGAGCTTTAGGTTGTTCTTGGATCACTCCATCCTTGGGCTGACTATCCTTAAAGGACTCAATGGAGTGAGTCTTGGGATATCTCTGTTCGGGAGTCATCTTACTCCACTCCACTACACGGCTAATGGCGCTCTCAAAATCAGCCTTGGTATATGTGTAGCCTACTCCAAAACCATCATGTCTCTTGAACTGCTGGATCATCATGCCGAGTTGTGGCTCTCTAGCACTAATCCAACTCAGGATCTGACGGATGTAAAAGTTCTCGTTCTGAACATTAGCTATCTCCTCTCTCAAGGAAGCTAACACCTCCACCTGAGACAAGCAGATCTCACACTCTTTATTAGCTTCGACAGACTTCTCAGCTTTTAGCTTGATCAACTCCATTCTAATGGACAAGCAGTTCTCACAAATAGTGGATGGAACTAACAAGGTCTCAAGCTCTAGCTTAGTCTGCTACAACTCACTTCTCACTCCAGCTAACTCGCTCAACTGCTCATCACTCTTGGCTCTCAGCTCAGCTATACTAGCTAAATGAGATGGGTTGTCTACACAAGGTGCGACGACAGTGGCATGAGCATCTTTTAGCTCCTGGTGAGCGCTCTCAAGCTCAGTGGCCAATGTGTCTCTCTCATCTACTCTCTCTGTGTACCTGGACTTAAGAGTCATCAGGTCACACAACAGCACCTCACAGTTAGGGCACTCACCACTATCACCCAAGCAAGGGGAAGAAGACAGACTCTCAATCTTGCCATTTGCTGTGGCAAGCTCACTCTCAAGCTCATCTATCCTCTTCTTAGCCCCTCTAAGCAGTTTCTCCCTATACTTCAACTCCTGACTGTTTTGTTCTAGTAAATTTACAACTTCTTGTTCATAGGAAGATGCCTTCTCATCGTCGTTATCGTCGGAGTCATCGGAGGAGTCCTTCTCTTTCTTCTCCCCAAGATCCATTGAGCAGAAGCTCTTGTGGGGTCTTCGACTGTGACGTGAGCGACTCTTCGGCTTGTTCCCGAAGGTCATGAAACAGAGGCCCGCCGAATTGTCCTTGTCCTTCCCCTTCCTGATCATGATCTCTTCATCACTTGAACTTGAAGACGAGGAGGATGACGATGATCTCTTGGAGTATCTTTTGTCCATATCGGTGAAGAAGGTCTTGTCTCGCTTCTTGTTCTCACGCCTATAATCCTTTAGAGCCTTTCGAAAAAATCTTGTCTTGGGCTTGCCCTTTGTGGAGTTGTCATACTTGCCGGAGTTGTAGGAGTTGCCGCTGGTGCCCTTCTTGTAATTCTTCTGCTTGGGGCAGTCGGTGATGAAAGGCCTGGGTCACCACACTCAAAGCACCCAGATTTTGTGCCATGTCTCTTAAACATTCGATATCATAGACACGTCGCACCCGGTTGTTAAACAAGCACAAATCATCATCTCCTAGAGTATCAAGTTGTTCCTCGGAGATAGACATCAAGGAAAAGGCAGTACAACTCATGGCATTAGGATCAGTCAACGGTGTCGCAAGCGCCAGAGTCTTTGAGCCAGAATCAGTGAGATTTGATCTCAACTGAATATCGACCTCTAAGGCCTTGAGCTTACTAAAAAGCTCTGCGACGGTCAAGGTATCATAAGATGCACTCTCAACAATAGAAGAGACCTTGATCTCCCAGATCTTAGGGTCTAAAGTATGAAGTACCTTAAGCGCCTGTTCATGATCTGAGACCAGCTGATCACCATCGGCCTTGTTAACGCGTATCTTGTTAATGATCGATTGAAAGCGACCAAACAAAGCCTCAACTGTCTCACCCGGCTTTTGTGAGAAATTTTCATACTCACATCGGTAGGTCTGGTAGAGCCTAACCTTGACCTGAGTTGTCCCCTCATGATGTGCCTGGAGGGTAGACCAGATCTCACGAGCAGTGGTGAGATGGCTAACACGCTCAAACTCACTAGGACCTAGACCAGAAAATAAAATATTCACCGCCTTACTATTATTTTGATGCTTGGTAATTATATTTTTAGCAGTATCCGCAGCAATAGTCGTTATCGTGAAATTAGGATTAACAAAAATCTCCCATATGTCCAAACTCTGGCTCATAAGGTATGCTCGCATGCGAGTCTTCCAATAAGTGTATCCAAAAGCTTCTAGGGACGGGATTTTACCAGAAGACGTCATGGTCACTACCTAGGTTTAGAATCGGTTAAGATATTAGAAAAACCTAACCTTGCTCTGATACCACTTGTAGGACTGAAAGTAGCGACCAGAGGGGGGCTGAATGGGCGCCTAAAAAATTATTGCTAAACTATGATCTATTCCCAACACCCACACAAACTTAACTAGACAAATAATAATAGCACAGCAAATTACTGGAATTAAAATTGTCTGGTATAAAAACTGACCGGTATCCTAAATAAAACGATATTCAAGATAACTAAATAGAAATACTGAAATATATAAAAAACACCTAGATATATCACGAAATATGTATATTATAGTCTTGAAATAAAATACCAATTAAGTGAATAAACATGGATCATTCAAAAATTAATTCAGTAATAAACCTAAAAATATTGCACGTAAAAACTAGGATAAGATATTACTTTAGCTATTAATAAGTTTTTTTATACGAGCAGAATATTAGAATAAAAATATGCGAGTACTAAAAATACTTAGGCAGTTTAAATTACCAAGAAATTTCTAATCAAATTTTCACTAATTAATTAATAGATGATTATCTCTAAAAACGATCTACTAAAAAATAGGGGAATAAAAACTTACCTGCATCGTCATCGGGTCGCCGCGCGCTGTGCAAAGACTCTGGCCGGAAAACAAAAAAATGCCTGCAGCTTTTTGGCCGTGAGCACCTGCAAGCAGCTGTGGGGGCCGCTGCCGCACTTTGCCGGCGTCAGGGCCAAGAAAGTCCCGTCCGCTTGTGCCATGGGCCCCACGGAATAAAGACGAGCAATGCTGCCGTGATCAGATGTGGTACCCGCGGTGGCCGGAGCAAAGCAATATCCACCAGAATTTTAATCCTGCGCATGCATGTCTTGTCGCCATGTATCCAGCGCACGTCGCAGACCGCCAGGAAAGAAATGCACCCAGAAACAAGATGTTGACGAAAACTTTGAGATCGAATTTCGGTGGAAGAAGAAAATGGATTGTAGATTGATCTATTAGAAAATAGTCATCTATCCCCAAGGGGATAGAGGCCTATTTATAGGCAAATCCTAATACATGAAAAGACTAATTTACCCTCGGGTAAAATTAAACTGACTCTAAAATAAATTTTGAAAATTACTAAAATATTCTTAGAAAAATTACCTGACTCAAATAAAAATATTCTAAACTTAAAAACTAAATATTAATATCCTAAAAATGAATTAAACATAGAATGTCAGTTTTACGCCGAAACTGACAAAGCGTCCACCGTCTTCGCACCGGGTACCCGGATTGGGCCGACCCGACCCCGCAGCTTCCTCAGCCCGGCAATCGCTCGCCGCCCGTGTACCTGAGTCAAACCCAGTCAACAGACCAGTGGATCATCTGCTGCTCCTAGGCATGTAC
Source organism: Zizania palustris (assembly GCA_019279435.1). Taxonomy (NCBI): domain Eukaryota; kingdom Viridiplantae; phylum Streptophyta; class Magnoliopsida; order Poales; family Poaceae; genus Zizania; species Zizania palustris. The sequence continues at coordinate 16,156,167 of JAAALK010000288.1, forward strand.
TCGGATTGGGCCAGCCCGACTCCGCGGCTCCTCTGCCCGGCCGTCGCTCACTGCCCGTGTACCTGAGTCACATGCGCCTCAGACTCAGCAGGTCTTCATCTCTCCCTTCCATTGACTTCCGTTGACAATCACTCATCACATATGGAATATCAAAACCATATTCTTCAACATGGTTTCTCAAGGCTGTCAAGCGCATCTTCAGGTATCTCACTTATGCGCCCAATCTCGGTCTTTACTATTCAGCATCATCATCTCTTGATTTATCTGGCTTTTTGGACGCCGACTTTGGTGGGTGCCGGTTGGATCGCAAGTCGACTTCCGGTATTTGCCAGTTTCTTGGTTCTTCCCTTGTCTCTTGGTCTTCTCGAAAGCAATCTGGAGTTGCTCTTTCGACCACTGAGGTTGAGTATGTAGCTGCTGCTAGCTGTTGCTCACAGTTGGTTTGGATGATTTCCACTTTGTGAGATTTCGGGTTGTTCTTCCCTACCAGGGTTCCATTGTTTTGCGACAGCACTAGTGCTATTAGTGTAGGGAAAAACCCTTGTCTCCATTCAAAAACCACACATATTGATGTACGCTTTCACTTTCTGCGGGATCAATATGAGAAAGGTGTCATTGACCTTGTTCATGTTGATACCCATCATCAGTTGGCTGACATCTTCACCAAACCCCTAGATCAGTCTACCTTTGAGCGTTTACGAGGGGATTTGGGTGTTGTGTATCCTTTCTAGGATATTTTGCGTCAGTTTTCTTTCTTCTTTTACTCTTTTCTTGAGTCTTTTTGTGTGTGTTCATATCTTGCATATTCACATATCACACTTTAGAGCTGCTTCTGTTATATGATTGAACTGCTTTACTTATTCTAGCTGGTACATGCGTTTGAATACTTGTCATTGATCATGCTTTGGTTCAGTTCACTTGATATGTCTGATATCTGTCATATGCATGGCTTTTATGATTTAAAATTTGAAAAAAAAATGATCACCATTGCTTCTGGTAACTAGCATGTGTAGGCTGGCTGTTTTTGCTATCTGTTACATGCCTTGTAGCTAGCTCCTGACTTAGATGCAAACATGCAACTTGGACATCCTTCTGCTTTAAAACATGGAAATGTGCTATAAAAATCAAGAAAAATGAAAATTCCATGCCTCTTTATGCATAACTTGCAAAGATCCAGGTGGGTTTGCTTTGTCGCATTGCATTGTTCTGGACTACGTACCATAGCACTTTGGTATGAACTGGGACAATGTAGTGTATGCCAAGACCAATGTCTTAAGCTTCTGATGGTCCAGATCTGGCCTAGGCTTGACTTGGTCGGTCAGCATAAGGTTTGACATGCAAATAACCCCTGGCATAAATGAAAAAGAGAAAAGAAAAAGCCTGGAAATTGAAATGATAACAAGTTTGCTGAAGCACTTTGTTTTGGACAATGCTTATCTTGGTAGCTATCAGTTAGCTTTTGCATCTCATGCTTTACCTTGCTTGTCAACCGGAAAATGTGGTGATGCTTTTGTTTGCAAAAATTGAAAATGTGTGCTAATGACTTTCTTTCGATGTCATCTGTTGCACTGATCATGCCATGTGTCTTAGACAGTATGTCTTTTGCTATACTTGTTAGATGTTGTAATTGCAGTCAATCATATCTGAGAAGCATGCTTTCTACACTCCACATGCACCCCAGTTGCATTCATTGCATATTTTGAGGGGGAGTCTGTGTCTCTTTTGTGTGCTTGATGAGTTCACTTGTCAACAAGGGGGAGAAATCTTGGAATGTGAGTTTAAGGGGGAGTTTTTGTCCCGTTTACTCTTTTGCTATCCTTGTTGATAATTCTGAGATCGCACTCGTTTTGAGATTTTACCTTTAGTTAACCAGAATGACCGCTTCTTGCTTTTGTTCGGCTTTTGGTCATTAAGGGTTAAACTTTTACTTTATTTTTCTTCTTCTTTGTTTTCTTGTGTTTTGTTTTCGTGTTTCCACAGTTGTTCACAGGTACTGAAAAGCTGAAGAAGTGAAGTGTTGACAATGCACTCATCAAGGGGGAGATTGAGGAGCCATGCTGAATAGCGTAGGCCTCATGGCTCCAGATGTGATGAGTCATTGTCAACGATAGTCAAAGAGGATAGTAGAAGAGAGGAGATCTGCTGTTTCATGGGCCGCGTGTGACTCAGGTACACGGGCAGCAAGCGACTGTCGGGCAGAGGAGGCTGCGAAGTCGGGCTGGCCCAATCCGGGTACATGGGCCAGGAGCAGCAGAAGACCCACTGGGCTATTGACCAGGATTGACTCAGGTACACGGGCGGTGAGTGATTGCCGGGCTGAGAGAGCTGCAGAATCGGGCCGGCCCAATCCGAGTACCTGGTGCAAAGCCGGTGGAGGCTTTGTCAGTTTCGGCGCAAAACTGACAACCATTGATCTTGTATCGGACTGTCCAGAAGAGAAGTTGTAGTTGCTACGAAAGCTTAGCTTCCGGATAAGTCATCTGTATCTCTAGGCCCACAGTCAGTCAGTCGTGTCTGTAAAAATTCCTAAGGGCAGTTGAGTCTTTTCCTTTATTTTAGCGTCTGTAAAAACCCTAAGGGGCCGGTGGAATATTCTAGGTCATTGGGCAGCCTATAAATAGGGCCCCAATCCCTAGGGTTGGACAAGCCTTCCAGAAATCACTTTTTAATCATCCATTGGGTCATTTTGTGTTTCCTGTGTTTTCTCTCTCCCTGCGTGCATCGTTAGGCAGTGTTTCTGTTCTTCCTGAGATTCAATCAGCTCTTCACTGTTTGGAAGCTTTTATTCCTGTTGTTGCGTGTGCAGCATTTCATTAATAGCACTGCAGTTTCGTTTTGCGTGCAGTCATTTTATTCCTGAGTAAAAGCTTCTCTTGCTGCTTCGCTTCTGTTCTTCACGTGAATACTAGTTCTTGTAGCAAGTAGTACTACTTTCCTGCAGCAACAGTACGCTATTTTTCCTAGCCTTGCTTTTTCCTCATAGCCTTTTTGATCGAACAGATAGTGTCTAGTTTCTTTTCTGGCTGTTTCTGTCGAAGCCCCTTTTCTTGTGTGAAATCCAACTTTGTGAAGCAGGCTTCGAATCAGCAGGCTTTGAACTTGCAGGCTTCGAACCTGTAGGCTTCGAATCTGCAGGCTTCGAATCAGCAGGCTTCGAATCTGCAGGCTTCGAATCTGCAGGCTTCGAATCAGCAGGCTTCGAATCTGCAGGCTTCGAATCTGCAGGCTTCGAACCAGTAGTCTTCGAGGCAGGCTTCGACAATACAAGCTTCGACACTGCAGGCTTTGCCAAGTTTTGAACATGAGACAGATTTTGAACAGTAACTTCTCATCCCATTCCATGTGTACTTAGATTATTTAACTGAGAAGTTTGATCTGCCATGTCTTGAATATTTTGTTATTCTGCCTATTAGCTCTGTGTTGGTGTTTCTCTGTTTTCGACACCGGTCTTTTCTAGGCTAGATACTTTTAGACTTAGGCAATCTGTTCTCGCTTTGCTGCTTAGTCTTTTGATGTGCGTTGGGTATTGGGAGCAGGCCATTGATTCGAAAGAATTTTTTAGGCGCCCATTCACCCCCTCCTGGTCGCTACTTTTGGTCCTACAGAGGGTTCGGCCAATGAGGCCCGAACCCTGCCGGAGGTTGGGACCAACCCAGAGGGGCTTCGGCCACTGAGGTCCGAACCCTGCCGGCTGCTGCATCCACTCCGGGGGAGTGTTCGGACCTCAAGGTCCGAACTCATCACTCACGGGACTCGTCCTCCTAGGGATCTTCGATCGTCCCGAAGCCCGTGGGCGAACACCTTTTCTCTCGGACCTTCACTAGTGCTTGTCCAAGAGCATTTTGTACGTCACCTTCGGCCTTCTGCGATGCTTGGCCGGACATGATGACTTAATATTTTCTTTCCACACTCCCACCTCCGGATTCTTCGGTACAAGCATGTGTGTGCGAGCGTATCCTATGACGATCGCCTTTCCCTTAGCCGACTCGGCCTGTTCTGGCCGAATCAACATCTTCTTCTCTTCTAGATCGACGGTGTTCATTGGGAAAGGGTCTTTGTCTAATTTCATTTTTGGATTTGCTTCTATTTTCAATCGTCCTACTTCTATGGCCGATTGTACCTGTTGACGAAAAACGTTACAATCGTTAGTGTAGTGAGAGTGCGAGTCATGCCACTTACAGTAGGGATGCTTTTTTAACTCATCGGTGGATGGCATGACTTGCCCTTTCGGCAGCCGTAGAAGCTGATTTTTCAATAGGAAATCAAATATTTTATCACATTTAGTTATGTCAAACGAATATCTAACTTCATTAGGCCGACTCTTAGAGGGAGATGGCCGCAATTCAGAGCAGGTGACGGGTTTATACTTCGTGCTCCAAGTCCATTCGGCCGTGTAGGTGTCGGTCGGATCCCCTTCCTCCTTGGATTCTTCCTCGTCGGAGTGCTCCATGGTGTGGATCTCAGCCCTTGGTTTGTTAAAAGTTTTGACGAATTTTGTATCTTTGGCCCGGCCTTCCTGGACCAGAGCTTGCTGCAATACCTGGCTAACGTCCAAGAGGTTTTGATTGTCCATACGCTCCTTAATTTCTTCCTGTAGGCCATTGCAAACTAGATCTGCTAGATCCCTTTCTGATATGTTTAGGCTGAAGCATTTATTCCTGGTATCTCTAAAACGTTTAACATACTCATAAACACTTTCGCCGGATTTTTGCCTAACTGTTGTGAGGTGTGATAGCCTAATCTCGGTCTAGCCCGTGTAAAAATAATCATGAAACTTCTGCTCCAGTTGAGCCCATGTTTGGACGGAGTTCGGCAGGAGTGCCAAAAACCAAGTGAACGCAGTACCGGATAATGACAGGGAGAATAATCTGAGTTTTAATGCATCCGATCTGCTAGCTTCGCCACATTGTGCTAGAAATTGGCTAACGTGTTCTAATGTGGATTTACTACCCTCGCGATCAAATTTCGTGAAATATGGGACTCTGTAGCCGCAAGGATATGGAATAGTGTCAAAGTGGTCGGGATACGGTTTTCGATAAACCCTAGATCTATCCCGAGGTGCAAAGCCGGTGCATTCCCTAAATAGTGCGCGAATATGCTCCTCGATGTCGTCGTGATCTAATGCTTGCGCGCGCCTTTCATGTGGTGGCGGGACGTGTGGTGGTATATCGACATGCTCTGGCCTATGCTGTGGAGTGGGAGTATGCAGTGGAAGCGGCGGTGGCAGAGCAGGCATGGGCGCAGGCGGTGGTGGTACCTGGTAAGCTGGGTTTGCCTGTCCATAAGAGTAGCCATGTGTTTCGGCTATGGAGGAAGTAGCCGGAAACGTGATGGTTCTTCCGGTATTACCATCGGTTCTGCTATAGATATGATGTGCTGGCAGAACACTAGTAATCGGTGCCGGCGAATCGGCCTCAGTAAAACCGAATCTTCTAAACACTGTCGCCACTTGTGAGACAACTGCGGGTTCCAGTTTATTGGCTAGCGAGGCGCTAACCGCTTGATGAACAGACGTAGCTATCCTACGGTCTAATTGTGAGGCGGATAAAGGGGGTGATGACGGGCATACCTGGGCCAAGTTGAGGTTGTCGCGCATGACGAAGCCCGAGCGCGTCTTGATGCAATCTCTGAGCATCAGTTCTCCGAGTTCTCTCTTTTTTCGCTTCGATCTTTGCTCAGTCTTCCTCAGAAATGTCCACCATGGTGGGTGTTATAATGTTGCGGTCGTCGATGTCCGCGCTTCCCACAATGTTCATCGGTGATGTAGTGGAGGTAGACGTAGTAGACGTACCCGCCGCTAATGTAGAGGTAGTAGTCATGGTTGGCGTTGTCCCCAGCGGAGTCGCCAAAAAGTGTGTTGACGCATAAATGTGCCCCCGCACTTGGGCCGGTTCGACGTCCAAAAGTATCGCAACGATACCGACGCTGCGTTCCGACTACCCTAGAATGTGACAAGGGATTTGGAGTCGTTGGGCAATCAGATAAATAACTAGTATTTTAATCCAATTGGCCAAAAGTATTGATAGTAATGTAAATAGGAACAAAATGACCAAAATACCTGGAATCTGCCAATTCGGAGGCCGATTCGGAGTAATAGCAGGTGTTGGTCCGAAGGGTCCTTAGGACGCCTTCGGCCTCCAACCCGGTCAGACCGGAGATATAACCCCGGTCGGACCGAAGGGTTGCGAAGGGGCTTCGGGCGGTGCCCCAAAGTCAGATGCGAAGCGCGACTCTGGCGATCGGACCGGCGAAGCCTCGTCGGTCGGACCGACCGTGCTATCCCGGTCACACCGGGCGAAGGGACCTCCAGACTTCGACCTTCGACCACGCGGAGCTCCGGCGCAGAGCTTCGGAGGGCTCATACTTCAGCTTCAGAACGCCTGGTGCGAAGGATCCCGGTCGGACCGGCGGAGAGCCATCGGTCGGACCGGTTGTTGCCGACAACGGCATGACGAGGGGCTCTGGTCAGACCGGTACTTCAATGCCGGTCAGACCGGGGTAATAGATCCGATCAGTTGAGCCTCGGCAACCGTAGCAAGCGATCCCCAATTGCTCCCAAACTTCGCAAGGATGTTTAATGAGACAATTGGCCTGCAAAAACAATAATAGATCAAACACAATTTGGCCAGAGGGCTGAATTGCCAGGTAGGGGTGATAAAACTGATAAAAAGGATAGCAATCCGTTACGTGTTTTAACGGGAGGTTCACAAGCGAACCAGCAAGGGTTACCGTGATTACGGACGCGGCAGACGGAGGGCTTTCAAGCAAACCCACGAAGATGCGGAAAAGTAAAGAAAGTAAAAATGATTCAAAGCCAGGGCTTTGGATTGGTATGTTAGGGGGGCTTGAATCGGACTTCCCCCTAGTATTTATAGGGGGTGAACTAGTTATCCCTGGCTAGAGATAGAGTTAGATGCGTCCAAAACTCTGTTGAGATAAGTTTTGGGCAAAAATATCTCGAATCCCACTTGGATCTGAAATCCAGACCCTGGCCGGTCTGACCAAGCCCATGGATCTGGTCTGATCGGACCTGGTCGGTTGGACCGGCCTATCACAGCCGGTCAGACCGGCCTTTGCCAGGTTGACATATTTTCGGTCAAAAATACTTTTTTCCAGTATTTGCCTAGTTTGACCATTAATGTCATTTTTTGCTATAAACAATATCGTCAATGTAAATCTGGACTAGGAGGAAATCTTTGCCATGTTTGAGAGTAAAAAGAGTTTTATCAACTAATCCCATCAAATACCCTCGCTCAAGAAGAGAATACTTAAGTCTATCATACCATGCCCGAGGGGCCTGCTTGAGTCCATAAAGAGCTTTATGAAGTTTAAAGACTCTATAGGGGTATTTGGGGTTTTCAAAACCAGGAGGTTGTTTTACAAAAACATCTTCATCTATGAAGTCATTAAGAAATTCACTTTTACATACATTTGGTAAAGTTTGAATCTACGAGATGCAGCAAATGCAAGCATAATCCTAATGGCCTCTAGACGCGCAACAGGTGCAAAAGTTTCAGCAAAATCATTCCCTTCAATTTGTGAAAAACCCTGAGCTACAAGTCTAGCTTTGTTTCTAACCACAGACCCATCCTCCCCTTGCTTGTTTTTCAAAATCCATTTTGTTCCAATAAAATGAACATTAGGAGGGTATCTACAAGAGTCCAGACTTGGTTTCTCTCAAAAATTTCAAGTTTGTCATGCATGGCATTGATCCAACTTGAATCAGATAAAGCATGACTCACATCTAAGGGCTCAAAAGAGGCAACAAATGCAGAATCAATGAAATGAGCATGTGAACGTGTTACCCTTCGATCAAGCTCACCAATGATCTACTCGAGAGGATGCATCCTTTGAATGTGGTGTGGAGCCTCGCAGCGGGATGCAGTCTCCCCCTCAACTTGTGCCGAGGAGCGGTCGAAGATGACCGATGTCGAGGTAGATACTTCGGGGCCTCTTGCCGAAGTGATCGAAGCAAGATCAACTTCTGGAATTGATGTCGAGGGAAGTAGGGGTTCATCCTCGATGTCTTCAGGATCTTCTTCTTCAAAGATGGTCGCTTCCATATCCTTTTCACTGGCAAGCTCAAATGATGAACTAACACAAGAGGTTTATTCATCAAAAGTCACATCACATGACTTGATGATTGTGTTAGTATCTAAATTGAAAACTCGATAAGAGTGACCATGTGTGGTATAACCCAAAAAGATCCCATCTGAAGAACGTGACTCAAACTTATCTAAATTCCCATGCTTTAGGATAAAGAACTGACAACCAAATACTCAAAGATGAGTAACCTTAGGTTGTCTCCCAAAACATAGTTCATAAGAAGTTAAGTTCAAAATTGAGCGTAGAAAGATCCGATTTGAGATGTAACAAGTTGTGTTCATGGCCTCAGCCCAAAACCTTCTAGGAGTCCTATGCTCATCGAGCATCGTCCTAGCCATCTCAACCAAAGTGTGGTTCTTTCTCTCAACAACACCATTCTGTTAAGGAACCCGTGGTGCAGAGAATTGATGTTCTATGCCATGCTCCATGCAAAAGTCAACAAAGAGACTATTTTTGAACTCGGTGCCATTATCACTTCGAATGAATTTCAATGCACCTGGTAGTTTAGTAAAAAGTCTCAAAGCTAAGCTCCAAAAGTGTGAAAACACTTCATCCTTACTAGCTAAAAAGAAGACCCAAGAGTAACGAGAGTAATCATCGACAATGACAAGAACATACCATTTGCCATCTAAAGAACTAACCCGAGAAGGACCTACAGTGTCCATATGGAGAAATTCTCTAGTTGTTCAGTCATCACCATATTGATTGGTAAATGTGAAGCGGCAATCATTTTTCCATGTCAACAAGGAGCGCAAACCAAATTATTCTCAAATTTGAGCTTGGGCAATCCTCGGATCATACCTAGGGAACTCAAGCGAGTAAGCAATTCAAAGCTCATATGCCCTAGTCTCCTATGCCACTTCTAGAGCTCAGAACAAGATTGAGCAACTAAACAGTGAGAAGAACTTGACGACTCAGAAAAATCAGCTCCAAAAACTCTCCCAACTCTAAAAATCTTGCAAACCAAAATGCCATCAGAATTGAGTACTTGCAAAAGTATCGTGTTGAAAACGCACTTCGAAGCCCTCATCAAGCAACTGGTATACCGAGAGAAAATTTTATCCAAAATTGTCAACCAAAGCAACATCTTTAAGAGTGAAATTTGATTTGATTCTCACCACACCTTTACCTTTCACTCTGCTTCCTCAGTTATTGCCAAAAGTGATATGCTCCTTTTGCTTGGTAGTGGTGAGGCTGGAGAACCATGATGAGTTTCTGGTCATATGGCATGAACAATCGGAGTCCATGATCCACGTGCTCTCCAAGACTCTGTCTAGTACCTACACAAAATAAGAGAATCTCGAGCGCTTAGTGCTGGGGTGAGTGGAATACTGACGAGGTATCTAGCACCGAGAGACTCGAGTAGTAGGCAAAGATGTAGTAGGATGTCTACGCACATGATGAGTAGCATGATGTAAAGTGTGAGGTCTACCTACATGATGAAAACCAGACAAATGTCGAGGTATCCTAATCTATCGAGGACCAAAGCCCCTAACACGTGATCTAGCACCATATGAGTCATGGTGTACACCACGAGGGACAAAACCTCTCATGTGAGCACATGAAGCCTCAAAAATAGGATGAGAGTGATAAACAAACTAATGTATACCTAAAGATGGGTAATACATGTTGAGAAACCAAGGGTTGGTTTCAGTGTTTGTGGTGAGTGATTGACAGGCTTTTAACCTCTGTTTCGAAGGGGTACCTCCGAAGGGGGTTCGGAGGTGGTTTCACCGAAGGGTTCGGTGGGCTTTGGTTGCTACAGCTGTTGCAGCGGAGTGTGCCTGTCGGAGGGGTCCGACAGTACACGATGACTGGGTTCGTACCGGAGGTCTCGGTATTTTGGGCGGTACACCGGAGTGTGTACCGAAGGTTGCTAACCCGGAGAGGTCTCCGGAGTACTGGATACACTTGTCTGTTTGTGTGTGGTGCGCAGGGACTTCGGAGGCGACGAACGGTTCGCGGCAGGTGAACCTGGGTCAAGCGGGAGGCTTGATGCCAGAGGAGCAGGGAGCTCCGTCACGGTGGCTGCGAAGGGGTCTGGGTCGGTCCTCGGGTCGAGGTGCGCCAAGTGAAGGCAGTAAGTGCGGAGTGTGGCTCCGGGTGAAGGTACTCCGAGACAAAGTCCTCGGAGGCGAGGCACTTCGAAGGTACTCCGGATGGAGTGACTTCTGAGTTGGATGGATCAAGTCCTCTGCGGAGGCAAGGAGTTCGAAGTGTGCTCCGGAGGGAGACATTCGAAGGTGCCCGACGAAGGTCTCAGAAGTCGAGGTGCATCGAAGGCATGGTGAGGGTGAGGCTCATCGAGGAGTGTGCTCGGGGAGAGACACTGCGACGAAGTGCTCATGGAATGCTTCGTGCGAAGGCCTTGGACGAAGGAGGGACTTCGAAGGATGGTACTCCGAAGGTGGGGCTTCGGAGCGAGGCTAGCTCCGGAGCGAGGTTGACTTGTGGTGCTTCGGCCATGCATGGCTTTGGTACACGGACTGACGGAGTTCGAGCTGGGAGTAGCTGCGAAGCCGTGGTGGTCCACCCCGGAGGTGGTGGTGCGAAGGCCCAAGGGCTTTGATGGCTTCAGCTCAAAACCGTCACTGTATCGGAGGCTATCTTCGGTGAAGCGAAGGCCATCAGGCTCAAGGCTTCTTACCGAAGCTACCGCACCCCTCGCATGCGAAGGGGGACTTCAGGAAGGTCAAAGACTGCAAAGGCTGACACTGTCTGCTCTGCAAAAAGCTGACGATGTCCCCTCTGCAAAGCTGACAGAGAAGCCTCCAGAATAAAGTTGACTACCTTTTGTACCCCTCTATTCTGTAGAGACAAAACTGGTGTAAACCCTAGGGGTAAAGTAGTCAATTCACTTGGGTGAACTGTGGGCTATAAATATGGGGGCTGGGTAGGTAACATTTAACACTTTGAGCATTTACTGTTAAGCTCCTGTACTAGCTCCCCTCTCTGTATTCATCCAGTGAGATCAATTTTATAGTGTTCCTTGTTCAAGCGGTGAAGCCCTGCTTCTGTGTTGTCTTTCTGCTTGAACTTGTTTGCATACCTCGCTAGTTGTAGTGCACAGTAGCCTGTCTAGGCGAAGTGTGTTTTTGTGCGAAGTGTGCTTTTCAGTGTGCGTTCGCTCTGTGTAATAGGAGGCTAGACCTCGCTGCTTACTAGCGAAGCCCTGATCGAAGCCCGTTTTGCTTCTCAGTGTCGAAGCCCTTAGCGATGTCCGCGTAGTGTGCGTTTAGACCTTCGCAGAACGAAGCCCAGCACTAGTTGCTGTCGCTAAGTTTTAGGTCTAAGTCCTCGGAGGGTTGTCCTCTCTTGCAAAGGGTGAAGTGTGAAGCCTGCTCGAAGCACCCTGTGTGTGGAGCCTGCACTGACTTAGCAGAGTTGTTTTCAGGGTTGTGTGCGGAGCGAAGTCTACTTGGCTTCGGACTTTTACTCCTTACGAAGCATGTGTTCGGAGCTGTCAAGTACCTCCGAACCAGACCTTCGAAGGTTGGTGTTCGAAGCCTTTTCCGCAGTAGACAGGATTAAAATCGAAGGCTGTTTTTAAGCCCAAGTTTTTAAAAGCTCCCATTCACCCCCCCCCCCCTCTGGTCGCCATTTCCGGTCCAACAATTGGTATCAGAGCGGGTTAAGATCACCAGTTGACCTTAACCGGTTTTGTGATCTGTTGGCGACATGGATAGAGGTAGTAAAATTCCTCTGTTCATGGGATTGATTTTGCATACTGGAAGGTGTGCATGGAGGCTTACTTACTAAGCCAAGGAAATGCAATTTGGTAGATTGTGGACTCACAATACTCCATCCCTGATACTCGCACCACTCAAACAGAAAAAGATCAGTATAATGCCAACTCCAAGGCTAGGAATATACTGTTCATTGGTTTGAGCCGGAGTGAGTTTGATAGGGTGCAGCACCTTAGGACTGCTAGGGAAATTTGGACAACGCTCACTATTTTTCATGAGGGCTCTACTCAGATTAAGGCCAGGCACCAAAGCACATACAACCAACAGTATCAGCTGTTTGTGCAGGCACCTGGTGAATCTATAGATGTCATGTTTTCTCGCTTTGATGCAATAGTGAGTAACTTGCGATCCAACGGGACGCTTGCTTACAATGATCACGATAGGGCTATCAAGCTTCTCTATGCTCTTGACCGTAGCATATGGGAAGTAAAGATATCCAGCATTGAGGAGTCCACAGGTTATGACACATTGACCTGTGATGAGCTCTTTAGCAACCTGAAGTCCACAGAGATTGCCAAGGCATCTCTTGCAGTGCACAGAAGCTCTTTGCCACAGCCATTGGCATTGGTTTCTAGCACTAGTCGTGGCACCGCTGCAGAACCAAGCACATCTGGTACTTGTGTTCTTGCAGATGGTTTTGCTTTGTCCTCCCTGGTCTCCGTCACAAAGAAGGGACGAGACTTCACCGGCCTTTGCTTCATGGCCGACAGCGATCACAGCGGTGATGAGCTTGACTCATCTGAGGTACCTCTATCATATGACCAGCTTTCAATAAAATTAGATGAGCTGAATGAAGTAGTTCTTGGTCAGGATAGATTACTTGTGCAAGCCGCTAGAGAAAGAAAAGACCTTAGACTTAGGCTAGAATCTGTTTCTACTGAATATGCCATACTTAAGTCTAAATTTAATGATGCTGAATGTGAGTCATGTTCTGTTGTCATGAGTGAGCTTGCTCAGTTGCATTCTGTACATGCTCAAACTCTCTCTGAGCTTGAGACTGCACAGAAGCAGCTTTTGGTGGTGGATTCTAGTCCTCATTATAATCTTGAATGCATGAACTGTTCTTTATTGCGCGAGAGCATTAATTTATGTGATAAACATGTTCATGATTTAGAGGCTAGATTGGAGAGGGCCAGTAGTTCTAAGGATGTGCAGCCTGTTTGTGACACGTGCATTACCCTTAAGGACCAACTAGGCGCTGTTAGAGAGCGAGCTGAGAACCTCATGTCAAAAAATGAATACCTTCTTTCTGTGGTTAACAAATGCACTGAGGGAAAGGGTAGGATGGATTTGCTCTTGGCCAAGACCAAGATGTGTGCTGACAGAGCAGGTTTAGCTCTAGGTTTGGGTTTTGAGAGGATTCCTTCAGAAAATGGAAACAAAACTGTTTTTACCTCTCCCACAACCCTAGAGAAAGAGAGAGCTCTGTTAGACACTCCACCAGCCAAGAAAACCACCCGAGCTCAAAAGAAAACCACTCCTCCGGCCAAGAAAAATCCTCCCAAGAAAACCACTCAGCAGAAACCCAAGGAGCCTGTGAGAGTTGCTCCTAAGACCCATGAGAGTGCCCTGAGGAGAGTGTTTCATTGTTCCTATTGTCAGCGGGCGGGTCATTTGTTTGGGTTCTGTTTTCGTCGCATCAAGGATGAGCGACGCTCTCAGGCGATGAGTTACCAAGACATGCATTACCCATCTTTAGGTATGCATGAGTCTGAGTTTTACTATCGTCCTACTTTTGAGGCTCCTCGTGCTTCTCGGAGAGGTTTTGCTCCTCGAGGTGTTCACCATGTTCCATATGGTGGTAGACCCCGGGCGAGTAGCTTTGTACCTCGTCAGAGTAGGAGACCTCGACATGTTGTTCGATCACAGCATGTAGGTAGACCTCGCACTTTGCATCATTTCGATTTTCCTGTGCGTAGACCGTCTACTTTTACTGCGCCTACTACTCATGTCACTCAGTGCTGGATGCCTCGTCATTTTTTCACTCACCCCAGCACTGAGCGATCGAGATATTCTTATCATGTGTAGGCGACAGATCGAGGCTTGGAGGGCACATGGATCATGGACTCCGGTTGTTCGCGCCACATGACCGGAGATGCAGCATGGTTCTCCAGCCTCACCACAACCAAGCAAAGGGAATATATCACCTTCGGAAACAATCGAAGGAGTAGAGTGAAAGGTAAAGGTGTGGTAAGAATTAATTCTAATTTCACTCTCAAAGATGTTGCTTTGGTTGAAAACCTGGGATACAATTTGCTTTCTGTATCTCAGTTGCTTGATGAGGGCTTCGAAGTGCGATTCCATCGCGATACTTTGCAAGTGCTCAATTCTGATGGCGTTGTGGTGTGTAAGATCTTTAGAGTTGGGAGAGTTTTTGGAGCTGATTTTTCAGAGTCATCTGGTTCTTCTCATTGTCTTGTGGCACATTCGACTTCTGAGCTTTGGAAGTGGCATAGGAGACTAGGGCATATGAGCTTTGAGCTGCTCGCTCGACTGAGTGCCCTAGGTCTGATCCGAGGATTGCCCAAGCTCAAGTTTGAGAAGAATTTAGTTTGCGCTCCGTGTCGACATGGAAAAATGATTGCCGCTTTGCATTCGCCAGTCACCACAGTGATGACTGAACAACCCGGAGAACTTCTCCACATGGACACTGTAGGTCCTTCTCGGGTTAGTTCTTTAGGCGGCAAGTGGTATGTATTAGTTATTGTCGATGATTTCTCTCGCTACTCTTGGGTCTTCTTTCTTGCCAGCAAGGATGAAGTGTTTTCACACTTTCGGAGCTTGGCTTTGAGACTTTTTACTGAACTCCCTGGTGCATTAAAATTCATTCGAAGTGATAATGGCACCGAGTTCAAAACAGTCTCTTTGTTGACTTTTGCATGGAGCATGGCATAGAACATCAATTCTTTGCTCCGCGGGTTCCTCGACAGAACGGTGTCGTTGAGAGGAAGAACCGCACTTTGGTTGAGATGGCTAGGATGATGCTTGATGATCATAGGACTCCTAGAAAATTCTGGGCTGAGGCCATGAACACTGCTTGTTACATCTCTAACCGAATCTTCTTGCGCTCAATTTTAAACCTGACATCTTATGAGCTACGTTTTGGGAGACAGCCCAAGGTTACTCTTCTTCGAGTTTTTGGCTGTCGTTGTTTCATCCTAAAACGTGGTAACTTGGATAAATTTGAGCCGCATTCTTCTGACGGGATCTTTTTGGGTTACACTACACATGGTCATTCTTATCGTGTTTATAATTTAGAAACTAACACTGTCATCGAGTCATGTGATGTGACTTTTGATGAATCAACCCCCTCTGTTAGTTCTGCGTTTGAACAGGCAAATGAACACGACATGGAACAGACCATCTTCGAAGACAAAGATCCCGGAGAATTCGAGGATGAACCCCTTCTACCCTCGACATCAACCCCCGAAGCCGACCCCGCTTCGACTACTTCGGCACGAGGTCCCGAAGCAACTACCTCGACATCGGTCATCTTGGACCACTCCAACGCACAAGTTGAGGGGGAGACTGCATCCCGCCGCGAGGCTCCACATCATGTTCAAAGGATGCACCCTCCCGAGCAGATCATTGGTGAGCTTGATCAAAGGGTAACACGTTCTCATGCTCATTTCA
The DNA here is from genome assembly GCA_019279435.1 of Zizania palustris. Taxonomy (NCBI): domain Eukaryota; kingdom Viridiplantae; phylum Streptophyta; class Magnoliopsida; order Poales; family Poaceae; genus Zizania; species Zizania palustris. Next base: position 16,171,652 of record JAAALK010000288.1, read on the forward strand.
TTGATTCAGCTTTTGTTGCTTCTTTCGAGCCCTTAGATGTTAGTCATGCACTTTCTGATTCTAGTTGGATCAATGCCATGCATGAGGAACTCTAAAATTTTGAGAGAAACCAAGTCTGGTCTTTAGTTGATCCTCCACCAAATGTTCATTTCATTGGAACAAAATGGATTTTCAAAAATAAACAAGGGGAGGATGGGACTATAGTTAGAAACAAGGCTAGACTTGTAGCTCAGGGTTATTCACAACTAGAAGGGATTGATTTTACTGAAACTTTTGCACATGTTGCTCGCCTTGAGGCCATTAGGATTTTGCTTGCCTTTGCGACATCTCGGGGATTCAAACTCTATCAAATGGATGTCAAAAGTGCTTTTCTTAATGGCTTCATAGGTGAAGATGTTTATGTAAAACAACCCCCTGGTTTTGAAAACCCCAAGTACCCACATAAAGTCCTTAAACTTCATAAGGCTCTTTATGGACTCAAGCATGCCCCTCGGGCATGGTATGATAGACTTAAGTCTTTTCTGCTTGAGCGAGGGTATTTGATGGGCTCTGTTGATAAAACACTGTTTACTCTCAAGCATGGCAAAGATTTCCTCCTAGTTCAGATTTATGTGGATGATATCATCTTTGGTGGCTCTTCTCATGCTTTGGTTGCCGAGTTTGCAGATACCATGAGCAGGGAGTTTGAAATGTCCATGATGTGTGAACTCACCTTTTTCCTTGGTTTGCAAATCAAACAAAGCAAACAAGGTATTTTCGTCCACCAAACGAAGTACACCAAGGACCTACTCAAGAAGTTTGACATGTACAATGTGAAGCCCCTCGCCACTCCAATGGCTACATCTGTAGCATTGGATCCCGACGAAGATGGAGAAGTCGTAGATCATAAGGAGTTCCGAAGCATGATCGGCTCCCTCCTCTACTTGACTGCTACGAGGTCGGACATACACTTCGCAGTGTGTTTGTGCGCTCGTTTTCAGGCTTCACCACGAGCTTCGCACCGCCAAGCGGTAAAACGCATACTCAGGTATCTCAAACATACCCTCGAATTTGGCATATGGTATTCAGCATCTTCATCTTTATGTCTTCGAGGTTATTCCGATGTGGATTTTGCTGGGTGTAGAATTGATAGGAAGAGTACCTCTGGTACTTGTCATTTTCTGGGTACTTCACTGGTTTGCTGGTCTTCCCGCAAGCAGTCTAGTGTTGCACAATCGACGGCTGAGGCCGAATATGTTGCTGCAGCTAGCTGTTGCTCTCAGATCTTGTGGATGGCATCCACTTTGAGGGATTTCGGGTTAGAGTATAAGAGTGTTCCACTTTTCTGTGATAACACTAGTGCCATTTGTATTGCAAATAACCCGGTTCAGCACTCCAGAACCAAACATATTGATGTGCGATATCATTTTCTCAGAGATCACAATGAGAAGGGTGATATTGAACTTCAATATGTTGATACTCAACACCAGCTAGCCGATATTTTCACGAAACCCCTCGATGCTTCTCGATTTGCTTACTTGCGTGGGGAACTTGGTATTTTTCACCCTTACGGCATTTTGTGAGGGGGAGCAGTTTTAGATGGATGTACATTTGCTAATTGTGTGTTGAAATTGCATTTACATCTTTTGCACTTATATGCCTGATTATAATCCATGACATCATGACAGCTCAGCTCTTTTTAATTTATCTGAAACATTCATGTGCATGATGTTTTCTTTTCAAAATCAAATCGTGCTCACTGCTTAGTCTTGAATCTAGCATGATTAGGCAGGACTGCTCTAGCTATCTTTTATCTGCTTGATAGCAAGACACTTTTCTTTGGATGCTAAAAATTGAACTTGCAAAATTGTTCTACTTCCTCATGGATGTTTATCAAATGATAAAACAAAAAAATTGTGTTCACTTATTCACAATTCCAAAAATCCATGATTTGCATGCGTTAAGTGAAAAGATTCAGGTGGGTTTGTTTTGTCACACTACTCTATTCTAGACTGCTTACCATTGCACATTGGTCTGAACTGGAATAGTGTAGTGTATGCCAAAATCATTGCCTTAAGCTTCTGATGGCTTTCATGCCTAGGCTTGGCCTGATTGGAAAGTATAAGGTGGACAAACAAATAACCCCAGGCATTAAGAAAAGAACACCCAGATTCATTGATCATCAAGTTTGCTTTGATAGCTCCATTTGAACTGGACTTGTATATCTAGAGTAGAAATTGACTAGCTTTGCGCAGTCCTTGCTTTTACTTGTCTAGTTTCCTTGACTAAGTGGTGATGCTTTTATTTCAAAATGATAAAATCACATGTTGTCATCATGTTTTTAGAGAATGTTAAATTGAGCTGAGCCCATGATCAATGGTATTATTGTTGGCATATTTTTGCTTTATATGTCTTTGCAATTCTGCTCATTTCCAAGCAATGCATCTTTTTCATGCTCCTTGATGCTTGCATTGCCAAAGGGGGAGAGACTTGCTACGTTCTCTGCTGCAAGGGGGTATAATTTTCACAGGGGGAGTTTTTATCTTGAAAAAGGGAAATTCGCTGAAGGGGCTTTTACTCTTTTGAAAAGGGGGAGGAAAATTCTTTTGTCAAGTGACATGATTTGGCTCGTCTTTTAGTTTTTATGGTCACTTGTGTGCTGAAAGTTTTTAAATTTTCTTGATTTTGAATTTGGTTGTCAATGCACTCATCAAGGGGGAGATTGAGAAACCAAGGGTTGGTTTCAGTGTTTGTGATGAGTGATTGACAGGCTTTTAACCTCTGTTTCGAAGGGGTACCTCCGAAGGGGGTTCGGAGGTGGTTTCACCGAAGGGTTCGGTGGACTTTGGTTGCTGCAGCTGTTGCAGCGGAGTGTGCCTGTCGGAGGGGTCCGACAGTAAACGATGACTGGGTTCGTACCAGAGGTCTCGGTATTTTGGGCGGTACACCGGAGTGTGTACCGAAGGTTGCTAACCCGGAGAGGTCTCCGGAGTACTGGATACACTTGTCTGTTTGTCTGTGGTGCGCAGGGACTTCGGAGGCGACGGACGGTTCGTGGCAGGTGAACTTGGGTCAAGCGGGAGGCTTGATGCCAGGGGAGCAGGGAGCTCCGTCACGGTGGCTGCGAAGGGGTCTGGGTCGGTCCTCGGGTCGAGGTGCACCAAGTGAAGGCAGTAAGTGCGGAGCGTGGCTCCGGGTGAAGGTACTCCGAGACAAAGTCCTCGGAGGCGAGGCACTTCGAAGGTACTCCGGATGGAGTGACTTCGGAGTTGGATGGATCAAGTCCTCTGCGGAGGCAAGGAGTTCGAAGTGTGCTCCGGAGGGAGACATTCGAAGGTGCCCGACGAAGGTCTCAGAAGTCGAGGTGCATCGAAGGCATGGTCCGGGTGAGGCTCGTCGAGGAGTGTGCTCGAGGAGAGACACTGCGACGAAGTGCTCATGGAATGCTTCGTGCGAAGGCCTTGGACGAAGGAGGGACTTCGAAGGATGGTACTCCGAAGGTGGGGCTTCGGAGTGAGGAAGGCTTCGGAGCGAGGCTAGCTCCGGAGCGAGGTTGACTTGTGGTGCTTCGGCCATGCATGGCTTCGGTACACGGACTGACGGAGTTCGAGCTGGGAGTAGCTGCGAAGCCGTGGTGGTCCACACCGGAGGTGGTGGTGCGAAGGCCCAAGGGCTTTGACGGCTTCAGCTCAAAACCATCCCTGTATCGGAGGCTATCTTCGGTGAAGCGAAGGCCATCAGGCTCAAGGCTTCTCACCGAAGCTACCGCACCCCTCGCGTGCGAAGGGGTGCTTCAGGAAGGTCAAAGACTGCAAAGGCTGACACTGTCTGCTCTGCAAAAAGCTGACGCTGTCCCCTCTGCAAAGCTGACGAGAGAAGCCTCTAGAATAAAGTTGACTACCTTTTGTACCCCTCTATTCTGTAGAGACAAAACTGGTGTAAACCCTAGGGGTAAAGTAGTCAATTCAGTTGGGTGAACTGTGGGCTATAAATATGGGGGCTGGGTAGGTAACATTTAACACTTTGAGCATTTACTATTGAGCTCCTGTACTAGCCCCCTCTCTGTATTCATCCAGTGAGATCAATTTTATAGTGTTCCTTGTTCAAGCGGCGAAGCCCTGCTTCTGTGTTGTCTTTCTTCTTGAACTTGTTTGCATACCTCGCTAGTTGTAGTGCACCGTAGCCTGTCTAGGCGAAGTGTGTTTTTGTGCGAAGTGTGCTTTTCAGTGTGCGTTCGCTCTGTGTAACAGGAGGCTAGACCTCGCTGCTTACTAGCGAAGCCCTGATCGGAGCCCGTTTTGCTTCTCGTGTCGAAGCCCTTAGCGATGTCCGCGTAGTGTGCGTTTAGACCTTCGCAGAACGAAGCCCAGCACCAGTTGCTGTCGCTAAGTTTTAGGTCTAAGTCCTCGGAGGGTTGTCCTCTCTTGCGAAGGGTGAAGTGCGAAGCCTGCTCGAAGCACCCTGTGTGTGGAGGCTGCACTGACTTAGCTGAGTTGTTTTCAGTGTTGTGTGTGGAGCGAAGTCTACTTGGCTTCGGACTTTTACTCCTTGCGAAGCCTGTGTTCGGAGCTGTCAAGTACCTCCGAACCAGACCTTCGAAGGTTGGTGTTCGAAGCCTGTTCCGCGGTAGACAGGATTAAAACCGAAGGCTGTTTTTAAGCCCAAGTTTTTAAAAGCTCCCATTCACCCCCCCTCTGGTCGCCGTTTCCGGTCCAACACATGTCCCGAAAACTCATCTCATGTGAGCGTCGCTCATCCTTGATGCAACGAAAACAAAACCCAATCAAATGACCCACTCGCTAACAATAAGAGCAATGAAAAACTCTCTTGGGGGCACTCACATTAACCTTAGAAGCAAGTATCACATGCTACTTGGGTTTCCGCTGAGAGTTTTTCTTTGGCGGAGGTGGTGTTTTCTTAATAGGCTTGGCAAGCATCTTGGCTTTCTGAGGAGTGTCTAATAAGGCTCTTTCTTTCTCAAGGGTTGTGGGAGTAGTGAACACAGTTTTATTTGGTGTAGTTGAAGTGGTTCTCTCATATCCCAAACCTAGAACTAACCCTGCCCTATCAACACACATTTTGGTTTTAGCGAAGAGCAAATTCATTCTGCCTTTCCCTTTGGTGCATTTATCTACTACAGACAGAAGGTAATCATTTTCACTCATGAGTTTTTCTACTTGCCCTCTAGAAAAACTGAGTTGGTCTTTAAGGGTGATGCAAGTAGAACAAGCTAGTTGCACATCCTTAGAGTACTCAACACTCTCCAATCTAGACTCTAATTCATTGACATACTTGTCCCTCAAATTAATGCTTTCAATAAGTAAAGGATAGTTCATGCAGTCATTAACAACAATAGGTCTAGACTCCACATCCAAAATCTTCTTCTCTGCAACCTCAAGCTTATCAATGGCTTGAGCATGCACAGAACGAAGCTGGGCAAGCTCACTCATGACAATAGAACAGGATTCATGATCAGCATCATCAACTTTAGACTTAAACATGGCATATTCAGTTGAAACAAATTCAAGTCTAAGTCTAAGTTCGTTTCTTTCCCTAGCAGCTTGTTTCAATAATCTATCCTGACCAAGAACTACATCATTCAGTTCATCTATTTTAAAAGAAAGTTGGTCACAGGATAATAGTACCTCAGATGAGTCTAGCTCATCGCTGCTATGGATGCTGTCAGCCATGAAACAAAGGTTGGTGAAGTCCTTTGCCTTCTTCTCCTCCTTCCTTGAAGACTCCTCCTCATAGCTGGACTCCTCAGTCGACGATGTGTCAATATCACTGAGAGCCGCCACAAAGGCTCTAGAAGCGGCCTTGGCTACCCTCTTAGCCACATTGTCGCGCTTACCCTTATAGAAGGGTTTCCTCTCTTTCTTGTGGTGTTTGGGGCGCTCACTCTCTTCTCTCCTCTTAAGCTTAAGATAGTTAGCCTTAATGTGAGAAGTATCACCACACTCAAAACACCCTCCAAAACCACATCTCCGCTGATCCCGTCTCTCATTGTAAAAACGAGTGAATCTCCTAACAATGAGAGCAAGCTCTTCATCATTTAGAGTATCCACCTGCTCTTTTGTAAAAGAGACCAGGGAGGACAAAGCAAAACCTCCTGCAAGAACACAAGTACCAGACGTGCTTGGTTCTGCTGAGGTGCCACGGCTAGAGCTAGAAACTAGTGTCATAGGAGGAGGCAAAGAGTTTCTATGCCCTGCAAGAGATGCCTTGGAAATCTCTGTGGATTTGAGCTTGCTGAAGATCTCATCACAGGTTAATGTGTCTTAACCTGCAGACTCCTCAATACTAGATAAGCTTGATAGCCCTATCGTGGTCAGAATAAGCAAGTGTGCCTGTGGAGCGCAAGTTACTCACTATCGCATCAAAGCGAGAAAACATGGCATCTACAGATTCCCAGGGCCTTGCACAAACAACTGACAGTGTTGATTTTATGTGCTCTATCGCCTAGCCTTGATCTGTGTAGAGCCCACATGAAAAATAGTGAGTGTGTCCCAAATTTCCCTAGCAGTTCTGAGATGCTGGACTCGATCAAATTCGCTCCTACTCAGGCTTATAAACAATATGTTCTTAGCTTTGTTGTTGCTCTCATACTATTGCTTCTTAGCCTAGGTAGTGCGAGTCTCAGGAATAACATATTCCGACTCCACAATCTTCCAAATCGCACTTCCTTGGCTTAGAAGATAAGCCTCCATGTGAACCTTCCAGTAAGCAAAATCTGTTCCATCGAACAGATGAATTTTACTGATTTTGTCCATGTCGCCAAAGGATCAAAAAAACAGTTAAGGTCAACTGGTGATCTTAACCTTGCTCTGATACCAATTGTTGGATCGAAACAGGTGACCAGAGGGGGTGAATGGGAGCTTTTAAAATTTCTCTTCTACTGAACAGACTTCGAACACACCCTTCGAAGTGTCTGGTTTGGAGGTATTGAACACACTCCGAACACAGGCTTTGCACGGGGTAAAATTTCAAAGTCCAAAATACTTTGTTCCCACTCAGAAACCCAAAGTTACACTTGACTCAGCAAAGTTTGTGCTGGCTCCACACCCAAAGGTGCCTTCGAGCAGACTTCGCACAACAGTACTTTGAACAGGTGTGCTTCCCTCGAAGATATCTGAACAAATGCTCCGCACTTAGTAACAAGTACTAGGATTCGCACTACATATTGCTTCGAATAGAACTTAGCTAAAGTGTCTACTAAGGCAGACTCTAGTTCTGCTAAGAAAACCAACTGGCATCGCTTGCACAAAACAAATGATACTTTGCTAGTAATCCAGGAGGACTAGCCTCTGATATACACAGAGCGAACTAACACCAAAATCACTCCTAGAAATTACAAGCAAGAGACACAAAGCACTTTGTCTGGACAAACACAAAGTATAAAATAGGGTTTTCTCAGAATAAAACGACTACAGAAAACACGACCAAACAGTGCAAAAACACATATACAAGTTCATTCAATCAATGAAAACATAATGGAAATTTCATTGCAAGAACAGGGAACACAAAACTCACAGATCCAAAGTACAACTCATGGCAGCTGGGCCAAAGCTGTAGTGAGTACAGAAGATTCTAAAATGGAGTGCACAGTGTTTCCCTAGACCTAAGCCAGCCTCTCCTTTTATAGGCACTACTCTGACATGAGAATAGACTACTATACCCCTAGGGTTTACAACTTTACTGTCTCTGGCAGTCACGAGGGTACATATGGTAGTCTACTTTATTAGAAGCTCCTTTTATGTCAAATTTTCAGACTGGAATCTTGGAGCCCCCCTTCGCACGCGAAGTGCTGCAGTGGCTTCGGTCGCAAGATTCGAACCCGTAGGCCTTCACTGCCCCAAAGTATGTCTTTGATAAAAGTGATGGTTCTGAGCCGAAGCCGTCAAAGCCCTTGAGTCTTCGCACCATCACCTTCGGAGTGGACCACCACAGCTTCGCAGCTAGTCCAAGCTCAAACTCCATCTGTCCGTGTACCGGAGCCATGCATGGCCAAAGTAAGTCAAGATAACCTGACTTCAAAGACCCACCTTTGAAGTACCTTCTTACGAAGGGTTTTGTCCACCACCTTTCAAAGTCCCTCCTTCGTCCAAGGCCTTTGCATGAAGTATTTTCATAATCATCCCTTCGTAGTGTCTCAGTCCCGAGGACACTCCACGAAGGGTCTTATCCATACCATGCCTTCGATGCACCTCGATTTCTGAGACCTTCGTCAGGTGTCCTTCCAAATGTCTCCATCTGGAGCACACTTGGAAGCCTTGCCTCATTCATGAGTACTTCATCCACCAGCCTTCGAAGGTACTCCTTCGGAGCCACTCTTCGAAGTGCCTCATCTCCGAGGACTTTGCCTCGGGGTATCTTTAGTCGGAGTCCCCCTCCGCACTTCTTGTCTTCGACTGGCACACCTCGACCAGAGCCCCGACCTCAACTTCACACAACCTCCATGACCAAGCTCCCTGCTTGTCTGGTGCCAAGCTCCCTACTTGAGCCAGTTCACCTACTGTGTTGACCGTCCCGTTGCCTCCAAAATCACCTGCACACCAATCGACAAGCAGACAAGTGTATCCGATACCCTGGAGACCTCTCTAGGTATAACACCCTCCGGTACACATTCCGATGTACCTCCCAAAGTACCGACCCCTTCGGTACAACCTTCGAACTGTATACTGTCGGACCCCTCTGACATATATACCTCACTGCGAACTTGAGCAGCCATCAAACACCGAACCCTTCAGAAAACACATCTCCGAACCCATTTGGTGGATCCCTTTGCCCAGAAGGAAATCTATCAATCACTCATCACAGACTGAAACCAAGGCACATCTCAACTTGGTTTCTCGCTGTAATTTAGTTTTATCAATAGGGGTTGGGTATTTTTGATTGCCTCGATACTATGCTGGGTGATCTCGATCCCTCTTTCGTGCATGATAAAGCCCAGGAACTTCCCTACCGATACACCTAAGGCACACTTTTTAGGATTCATCTTTAATCTGTATTTCCTAGCCCTTTCTAAAACTTGTCGTAGAGCAGCCACGTGGTCTTGGATGCTGCTTGATTTTACCATGATGTCATCAATGTATATCTCTAGTAACATGCCAATCAAGTCATGGAAAATATAATTCATGGCTCTTTGGTAAGTTGCTCTGGCGTTTTTCAAGCCGAAGTTCATCACTACCCACTCATATAACCTGATGGCCCCTGGGCACTGGAAAGCCATCTTATGAATATCTTCATCAGCCATGAAAATCTGATTATAGCCTGCGATCCCATCCATGAATCTAATGATCTTGTGACCTGATGTGGCATCCACCAACAAATCTACGATCGGCATCGGGTACTCGTCTTTTAGGGTGGCCTTATTTAGATCTCTAAAATCAACACAAATTCTGAGCTTCCCACTTTTCTTCCATACTGGTACTATATTCGACACCCATTCTGCATATCGACACAATCTTATGAATCATACATCATACAGCCTTGTTACCTCAGCCTTGATATCTAGGTATATCTCCACTTTGAATCACCAAGGTGACTGCTTGAATGGTCGATACCCCTATTTAATCGGCAACCGATGTTCCACGATCGATTGGCTTAAACATGGCATCTCATGATACTCCCATGCAAAACAATCCTAGTATTCCCATAGAAACGTGGTTAGTTCACTCTTTATCTCATCGGGAATATGAGCACTTACGAAGGTTGGCCTCGGCCTGTCACCGGTTCTGATGTCTACTTATTGAAGTTCATCAGCCGAGGCAAAACCTTGACCGAGCTTACCCTCCGTTTGATCGACGTCGTCTTCATAGGTTGAACTTGGGTTGTTTAATGTGGGTTGGTCCAACCCCGCCATCTGTTACTCCAATAATGTTATTGTTCTAAACCTCGTCTAACCAACGGACGAAGTCGGGTGTCCCACCGGGTGTGCCAAAAAGCGTGTTGGTGCGTTTTTTTGTCACACTTTGACATGTGCGTGGCCTAGGAGATCTGCTTAACTCCAGTGTAAGTCCAACGTTCTTAGTAAAAAGGGTTCAAGGCGTGCCAATCAGTTTGAGCCTACAACTGATAAAGAAGCGGAGAAAATAGTATCAGTAGCATTGCCTATCGACTATTGAGTAGATGACCGCAATAAGGATAGGATAATCGTGGACTATTATGTCGATCGGCCATAGGTCCGATGACCATGGACAGAGTGATCGGACAAGAATGCCATCGGCCGATGAGATAGCCAGTTTACATATGGGCCGATGAGCGCTTTCCAATGGCGAATAAGATATGGCATTAAATTGAAGATAACCTATCAGCTTGTACTCCGATAGAAATAAATAAAACATGTCAGATAACATATCTATATCATAAAAATAATCACAATAACTAGATTAGACCTAACCAAGACAGTAGCTAATCAAGATGATCTTAATAATATGTCAAAGTATCGGGCATGCTTTATTTAGATGAACGGTATACAACATGAAAAATATACAATAGCAAGAGATGTCGGACTTAACCGATGAAGCCTCAAACTACCACACCTAGATCACATCAATCTAAGAGATCAATCTGATGCAGCCTTAGAGCTAGCCAATACACCGCGATAAATCGGCGATCGTACTATTTCAGCTAATGTCTTAAAGAGATCAAATTGATGCAGTCGTGAAGACAATGACCTAGTCGATACGATCGTCAGGCGTGGCGGGACTCACCTCTTCGCCGGAGATCGAAACAATGTAGCCCAGCTCCGAGTGTTGAATCCCGCCAGGATTAACCTTGAGAAGACAAGGGTGGAGATGCACTGAGTAGTTGTTTGACAGAGATGTGTTTTTAACCTAGCTAAGGTATACATATTTATAGTTCGGAGACTTGTCGTCCAAGCATCTTATCCTAACCGATTCTAGATAATGTTCATCTTCTTATCATCATCGGCTCCTTCATATCCGGCTATGTTGTAATGGATGGGCTTCTTTGACCATATTTGATCGGACTCTCCTTGACTTTTATTGATCGTACGACATCATTGGTGGGCTTTGGGCTTTACCAAATCTTAGTGTCAACATAGTGTGATACAATTAAGATTGGTTCAAGATTTTTGATATTCTTTTAATCAATCCTTTTTTCTTCCGCTAGTTTACTTTGTAGGAGCGTTGGGTGAAAATAATAAACCATCATTTTGAAATAAATTGTTTAGGATCCTATTCACCCTCCTCTAGCCATCTATTTCGTTCCTACAACCTTGAGTAGTCATAAATAATAACGAGACAATGTCTATTACCACTGATACTCTTGTAGGTTGTTGGGCCAAACAAATCCATATGTAATAGCTCCAATGGTCTAAATGTGGACATTATACTTTTGGAAGGGTAAGAACAAGCAACTTGTTTATCGGCTTGACATGTACGACACAATTTGTCTTTCTCAAACTTCATATCCTTCAAGCCTACAACTAGATCACATTTTGAAAGTTTGCTTGGTTGATGCATTCCAACGTGAGCTAGCCTTCTATGTCAAAGACAACCCAAAGATGTTTGAGCAACTAAACAAGTTGTCAAATTTGTTTCTTTTGAAGTAAAATCTATAAGATAAAGATTTCCAAAATGAAAGTCTTTAAAAATAAAGGAGTTATCAATGATGCTTGTCACATCTATCTCATGAGAATTAAATGTGCATGATAAGCTTAGATCACATATTTGAGCAACAGAGAGAGGGTTGAAATTTAAAGATTCAATAAGAGAAACATTTGATATTGAAAGATCAATTGAGATAGCAATTTTACCTAATACAATTACCTTTTCTTTGCTATTGTCTCCAAAGGTGACTTTCTCTTGATCTTTGCTTCCAACCTCAAATGTGGAGAATATTTTTCTATCTCCGGTCATGTGTTGGGTGCAACCACTATCTAGCATCCAATGCTTACCTCCAATATTGTAGTTTACCTACAAAACAAAATCAATGTCTTTTAGGTACCCAAACTTATTTAGGTCCTTAGAGGTTAGTGACCAAGGCCTTCGACACCCAAATGACATTAATTTTAGTGCTTAGTATGGGAGAACCAACATATTTTGCATAAATGGTGCCATCATGAGACTTCCTAAGTATGTAGTGTGAATCATAAGCACAAGTCTTAGGTTGTGTTTGATTTTTCTTTTAAAGTCTGCTTCCGCTATGAAAAAACAAAAGCTGAATCAAATGAGTTTACCAGCAGTTTTTTTCTAGTACAAATTTAGAAACAGCTTGGACCCTGCTTTTCTACTTTTTGATTTTTTAGTACAAATTGGATAGCATGAATTCAAGGTGTCTTGATTGATCTAATATCATTATGGTTTGTATTGCATTGCACAATTTCATGAGATAACTATGTGGTTGTTGATTACTTTATGAGATGAACTATGGACTTTTTTATTTATCTAATATATTTTTTAATTATTTAGTTGCATCCATGTTGATTGTTTCCTATTTATATATATATGGAATATTATAATAATGAAATTATATCAGTTATAAAAAACAGTCAGCTCACAATAAATTTTTTATAACAACTTCAACCAAACGACTTTCAAATTTTTCATATCAAACAACTCACAACAGCTTTTTCATAACAGGCAGCTCATAGGAGAACCAAACGCACGCTTAGGAACCTTACCAACTAGGCACTTTCTAACAATATGCCCTACCTCATGACATTTATGACAAAACTTACCATTGTTCTTTACAAATCTTGGAGCATGGTGTGTAGGATTTTTTCCCTTCTTAGGAATGAATCCCAAACCCTCCTTATTATAAGAACACCGTTGCTCACTCAAGATTTTGTCAACAGTATTCTTGCCCTTGAAAGATCTTTCCAAGCTTTTGCTAAGCTTGGCTACTTGTTCCTTTAACTCAATATTTTCATTAGTAAGCAAGGAATCACAAGTAGTAGCACTAAAGCTAAAACATAGCTTATCAAATAAGTTGTTGGGGGAAATATCTCATCTTCGGGGTTATTGCCGAAACAACATAAAGGCAGACAGCGGATTCGAAGGTTCCCAGACGTTCATCTTCGAAGATACCCGAAGTCAAGTTCGAAGTACGAAGATAGGCATTGGTTCGGAGTACATCTTCGAACTAAGGCAATTCGAGATCTTTATCGCCAGCTAAGATGGAAAATTTATATTTTATATTATTAGATTAGTCTTTTACCCTTTTAGCCCTATCAAGGGTACCGAATAGTTTCCACTGTGTCGGTTGTAATAGAGGGGTAAATAGGTCTTTTCCTTAATATTTGGGCCTATAAATACCCCCCGTTTCACCCTGTAATAGGGACGGAATACAAGTTATTCAGTACACACGTTCGAACTATTCTAAGTTATTATCCTTTCGGAGGCTTAGAACAGTTCTTTTCGCAAACACTTCGTTTGTTAGTTTCTATTCTACAGAAACCTGTTAGCGTAATCTTTTACGCCAACAGTTGGCGCCGTCCGTGGGGAACCAAGTTCTAAAAGCTTGTTCTCTACTGCTGACTGCACTCCGAAGAGTACTTACGGAGGGAGCCTCGGAATCCCAAGACTCCGCGCACCCTTCAGTTAAGGGCTTCTTAGTGCAGCTCGAAAGCCTTCTCTCGACCCCTCGAGTCGTTCGAAGTCCTCCATCTCCAAGACATCTTAACGGCTAGCTATGCCTCCGAAGCGTGGTCAAGCTTCGAGTCCTCTTCGAAGGTCCCCTCGGACCAATGGAGCTGGACCCTCAGCTAATCCGGCGATTCTTGCAGAGACCGCTGGGCGTCGAGCGCCCCGGGGCCCTCTGCCTCCTCCTACGGTGCTTCAGACCGACTACGCAGCAAGCCAGGATCCAGAAGTGCCCTCCGACTGAAGACGAAGGCCCTCCCGAAACCGAGGCTACGCAGTTAGCCAGGCTTCAGGAGGAGGTATCCAGATGGAGGCAAGAGGCCGCCGATCGCCTCCGCACTCAACCTTCCACCGAAACTCCAAGGGAGCCTCAAGACGATGGAGCCCGCAATCCCCAGAAGTTATACAAGTCCCGGAGGAAGCCGAGAATGCCTCCTTCGATAATGAGTCTCCGTTACACCCTGATCTACAGAGAGTGCCTTTCGACCCCAGGTTCAAGGCCTCGAAGCTGCACAAATACTCCGGGGGGTCGGACCCCGGAGAATTCGCCCGCTCTTACGCCCTGGCAATAGAAGCAAGCGGAGGGGTGCGAAGCACCATGGCAAAATGCTTCCCCCTCGCTCTCGAAGGTGTGGCGCTCCGCTGGTTCTGGTCCCTAAAGCCAGGATCGATCAGTTCATGGGAACAGCTCAAAAAGAAATTTGTGAGCAACTTCCAAGGTACCTTCGTGGCCCCAATGTCCACAGGAAGTTTGTTTCAGGTCAAGCAGCGGGTGGGAGAAACCCTCCGGGAGTACTTCACACGCTTCGCCCACACCAAGTCACAGATCAAGGGCCTCTCTACCTCCTCGGTAGTTGATGCTGCCCGTGAAGGGGTGCTGAACCCCGACCTCCTCAGCAAACTCCATCGGAAGCCGGTAACGTCTGTGGCACAGCTCATGGCGTACTTCGAACAGTATGCCAAGGCGGAGGAAGGATGTCTTCGGCGAGTCGAAGCGACATTGCCCACCCTCCGGGAGGTCAAAAGGGAGCCTGAAGCCTCCGCTACACTGCAGCCTCCACAAGACAACCGTTCCAACGAGTACAAGCGAGGGAAGAAGCATTTCCGCTCGGAGGTGCTAAACATTGCACCTTCGGCCTCGAAAGCACCTGCCAATTTCCAGCAGGTAAAAAATTTCAAGGCTGGGCCACCAAAGCCTCAAGAAAGGATGCCTGGTAGGCGCCAGAGTTTTTTCTGTTGCGTACATGGTAACAACAGAAGCCATGACACGAAGGATTGCAAGGCAGTATTAGCCCTTCGGGGCGACTACCTTGAGCGAAATACCGGACGGGGTACTTCGGATCGAGCTCCACCAACGGCACACTCGGAGCATGTTCAAACTGTGGCCCGAGCCGGTGCCCTCGAAGCCCCCATACGGCTACCGGTGGCCAGTATTATGCCACCACCAAAGCAAGAAGACCCACAAGACCGCGGCAAGAGAGTGGTCCTGCCCATCTCCGGAGGGGGGGGACCCTCGGAAGCATGTCCAAGAGACAGCGTCGCGAGTACGTCCGCGAGGTCGAGCACATTGGGACTTCAAGTTCCGCCGAAGGGATGCCAGAATGGTCCTGTGTGCCCATCTCGTTCACAGCCAGCGACGCGGCAGGGGTGAAGTTTCCCCATGCTGACCCATTAGTCATCTCTGCCGATATAGCAGGAGCAGATGTTCGAAGGATCCTGGTAGATGGCGGGAGCTCCGCAGACATACTCTTCGTCCAGGCCTTTGACCAGATGTGCATACCTCGCAAGCATCTGCTTCCAGCAGCCCGGCCGCTTCAAGGGTTCTCAGGACCGCCTCTCGATGCCCTCGGCCAAATAGGCCTCGAGGTTGCCTTCGGAGAGGGGCCTCTGGCCCGAGTAGAAGAGGTGATCTTCGATGTGGTGGATGCCCCTTACGCTTACAATGCTATCTTCGGTCGAGGGATGTTGAACCAATTCGGGGCTATAGCACATCACAATTACCTTTGTCTCAAAATGCCCACGCAAGGTGGGGTGCTTACTATTTCAGGAGACCAAGCTGTAGCCAGGAGGACAGAGTATGGCCATGGGCAGCCATTGGACCCCCGACAAGTGCATAATGTGGCGGAAAGCGCCGAGGAAATACCGGAGGCCTTGAACCCTCCGAAGGGATCCTCACTTAAGCCAAGCCCGGAGGGTGATGTCGAGACAAGAATAATCTCGGAAGATGGCAAAGAATACCCAGTGAAATTTGGCAAGGGGCTATCTCCGGAAATAACCGCCTCGTTAGAAGAAGTCGTCAAGAAGAATCTAGACATATTTGCTTGGGCCGACGAAGACATCACTGGGGTCGACCGAAGCATCATCGAGCATAGTCTGCTTGTCAACCCGAAGGCCAAGCCGGTGCGTCAGGGGCTCCGCAAGCTGTCAACAGAAAGAGCAAGCTTAGCCAAGGCCGAAGTAGAAAAATTGTTAAGGGCTGGCATTATCAGGGAGGTAGCCCATACTGAGTGGTTGGCTAACCCTGTTTTTGTAAGAAAAAAGGACTCGAACAAGTGGCGCATGTGTATTGACTTCACCTCGTTGAATAAAGCATGCCCACGAGACCCCTACCCAATGCCCCGAATAGATCAATTGATAGATTCCACAGCCGGCTCCGAATTATTAAGCTTCCTCGACGCTTATTCCGGGTACCATCAAGTATGGCTGAAGCGTGAAGACGAAGCCAAGACAAGCTTTATAACTCCTTCCGGAGTATTCTGCTATGTAAGAATGCCTTTTGGTTTACGGAATGCCGGAGCCACCTTTTCTCGCTTAATAGCTAAGGCTCTAGGTCATCAGATAGGCCGCAATGTCGAGGCCTACATGGATGATATTGTAATAAAAAGTGCTCAAAAGCACCGGCATAGCCTAGATCTAGTTGAAACATTCGAGAGCCTCCGAGCATGTGGAGTGCGCCTCAACCCCGAAAAATGTATATTCGGGGCACAAGCAGGGAAGCTGCTAGGGTACTTAGTTTCGAGCAGAGGGATCGAAGCTAGCCCAACGCAAATAAGTGCGCTGCAAAGGATGGCTCCGCCAGAGAATTTGAAACAAGTACAGAAGCTAGCAGGAAGGCTCGCAGCACTCAGCAGATTCCTGTCCAGGTCGGCAGAGCGAAGCCTCCCAATTTTCAAGGCGCTGAAGAGATCCGAAGGCTTCAGCTGGACACCGGAGTGCCAGAAAAGCTTCGAAGATATAAAAGCATACCTCGGCACATTGTCAACCTTAACTGTTCCCCTTCCAGGGGAAGCATTGCTTTTATATCTTGCAGCAACAAGTTCAGCAGTAAGCGCAGTGCTGGTTCGAGAGGTCGAGCTTAAAGGAAAGTTGGTACAAAACCCAATTTATTTTGTGTCGGAGGCATTATCCGGAGCCAAGGTCAAATACTCCGAGCTCGAAAAATTTGCTTATGCCCTAGTAATGGCCTCGCGAAAGCTAAGGCATTATTTCTTGGCGCATAACCTCATCGTCCCTACGTCGTATCCTCTTGGAGATATGCTCCGAAACAAAGATTCCACAGGCAGGGTTGGAAAATGGGCAGTCGAGCTGGCACCCTTCGAAATATCCTTCACGGCGAGGACGGCTGTTAAATCTCAAATTATAGCAGATTTCTTAGCAGAGTGGACTCCATCTGCAGTATGGACCCCGGAGGAACCCTCCAAAGGTTTCTAGACAATATTCTCCGACGGAGCTTATCAAGCATCAGGTGCCGGGGCAGGGGCTGTCATCTTGTCACCATCAGGGCAAAAGGCAATGTATTCCGCAAGACTCAACTTCCGAACCACTAATAACATTGCCGAGTATGAAGGAATCTTGCTAGGCCTCCGAAAGGCTAAAGCACTCGGAGCTACAAGAATAGTGATCAAGACAGATTCCCAAGTCGTCGCGGGGCATATTGACAAAAGCTTCCAAGCAAAAAACCCACATCTCGCGCAATACCTTCAAGAAATCCGCAAGGCCGAAGCAGCATTCAAAGGGTTTACAGTTCGAAGCATCCCTCGGGCAGATAATCAACTTGCAGATATTCTTGCAAAAGCTGCAGCAGGAGTGGTGGACCTCCCGGAGGGCGCCTTCTATGAAGAATTAGAGCAGTCGGCAGCTGAGCAAATACCCTCATCAGAAGTAATGTGCATTCCAACTACAGATTGGCGGGCTCCGATAATAACCATGTTGCAAAGTAGCATAGACCCTCCGGAAGGCCCAGAAGCTCGAAGGTTGAAAGCAAGAGCTCGAAATTACAAACTTATTGGGGAAGTGCTGTACAAAGCCGGAGTATGCTCACCCCTACTTCGATGCATCTCCCAGCCCGAAGGTCAAGACATACTTCGAGGCATCCATGAAGGGCTGTGCGGAGGTCATTTAGCCCCTCGAGCACTAGCAGGCAAGACGCTCCGGCAAGGGTTTTACTGGCCAACAATCGTCAGAGACGCTGAAGACCTAGTTCGAACATGCCAAGGCTGCCAATGGATGGGCAGACGGAGCCATCGCCTGCCAGCTCAGCTTCAAGTTATTGCCCCGGTATGGCCAATGGCTAGATGGGGCATGGACCTCATAGGCCCTTTCCCACCAGCAAAAGGCGGGTTGAAATTTGCGGTGGTAGCAATCGAATACTTCTCAAAATGGGTGGAAGCGGAGCCACTAACAGCTATCACCTCGAGGAACGTGCAAAAATTCTTCTGGCAAAATATTATATGCAGGTTCGGAGTTCCCAGAGAGTTAACGGTGGATAATGGAACCCAGTTCGAAGCTGATACCTTTCAAACATTTTGTGAAGAACTAGGCATTAAGCTATGCTTCGCAGCAGTGCGACATCCGCAATCCAACGGAGCCGTCGAACGAGTCAACGGGAACATCCTCTCCGGGTTAAATCGCCGAATTGTAGGATTGGCCAAGGGGCTATGGGTCGAAGAACTACCTAAAATCTTATGGTCCATCCGAACCACTCAAACTAGATCAACAGGTTTCACACCATTCAGATTGCTCTTCGGAGATGAAGCCATGACCCCTACGGAGCTCAGAGGGGAGTCGCTCCGCGTAATTCAACCCGGAGACGAGGACGATCGGAGTACTTCAATAGATTTGTCAGAAGAGACAAGGCTTCGAGATGTCGCCAACCTAACTAAGTACCAGGAACACACCAAAACGTGGTATGACCCGAAAGTCAGATTAAGTAAGTTAAAACCGGGTCATCTAGTATTGCGAAGTGTAATAGCTCCGGGGAAGCTAGGAAACAAATGGGAAGGACCATATGTTATCTTACGCTCAGGACGCCCCGGATCGTTTAAATTAGCTAATTTAGAAGGGGAAGAGTTGAAACATGCATGGCATGCAGAGCACCTTAAGAGATATTACGCTTAAGGCCTCCTTGTAATCACTTGTAGCACTTCCATTTTCTATAAATAAAGATAAGGGTCGAAACCTGTTTTGCCCTTCGAACATCCCTTACTCCTGATGGACGCATTAGGAGGACGGTGATGCTAGTAGAGCCAAGCATTTTTCGCAAAGACCCAAGGGGCTGACTGTGAACCATTGGTTCAGTGGCTCCGCCAACCTACGGATTCCAGGCTCCGGCTTGTTAGGATCCGTAGAAGAGTCTAAGGACTTTAAATAAAACAGATTTTCAGCCTCCGGGTGCGAAGTATCTGTAAAAGAGCCGAAGGTGGCCAACCTACGGATTCCAGGCTCCGGCTTGTTAGGATCCGTAGAAGAGTCTAAGGACTTTAAATAAAACAGATTTTCAGCCTCCGGGTGCGAAGTATCTGTAAAAGAGCCGAAGGTGGCCAACCTACGGATTCCAGGCTCCGGCTTGTTAGGATCCGTAGAAGAGTCTAAGGACTTTAAATAAAACAGATTTTCAGCCTCCGGGTGCGAAGTATCTGTAAAAGAGCCGAAGGTGGCCAAAACCTACGGAGTCCAAGCCATTGGCTGGTAGATTTCCGCAAAAAAGAGCCGAAGGTGGCCAAAATATACGGAGTCCAAGCCATTGGCTGGTAGACATCCGTAAAAAGAGTCCAAAGAGACCATTGCAAACTCCGAACCATTGGTTCGATAGAAATCGCAAAAATAAACCGAAGGTGGCTAAAGCAAAACAGAATTTGAGCCATGAGCTTCGAATATCTGTTAACACAGTCCAAAGTGACAAAGGTACTAAATTGCCATTCTTCCGACTACAAATAGTCGAAGACATTTTATAATATTTTAAAATATCTTTAAATTACAGAGGGGCTCCGAACCCCCAAAAAATTGTACTCCGAAGTTTTTCTTTGCGCATAACCATCTTTGAATACATTTCGAAGTTGCTTATACCCAAAGAGGGGCTAGTAAATATGGAGACAGTTTTAAATCGGTATTCATTATTCAAACGAACGTGTTTACAGATTACATTATGAAAAATTGGTATCTATACCAAGAAGGAATCGAAGACCTCTTCGGTCTCTAGAGCTAGGGGTGGAACGACTAGTTCCAGCGCCGGGAGTCCTAATAACTTTACGTTTAACTCTCTTGCTCCCCTTCGAAGCTCTAAAATCCTTCTGTTCTTGTTGAAGCTCGGCCCAAGTTCGAAGTCGTTCGGGGCTTCTTTCCCAGCTTCCAAGATCTTCAGATCTTTTATTTTGAACCTCATCTTCGTCTTCAGACCAAATAGTGTCTTCAGAAGACGAAGTGTTTACGTTAACCTCTTTTTCTTCCTCTTTAATATAAGACAATACGTCTTTGATTACTTCGGGCGCAATTACGCTGGAGTCATCTCGAGGAATTAGAAATCGAGGACGCTTGTAAGTCTTTAGAAGTTCGAAGGTGTTCCATAATGAACGAAGTTCCTCGTTAATTTCTAACACTTCGATATCTTCCGTATGAGACAAAGCCTAAAAATATGATAAACAAATTTTCATTGATAAAGGTTCATAAACACGAAGCTTTACATAGTCAAAAATCCTAAATTATTCCTAAACCTGCGGGTTCGGAAGAGGCTGACTGCTCGAAGCTTGGTTCCGAACTTGCTTCTGGCGTTGGCCTTCGTCGATCCAAGCCTTGATCGCGGAACGACCTTCGGCTCTCCATGAGGTTTGAAAGGCTCACCAGGCAGCAGTCACGCCTTCGGAAGGATTTAAAAGCCGCTCGTCGTCGAAGGTAATAGAACCCTCTGCGCTCGGAGTGATTGTTCGGCCCAAGTCCTCGTAGTAACGAAGTAGTCCGATGGCAGACACATGTCCGGAGAGTTCTCCGTAACGAATACCCGCCGTCTTCATTTGCTTCGCTGCTCCTTGGATCCTTTTTAACCGGCACAAGAGAGTGACGTTGTCATCTGAAGGAAGTGATCCAGTAGTACCGAAGTACTCCAGAACACCTAGCATCTGTTCTATGACCTCCGTAGCTACCTTCTCGGACTTAAGCTTTTCTTCAATTAATGCATCCTTGCTCAAAGTCGTTTCTTCTAGAACTCCGGAAAGCCTAGCATTCTCCGTAGTTAAAGTATTCTTCTGATTTAGGAGTTGGCTAGCTTCCTCTTGGAGCCTAACAAGCTCGGAACCCGCATTAGCATGCTCCAACCGCACCCTTTCTATTTCTGCTCGAAGCACGATCCTTTCTGCTTCGAGCTCCTTATTTGCAGCCTCCAAGCCCTGTCTGGCCCTGCGTTCTGTTGAAATCATATTATCCATTTGAGCTACTCTAGCTTCGGAGAATGATAAGTTGCGCTGAAGAGCTTCGTTTTCTTCCCGAAGCTGAGCAATTTCACGCTCGCCCGATAAAGTTGCAGCACGGGCCAAGACCGCTTGCTAAGAAAAGAAAAAATTGAAGTAAGATATTATCCATGTATAATTTGCTATTGTTTCGAAGATGTTCCGTACCTGGTAGGCTGCTCGTTCCATGGCAACGTTTAGCTCCGAACTCTTCGCCTCGCTTAAAATAGCTACCAGCTCTGTCTCCCTGACTTCGCGACTAGCTCGACCCAAAGGTTTGAGCAGATTCCGAAGCCCAGTTCTTTGCTCCAAAAAAGGAGTTAAAAGAGGGAGCATTGCCGAAGCTTCCTGGTCATTCCTGCTCGGCGAAGCTCCGGAGGGTTCTCCTGAGGTCTTCGGAGCTTCAGTAGATGGCCCCCCCTCAGTAGATCGACTTTCATCTGTTGATTCGGATGAAGTTGATCCTTGAGCAGGGAGAGGCTCTATATGTCTTTTACCCCTTCCAGGCCCCTGTTGAGCGACCTCCGGGTGCGGCTCCGAAGTTGTCGAAGGCCCTTGAGTTGGATCTTCGCGATGTACTTCTACAGAAGGGGGCTCTGCAAAAGCAAAGGTATTATACATTGTATAATTTTGCAGAAAATAATAAGAGAATTATGCGAAGTTTACCTTCGACATTTTGGGGGCGATCGAGCATCGGACTGCTCGGAGGATCGAAGGTGAGGTCTTCGTCTGAATCCACAGTTAAAACTTCGACTGCCGGAGTATCTTTTTGAGCAGTCCTCCCTTCGTCCAAAACTGAAGTTGTAGCAACTTCAACTTCACCCTCACCCACAGGGGCTTCGATTTTCTCTTCCTCTTGAGCATCCGGAGTTCTCACTTTTTCAATATTAGCCTGAGACTCCGTCATACATGCAGTATCTTCAATATGAATAGCTGTTTGAGCTGCATCTTCATCAATCAACCTCACTAATAGTTTACCTTCATCCTCCTTAGAACCGAAGGTTGAGGATCTTGGGCTGGGAGGTGCAGGCTTTCTAGGCTTTTTAGCCACTTTCTTCACCGGAGTCTTTGCAGAACTCGAAGCTCCAGCTTCGGCTTTTCTCTTTTTGGGTCCTTTCTCCGAAGGCACCCAATCCATCAGAGGGGGCGGAGTGAGTCCCAGCATCCCCCACACTCTGTTAACCCTTTCCCAACTTCCGACTAACTTGACTCTCCATTCTTTTTCGGTCGGAGTTGGAGCGCCCAAAATCTTCTCCGAAGCCCTTATGATTTGTTCCGAAGTAACAGGGGCTGAAGAAGCTAAAAAAAGAAAGAAAAATAAATCAAGTTAATTTTTCTTCGAATGAATATGAATAAAACATATTGTCTTCGAAGTTACCTGCAGGGCTCTAAGTTGAAGCAATTTTTCGAAGACCGCCTTCCGAATCCTCTTCGAAGATGATAGGCCAGTTGGCCATCAGCGGAGAAATTTGCAGACCGAGGAATTCTTCGGCTAAGTCTCGCATGCTTAACCTTCGACTAATCTTCTGAAGCAGGTTGACGTGGGCTTCGAGCTGACCTTCGTTGGGCTGCACTAAGGCTTCCTTCCGGAATTGGATTTCTTTAAGGGGTCCGGCCAGAGGACTGCTTGCCCCAACTTCGGCATAAAACCATCTCAGAACCCAATCAGTATACCATCTGGCATTGATGGCCTTGGCAGGAAACTGAAGGGCATACTCATCTCGAAGCCTAAAGTTGATACTACCGAAGGCTACTACTATTTTTTCACCTCCGGGGCCTACGAAGGTCTTCGATTGGCATGTCGCTCTATGAAGTGCAGCGAAGATCTCTGCCCTCCCTTCACAACCTTCGGCTCTCAGCGCCCATTCAAAAATAGCCAAATGAGCTACTGCATTCGGAGAGAGCTGAGGAAGGGTAACATGAAATAGCTCAAGTACCTCCGCTAGGAAGTCTACTGCTGGAAGGCCCAAGCCGGCTTCGAAGAAGGCTTCGAAAACAACTACTTCTCCGGGTCTTGGCGATGGAATCATTTCTTTGCCTGGCTTCCAGATCATGACTCCGGTACTAATTTTCCCTTCCACTACGATTGCCAATGACTCTCTCTTGCAGGTAGAAGGCCCCAATTGAAAAGATTGATCCAAGTATTTTGTTGATGGCGGGCAGAGACCTTGATCATTGACATTTTGGGGATTTCTCCCTCCTGCCGCCACGGATGTCGCTGCGGATGCCGGAGGTGCCGTCGCCATTGCTGCCGCCGCTGCTGCAGCTGAGGCCTGCTGCCTAGCCAAAGCTGAAGGTCCCGCACCTTTGGTCTTCGCCATTGCAGTCACTGGGTTGCTTTGGAGAAACTAGAGGCTAGGGCTCAAGAACTCAAAGGGCTCAAAAGGGTTTTGATTGCGAGAAAGCGGTGAAAAGGTAACCGGGTAAGTTCTAGGCCTTCTATTTATAGCCTAGATTTTACTTTTTTACCGTTAGTCCATGCCGTTTCGCATTCCTACCGTTACTTTTCTCCGAAATTAACGCATTCTACAGTTCCGTTAGAAGCAGAAAGCTAACGGCTATTTTCTCTAAGTCTAAAAGACTTTCGAACTTCCTGAGTCGGTTCTAAGATAGTTCGAAAAGCAATTATCCTAAGACTGATTCGGAGTTTATATCTTCATACATTTCGGAGATGAATTAAAATCCAATAACCCCTATGTTTGGTTATCTTTTCCTTCCGTATACTGCTCTCCTAACGTTACAGGTTAAACGGAGAAGCGTATTCGAGGGGCTACTGTTGGGGGAAAATATCTCATCTTTGGGGTTATTGCCGAAACAACATAAAGGCAGACAACGGATTCGAAGGTTCCCAGACGTTCATCTTTGAAGATACCCGGAGTCAAGTTCGAAGTACGAAGATAGGCATTGGTTCGGAGTACATCTTCGAACTAAGGCAATTCGAGATCTTTATCGCCAGCTAAGATGGAAGATTTATCTTTTATATTATTAGATTAGTCTTTTACCCTTTTAGCCCTATCAAGGGTACCGAATAGTTTCCACTATGTCGGTTGTAATAGAGGGGTAAATAGGTCTTTTCCTTAATATTTGGGCCTATAAATACCCCCCATTTCACCCTGTAATAGGGACGGAATACAAGTTATTCAGTACACACGTTCGAACTATTCTAAGTTATTATCCTTTCGGAGGCTTAGAACAGTTCTTTTCGCAAACACTTCGTTTGTTAGTTTCTATTCTACAGAAACCTGTTAGCGTAATCTTTTACGCCAACATAAGTCATCACAAGAAGTAGATATGCTATATGTAGGAACAACATGAACATTTGAAGGTAAAACATGATCATCTAATAAATCACATGTAATTTCATGAAAGAGAAAACCTGTGAGACTAGTGTTCTTGCCCCAGACTTGAGTGATTATCTTATCCAAATTGCCAAAAAAACACATTGCATCCATTAGTGACAAACTCTTAGTATATTCAGTATAAATTAGAACAAACAAGACTTAAATTATCCAGATTAATAAGGCATCCATAAAATAAAATGTTGAGGTTCAGGGATTATGAGAGGAGACCTTGCTATCTTTGACAACACATTGCAGTGGAATATACAACATTTCAATATTCGATCATACAACACATTGCATCATACCAATGACAACAATCTCTAAAAACCAATTTCAACCTTTCATTAGCAGCAAAATACCAATATTTCTATTACTACATGTATTCATCTTTTCTCCTAGATGTGCTTGGTTGTTTCATCCCAGCCATTGCCGACACACCGCTAGAGCCATCCCGCTGCCACTGCCTTGTAGCTAGGCACGGCTTCCTAGCTATTGTCGTCATCGGCATGCCCTAGCCAGCCATGCCTTTCCCTATCATAGCAACTGTCACACCAAGCGTGGGCCCCGCCGACGCCGCACCCTAGCCAGGCGTGGCCTTCTGGCCTTGCCGCAACCGTAGTCGTGTGCCCTGGACAGATCGCCTAGCGACTGCCCTAGCCCCACCGGCCGTTGCTCCATCACTACAGATCGGTCTCCACTCTCCACATGAATCAACACTGCGCATGAAACAAAAAGGCCCCCCACAAAACAGAAATAAATCAATAGTGAATCGGTATGTTTCATAACGACATGTGTGTAATTTTTAGGCAACTCTGTGACTACTCTTAAAAATTGATTTCGTAGAGTACCTTCTAAGGTACTCCGAAAAAACAAGGAGTGCGGTCCTGAATCTTCATTTTTTGCAGTTTTGTAAAATGAGATCACAACCTGTTTGGCTAGCAGTTTGCAGAGCATAGCTAAAAACCTAGAGTTGAGTTGAGTGGTGCCAAACACCCCCTTAATTTGAACATGTTGCATAATTCTATATTACGCCAATAGGGACAATGCAGTATTCAGAGTATCAAAGGTTCGAAGCGATCCACGAAGCTATTTCGAAGTCCTCATGGTAGCCAAAGGATCCCAGAGAATCACCTCCCCTTCGGATACTCCTCGCTCCGAAGGATCATCGCAATATACAACAAGAAGTTTGCTTTTAATATATACTCATACTAAGATTTACTATTTTACCCCTAAAAAGGCTTTTTATAGTGTCCACAATGACGATTGTAACTAGAGAGTAAAATAATAATTTCTTTTTATATTTTTATCTATAAATACCTGCCTTTTCACTGTAATAGGGATACAAGACTTAGTCTTTGAATACACTTCAAACTGGATGTAACATTATTATCTCTTCCGAAGACTTGAATCAATACGAACAACTCAAATTAGTTCTAAAAATTTTACTGTTTAAATGTACTAAAGTTAAGTTTTAGCTACTAACTGTTAGTCATTAGAAACCATAAAGGGTGGCGACCTGGGCACCCTCTCGGCCAGGCCACATCACTAGAATTGTTTGGATCGTTCGATATGTTTCGTCTGTTCTAGATTTTTCATAGGCATCGGCGTCTCCGCTCATATCCTCTTCTCTGTCCCGTCCGCCCACTCTTTTTTCCCTACTCTTTTTCGCTACTCTTTTTCACCCGCCCGCTGCAATGTTTCTCGATTCGTTTGTTTCTTGGTGCAGGGTGGTCATTTCAGCTCCTCTTAATGCTCATCCCCCTCAACGACGAAGACAAATGGGGCCGCAAGATCGCCAGGTCTGTCTTCTTCTTCAACTTTTTTCTGGATTGTTTTGTCTCTACTCTTTAATTGCTCGCATTTTCTTTTTTTTCTTGGATTTTCGACTGATGTGGAGCATGTCGTGCAGGTTCATGTGTAAGCGCACGATGTGTTACTTCCCGATTAGTCTGCATATGGAGGACTGCAAGTCCTTTGATCCCAACAGAGCATATGGTTAGTCCCAAATTTGATACTTTTTATGGATGCTAGGATCATCACTGGTCCCTCCAGTTAGTTGCGGGGCTCTATATGTCGATCTCATAACCTTTTCGTTGATGATGATGTCAAAAGGGGAAAAGGGGAGGAGCATATAGGAGGTTATCTTATTTGTTATGCAATTTGTGTTGTGCTGATGTTGGTGTACTGTATTTGCAGTGTTTGGTTATGATCATTCTGTGCTGCCCATCGGAGTGGTGGCCCTCACCGATCTTGTTGGGTTCATGCCTCTACCTAAAATTAAGGTCCTTGCGAGCAGTGCGGTATGGCCCCCGAATTGTCTTGAAGCACAATGCAACATGTTAATTAGATCCACTGATTTGGTAGGTTGTGTACCTGATTGATTTGTGGCTCATTATTGAAGGTGTTCTACACACCGTTCCTGAGGCATATATGGATGTGGTTAGGACTGATTCATGCAACGAGGAAGAACTTTCAATCATATCTTGGAGTTGGTTATAGCTGGATCGTAGTGCCTTGAGGTGTACAAGATATTCTTCATGTGGATCATGATTCAGAGGTTTGCCTTCGTATCCTATTAATGATGTTTTCTTGTATTATTGATGCATGTGGAACAGAGTACATTCCATTGAAATAGCTTATCTGCTACAGTTCCTTGCAAATTTTGTTAGATGGATCATTTACATAATGACAGAAGCTCCATTTTTGTTAGATTGATTTGTGGCTCATTATTGAAATAGCTTAGCTGTGTAGTCTGGCTGTACTCACTTCCATCCTACTTGCCAGTTAACGCATTTGGGAAGGTTTTTATTACTGATTATTTTACATCTTGTTAGAGCTATGCGTACAAATGGTGGAGGCCAAAAGGAAAATTGTTTGTGAAATTTGCTAGAGCAATCAAAGCTACACGTACGAACTGGGACGCATTGATGGAGGGGTTGGTGGCAAGTGTGGTGGTGGTGGCCCTGTTGCAGCGGGGGTAGCGGAGTTGCAACTCCAGCGTGGACCTTAGGATGTCGGATCTCCGGTGCCAGTTTATCCTTTCTGGGTTTTTTTACTGGTTTATCTGTCAAATATGCTTAATTAAATTGATGCTTTCTAGATCTTAGATCATAATTCAGTTCTTAATTATACCTTTTTTGACTATTTCAGTTCTCGAAGTTGGTGATGGTGTTTTTGAGGTGCTATCTGCATCAGGTGACACTCACCTTGGTGGTGATGACTTTGACAAGGTTACTTTTTCTACAAAAAGTTCAACAACTCCCTTGGTTTGCTAGAATATATAAAAACTAAGATAACAATATTAACTGTGCTGGCATGAATTCAACTATACACTTGTCATGTTAACTGTTAATAATTTATTCAGGATCTCTATTAGTGTCTTAATGAGGTAGTTACCCCACACAAATCCTTGATTAGTTTTGAGTTTTTATTTCTAAGTGATTAGGGGACCTATAAGCGGACAGTTGATTCGGTACTATGTATATGTATTTGCTTCTATACTTTTTCAAGTCTTTGCTGCTAGCTTTGGGTGGTTTATTGGCAACATGCTATTAGTATGAATCTATGAACAGTTGTGTCCTCTTTAATGGACTGGTGGTATCATGATTTTTAGAAAGTAGCGGAGGTTCCCTTGGTGTAGAGGCCAAAGCCAAGCTCCTGGAGTTTCCCTTGCTGGTGATGCTGTTGAGTGGCCCTCAACCAGAGGTAACATAACGGATTAACGGTGTTGTCTCAGAAAAGAAAAAAGAAAGAAGAACTTAGGCCTGGACATGGCAAGAAGAGATGTGCAACTGTACAAGTAAAAACCCTCAGGGGAGCACTCTGGTCAATGCCACTCCTTTTTCCCTGTTTCCATGATTCATCAATAGGAGACATCTCATGTCATTCTGAATTCTTGGTGTGTATGACCAGTGCCCAATACCTCACTTTGTTCTCCCACTTCTCCATTCTAACTAAAAATATACAATTTCTATTAAAGAAAAAGGGTAGGCATTGATCAGAATGCTTGGCATTACACATCAACAACAGAAGATGAGGTTACCAATGCCAAGTGTAATAGTAAAACTTGAGGTGAACATAGATCAGTTTAGAAATATGAGGTGGCTTAGATGGATAGTTGTTGTATCAAGCAGTGTTATGACATAGCTAGCCTTTCCTGAACAAAGATTCTGTGCTTGCACCTTTCTTTTTATTTTTGACAAATTTTATGCTAGCATGATAGTATTCTTTTCAGGATTTTAATTTTTGAGATAATGATGTTGTTATTATGTTTCATAAAAGGTCTCAGTGATGACATCTAGATCCCCTATGTATTTAGACCCTCAAATGTCAGTGCGGAAAATTCAGTCCAAAATCCAGAGTGAGGTGTTGCTGGCCTTTTGCTCTGAGATTCTCTTAACCATGCATTGTTATTGTGCAAGGGAAGAGCAGTAGGTTATGCTTTTGATGCGTGAGTGGATATATTTAGGCATACAGTTTTTTTTGCCCAACTAAAAAAATTAAAGAACCCATTGACTCCCTATGACCAGGAATCCAAATATCTGGAGGGAACTTTTGTTCCTCTGGTTATTATACTGAATCATGCAGTAACAGTTGTTATAATGTTAAAATAGGCACTAGGCCCATGTTTTTGTTCAGGTGCTTATAATATTTAATTGTGGATTAATGGTTGTAATGCTAAAAATATGTAGCTGATGCATCTGTTTGACTGTTGATCTTTTGTTACCATTTTAACTTTCCTAAGATCATAATTTTTTCATACTTAATAATTCATGTCCTACACCCTGGGGCCTGGGCAATTTGCATGCTACTGGAATAGTGCATTGTAAACATATTAATAATTTTAAGGTTGGAGTCTATTCATGCATTTTGTTCCTTTAGGCAATCACAACAATTATCAGATAACAAAAATTCATGTTTTCTATGGGCTGGTAGCTTGGTTTACTTCTTTCAGTTTTCGATAAAGAGCCTAGCTTTGTTTAGGGTTTGTGCCCCACTTTATTTCATTGTTTTAGGTGTTTCCACTCCTATCATTAAGCATCATAATGAGACGGTAATTTACATTCTGTTTTTATCCATATATAACTACTCATTACCATAATTTTTTCACTCTAATAACCAATAGCATTAGGACTATTGCATAGGCTGTTTATATCACCATATATGTGACTATCAGGGTGCAGCATGAACTCAAGCAACTAAAACTAATAAACCTGCAAAACTTGCATAAACATTGGACCCTGATCAAGCAACTTATTCCAATTATGTTTGATGTGATCCGTAACAATGAAAAATTAATCTATCGAATCAGGAAAGGGGGAGGATAGTGTAGATCCTCTGTCTTGATGAAGTGTTGACTGTTTTATGAGGGAATATGCTAATCTATGCTTTTAGAACATTCTGCAACTACAGTACGTGAAGCACTGCAAATAGATGTGATGACATATGGCAGTTCCTTTTGGAGAGTAGGAGATTTTTATTGGACATGACAATTTTAATTTTATTAAACTGGAAGTAGTGATGGATCTGGAGAACATGCTTTATGTGGTAGACAATCTGATAGTGATTATTATGGGACTACTGAATTCTAATATAACCTGGAGTATTTTGATGTAGCAGGATGGATTCATCACAGAAAGGTTGAGCAGGTGGCCTCGCAGACAATCTCCTGCCTTAGGTTCTGGTCGCCTTCGTGCTACTATAAAGCGAGTAGATGATGCTGATGAGGCTTCAGGTAAAGGGGCATCACTCACACCGTCTAGATTACGGGACAGAATGATCGGTGATGGGTTGTGGCACCTTTATTGAAATTGGTGCCTCGCGCCTCATTGATACAGGTCAATTCTTTTCTTGTTTGTCCTGTCAATAAGGGCACACGCAAGCTAAATTCAAATTCTTTCTTCTTAGTTTCACTTTGATTGTTTATCATTTTTATGTTGATGGAAATGATGCTTTGTTGTGTGGAGTGGAGCCTACTGAAAAATCTGAAATGGAATGGTACATCAGCCGCATTTGATCTGCTTGGTAATTGGAACATTTGCGATCATCATATCCATGCAGGTTTGTTATTTGCATGCTTCTCTCCAGTCATCATTTTGACTGATCATTTCATAGTATTTTCCTTTTTGAAGTAAATATTTTGTTATTCTATGCCATTTCAACTGTAGAGCTCGTGTTCATGGCAGTGCAGCCGAATGTAAAAAGGTTGTACTGAGCCTCTTATTGTACTGGTAAGAACTAAGAACTAACTTACTATCAATTGCTTATGGCCATGTAAGGTTATTTGTCTGGAATCTCATTACTCAGTGCACCTGAGTTCCATTTAGGGGCAGTTACCTGGTTGCATTGTGCAACGATTTTTTGTGCTGTAGATTGACTCTACATTAAAAACTTAATTTAGAAATACAAACTAGGCAGCTAAATACTTCAAGTGTTGACTCAAGCATCTATTTCTGTAGATAATCTCAGCAATTGCAGCTAAATACATCACCATTGAGAACGTCACGATGAAGAAGGTGAAGTTGCCCATAAGATTCAGTCGGGGTGCAGATGACCATTCAGTTGACAGGTATGACCCAACTGCACTGCCAACAATCACCAACGTACTCTTCAGAAACATTGTTGGTGTGGACTTGCAGCGTGCACCGATGCTGGAGGCAGTGCACAGCGTAGTCTATCGAGGGATTTGCTTCACAGATGTTAGCTTTATAGTGCTAAGGCGTCAGGATAGATGGCTCTACGACTCTGTGTATGGAGAGGCGCATCATGTTTTCCCTGCACCATGTCAACGGATCAGGCAGAATGGCTCGTCATCTTGGTGCGACCATTCTTGAGTTTTTTTTGTGTGTGTGTGTGTGTGAGTTTGACACAGGAATTCTTCAGCTCTTGCCCTTTTTAGAGTGATGACAGAGATTCAACAACATAGTTGTATTCTTTAGTTTTATCTCAGAGTGTAAGTAGGACAAAGTTAAGCTTTTTTCAACTGTAAAAGGGAGAATATTCATAAAGAAATTAGCTTACCCAAGACGCAAATTACTATTGTTTAGACGGATCCAATAGTCCCAGTGAGTGTGATCCGTGTACTATGCTTAACGATAATGAAAAAGGCCATGCTTGCAGTTGCAGAGTTGCACTTTTGTTTTCTTTTTTTTTTTTGTTGTTGTTGTTGAGATTAGTAGTTTTGTTTTTATTTCTTTGATTCCTCCTCTCTTTCCATATTTTCCATGAATTCTGAGATTCTCTAAACTGATGCAAACAGAAAATTAAACTGCATAAGAATATACAGTATACTCAACATAGCAGCAGTCGTGCAGCCCTGAAAACACCAAACCAACTTTCGCCCAAGCATCCAATGGCTGCAATTCCACAAAATTACAAATGCATTGACCCATCAACCCATTTGCCCCGAATTACCTGCATTTGAGTAGTATCTGACCTTTGATTTCGAGGGGAAAAAGGAAATGCAGCCCTGTGGTAACAAATGTGTTGTCCATCTCTTGCCTTGTCAGCTGGAGGAGGATCTTTACATCTGCACAGATTTCCCAGGAATGTAGTCTAAGTGAGCATCCTGTTCTAATCAATTAGAACAATTATGCTTTCTATATAATAACCTATAAAGCTTCGCCTACTAAGATTGAGAGTTGTTACGCAATTTGGCTCGGCGAAAAATACTCCTGCTAATTGACCTGCAAGGAAAAAGGGTATGGATTTTGTTAGTGAAATGTGAAATCCATAACGTAGTGCCTTTTCGTTTTGTTATAAACAAAACCTACCAAACAGAATGCTTAAAGAATTCTCCATGCTCGTCCGCACTTTGAAGAGAAGGATTCCAACAACAGAGAGAGGGATCTTATTAAGAGAGCCCATAAAGCTGCATGTGGAGCAATATTGGCATTAGAAGTCATAAATAAGCGCGTGTAGAATACTCATTTCAGATAGACCAGTCAAATTATCTCAGTACCTATATGTTGGTGCACTTGCCTGGTGAAGAAACCACATCGAAGTAAAGCTGATAGCAAGCACCAAAACTCCACTAGCGGTAATGACTAGCCAAAACATAGGCCCTACATGGAACCTCTAGCAGTGCTAGAGGTTAGAGTTATATTGTAACCTTAAATTAACTTTGAAATAACTCTAGCCCTTGAGGTGTATGAATGCAAGGGTTAGAGGTTAAAATTAGTTGCTTTTTCAATCATTTGACTACTTTTCAGCTTGATTTATTGTGGTCAGACTAGTCCCGTTGTGTGGCTGTGTGGCTGGAAATCCCTTTTTGGGGTGGGTTTCACACAAACTAGCCCCAATTAGCACCTCTTAGAGGTGCTAATTTTTTTTGATGGGTTAGATTGAAATAGCCCAACTTTAACTCTTCTGTATGAGTATTTTGGGGTTAGTTGATGTTGTAGCAATTGTGTTAGCTACAGCACAGGTTTTGTATGTGTGTATATGGTGTGTAAAATGAACCTCGAAGGGTTCTCTCAGAGGGAGAAAGAATTTATACTGGTTCGGGCCTCCCCTAGAGGATAATAGCCCTACGTCCAGTTTGTGGTGGATTTGGTATGGTATGCTTTGGTGTGGTGTAATGAACTCCAGAGTTTCATGGCCCTCTGGAGAGTGTCCTGCTACAAGGGATTGGCCCTGCTTTTATAGGCACGCAGGCCTTAAGGAAAAGACCAAAATGTCGTCTATAAGCCCTAGGCTCATAGGGGTAAAAGGGAAAAAGGAGCTAGCTACTGTGCAAAAGTGCTTTACAGCTTTACAGACGTGTCAGACAACGTCATACTTTGACCAGCTAAACGACATACCAGGGGGCGAAGGGGCCCCCGGTATGGCTTCTACCCTGCAGCGAAGTGTAGATATTTCTTGGGTTCGGAGTAGGGGCCGGAGCTCTTCTGGCGGAGGCTGCGAAGGAGGCTTTGAAGTACACTCTGAAGGGGGCTTCGGAGCATACTCCGAACTGGGGTCTCGGAGACTTGGCTTTGAACTGGCCGGACAGGGTCCGGAGACTAGCTCTGAGGAGCTCCGAAGGGGGGCTCGAAGGCTAACTCCGGACAGAGCTCGAAGGTTAACTCCGAACAAGGTCCGGAGGCTGGCTTCGAAGTTAGCTTGAGAACTTCTGGCAATCTTCTAGGAATCTTGAGGGCTTCGCTCCGAAGGGCTCCGAGGGAGTTCACTCCAGAGGGCTTCGATGGGGCTCGAGGGCTTCGCCCTAACAGGCTCCGAAGTGAACCTTGAGGCTTGGAAACAACTTCTTTGGGAAGATACAGGCTTCGACAGTGTTGGGCTCCGGGCCGAAGGCTGTCGGAGGCTGACGTCATTTGGCCCCTGTTCAAGGGAAAACTATTCCCCCAACGGTTGAGGTAAATCTAACCCAAACTAACTCTAACCCCTGGATCCATACAGGGTCATAGGCATCCTTAAGAGAGGCCTCCAAAAACATTGTCCCTGAAAAGTACATCATCTCATCCCAAATAAGAGCAATACTTGCAAATATAACTAATCTTATCAGGGATGTGCTGGATGAAGAGATTTAGGAAATTTTTCTGGATGAGCTCATCCAATATTGGATGAGATGACCGTCTCTTGATTAGTTATTACACATTTAATTTCTCGTTTATAAATATTCAAATGATTTTTACTCCCAAATTATTTATCAAATTATGATCTAATTACGTCATTGTATTGATTATAATTTAATTTATAAAATAAGATCTCATTTTATTATATTTTTGTTAAAAATATATTTGATAAGTGGGTCTCACTAAATTTAACCTTATCTCATCCAAGTCGTATACATCTAACCAAATAAAAAATTGTCTCATCCCATCTATTCAACCAAACACCTCAAATGTATCATCCCATCCCTAAATCCATGGATGAGATCATCCTATCTATCCTCGCCCCCAAACCAAATGGACCCTTATATACTACCTCCATTAACTTTTAAATGACACAATTCATCTTATTTTTTTAAAAAAATGGATTTGCATCTTGCTTCATGGAGTTCGATTATGCTAAAGCTGAGCTATGAGCTTTCTCAACCATCTTCTTCCATAGATGCGAAAGCTACCTTCTTCACAAAGAAGACGACGCCGACTTCACAGTGCACACCACTATCCATTTCGAACAAATTCCATCTGATTCGTGTGTCAAAGATTATAAATAATTTCAGGTTGCGAAGTGACTACAGAATTCACTTCCGCAATTGATGTCTAGATATTAGAAAACACTGTGAGCAGATTGATCGAGGAGGAATTGATAGGACTATGTTTTTGACATTGACCGTGTTGGCGTAAAAGATTACGCTAACAGGTTTCTGAAGATTAGAAACTAACAAACGAAGTGTTTGCGAAGTGAACTGTTCTAAGCCTCTGAAAGGATAATAACTTAGAATAGTTCGAATGTGTGTATTGAATAACTTGTCTTCGGTCCTCTTTACAGGGCAATACGGGGGGTATTTATAGGCCTAAACATTAAGGAAAAGGCCTTTTTACCCCTCTATTACAACCGACATAGTGGAAACTATTCGGTGCCCTTAATAGGGCTAAAATGGTAAAAGACTAATCTAATGAGAAAAAAGATAAGTCTTCCATCTTAGCTGGCAAAGAAGTTCCCGGAAGAGTCCAAGTTCGAAGATATACTTCGAACTAGAGCCCGTCATCATGCTTCAAACTTGACTCAATGTATCTCCGAAGGTATACGCTGGAAGTCTTTAGCTTAATCACCAGTCTTTATCTTGTCACTGTAATAACCCTGAAGATGGAATATTTTCCCCCAACAGTAGCCCCTCGAATACGCTTCTCCGTTAAATCTGTAATGTTAGGAGAGCAGTATACACAAGAAAAATAATCATGTGTAGGGGTTAGCAGATTTAAACCATCTCTGAACTATGTGGAGATGTAAGCTTCGAATCAGTTTCTAATAAAATTACATTCGAAGTAACTTAGAACTAACTCAAGAAGTCTGAAAGCCTTTTTAGACTTAGAAGAAATAGCCGTTAGCTTCTTTCTTCTAACGGAAGTTACGGAATGCTTTAATTTCGGAGCAAAGTAACAGTTGGGAATGTGAAGCGATACAGACAAACGGTAAAAAATCAGGATTTGGGCTATAAATAGAGGACCCAAACCCTGCTTGAGTACCTTTTCACTGCTTTCGTGCAAACAAACCATCACCTGAGCCCTAGCCTCCAACCCGAGCCCTAGCCTCCATTTTTCTTCTGAAGCAATCCGTGAGATTCAATGGCGAAGACTAGTTTCAAGGTGTTGGACCGGAAACGGCGACCAGAGGGGGGGTGAATGGGAGCTTTTAAAATTTCGGGCTAAAAACTTAGCCTTCGGTTCTGTTCTGTCTTCTGCGGAACAGGCTTCGAACACTACCTTCGAAGGTCTGGTTCGGAGGTACTTCGACACCTTCGAGCACAGGCTTCGGAGGAGCAATAGTTCGAAGCCAAGAAGACTTCGCTCCACTAACAACCCTCGAAAACCAACTCTGCTAAGTCAGTGCAGGCTCCGCACACAGGGTGCTTCGAGCAGACTTCGCACTTCACCCTTCGCAAGAGTGGACAGCCCTCTGAGGACTTCGACCAAGTACTTGGCGACAGCAACTGGTGCTGGGCTTCGTACGCGAAGGTCTACACGCACACAAAACGGACTACGCTAAGGGCTTCGACACAGGAAGCACTACGGGAAACGATCAGGGCTTCGCTAGTAAGCAGCGAGGTCTTGCCTCGTGTTACACAGAGCGACAGCACACTGAAAAACACACTTCGCGAGAAAAACACCCTTCGCCAAGACAGGCTTCGGTGAACTAAAACTAGCGAGGTATGTAAAGCGAGCTCAAGCAAAAGCACAAAGACGCAGGGCTTCGCCGCTTGAACAAGGAACACAAAATAAATTGAACTCTGGATGAAAACCAGCGAGGTATGTGTACAGGAGCTCAACAGTAAATGCTCAAAGTGTTAAATGTTACCTACCGAGCCCCCATATTTATAGCCCATGGATTCATCCTAAGGAAGTGACTACTTTACCCCTAGGGTTTACAACAGATTTGTCTCTACAGAACTAAGGGGTACAAAAGGTAGTCCACCTTTATTTTGGAGGCTTCTCTGTCAGCTGCAGAGGGGACAGTGTCAGCCTTTTTCAGAACAGACAGTGTCAGCCTTTACAGTGTTGACTTCTGGAACCTCCCTTCGCACCGGAGGGTGCGGTAGCTTCGGCGAGAAGCCTGCAGCCTGTTGGCCTTCACTCCGCCGAAGAAGTCCTTCGATACAGTGACGGTTTTAAGCCGAAGCCGTCAAAGCCCTTGGGCCTTCGCACCACCACCTCCGGAGTGGATCACCACGGCTTCGCAGCTACTCCCAGCTCGAACACCGTCCGTCCGTGTACCGAAGCCATGCATGGCCGAAGCACCACAAGTCAACCTCACTCCGGAGCTAGCCTCGCTCCGAAGTCCTTCACACTCCGAAGCCCCACCTTCGGAGTACCACCCTTCGAAGTCCCTCCTTCGTCCAAGGCCTCCGCATGAAGCATTCCATGAGCACTTCATCGCAGTGTCTCACTCCGAGCACACTCCTCGACGAGCCTCACCCGGACCATGCCTTCGATGCTCCTCGACTTCTGAGACCTTCGTCGGGTAACCTTCGAGTGTCTCCCTCCGGAGCACACTTCGAACACCTTGCCTCCGCAGAGGACTTGATCCACCAACTCCGAAGTCACTCCATTCGGAGTACCTTCGAAGTGCCTCACCTCCGAGGACTTTGTCTCGGAGTACCTTCAGCCGGAGCCACGCTCCGCACTCTCTGCCTTCACCTGGCACGCCTCGACCCGAGGACCGACCCGGACCACCTTCGCAGCCACCGTGACGGAGCTCCCCGCTCCCCTGGCATCAAGCCTCCCGCTTGACCCAGGTTCACCCGGCTCGAACCCTGTCCGTCGCCTCCGAAGTCCCTGCACACCACAGACAAGCAGACAAGTGTATCCAGCACTCCGGAGACCTCTCCGGGTTACCAACCTTCGGTACACACTCCGGTGTACCGCCCAAAGTACCGAAGCCTACGGTACAAACCTAGTCATCGCGTACTGTCGGACCCCTCCGACGAGCACACTCCGCTGCACAGCTGCAGCAAGCAAAACACCGAACACACTTCGGTGAACCCACCTCCGAACACCCTTCGGAGGTACCACCTCCGAAGCCCCTTCGGAGGTACCCTTCGATCAGAGGGTAAAATCCAGTCAATCACTCATCACAAAACACCGAAACCAACCCTTGGTTTCTCAATCTCCCCCTTGATGAGTGCATTGACAACCAAATCCAAGTTCAAGAAAATTTAAAAAATTTCAGCACACAAGTGACCGTAAAAACTCAGAAAAGAGCCAAAGCATGTCACTTGATAAAAGAATTTTTCTCCCCCTTTCTCAAAAGAGTAAAAGCCCTTTTGGCAAATCTCCCCTTGATAAGAACTCCCCCTGAGTTAAGCAAATTTTTATCCCCCTTTATGTCAAAAATCTCTCCCCTTGCGAAATTATGCCTTCTTGCGGCAGAGAACATAGCAAATCTCTCCCCCTTTGGCAATGCAAGCATCAAGGAGCATGTAAAAGATGCAAAGCTTCGAAATGAATAGAATTGCAAAGACATATAATGCAAAAATATGCCAACAGTAGCATCAATGATCATGTGCTCAGCTCAATTTAACATTCTGTGAAACAAGATGATGGCATGTGATTTTGTCATTTTGGAAGTAAAAGCATCACCACTTAATCACAGCAGCTAGACAAGAGAAGGCAAGGACTGCGCAAAGCTAACAAATTCTACCTTAGACAGACAAGTTTTGTTCAAAAGGAGCTTTTGAAAGCAAACTTGATGAGTAATTAAATTTGTTGGTCTTTTCTTAGTCCCAGGGGTTATTTGTTTGTCCACCTTATACTTTCCAATCAAGCCAAGCCTAGGCATGAAAGCCATCTGAAGCTTAAGGCGGTGATTTTGGCATACACTACACTATCCCAGTTCAGACCAAAGTGCAATGGTAAGCAGTCTAGAATAGAGTAGTGCAACAAACAAACCCTCCTAGATCTTTTCATTTAAACCAGGCAAATCATGGATTTTTGATTTTGTTTCAGATGAATGAATTATTTTGATGAATATCCATGAAAAAGAACACAATTTTTCAAGTTGCAACTTTTAGCATCCAAAGAACAGTGTCTTGCTGACAAGTAGATAAAAGATAGCTAAAAGCAGTCCTGCCTAAACAAGCTAGATACACGATTGAGCAGTGAGCAAGTTTTGATTTTAGAAAATAAAACATCATGCACAATCAATGTTCCAGACATATTTCATAGAGCTGAGCTGACATGATTTCTGTGAATTAAAAGCAGGCATATAATAGCAAAAGATGTAAATGCAATTCCACACATAATGAGTATATGCAAGGCAATTTAAACTCAGCTCCCCCTCACAAAATGTCCGTAGGGATGACAAATACCAAGTTCCCCACGCAAGTAAGCAAACCGAGAAGCATCGAGGGGTTTTGTAAAAATATCGGCAAGCTGGTGTTGGGTATCAACATATTGAAGTTCAATATCACCCTTCTCATTGTGATCTCTGAGAAAATGATACCGTACATCAATGTGTTTGGTTCTGGAGTGCTGAACCGGGTTGTTTGCAATACAAATAGCACTAGTGTTATCACAGAAAAGTGGAACACTCTTATAATCTAACCCGAAATCCCGCAAAGTGGAAACCATCCACAAAATCTGAGAGCAACAGCTAGCTGCAGCAACATATTCGGCCTCAGCCGTCGATTGTGCAACACTAGACTGTTTGCGGGAAGACCAGCAAACCAGAGACGTACCCAGAAAATGACAAGTACCAGAGGTACTCTTCCTATCAATTCTACACCCAGCAAAATCCGCATCTGAATAGCCTCTAAGACATAAAGATGAAGACGAAGAATACCATATGCCAAATTCAAGGGTGTGTTTGAGATACCTTAGGATGCGCTTTACCGCTTGGCGGTGCGAAGCTCGTGGTGAAGCCTGAAAACGAGCGCACAGACACACTGCGAAGTGTATGTCCGGCCTCGTGGCAGTCAAGTAGAGGAGGGAGCCGATCATGCTTCGGAACTCCTTCTGATCTACGGCTTCTCCATCTTCGTCAGGGTCCAATGCTACAGATGTAACCATTGGAGTGGCGAGGGGCTTCGCATCGGACATGTCGAACTTCTTGAGCAGGTCCTTGGTGTACTTTGTCTGGTGGACAAAAGTACCTTGTTTGCTTTGCTTGATTTGCAAACCAAGGAAAAATGTGAGTTCACCCATCATTGACATTTCAAATTCCCTGCTCATGGTATCTGCAAACTCGGCAACTAAAGCATGAGAAGAGCCACCAAAGATGATATCATCCACATAAATCTGCACTAGGAGGAAATCTTTGCCATGCTTGAGAGTAAACAATGTTTTATCAACAGAGCCCATCACGTACCCTCGCTCAAGCAGAAAAGACTTAAGTCTATCATACCACGCCCGAGGGGCCTGCTTGAGTCCATAAAGAGCCTTATGAAGTTTAAGGACTTTATGTGGGTACTTGGGGTTTTCAAAACCAGGGGGTTGTTTTACATAAACATCTTCACCTATGAAGCCATTAAGAAAAGCACTTTTGACATCCATTTGATAGAGTTTGAATCCCCGGGATGTCGCAAAGGCAAGCAAAATCCTAATGGCCTCAAGGCGAGCAACAGGTGCAAAAGTTTCA
Source organism: Zizania palustris (assembly GCA_019279435.1). Taxonomy (NCBI): domain Eukaryota; kingdom Viridiplantae; phylum Streptophyta; class Magnoliopsida; order Poales; family Poaceae; genus Zizania; species Zizania palustris. The sequence continues at coordinate 16,212,041 of JAAALK010000288.1, forward strand.
GTAAAATCAATCCCTTCTAGTTGAGAAAAGCCCTGAGCTACAAGTCTAGCCTTATTTCTAACAATTGTCCCATCCTCCCCTTGTTTATTTTTAAAAATCCATTTTGTTCCAATGAAATGAACATTAGGTGGAGGATCAACTAAAGTCCAGACTTGGTTTCTTTCAAAATTCTCAAGCTCTTCATGCATGGCATTGATCCAACTAGAATCAGAAAGTGCATGACTAACATCTAAAGGCTCGAAAGAAGCAACAAAAGCAGCATTAGTGAAATGGGCATGAGAACGTGTTACCCTTTGATCAAGCTCACCAATGATCTGCTCGGGAGGGTGCATCCTTTGGACATGATGTGGAGCCTCGCGGCGGGATGCAGTCTCCCCCTCAACTTGTGCGTTGGAGTGGTCCAAGATGACCGATGTTGAGGTAGTCGCTTCGGGACCTCGTGCCGAAGTAGTAGAAGCGGGGTCAGCTTCGGGGGTTGATGTCGAGGGTAGTAGGGGATCATCCTCGAATTCTCCGGGATCTTCTTCTTCAAATAAGGTCTGTTCCATGTCGTGTTCATTTGCCTGTTCAAAAGCAGAACTAACAGAGGGGGTTGATTCATCAAAAGTCACATCACATGACTCGATGACAGTGTTAGTTTCCAAATTATAAACACGATAAGAATGACCATGAGTAGTATAACCCAAAAAGATCCCGTCAGAAGATCGCGACTCAAATTTATCCAAATTTCCACGTTTTAGGATGAAACAGCGACAGCCAAAAACTCGAAGATGAGTAACCTTGGGCTGTCTCCCAAAACGCAGCTCATAAGATGTCAAGTTTAAAATTGAGCGCAAGAAAATTCGGTTTGAGATGTAACATGCAGTGTTCATGGCCTCAGCCCAGAATTTTCTAGGAGTCCTATGCTCATCAAGCATCGTCCTAGCCATCTCAACCAAAGTGCGGTTTTTCCTCTCAACAACACCATTCTGTTGAGGAACCCGCGGAGCAGAGAATTGATGTTCTATGCCATGCTCCATGCAAAAGTCAACAAAGAGACTATTTTTGAACTCGGTGCCATTATCGCTTCGAATGAATTTTAATGCACCAGGGAGTTCAGTAAAAAGTCTCAAAGCCAAGCTCCGAAAGTGTGAAAACACTTCATCCTTGCTGGCAAGAAAGAAGACCCAAGAGTAGCGAGAGAAATCGTCGACAATTACTAGAACATACCACTTCCCGCCTAAAGAACTAACCCGAGAAGGACCTACAGTGTCCATATGGAGAAGTTCTCCGGGCTGTTCAGTCATCACTGTGGTGACTGGCGAATGCGAAGCGGCAATCATTTTACCATGTCGACAAGGAGCACAAACTAAATTCTTCTCAAACTTGAGCTTGGGCAATCCTCGGATCAGGCCTAGGGCGCTCAGACGAGCGAGCAATTCAAAGCTCATATGCCCTAGTCTCCTATGCCACTTCCAAAGCTCAGAAGTCGAATGTGCAACAAGACAATGAGAAGATCCAGACGACTCTGAAAAATCAGCTCCAAAAACTCTCCCAACCCTAAAGATCTTACACACCACAACGCCATCAGAATTGAGCACTTGCGAAGTATCGCGATGAAATCGCACTTCGAAGCCCTCATCAAGCAACTGAGATACAGACAGCAAATTGTATCCCAGGTTTTCAACCAAAGCAACATCTTTGAGAGTGAAGTTCGAGTTAATTCTTACCACACCTTTACCTTTCACTCTACTCCTTCGATTGTTTCCGAAGGTGATATGTTCCCTTTGCTTGGTTGTGGTGAGGCTGGAGAACCAATTTGCATCTCCGGTCATGTGGCGCGAACAACCGGAGTCCATGATCCACGTGCCCTCCAAGCCTCGACCTGTCGCCTACACATGATAAGAGCGTCTCGATCGCTCAGTGCTGGGGTGAGTAAATAATGACGAGGCATCCAGCACTGAGTGACACGAGTAGTAGGCACAGTAAAAGCAGACGGTCTACGCACATAATAATCAGAATGATGCAAAGTGCGAGGTCTACCTACATGCAAAGAACGCAAAGCATGTCGAGGTCTCCTACTCTGACGAGGTACAAAGCTACTCGCCCGAGGTCTAACACCATATGGAACATGGTGAACACCTCGAGGAGCAAAACCTCTCCGAGAAGCACAAGGAGCCTCAAAAGCAGGACGATAGTACATCTCAGACTCATGCATACCTAAAGATGGGTAATGCATGTCCTGGTAGCTCATCGCCTGTGCACGTCGCTCATCCTTGATGCGACGGAAACAGAAACCAATCAAATGACCCGCCCGCTGACAGTAAGAACAATGAAACACTCTCCTGGGGGCACTCTCATGGGTCACAGGAGCAACTCTCACAGGCTCCTTGGGTTTCTTTTGAGTGGTTTTCTTGGGAGGATTTTCTTGGTGGGTGGAGTGGTTTTCTTTGGTGGATGGGTAGGCTTTTTGGCTGGAGGGGTGTCCAACAGAGCTCTCTCTTTCTCTAGGGTGGTGGGAGAGGTAAAAACAGTTTTGGTCTTACTGTCTGAAGCTATCCTCTCAAAACCCAAACCTAGAGCTACCCCGGCTCTGTCAGCACACAACTTGGTCTTGGCCAAGAGCAAATCCATCCTACCCTTCCCCTCAGTGCATTTGTTAACCACGGACAGGAGGTATTCATTTTCTGACATGAGGTTCTCAGCTCGCTCCCTAACAGTGCCTAGCTGGTCCTTGAGGGTAATGCAAGTGTCACAAACAGGTTGCACATCCTTAGAACTACCGGCCCTTTCCAATCTAGCCTCCAAATCATGAACATGCTTATCACGTAAATTAATGCTATCGCATAATAACGAGCAGTTCATGCAATCAATTATATCATGAGGTCTAGAATCCACCTCCAAAAGCTGCTTCTGTGCAGTCTCAAGCTCAGAAAGAGTTTGAGCATGAACAGAACGCAACTGAGCAAGCTCACTCATGACAACAGAACATGATTCACATTCAGCATCATCAAACTTAGACTTAAGCATGGCATATTCAGTAGAAACATTTTCTAGCCTAAGTCTAAGGTCTTTTCTTTCTCTAGCGGCTTGCACAAGCAATCTATCCTGACATAGCACAACTTCATTCAGCTCATCTAATTTAATTAGAAGCTGGTCAGATGATAGGTTTACCTCAGATGAGTCAAGCTCATCGCCGCTGTGATCGCTGTCGGCCATGAAGCAAAGGCCGGTGAAGTCACGTCCCTTCTTGTCCTTCTTGTCCTCCTTCCTTGGGGACTCCTCCTCCTCAGAGCTCGACTCCTCAGTTGAGGAAGTGTCGATGTCGCTGAGAGCAGCAACAAAAGCTCTGGAAGCGGCCTTGGCTACTTTCTTAGCCATCTTGCCGCGCTTGCCCTTCACAAAGGGCTTCCTCTCCTTTTTGTGGTATTTGGGGCGGTCACTCTCATCTCTCTTCTTGATTTTGGGGCAGTTGGCCTTAATATGAGAGGTGTCGCCACATTCATAGCAACCACTAAAACCACTTCTCCTCTGATCCCGTCTCTCATGATGAAAGCGGGTGAACCTCCGGGCAATGAGAGCAAGCTCGTCATCAGCTAGAGTATCCACCTGCTCCTTTGTGACGGAGACCAGGGAGGACAAAGCAAAACCATCTGCAAGAACACAAGTGCCTGATGTGCTTGGTTCTGCAGTGGTGCCACGGCTAGTGCTAGAAACCAATGCCAATGGCTGTGGCAAAGAGCTTCTGTGCACAGCAAGAGACGCCTTGGCAATCTCTGTGGACTTCAGCTTGCTAAAGAGTTCGTCACAGGTCAATGTGTCATAGCCTGTGGACTCCTCAATGCTGGATATCTTCACCTCCCATATGCTACGGTCAAGTGCATAGAGAAGTTTGATAGCCCTATCATGATCACTGTAAGCAAGCGTCCCGTTGGATCGCAAGTTACTCACTATCGCGTCAAAGCGAGAAAACATGGCATCTATAGATTCACCAGGTGCCTGCACAAACAGCTGATACTGTTGGTTGTAGGTGCTTTGGCGCCTGGCCTTAATCTGAGTAGAGCCCTCATGAAAAATAGTGAGCGTTGTCCAAATTTCCCTAGCAGTCCTAAGGTGCTGCACCCTATCAAACTCACTCCGACTCAAACCAATGAACAATATGTTCCTTGCCTTGGAATTGGCATTATACTGATCCTTTTCAGTTTGAGTGGTGCGGGTATCAGGGATGGAGTATTGTGATTCCACAATCTCCCAAATTGCATTTCCTTGGCTTAACAAGTAAGCCTCCATGCGCACCTTCCAGTATGCAAAATCTGTCCCATCGAACAGAGGAATTTTACTGCCTCTATCCATGTCGCCAATAGATCACAAAACCGGTTAAGGTCAACTGGTGATCTTAACCAGCTCTGATACCAATTGTTGGACCGGAAACGGCGACCAGAGGGGGGGTGAATGGGAGCTTTTAAAATTTCGGGCTAAAAACTTAGCCTTCGGTTCTGTTCTGTCTTCTGCGGAACAGGCTTCGAACACTACCTTCGAAGGTCTGGTTCGGAGGTACTTCGACACCTTCGAACACAGGCTTCGGAGGAGCAATAGTTCGAAGCCAAGAAGACTTCGCTCCACTAACAACCCTCGAAAACCAACTCTGCTAAGTCAGTGCAGGCTCCGCACACAGGGTGCTTCGAGCAGACTTCGCACTTCACCCTTCGCAAGAGTGGACAGCCCTCTGAGGACTTCGACCAAGTACTTGGCGACAGCAACTGGTGCTGGGCTTCGTACGCGAAGGTCTACACGCACACAAAACGGACTACGCTAAGGGCTTCGACACAGGAAGCACTACGGGAAACGATCAGGGCTTCGCTAGTAAGCAGCGAGGTCTTGCCTCGTGTTACACAGAGCGACAGCACACTGAAAAACACACTTCGCGAGAAAAACACCCTTCGCCAAGACAGGCTTCGGTGAACTAAAACTAGCGAGGTATGTAAAGCGAGCTCAAGCAAAAGCACAAAGACGCAGGGCTTCGCCGCTTGAACAAGGAACACAAAATAAATTGAACTCTGGATGAAAACCAGCGAGGTATGTGTACAGGAGCTCAACAGTAAATGCTCAAAGTGTTAAATGTTACCTACCGAGCCCCCATATTTATAGCCCATGGATTCATCCTAAGGAAGTGACTACTTTACCCCTAGGGTTTACAACAGATTTGTCTCTACAGAACTAAGGGGTACAAAAGGTAGTCCACCTTTATTTTGGAGGCTTCTCTGTCAGCTGCAGAGGGGACAGTGTCAGCCTTTTTCAGAACAGACAGTGTCAGCCTTACAGTGTTGACTTCTGGAACCTCCCTTCGCACCGGAGGGTGCGGTAGCTTCGGCGAGAAGCCTGCAGCCTGTTGGCCTTCGCTCCGCCGAAGAAGTCCTTCGATACAGTGACGGTTTTAAGCCGAAGCCGTCAAAGCCCTTGGGCCTTCGCACCACCACCTCCGGAGTGGATCACCACGGCTTCGCAGCTACTCCCAGCTCGAACACCGTCCGTCCGTGTACCGAAGCCATGCATGGCCGAAGCACCACAAGTCAACCTCACTCCGGAGCTAGCCTCGCTCCGAAGTCCTTCACACTCCGAAGCCCCACCTTCGGAGTACCACCCTTCGAAGTCCCTCCTTCGTCCAAGGCCTCCGCATGAAGCATTCCATGAGCACTTCATCGCAGTGTCTCACTCCGAGCACACTCCTCGACGAGCCTCACCCGGACCATGCCTTCGATGCTCCTCGACTTCTGAGACCTTCGTCGGGTAACCTTCGAGTGTCTCCCTCCGGAGCACACTTCGAACACCTTGCCTCCGCAGAGGACTTGATCCACCAACTCCGAAGTCACTCCATTCGGAGTACCTTCGAAGTGCCTCACCTCCGAGGACTTTGTCTCGGAGTACCTTCAGCCGGAGCCACGCTCCGCACTCTCTGCCTTCACCTGCATGCCTCGACCCGAGGACCGACCCGGACCACCTTCGCAGCCACCG
>JAAALK010000288.1:16218131-16393758 GCA_019279435.1 Zizania palustris
TCGTGTTTCCACATTTGTTCGCAGGTGCTGAAGAGCTGTGAAAGAGGAATGTTGACAATGCACTCATCAAGGGGGGAGATGAGGAGCCATGCTGAATAGCGTGGGCCTCATGGCTCTAGAAGTGATGAGTCCTTGTCAACGACTAGTCAACGAGGACTGAAGAGAAGAAGAGATCTGTTGTTTCATGGGCCGCGTGTGACGCAGGTACACGGGCAGCGAGCGACTGTCGGGCAGAGGAGGCTGCGAAGTCGGGCTGGCCCAATCCGGGTGCTGGGCCAGAAGCAGTAGAGACCCCTGGGCTGTTGATCAGGACTGACTCAGGTAACGGGCGGTGAGCGATTGCCGGGCTGAGAGAGCTGCGGAGTCGGGCCGGCCCAATCCGGGTACCTGGTGCAAAGCTGGTGGAGGCTTTGTCAGTTTCGGCGTAAAACTGACAACGTTGATTTCGTATCCGACTGTCCAGAAGAGTAGCTTCCGGATATGTCATCTGTTACTCTAGGCCCACAGTCAGTCAGTTGTGTCTGTAAAAATACCTAAGGGCAAGTAGAGTCTTTTTCTGTACTTTTTTTGAGTCTGTAAAAACCCTAAGGGGCTGGTAGAATATTCCTAGTGTTGGGCTGCCTATAAATAGCACCCCAATCCCTAGGGTTTGGACTACCCTTTGTGCTGAAATCAAATCCACCTTTTTGGGTCACTGTCTTCTCTCTCCTGTGTGCGCCGCCAGGGCCTTCCTCTCCCTGTTCTTGCATTCTTTTGGCTCAAATCTTTTGGATGCATTTAATCTTTGAACTCTGGTGAATTTATTGCTTGCATTTTGTTTGGTTTGGGGAGTTATTGCCTTACCTACGGGCTGCTGAATTTATTCTTGAAGAGAAGCTTCTTCGGCTGGGTGTGTTCTTCACGGTGGTAGTGCTAGTTCTTGCTGTTGCAAGTAGTACTGCTTTACTGTAGCTACAGTGTTCGGCTGCAGCTTTTCACCTTCTATCGCCCAGCTTTTTGATCGAAGCAGACAGTCTCTTTTGCTTTTTCCTGGTGTGTCTGGCAAAGCTCGGTTCCGTGCGAAGCCCCTCAACTTCGTGAGGCAGGCTCCGATCGAACCTCTGTAAAGGCTTCGCTCAGACTTCGAACTTCGGTTTTTGTGTCTGAGTTGCTAGATTCGAAGTTCCTCATGTATGGACAGCATCGCATACTTCGAACTAGCATACTCCGAATCTATCTGTTCGAAGCACACACTTCATTAGGTTTCGAAGTTGGGTTCGAAGTTTGTCTGTTCTGATAGACTTCGCTTGGATTTCTTTGTGGCGTGTCTGCCTTCGTATCTCTTCCCGAAGTTTTCCCTTTTCGAAGATAGAGTGTAGGCTTCGGACTTGATTTTCTGTCACGTGACAGACTTCGCTCCTGCGTTCGAAGGTTGTCTGTTTGTGTATTCGAAGCTTTGTGTTCGAAGTTTCGTGTTCTAAGGTTTAGCTTCGAGGCTTTCGGTTCGAAGTACTTTCGAAGTCTTGTCTTCGAAGTGCATACTTCGAAGCAGGCTCCGGCACTGTTTTACTTCGCTCCGAAGCTCGTGAGTCGAAGCTGTGTGCGAAGACTTGTCTTCGAAGTGCATACTTCGAACCAAGCTCCGGCACTATTTTTTACTTCGCTCCGAAGTACTCTTCGCGTCTTATCACTTCGAACTAGCCTAGACAGTGACACCTTCGGCTTTTCGGACAGACTCCGACACCAACCTCCGAAGCATACCTCGACGTGCGAAGGGGGCTTCGCCAAGTCCCGAACAGGAGACAACTTTGAACAGTAACTTCTCTTTTCACTTTATACATACTTAGATCATTTCTTTAAGAAGTATAGGCCTGTTACAAACTTGTTTTTTCTGCCTAGTTGCACCACTTTAGTTTTACACTGTTTATCATCAGATGCTTCTAGGTTAGAAACCTTTAGACTTAGGCCTTCGGTTTATTTTCTGCTGCGTAGTATTTTTGAGGTGCGTTGGGTATTGGGAACAGGCCATTGATTCGAAAGAATTTTTAAAGGCGCCCATTCACCCCCCCTCTGGTCGCTACTTTCGGTCCTACAGCTTCCCGTTGACATCCATTTCTCTGACAAGGACTACGCTAACAGCAGAGCCTGTAGCTGCAAGGTAAAGGAGTAGGGTTTCGTCCGCAGTAGGCACCGTGAGTGTAGCGAGATTACTGAGATACTCTTTAATATCTTCAAAGCTTTTCTGACACTCCGGTGTCCATGCAAAATCTTTGGACCCTTTTAATGCTTTGAAGATGGGCAAACTTCTCTCCGCAGACCTTGCCAAAAACCTGCTAAGTGCTGCCAGACGACCAATCAGCTTTTGCACTTGCTTTAAATTTTTTGGAGGAGCCATCTTCTGAAGTGCAGTTATTTGAGTAGGGCTAGCTTCAATCCCTCTGCTTGAAACTAAATACCCTAACAACTTCCCAGCCTTAGCTCTGAAGATACATTTCTCGGGTTAAGACGAATCCCACATGCCCGAAGGCTATTAAATGTTTCTGCTAAGTCTAGGCTATGTTGGTGCTTTAAAGCACTCTTTATTACAATATCATCCATATAGGCCTCCACATTGTGACCTAATTGATGACCTAGAGCCTTAGCAACTAACCTCGAAAAAGTAGCCCCGACATTTCTTAAGCCAAAAGGCATTCTTACATAACAGAAGACTCCCGAGGGAGTTACGAAGCTTGTCTTGATCTCATCTTCGCGTTTCAACCATATTGATTATAACCGGAATACGCGTCAAGGAAGCTTAATAACTCCGAACCTGCAGTGGAGTCGACCAGTTGATCAATTCGGGGCATGGGATAGGGGTCACGAGGGCATGCTTTATTCAAGGATGTGAAATTAATGCACATGCGCCACTTCCCGAAGGATTTCTTCTTGACGAAGACTGGGTTGGCTAACCATTCTGTGTGAGCCACTTCTCTGATAATCCTAGCCTTCAACAATTTTTCAACTTCCTCTTTTGCAAGAACAGCTCTTTCTGCAGACATTTTCGGAGTCCTTGCCGAATAGGCCGGGCCTTCGGGTTTACAAGTAAACTATGTTCAATAATATCCCGATTGACTCCAGTGATGTCTTCATCAGACCAAGCAAAGACATCTAAATTCTCCTCCACTACTTTTTCCAAGGAGGTAGCAACTTGTGGAGGTAAATCTTTACCAAATTGAATTGCATATTCTTTACCATCTTTAACAATAATCTTCGTTGCAATCCCTCCTTCAGGACTTGGTCTTGGAAAGGATTTCTTCGAAGATTCAGAAGGAGCTGAAAAATTTTCTTGATTATCTTGCACGCTATTCACTTGTCTTGGATCAAGAGGAGGGCCGTGACCATATTCTGCTCTTCGGGCGGTAGCTTGATCTCCGAAGATAGTGAGCACTCCTGCTTGCGTGGGCATCTTCATGCACAAGTAATTGTGGTGTGCCACAACTCCGAACTAATTTAACATGCCTCTTCCGAAGATGACGTTGTAGGCATATGGAGCATCTACAACGTCAAAGATTACTTCCTCTGTCCTAGCTAACTTCCAGGCCTATTTGGCCAAATGCATCAAGCGGAGGTCCTGCGAAGCCTTGCAAAGGACGAGTCGCTGGAAGAAGATGCTTTCTGGAGATGCACAATTGATCGAAGGCTTGAACAAAAATAATGTCTGCCGAACTGCCTCCGTCAATTAACACTCTTCGAACCTCAGTTCCTGCAATGTCAGCAGTAATGACAAGTGGGTCTGCATGTGGAAATTTAATGCCAGCTGCATCCTCTACAGAAAAATATATTGGCACATAGGACCATTCAGGCATAGCAGCTGCAGATGATGAAGTTCCAATGTGGCCCACTTCTCTGACATACTCTCTTCTCTGCCTTTTGACATGCTTCTGAGAGTACCTCCTCCGAAGATAGGGAGGACTATTCTTTTTCCTCGGTCTTGCCCTTCTTCTTGCTTCGGAGGTGGCATAACATTGACCACCAGAGGGCGTCTTGCAGCTTCGATGTTTTCTATCCGTGCCACAGCCTGGACAGGCTCCGGGCGCACTTCAGCTGGAACTCGATCAGTAGTACCTCGACCCGAAGTTCTTTCTAGGTATTCTCCTCTCAGAGTAAGTATAGCCTTGCAAGTATCAGTTGTGTGGCTTCGGTTTTCACCATGAATACAACAGAAAAGGGTCTGGCCTTTGCCAGCCGGTTTCCCTAGCGGCCTCCAGCCGCTGACCTTGTTTCCCGAAGGTTGCGGAGCTCTTTGGGCGAACTTTTGCGGGGGTGCAATGTTCAGGACTTCTGAACGGGGATGCTTTTGCCCCCTTCTCCTATCATGCTGAACTTCGAAGACAGGTTCCCGCGGCTGTGCCAAAGTTTTTACTTCCAATTTTACTTCCTGCAATACGGATGTAGTAGCTGCAGTTCTTCGAAGCCAGCCTTCTTCCGACCTCGCATATTCTTCAAAGTATGACATCAACTGAGAAACAGAAGATATGCTTTTCCGGTGAAGTTTATCAAGGAGGCCTGGATGAATGACTCCCTCTCGAGCTGCGTCAACTACTGAAGACGTAGTCAACCCTCGGATCTGCGACTTCGTATGAGCGAAGCGCTTGAATATTGCCTCAATGTCTCTCCAGGGAGTTGCTTCACCTGGAAAAGACTTCCCGTCGACATTGGAGGCACGAAAGTGCCTTGGAAATTGCTTACGAACTTCTTCTTCAGCTGTCCCCATGAATTAATTGATCCTAGCTTCAAGGACCAGAACCACCGCAATGCCACTCCTTGAAGAGCTAAGGGGAAGCATTTTGCCATGGTGTCCCGCACTCCTCCACTAGCTTCAATTGCTAGAGCATAAGAACGGACAAATTCTCCAGGATCCTCATTTCCGGCATACTTTCAAAGCTTCGAAGTCTTAAACTTCGGATCGAAGTGAACTTTTTGTAGTTCAGGATGTAACGGAGATTCCGTATCAAAGGAGGCGTTCTCCGGGGCTTCAGGATAGATAGGTTCGTCGTCTTCAGGCACTTCCGGAATAACAGGGATGGCTTGAGAGAGAAGCCTATTTGCAGCTTCTTGTCGCCATCTCGCTACTTCAGCTTGGAGACTGGCCATTTGAGCGGCCATATCACCAAGATTGTCTTCATCTCCTCCGGAAGGATCTTCCGGGTCTTGAGAACTGTAAGGATCAGTTCGGAGTGGAACTTGAGGTGGAAGAGGAACTCCAGGTGGTCGAAGTATAGATGGAGTTGGCGGAGGAACTCCGTGTGCTCGAGGAATGGGAGCCCCTTCCGGAGTTTGAGGTGGAGGAAACGTCGAAGGTCCTCCGACCTCAACAGTGTCGGGAGATGCCCCTCCGGAGGTCCGAGGGGACCTCCGAACAGGGTTACGAGTTGCGCTCCGCTTAGGAGGCATGATGTAAAAAGTTGGTAGAGAACGAAGTTTCTTGGACTAGGTTCCCCACGGACGGCGCCAACTGTTGGCGTAAAAGATTACGCTAACAGGTTTCTGAAGATTAGAAACTAACAAACAAAGTGTTTGCGAAGTGAACTGTTCTAAGCCTCCAAAAGGATAATAACTTAGAATAGTTCGAATGTGTGTATTGAATAACTTGTCTTCGGTCCTCTTTACAGGGCAATACGGGGGGTATTTATAGGCCTAAATATTAAGGAAAAGGCCTTTTTACCCCTCTATTACAACCGACATAGTGAAAACTATTCGGTGCCCTTAATAGGGCTAAAATGGTAAAAGACTAATCTAATGAGAAAAAAGATAAGTCTTCCATCTTAGCTGGCAAAGAAGTTCCCGGAAGAGTCCAAGTTCGAAGATATACTTCGAACTAGAGCCCGTCATCATGCTTCGAACTTGACTCAATGTATCTCCGAAGGTATACGCTGGAAGTCTTTAGCTTAATCACCGGTCTTTATCTTGTCACTGTAATAACCCTAAAGATGGAATATTTTCCTCCAACAGACCGGAACACACTTTTGTCCTGTTGGAGCTCAAGTTTTAACGTTACTTAGGATATTCTGTTAGCTAGTTGTAGGATGGAGCTGCTTAGGCCGTGTTTCGTTCGGTTTTCACCACCAGTTTTCTGGTCGTGGAGCTAAAAGCTGAATCAAACAGGTTTAGAGGTCAATCAGTTTTTTTAAAAACTACAATTTTTTCTTGAAAGTTGAAGACCTCAACTTTAACAACTTTTTCTGTTCAACTTTAAAAGAAAATTACCCAACATACTATTATAACATATCAGTATGAATAGGGGTGGGCAAAAATAACCGAGACCGAAATTTCAAACCGAAAAAACCGAGACCGAGACCGAAAAAAACCGAGACTGAAAATTTCAATTAGCAATTCGGTCTCATCCTCTTACTAACCGAAATTTATTCGGTTAATTCGGTCATCATTCTCTATTAACCGAATTGATCGATAGACCGAACTGGAGGCTGCTAAGAGCATCGTAGTATGGTCCATTCGTAGTGTGGTGCATTGAAACTAGAATAACTCTATAGTCTACTACTTGGATGTCCAGTACTGTATGCATTTGCTTGTAGTCTTGTAGCACTACTCCCTAGCTAGCTCACTGCATCTCACTGTCATTCTGTCATGCTAGTGGTAGCAGTATGCTATTGTAGTTGCAGTAGTAGCTGTTGATCTAGTGGAGCTAGCGAGAAGTTCCTTTTTACATGCTGGTTGTGGTTGTGGCTGATTGAATGTGTCATTGGGTAGAGAGAAAAGGGAGGCGTCCAGAAGCTGAGCGTTGTTCGGTCAGGTCGGTTAGACCGAAGACCGAGACCGAAATTTCGGTTAACCGAATTACCGGTCTACAAATTTTATTAGTAATTTCGGTCTTCTATTTTTAAAAACCGAATATTTTTTAGACTGAAATAACCGGACCGAATTTTCGGTTAAGACCGAATGCCCACCCCTAAGTATGAATGACAATATAAAATAAATATCAATGCAAGCGCGCCATTGGTACGTCTCAACCGCAACCCCAACATCTAGTGCTCTTTAATCGGATCCTATTCTCTCGTTAAACGTTATGATTCCCGCCTCTAGTAAGCTTAACAACTCCGTCCCACTTGACAACTCGAGGGTCTAAAATGCAAAACAAAACTTGGACGAAATTTCCAGTTTCGTTGAGGGTTCCGTCATAAAATAAACCGAATCGCTGTACTCCACAACAACGTGACAGAATTCCATCGTCGCCTCCGAAGTCACTTCCTCATCTCATTCCTAACCCCGCGTCGTCCGATTTCCGCCGCCGCGACGTTGCCGGAGAAGCGGAGGCAGGCGCTCGCCGATAAGAGGCCATGAGGCCGCCGCAGCCGGCAAGGGGCGGCATCGACATCGAGGCTTGCGCGCGGCCGATCGCCGTCGACCACCGCATCAAGCTCCCCTACTACTTCCGTATCGCGGGCAACCTCCTCCGCCAGGTGAAGCCCTGCCCGTCCTTGAAGATCCAACACGAGAGGAATTCCTCCTGGGGACCCGGATCTCTCCTTCTGTTGATAAAAGTGCCACCTTTCTCTTAGTTTAGTTGCGCGATTGGCGGCAGTTGTTTGGTTAGGCTATTTGGATTTGATGAATTGGGGATTGTTTTGCTAGGCTATTAGCGTGGATTCTTTAGATTCCGATGCCAAATTGTGTTAAGATTTCCTGCTTTGGTGTGGTTTGCGCAGGCTAAGATATATCGGGACGAGAAGAACCTCGTTGACCTGTATGTCATCCTCCTTAGATACTCGAGGTGGGTTGCTCATTTATTCATCTTGATATTTTTTTACTAGTGTCGAGTTTCTGTATTACACCTAAAGTATGTATGGCTGCAGCTTGATTTGCGAGACAATTCCAAAGCATCGTGACTACCATGCATTCAAGTTGAGAGAAGCAGATTTCTTCAGGCTTGCTCCGCATAACCAAGCCGTAATTCCTCTCACAAGACCACTTTACTACTGTCTTTATGGTTTTAATTTGTCTGTTGGAATTTGGATCCTGGTTGATTGTTTTGAATTTGGATAATGATACCTTTTTTTCTCTCCAGTTGTCCCTAAGTGACTGTGGTTTTGTTGTAGAAACTCATTGATGTGCTCAGTGAGCTTGAGTCACTGAAGCCAGTTGTGCAGTGGCAAATTGCTGAGCATAACAGAGGGAGTGGAGGTACTATCCAATCTAATAGTATAAATGGAACCTATGGTGTAAATAATAGAGCAGAGCAGCAAATGGCAACCCCATTTACACAGGTATATCTTGTTGTCGTTATACACTCTTTCTATACTATCAGTCTGTCAGATTCTCAAGTGCTAGTTCAGGTCTACTTTCTTACTCTTTCCTTATTCAGCCATTTGTAGGAAACAATAATGGATCATTACAAAGATTTGTCCCTGGTGGGAAACATCAAGTATCACCATTAATGAGTGCCCAACCTGACAGACAGATTCACAAACAGTATGCGAATATTTTGGTTTAGATTTGTGTGTATGATTTGGATGTTTCATTTGTCTTAAATAAACATCAGACATTTATTGATTTTCAGATTAATCAGTAGGACAAACTAAGGAAAGGGAACCCAGTTGACATGTTTATCAGCATACCTAAAACATTGTAGAACTTGATTGATTCAATTTGTTAATACTTAAGACAAAAGTTCCACTTATAGGGAACACATCATTCACATATGGTATTAATTTTGAGTGCAGGAATCTCACTGTTGATAGTTCATAGTTGTGCATCAGGTTGCAGAACTTGCAGGTCTAGGTCTTCACTCTTCAGCCAGTAGGAGATTTTCTAAAATCTAGCTCCTAGTTGTCTGGTTCATTTTTTAATGAAAGAACATAGTTTTTCTTGCAAGAATCATCTGTGTTTATCAATCAATTTTAGATGATCTACAATTCGATAAGTCAATGAACATATTAAGTTCTACACTGCTCAAGGGTTTTTGTATTTTGGTAATTGGCAAGGTTGTTATGGCGGTGTGGCAAAGCATGTCGACCTACCACCTTCACAACTTTACATCGACTATGGCATGTGGTGTGGTGACACCAAAGACACATCAGCGTGGCTAATATACTATGATGTGACAAATTAAAATAGTAAAGTAAAATATAGCATAAAATACATAAAACTATCTTATCTCTAAAAGTTTCAAATTTCTTATCTCTTAAAAGTCATTTAAAGCAAATTATGAACAATGGCTCTTTCCTTCTCTTCCTCTTCTAGGCTCCAGCCACCCCGACACTGCCCAATCACCATTGCCTCCCACTGCCGTCGCCTAATCCCTGTTGCCTCCCGCCGCCACCCACTAGAGCGCTGCGAAGCCAAGGCACGGGCGCGGCGAGGCTTTCATGGGCATGGCTTGAGCACTGCACTTCCCTTCTCTTTCTCTCTGTTCCAGCCGCCCACCGCTCACCAGATCTGGCCAGCCTATCGGATCTGGCTGCTGCCGCCCACCACCTGCCTGATCTAGCTGCATGTCATTGTTATAAAATGTAAAGCTAATAACTGTTAAGCATCATTATATAGAAAGAGGAAATATTGAAGAAGGCCAGTTGGCTTGCAAATCAAGTTATACTTGGTAAATTTATGTTCTTTGGTAGAGTTATGTCAATAATATTACTTCTACTTGCATGCCTCTGACTAAGTGTTTTCTTCCTTTCTATTTGACTCTTGTAGTCTTGTATCAGTGTACTTTCTGTAAAAATAGAAATCCATTATTTATCCCTGATATATTGGTAGCCAAGTGTTACTAAAAACCTTTTATTTGCTATTTATATTAAACAGACTTGTAAATCTGCCTTATCCAAAAGAAGAAACATTAGCTAGACACTCCATATTGGGACCTAATGGCCTTCATGGGAAATGGAATGGACCTGTTACTGCAATCAAGGTATGGTTATTTTCCTTTCATTTTCTGAATGTGCCTGTGTGTCTGCTTGAAAATTTAACCACAGAAGACAACCCTAATCTTATGGATTTCCTTACTGCTGGTTGCAGGTTCAGTATCCAAGCAATCTTGAATTAATACAAAGTGATGTCTCTAGGTGAGAATTTAGGTGTTCAGAGGTTGATATCTCTAAAGTGGTTTTATCTACTTGTCTCTTTTTTCTTTTCTGAACCATGTGCTCAGCTCCTTTCAAATCGGAAAAGTGTGATTTCTTCCAAGTCATCTTCATTGTTTTCTGCTCAATAAACCTCATTTGCAATCCAGAAAATTCATGGAACTTCTGTAGGAACTGGACTGCTTCTAGTGAAATTTTTACACAACTACGAATAACTAGTCAACCAGTAAAATAAATACAAAAAGTGAAGGGAATAATATTCAATGTTCATAAATGTTATTTGTGATAATGTCTCTTTTTGAAGTTTTCTTAACTTTGTTTTTTTGGGAATCCATCTATCTCTTTTTGATGATTCTATGCTGCTTTTACTGCTTTCTATGTTTTTTAAATTTCTCAAAAGTTTATTCTTGTTTCTTTTACATAAAGTTGATCACATAGGTATTCCGTAACATTTTTCTCAAATATTATTGAGTAACCCCCCAATTTTGTTGTTAAACACCCAATTATTTTTATTGTCCAACTCTCTAATTTTTGTCAACAATTAGTGCAACAATATATGAGTCTATCAAGTCTAGTAACACAAATTCTGCTGATAAATTCACATTTGGCAGTAATTTTAGACGAACATAAATCCGTTGGTACTATTGATATACCCTAAGGCTCCGTTTGGATCCCATATATTGAAAGAATTGGAATTCATTTCAAATTCTATAAAATATTGAATTGTGTGGAATTTAATTGAAATTCAATATTTATGTTTGGGCATTCCATATAATTGAAATACGAGAACTAATTCTTAAACTTGTTTGGTTGATCAAACTATGGAATCAATTCCATTAATACAAGAAAATATTAGCTACAAAAACAAGCTTGAAGGAATGCATAATACAATGACCAATCTTGATAAATATAAGAATTCCAGTCAATTCTTTTTTCTTGAAGAGGAATTGGGTAGAACTGTGAATTCCTAGTTAAATTCTATATCTGATTTGATAATTCTAATTCCATAGTGGCCCAAACAGCCCACCTCATGGAATTGAATTCCAATTCTTTAATTCTAGGCCTAATACCTAAGATCCAAACATGCCCTAAGAGATATGAATGGTCATCGTTCAATTTTGGGAGGCTTGTGAGTTGAAATGATACCTTGTATTTTGAAATGGAGGGATTATTATTTATGGCATTTTGTCAGTTATATGAAATCCTAAACATTTTCTTCAAGTAGTTTTAATGATGATTTTGTGCACAACAATAAAATGACCTGAAGAGTGAAGAAAATATTGATTGGCTGTATTAAATTATATATATTTTGAAAGAAAGGGACAACATCCCAATTTGGAAGTAGACATACTTACATCATTGTAACAGTAGGGATTGCTGGAGGAAGTCATATTTATAAGGAAACTAGTGCATGCTCAACAGCTCATAGTTTTATGCTTCATATCATGTGATATTATCACTCCCTTGCTTCTGCAGTTTATTGCCAGCTATCTTGAACCAAGATGGTCTGAATGGTCCTGGTACAATATCTGTAGATAGCACTCAAAATGGCAATGATGATATGAAATCGGTTCTGTCTCTTGATGATGGTCGATGGTCTAAGCCAGCTGAAGAACACACCTCTGTGCCTTCTGCTAATCTGGAAGAAGAATTGTTCCAATTGAATATCCGACAACCTTCACCTCCTCCAGTCTTGGCAGAGCTAGAGAACAAACCAATTGCTCCATCAGAAGTTGCTGATCCAACACCAGGACTTGCTATCGCGCAAACCGGGCAATATCAGAACTTGCATGTTGTAAGTTGAAATATTCACTATCCTCTTGAAAGTTGAAACTATAATATTGTCATGGACCTACAGGCTACAGCTTTACAACAAGCACACGAATATGGCTCTTCTGTTCTGCATTTTATTTGCAAGTAATGTCTACTTGACATAATTTGACTTATATTTTCAACATTACTTTCTTGGTAGCCGGTGAAGTTGATGGAATGTTTTCTAAGGGTTGCCGAGGCAAACACTAAGAGAAGTTTAGAAACATGTGGGGTTCTTGCTGGTACCCTGGTATGTAAATTCCCCAAAGGAAATAAGAACAGAGATTTGACTGGACTGCTTACATTTTATTGTATTTTCGTGTAGAAAAAGAGAACCTTTTATGTGACCACCTTAATCATTCCAAAGCAGAAGTCTACATCTGATTCAGTAAGTCGCAAGTATTTTATGTTACTATCTTGGTGTATGTATTTGTTGCATGCTTGTTAGCTTAAGTTATCATGCTGTATTAAATTGCTGTACTTCAAGAGATGACTGAATCACATGGTTTCTCTATTTTACAGTGTGAAGCTACAAACGAAGAAGAACTATTTGAAGTTCAGGACATGGGCTCACTTTTCACTCTTGGCTGGATTCATGTAAGTCTGTTTTAACAAAATTTTGATACCATAGATGCTTTGTGTTATTTCCTCAAGTCAAGAGGGTACACCTACTGTTTTCCCTGAAAATGGTACCTGCAGTGTATTAGTATATTTGCAATACATTTAAGGATTACGGATGAAGATGGACAGCTTTACATTAGTTATCCAACTTTATAACTCCTTTAACAAAACAATTGAAAACAAGCTGCTTCTCTACCATGAATAAGAGCAGAACCTGTGCTTAAACACTGGGAATGATTTGGAAAGGTGGATGACATAATACCAAATTCTTCAGCTGCATGCCAGCTGGTATTGTTTTGGAAGCTTATTGGTAGAATGGACACTTGGCTGACCATATTGGAGAGCGGTATTCTTTGGACATGCCTAAGATTGTCATTCCTGTTACCATGGTGGGGTTCTCATAAGCATCTATTAGCAGTGCATGATTCTGTGATTTCTCCTTTTTAGGTAAATTTACAATACAGACGGATATGACCTTGAAATTTGACTAGTGTCCACAGTATTAGTGCATTACATGTACTATTTTGTTGAACAACAGAATATTTTGACCAAAATATCATGCATTTTTCATGCAGAAATAGGTTTGTGCCTATGCTTGTGTCAATATTTACTAGAATGCTTTCAGGAGATTCATGAATCATGGCACTCAATGTCTCATCTCTTGCAGCAATTTTTGTTTTCATGTGACTAAAACAACTAATCATATAATTTGTTGGGCCTGCTTGCTTTTCTCATGTTAAAAGAAAGTATTTGTTCTGACATCACTTTTATGTTCTTTGTCAGACACATCCAACACAGTCCTGCTTCCTGTCTTCCATTGATCTCCACAATCATTATTCTTATCAGGTAATGTGGGCAGATTTGTTCTCGTACAACATTACTATGTGATGCCACACTTTGTAATATCATTTATCTTAACAATTTTCTTGTTCATCTCATTGAGGAACATACTAAACAAATGCATGTCCATGCACATCAAACTCTTGAAGTTCTAATTATTACCAAGATGTTCTTTAATATCGAAACTATAAATATTTGTAGTGCATGGTTCACACTACATTGGTTCCTGGCATAGTGGCATGTGCAATTTTACGCTGTGCTCATGGAATAATTTTTTGCTGCTTGTTGATTGCATTTAGAAATTAGAATATTATTGCATGCCCTAACATGTTTAAACTCAACAGTATGTATGATGGCATAATTTCTGTATATTATTGTGTTCAATAATAGTAATCAGCGTGTTTCTATAATTTTCTTAGTATATGCTGGCTGCTAAACTGAAAAATGTTTTGTGTCACAATTTTCTGCCTGAAACCTTGAGGAAAAGAACACGCTGTTTTCTAACTGTTCATGTGTTTGGTACTTGTTTTGTACCAACAGGTAATGTTGCCTGAAGCAATTGCAATAGTAATGGCACCCACGGACACAAGAAGGTATGCCATTAGCTATGTTGACACTTGTGTTCTATCATCAGTTTTGCTATCGATTTTTTTACCATCACTAATCAATCGTATAAATTTGCATCCATGGATGCTAAATTGCTGATTTTGAAGTCATTTTAGTCCTCATCATGGAACTTAGATCAAACTGTGCAATCTTTGCATCTGTGCCAAGTAGTTCAGTTTCATGTGTTACGGCTAACTTATTCACCAATATTCACCAATTACAAAGGAAAAGGCTTAATTTTACTGTTCTTACATCCTCATCAGTACATTTGTTAAGCTACACTTACTGGTTTGATGAAATTTTTGAACCTGAATTATATCCTCCATATTGTTACTTGGCTGCTTGCTAGTTCATGAAATCCTGCATATTCCAAATATGGGCTGCACCAGATGATCTTGTAATCTTGAATATATGTTTTGTTTGGACAGGAAACATGGTATATTTCATCTCACCGATCCTGGTGGTATGGGTATAATCCATGATTGCCCGGAGAGAGGATTCCATCCGCATAAGGCTCCTCTAGATGGCTCACCAATCTATGAGAATTGCTCCCATGTGTATATGAACAACGATATCAAGTTCGACATGGTTGACCTTCGATAATGGTGAGGATTCTCAGCTTCATTCGTTAAAACTTGGATTGGCAGGTGAACAAATCGTCTGACATTATTATTTTTTAACTATGCGGAAGAATCACAAATATCGATATAAGTGACTGTACAGAGCTATTGCATGTATAGAGTTTTGTTGAATTAAAGATCTTGGTATCTCTGGGTAATTTCTGAATTTATTGTATTTCATTATTCATTATACCCTCTTCTCAAGATGATGCTTGTAACACAAGATATGGTGGAAATGCTCAATCTCATTTTTATTCCAAGTCAATTGTTATATCTTGAATAATCGATGTTTTAGCTCTATCTTTTTACTTATATTTAATTTTATTTTGAGCTGTTTGTTTTTTAGGGTGTATGTACAGTGGTTCTAGATGTACTATCTTCAACTTTCTTCCTATGCTGACTATACAATACTTTGGTTAAAAATACATGTTTGGTTTTTTGTCTGAGGTGTAGCTTTGACTTATGTTCTAATATTAGAATAGATTTATACAACAACAGCCATAAAGCTTTTAAAGTAAGTTGAGGTAGACTAGAATAAAAACCAATAGGATATATTTATCATGGTTTAGGCATATCTCTTCATGCACTTTTATTTAAGGTTAAATCTTTAGGATTTTTTCCCCATCATTTCATATCTTTTTATTGTCTATCAAATGTCAATTTTGGTCTTTATATGTCTCTTATGATACTATTATCGTGTCTCAAGATTTCACTATGCACTGGTGCTTTTGTCGGATATGTTCGAAACATCACAACCAGGGTTAAGTTTTTATCCTTAGTCTATCACATACATTATCATTCTGGATTATTATTGTTCTAGATTCGATCCATCATTCTTGTATGCTCACACGGGTTTCTGCAACACTTAATTTTTGAACATTTTATTAGAATAACTTTATATAATTTTAAAAAAAATTAAAGTGTTTTTCAAATAAATATATTTATATCATTATTATGTTTTTAAACTCAGTTCTAAAAGTTTGATCGGGTCTTGCTAAATAGGCCGGAAGGAGTAACAGATAACTTTTGTAAGTGTGTTTGCAATCGAATCTTAGGATACAGTAACTCTTATCTCTCTCGGTCACTTTGCTAACATAGCTTTTATGTGGCCTGGCGCCGTGATTCGGGGCTAGACGGTAGGCCTTGGTGTCTAGAGAGGGTGAATTGCCACGTTAAGCTCAGTCTCAACTCATGATTTATGATTTTTTAGTAATATCTTATCTAATCATGTCAATAAGATATTACCTATAGAAACCAGACTCAACCCTATTTTTTATTAGTATAGATCCACGACAATTTTTTTATAGTACCTTTTTTCTCTTTTCCTCTCATCCAATTCCTTTTCATTCTTGTTTTTAGATGATATAATATCTTATTAAGACATGATTTTTTTTCATTTTTTATTCTCTCTCCACTATAATTTTATTGATGCATCAATTATTTCTTACGTGACAACCTAATAAATAACTAAGACAACATCCTGCATCGAGCATAGGGAATGCTCTTAGGTGATTGATATTTGAACTTTTTTTAAAATAATATTTTTTGAAAAAATTTCAACTCTGTATACTCGATTCAAAAAATTACAAAACTGGGTACCCTATCGGTCGACCATCGGTCGAACCAGGCCATGTCGCCCTGGTTTGGCTGATGGTTGGCTGAACTAGGGCCACGCCAGCCTAGTTTGGCCGATGGTTAGTCGAACCAGGTCACATCAACTTGGTTCGACCTACCATGGGCTGAACTAGCCTCGCGTGCCCTACGACCCGCCGTGTGCCGCGCACCCCGCCGCACACCCCATGCCTCGCGCCTGGCTGTGCGACCCATCGAGCACCTACCACGTGCCGTGTCTCGCGCCCCGTCGCCTCACCTTCCTCTCAGCCGCCTCGTCCCTTGCGCCATGCACATGTGCACTTGCTTGCGCCGCCTCGTCCCACGCACCTGCGCATGCTTGTTTCCAGCTCCATTTAATACGCACTGCGGATGGGGTCGCGGGAGGCAAGGCGGTGGCACCACGGGGCATGAGGCGTGCGACAGGCGAGACGGTGGGGCGTGGGGCGGAGGAGGCAAGGCGTCAGGACGTGGGAGCTGATGCGACAGGTGCGTGCGAGCGAGCAGGGCACGGTAGGAGCGTGCGAGCGCTGGCGCGGGCGTGCCATGGCTGATTCGACC
Source organism: Zizania palustris (assembly GCA_019279435.1). NCBI lineage: Eukaryota > Viridiplantae > Streptophyta > Magnoliopsida > Poales > Poaceae > Zizania > Zizania palustris. Next base: position 16,234,858 of record JAAALK010000288.1, read on the forward strand.
GATGGATGGCTGAACCAGGCTGATGTGGCCTGGTTCAACCGACCATCCACCGAGCCATGCTGATTTGGCCCTGGTTTAGCCGACATCGACCAAACCAGGCTAACATGGCCCTGGTTCGGCCAACCATCGATCGAACTAGGGTCACGTCAACCTGGTTCAGGGCCACGTCAACCTAGTTCAGTCGATGGTTGACCGGCAGGTACCTATTTCTGCAATTTTTTGAATCGAGTATAGAGAGTTGAAATTTTTTCAAAATATATTATTTAAAAAAATCGATATTTGATTGCGATACCTAAGAGGCTTGGTGCAGCGACGCGAGTCATCTAGACAGTAGATTGGATAAGTGTTGAGGCAGAAAGCGGGAGAAGAAGATTAGAGTAGGAGATAGTAAGCGAGATGAAAGGCAAAGAGCTAGGGTTACCGGCTACGCCATGTGCTGCTAGATTCGTCGTTGCGCTCACTACCAGCTGCTAGATCCACTGCCCTGCTCGCCACCTCGAGTGTCGTCTAGTTGTCCCTATTGTTCTAGTGCGTCGTGCCACCACCCTCTGTCACCATGCTAGTGCCTTCTGTTGCTGCGTCAACACCCTCTCCCCGCACTAGCGCTCCCTCGATCCCTCCCCATGTCGAGGTGACAGAAAGCAAGTCCAACACTCGATAATCAACTATTAGCCCCTGCCGTGAATAAGGCTTTCTATATAGTGTTGATCTCTATATAGTCGATTACCTCTTAACGTATATAGGATTTACTTGTATTGTTTGTTTCCATGTAGTTGATCAGCTTTTGCCATGTATAATCATTATGTGCATATCTGATTGATAGATAGTTACCTAGATTAGCACCTGATGTATACCGACTTGCTGACTTGGGCCGCAATCTAAGTGCCGCTTAGGCGCTAGGCATTACGGCAACACTCGACCTTAGGTCCATAATGTTGCCCAAGTTTACACCCAACCTTAGGTCCGTAATGTTGCCCAAGTTTACACCAAAGGACAAGGGGAATGTTGTATATGCGTAAGCTAACTTGATTAGTTTAAGGGTCCGTTTGGATGAATTAAAACTAATTGTTAGCTAGAACTAATTGTTAGTTAGCTAATAATTAGTTGGCTAAAAAATAGTTCACATCTGTTTGGATACTTTGGACTAATAGGGATATGTGTACCATCAATTGCTCCAATGCAATTATCAAAGTATGGTGAAAATTGTGGAGATTGTAATCTCTTGTGCACTGTCAAAAATTTAAGATCTCTTGACTTGATAATATCTGCTGATAGCATATACACACTATCCAAAACTTCTTGAAACTTTCGACTAATTGTTTTAGTTGATCTCTTAAAATGGTTTTCAACTTGTCTAATTGATTGAGGGGAACCAACTATCCACAAAAACATAGCTAAAGACTCTACCGATGTCATCTTCTTTGATGACATAAGCCATAGGTCGACACTAACAAGTTATCTAGCCTTTCAAATAGTACCCTACTCATCCTAAACATGTTGAAACAAACTATGGGATTTTGAAGAGTTCTTCTAACCCAATCATGTCCAGATAGTTCAGGTTGTCCCATCTTAGATTTGTCCATGAAAGAGTCTAGTATTCGTACCAATCATGCATGCAATGGTACCATATCATTGCATACTCAATTGTTTCATCCTCCACATCACTTGTCAAAAAATTCATCTACAAACAATTATAACATAGATCAATCAACCATGCATACACCAACACACATCAAAGCATACCTGTTGATAGCAAAAAATGACATTAACGATCGAAATTGTCAAAGTATCAATTTTGGTAATTTTGGGCCGAAAATATGCAATTCCTGGCACAGGCCAGAGCCATGAAGTGTCGAAGGCCCATACACATGGGGCTTTAGTTGCCTTTCAGCGGCCTGCTTCGTAGGCTAGCTTCGGCCCGAAGGGTCCCTTCGGCAGCCTACTTCGCCAAAGCTACGACCCGAAGGGCCTACTTCGGCAGGCCTACCGAAGGCCCACTTTGGGTAGGCTTCGGGTGTGAATCTGATAAGGATTCGGGTTGTTTTTATCTCTAACAAAATCCCATCTTGATTAGGCCAAATTCTTAGCAGATTAGGGATAGAGTTTGTAGCTAGGTGCGTCAAGTCTAGCCCTATAAATATAGGGGTGAGGCCGGTTCATAGGGCTCCCCAACACAGATCAATCACAAAGCCTTAGCTTTGAACCATACCTTTACTTTCATTTACTTTCTGCATTAGATCAATACACCTTCGTGGGTTTGCGCTGGAAGCCCTCTGTCGGCCACGCCGTAATTGTGGTAAGCCTTGTTGGTTTGCCTATGAACCATTCGTTAATCTACGTAACAGATTGTTACCTTTCGTTCTATCTATTTTCCTACCGCCATACTCGGTAATTTGGTCTCCAGGCCGAATTGGCACTTGATCTTCATTTTGCTGCAGGATTCATGTTCGGAGCCCCCTTCACCGATGGTTTCCAGAGCTAGGAAGCTGGTTTCGGAGGCTGCCGGAGCACCCTTCGGCAGGTCTTCGCTCCATCCATCCGTGCCGGATTCGTCACGCTGTTGTCAGTCTAGTCAAGTCCCACGCACCGGAGCCACATCGCATCGGGGTCGCTTCGCGACGGAGTCATGCCAGAACTTTCCGCATTGGACTTCGTCGCACTAGAATGCTCCGCATCAGACTTCGTCGCGCCATAACACTGCGCAGTAAATCTCGTCACGCTAGAGGCTTCGTGCCGAACCCTGTCGTTCGGAGGCGATTTCACGTCGCGATCTATCTGGAGCCTATCTTCGGTCAGATCAATATGAATGCCGAAGGCTACCTTCAGCGCATACTTTGCACCAGACACCGAAGTACCCCCTTCGGTGACCCTTCGCACGGTAACACTCCAAACCAATCAGGCTCCGTTCGGCCGATTGGTTTATTTTATCTATATATTTCAGCTAATTGGATTATTTTGTGCAATCTGATTACCTGGCGACTCCACCCCCCTTGCCACTGTTAAGGGTAGTCAGAACACGACGTCAGTGCTATGTTACGCTTAGGCTTGTCCCTAAGTATCCGCACGCTTTTGGATCATCGAACCGGCCCAAGTGCGGGGCATGTTTTTGTGTCAACACACTTTTTGGTGACTCCGCTTAGGAAAAATGCCAACATGACGAGTACATCTACATTGGCTACAAGTGCCTCTACAACGACTACTACGTCTACAACGCCAATGGATCCCATGGGGGGCACAGAGATCGACAACCGCAACATCATGACGCCCACCCTTGCAGATATCCCTGAGGAAGGTCGGGCGAAGATCGAGGTGAAGATGAAAGAACTCCACGATATCATGCTTGGGAGTTACGTTAAGACACGCGCGGGCTTCATCAAGCGCTACGTCAACATCCCTGACCTCGCCCGGGCTCAGGTAACGCCAGTGTCGCCTCCTTTACCTTCCTTAGAGATCAAGCAAAAGATAGCCGCATCTGTAGATCAAGCCGTTAGCGCTTCACTAGCCAACCATCTAGATTTGGCAGTTAGCTCTCAGGTAGAGGCAATGTTTAGAAGGTATGGTTTTACTAAGGTCGTTCCTCCAACCCCAATCACTAGCGTACCCTCAGTAAATCACATTTACAATAGAACCGACGGTAGTACAGGCAAAGCTATCGTGTCTCCGGCCTCACCGTCTACGGCCGAGACCAATCACTACACTTATAGCTAGGCTAACCCTGTTTATTATGCGCTGCCTCCACCTATGCCTGCGTCAGGCTTTCACACGCTACTTGCGCCGCATGCTCCTATGCACTCGCATAGACCCGAGCACACCATATACCCTGAGCCAGCACGAGAGGAGGAGCCCCATGGCTGACACGCTGACATACCACCACGTGTCACGCCCCCGCATGAGAGACGCGCATAGGCAGGAGGCCAAGACGACATTGGGGAGCGGATCCACACACTGTTTAGAGAGTGTACCGGCTTTGCGCCTCGGGATCGGGCAATGGTTTACCGAAAACCGTACCCCGATCACTTCGATACCATACCCTACCCTCGTGGCTATAGAATCTCTGAATTCACCAAATTCGATGACGAGTGTAGCAAGACCACACTAGAGCATGTCAGCCAATTTTTAGCACAGTGTGGAGAAGCTAGTGGGTCGGACACATTAAAACTTAGACTGTTTTCTCTTTCGCTATCCGATATCGCTTTCACTTGGTTTTCGGCGCTGTCGCCGAACTCCGTCCAAACATAGGCCCAATTAGAATAGAAGTTCCATGACTATTTTTATACAAGCGAGACAGAACTTAGGCTTTCACACTGGACGTCGATCAAACAGAAGTCTAGTGAGAGTGTCTCTGAGTACGTTAAGCGCTTTAGAGACACCAGGAACTGGTGTTTTAGTCTGAATATTTCAGAAAGAGATTTGGCGGATCTAGCTTTTAACGAATTGCATTCTGAAATTAAATAAAAGATAGATAACCCAAACTTTTTAGAGGTCAGCCAAGTTCTGCAGCAGGCTCTGGTCCAAGAAGGCCGAGCCAAGGATTAAAAATTCATTAAAATGTTTAACAAACCTAGAGCTGAAGTTCACATCATGGAACACTCCGATGAAGAAGAGTAGGAGGAAGAGGACAATACGACCGATATGTATGCGGCCGAATGGTCTTGGAACACTAAGAACAAGCCGGTCACTTGTTCTGAGCCACGACCGTATCCCACTAAGAGTCGGCCCAATGAAGTTAAATACTCTTTTGATGTGACTAAATGCAACAAAATATTTGATTTCCTTTTGAAGAGCCAGCTTCTTAGGTTGCCTAAGGGCCAGGTCATCCCGACCGCCGACGAACTAAATAAGCGCCCCAACTATAAGTGTCATGATTCAAATTCTCATTATACTAACAATTGCAATGTTTTCCGTCGGCAAGTTCAATCGACCATAGAAGAAGGATCATTGAAAATAGATTCTAGTCCGAAGATGAAGCTGGACAAAAACCCCTTTCCCGTGAACACCGTCGACCTCGACGAGAAGGTGTTGATTTAGCCAGAATAGGCCGAGTCATCTGAAGGGAAAGCGGTTATTATTGGAGAACCCCGCACACGCACACTCGTACCAAAGAACCCTGAAGTAGGATTGTGGAAAACGAACATCAATACGTCTTCTTCGGCTCGGGTTCGCAAGAAGCCAAAGGTAACATACCAGATATTGTTGAATAAACACCAGGAGAAAGCCAAGAAAACAGACACCCGGCCAAAAATGCCAAGACAACTGAAGGGGCCAAGACAACTGAACCCTTCGAAGGATGAGTTCGGACCCCAACAGCTGAACCCCCCGAAGGGTGAGTTCGGACCCCAATGGCCGAACCCTTCACATAGTGAGTTCGGACCCTAATGGTTGACCCCTCTGCATGGTGAGTTAGGGCCCCAATGGCCGAACCCACCTCCTCTCTAGGCGAACCCCCCGGTGGGAGAGCTCGGCCCGTAGTGGCCGAACATACCTCTGACCTAGCGAGACCCTTCGCTGATATGGTCTGAAGTACCTTCGACATGGCCGAACCCCCCTCCAAACAATGAGTTCGACTCCCAGTTGGCAAAGCTGCTAGAATCTCCGATGCCTCCGTCATACTATTGGGCAGGATCCCCGTGGGATCCGAACTACACCTCGCCGCTGGAGTACCCTTTGTAGTATAATGTTACCCCCTGTTTTCCTTCGGAGTATTATGATTGGCAGGGACAAGTGGACATGGCGAAGGGGAATGTTTTCCACAGGTTGTCCGTGGTACCTCCGAACCGACTCACGCAAGACGAAGCAAAAGAGGATGGGCGTGAAGAGGCGAGGGAGAGGAAGTCCGAAGCTATCACAATCAAGGTAGGGTCTCAGGAGGTCCCAATCCCAAAGGCCCCCTCGCCGAAGCACAACGGAGGTAAGTCCCCTAGTCCAGCTGAGGCCATCACCGATGCCTGGTCCTGATTGGCCTAGCGAGACCGGTCTGACCGACATGGTACAGGGAAAGGTTCTCACCAAGCGCAAAGATTATGAAGCCAACCCGGGTAATTCCTGTTCGGCCAAAAATCACAGGAACAAGTTGGTGGCACCTATTACTAAGCCACAACCATCTTGGGCACCTCCACGCATGTCCAAATCATAGAAGAGGTGCCTACAACGTCTGCAGTCACAGGAGATGCATGAGAAGAAGGCCGAGGATGAGCGAGACGCCACCTTCGAGGAAATCCGCCCTCGGCCAGTCATGAAGCAAGTGTGAAAGCCCAAGCCGGTTGAGGCGAACAACCCGGCTCCCGTTCCGAGCGACGATGATGACGACTTGCTCGACGACGACTACACACCCATCTCCGAGGGGCCTGCACCTCAGGCAATGGACATAAACGTCGTCATACTTCCCACCGAGTTCGCACTACCATGAGACGAGGTTGAGGTCGCTCAGTTGAGCCTCGACCCACGAGATGTTGTTTTCGCAAAGCCTGAGGATACGACTTGTCACCTAAAGCGTCTCTACGTCAAGGGGCACATTGATGGGAAGCCGATCTCCAGGATGCTTGTTGACGGTGGTGCCACTGTCAATTTTATGTCGTACTCTCTTTTGAAGAAGCTAGGCAGGGGCGAAGAGGATCTAAAGAAAACCAACCTAATGCTCAATGGCTTCAACGACGAGAGCTCCGAAGCAAAGGGCGTACTCTCCCTCGAGTTAACGGTGGGCAACAAGACGTTGCTGATGGTGTTCTTCATCATCGATGTGTAAGGTAACTACAGTGTGCTACTTGGGAATGATTGGATTCACACAAATTGTTGTGTTCCATCTACTTTGCACCAGTTCCTAATGCAGTGGGACGACGATGATGTGGAAGTTGTACTAGTTGATACTTTGGCCCAAGTAGCATTGGCCGATGTATCTATCGACGCCATCCATGATAAGGTAGAGTGTCTATCAGGTAGGGATCTCTCAGATTACGACTTCGTTAGCATGTCCGAGGGACGTTTTGTACCCGTGTCTGTGAAGCCGACTAGCGTAGCATGACTATTTCTAAACTAGTAGTCATGTCTAGTAAGAGTAATCTTGATTGACTAAACTCTCGTGTGGAGCAATATCGGTCTTCTAAAGACGATATTGCTGAAGCCATTGAAGATTTTAGTGAAGTAGAAAAGTTAGGTCAAGGTTTCGCGTCGGCTGATCCTTTAGAAGAGGTCGATATATGCAATGGTAGCATTCCAAGGCCGACTTTTGTAAACAAAAATCTACAAGCTAGCGAAAAGGCCAAAGTAGTAAAGTTGCTTCGGTCGTATGTTGATTGTTTCACATGGGAATATAGTGAGATGCCCAGACTAAGCCGCGAGCTCGTAGAGCATCGACTGCATATCAAACCAGGGTTTAGGACTTATAAACAACAACCCCCTCGTCGCTTTAATTCGGCCGTGTATGATCGAGTTAAAGAGCAGATAGAACGATTGCTCAAGGCTGAATTTATTAGGCCATGCAGGTATGCTGAATGAGTGGCTAACATTGTGCCTGTAGAGAAGAAGGGGAGCGGAAAAATACGAGTTTGTATTGCTTTCAGGGATATGAACAAGGTCACTCCAAAGGACGAGTATCCCATGCCGATAGTCGACATGTTGATCAACGATGCTTTAGGACACAAGGTACTAAGTTTTCTTGATGACAACACTGATTATAATCAAATCTTTATGGACGAAGAGGACATCTACAAGACAGTCTTTTGATGCCCTGGTTTTATCGGCTTGTTTGAGTGGGTTGTTATGAATTTTGGTTTAAAAAATGCTAGCGCTATATATCAACGTGCTATGAACCTGATCTTTCATGACTTGCTAATAGTTATGCTAGAGGTCTATATAGACGATGTCGTAGTCAAATCGGATGCTATGGGCAACCACTTAGCCTATTTGAGAGTTGCTTTTGATAGGTTGCATCAGTATAGATTAAAGATGAACCCACTCAAGTGTGCGTTCAGCGTGTCGGCGGGCAAGTTTTTAGGATTCATGATTCATGAAAGAGATATTGAGATTGATCCTAAGATGCTTGAGAAGATTAAGAACTTTGAAGTGCCGACATGCAAGAGATATGTGCAAAAGTTGCTAGGCAAGATGAATTATTTTCGTCGCTTTATATCTAACTTGTGTCTGGCAAAATCGATGTTTTTGTCCCCATACTCTGGCTAAAGGATTACGTTTGGGCTATACATTGTTGCAGAAGATAGCGTGATAGGAGCCGTGCTAACTCAAGAGGTGGAGGGAAAAGAGTACATCATCACATTCTTGAGTCGCCTCTTGCTGGACGCCGAGACGAGGTATGTGTTTGTGGAATGTTTATGCTTATCACTTTATTATGCATGTACCAAGTTACGTCACTATCTTCTCCCTAGCACATGTATTATTGCTTGTCAAACCGATGTCATAAAATACATGTTACAGAAGCTGATTCTAAGTGGTAGGATCGGAAAGTGGGCTTATGATTTGATTGAATATGATTTGGCTTATGAACCTTTGAGAGCTATGAAAGGCCAAGTCGTCGCTAACTTTATAGTTGATCACCACGTAGATGTCAATTGGGGGAGCAATGTTGTTCTAATTTAAGTAGTGCCATGGAGGCTTTATTTTGATGATTCGGCTTGCAAAAGTGGCCAAAGTATTGGAGTGGTTCTCATATCACCTAATGGTATGCGCTTTGAGACCTCGGTCCGTTTAGAATTTCCTTCCACTAATAATCAAGCTGAATATGAAGCTTTGCTGTTATGACTTAAATTGCTAGGTTCCATGGGTATTAAACATGTTCATGCATATGGTGATTCTCTATTAGTTGTGCAACAAGTAGCTAAAACTGCTTAATATTTTAATGGTTTGCTAAATAGATACTTGGATAAATGTTTAGACGTAATTGCTACTTTTGATGACTTCAAAATTTCTCACGTGTCTAGAGAAGCAAATTCAATTGCAAATGATTTGGCTTAGCAAGCATCTGTCTATCAAGTCAGGAGAGGTAGATTTTCGTACAAGGAAAGCCTATGCTTGAGATCTCTATGTCAGCCAAAGCCAGGAGCTTCGAACCGACGCTCCGCACACCGGACCTTCCGGGCCAGAACCCTTCGCCTGCCGAAGGGTGCTGCGAGCCGGAGCCCCTGTGCTGGAGCCCTCCATCCACTAGAGGGCTCCGTGCGCCGGACCCCTCAGGCCGAAGCCTTCTGAGCATCGGGGGCCTTTGCGCGCAGGATCCCTCCGTTGAAGGACTTCAGTCCGATCGGCTCCGCATGACCGATATGACCGACCTTCGACAGATGCAGGAAGGGCTCGGGGGGCACTTGGAAATGAACAAATTAGACGCCACTTCAGGGAAAGGATTGGCGAACCCTCCGGGAATCCATAAGGATGATTGGAGAATTCCAATCGTCTAATATTTAAAAGATCCCATTCAAAGGGTTGATCGGAAAGTTCGGCGACAAGCATTTAAATTTGTGTTGCTTAACGATGTGTTGTATCTCCAAATTATTGATGGAGTACTTCTAAAGTGCTTGGATGTTGATCAATCTAGAGTGGCTATGAGAGAAGTTCATGAGGGACTTTGTGGCACTCATCAGTCGGCCCAGAAAATGAGTTGGATGCTCAAAAGAGCAGGTTTTTATTGGCCGACTATGTCTGAGGATTGTTTTAAGTATTATAGAGGGTGTAAAGCATGTCAAAAGTTTAGTAATATTTAGCTGGCTCCTGCGTCGCTACTTAACCCTATTATCAAACCATGGCCGTTCTGAGGTTGGGGTTTGGACTTCTGTTGACACGAAAATGTGCCCCTACACTTGGGTCAGTTCGATGATCCAAAATTGCACGGATACTTAGGGACATGCCTAAGCGTAACACAGCACCGACGTTGCGTTCCGACTACCCTTAGCCGTGGTAAGGGGGGTGGAGTCGCCAAGCAATCAGATCACACAAAATAATCCAATTTGCTGAAAGAAATATATTGAACAAAGTAAAACATCAAACCAGTCGGAGCTTGTCTGCTTTGAAGTATAGTGCGAAGGGGGTCACCGAAGTATACCTTCGGTGCCTGATGCGAAGTGTCCCGCCGAAGGGTACCTTCGGTGTTCGGACTGATCTGGTCGAAGATGAACTCCGAACGGATCTAGACGCGACAATCACCTCCGAACAGCGGGGTTCGGCGCGAAGTCTCTAATACAGTAAGATACAAAATAAAGACTCGAGCACAACGCGCGAGCGTGACTTCGTCCAGGGCGGAGTACGAGCATGACGAAGCCTGTCGTGATGAAGTATGTTGGAGAAGCATGCGGTCGAAGCAGCAGTCTCGCCGAAGGGGTGTTCTAGCAACCTCCGAAACCGATCTCTCAGTTCTGGACACCTCCGACGAAGTAGCTCCGAACGTGGAATCCTGCAACAAAGTGGATTCGAAGTACTAATTCGGCCTGAGGACCGAATTCTACTAAGTGTTGCACTAGTGGCGAAGGTAGCAATCTGTTACGTAGATTAGCGGATACTTCACATGCGAAGTAACAAGGCGATAGCAATCTATTACAGTAGATTAACGGATACTTCACAAGCGAAGTAACAAGGATTACCATTGTTCCGAAGTGGCCGTCAGAGGGCTTCCAGGCAAACCCACGAAGAGTACAGAAAGGTAAAGATAAAGTAAATGTGATCAAAGCTAGGGCTTTGTGGTAGGTTTGTGTTGGGGGGGGGCTTCTGAACTGGCTTCGCCTCTATATTTATAGGGGCTAGACCTCTGATCTAATCTTCTATAATTTGGCTAAATAGAGATAACAAACTTAGCCTGGAATCGTGCCCAACTCTATCTCTGCCGAAGTGGGCCTTCGGCCAGGCCCATCGAAGCTCGCTCCTCGGGCCGAAGCTTCGGTGGCGTGGGCCTCCGAAGGCTTTCCGGCCGAAGGCCATGGGCTGGCTGGAAGCTTTCGGAGCCCATAGCCCAATGGTCCTTCGGCCCTGTAGGGCTTCGGCCTGACCCGGGACATGTGTATTTTTGGCCCAAATTACCAAAATTGATATTTTGACAATCTTAACCATTGATGCCATTTTTTGCTATCAACACATGCCCCATGCCCTTTAGTGAACTAAGTGAACTAAAAGCACAACTAGCTAAAGACGATACCTTCCATATCGGCCTTTCGACACCTTTTACGTTGTTTGCCACACACTTGGGAAATACCTTTTCAAGTATCTACCATTCAAAGCTCTTCGGAATCGCTCTCCTTGCAGAGATTCTAACACATATGCATTGCTAGGAGCGATTTCGGATATTTTGAAAGGGCCTTCCCAACTAGGTGACCATTTACCAAACTTGGCGCTCTTAGTGCCTAAAGGTAAAATCGTCTTCCAAACCAAGTCACCCACTTGAAACAATTTTGGTTTGACCTTCTTATTGTAAGCTTTAGCTACTCTCCTCTTATCTACTTCTATGGCTTCTAAAGCGTTCAATCTCTTATCGGTCACTTCTTCTAGGTTGTCCTTCAAAAGAGTTTCATACTCGTCGACCGATAAGCCATCTTGCTGTAACACCCTTAGAGAACCAAGATCTACTTCTACAGGTAGAACGACTTCTTGTCCATACACTAACTCATATGGACTAACTTTGGTAGCACCATGCTTTGCAATCCTACAAGCCCATAACGCCTCGGAAAGCACCTCATGCCACCTTTTAGGGAACTCTTCAATTTTCTTCCTAATGAGCTTAATCACGATTTTATTACTAGACTCAGCCTGACCGTTGGCCTGAGCATAGTAGGGCGAAGAGCTTATCAACTTAATACCATAATATTCGGCGAAGTCCCTCACTTCTTTAGAAACAAATGAGCTACCTTGATCTGTAGTGAGAGTTTGAGGAATGCCAAATCTATGTATGATGTGCTTCAAGATAAAGTCAAGTACCTCGTTGTGAGTCATGTTTTTGAGAGGCACAACCTCGGTCCACTTGGTGAAGTAATCTATCGCCATCAACATGAACCGATGCCCTTTTGATGAAGGAGGGTGAATTTGGCCGATGAAGTCTAAACCCCACCTCGGAACGTCCATGGCTTGACAATAGGGTTGAGTAATGAAGCAGGAGCTAACTGAATATTGCCAAACTTCTGACATGCTTCACACCCTCTATAATACTTAAAACAATCCTTAGTCATAGTCGGCCAGTAGAAACCTGCTCTTTTGAGCATCCAACTCATTTCCTGGGCCGACTGATGAGTGCCACAAAGTCCTTCATGGACTTCTCCCATGGCCACCTAGGATCGTTCGTGGTCTAGACACTTTAATAGTACTCCATCAATGGTTCGGCGATATAGTGTGTCGTCTATCAACACAAATTTAAACGCTTGTCGTCGAACCTTCCGATCAACCCTTTGGCTAGGGTCTCTTAAATACTAGACGATTGGAATTCTCCTATCGCCCTTATGGGCTTCGGAGGGTTTCGCTAGCTGAGGAGCCACGTTGAAGAGCATGGGCCTCATGGCTCCAAATGTGATGAGTGATTGTCAATGGAAGTCAAAGAGGCCATGAAGAGAAGAGAAGACCCGCTGTGTCTGGGCCGCATGTGACTCAGGTACACGGGCAGCGAGCGATTGTCGGGCAGAGGGACCGCAAAGTCGGGCTGGCCCAATCCGGGTACATGGGCTAGGAGCAGCAGAGGATCCACTGGGTTGTTGACCGGGATTGACTCAGGTACACAGGCGGCGATTGATTGTCGAGCTGAGGGAGCTGCGGAATCGGGCCGGCTCAATCCGGGTACCCGGTGCGAAGACGGTGGACACTTTGTCAGTTTCGGCGCAAAACTGACCGCCGATCTCGGATCTGACCATTCTGAGGCGAAGCCGTAACCGCTACGAAAGCTCCGCATAAGGAAAAGTTATCTTTATTTAGTTTTTTACTATTTTGCCTTTAGGCCCACAGTCTATCAATCGAGTCTGTAAAAAACCCTAAGGACATTTCGGTCTTTTCCATTTTTATTCCTGCGTCTGTAAAAACAATATGGGTATTTCTGCATTTTCCCATTTGTTGGGCTGCCTATAAATAGTCCCCAATACCCTAGGGTTAGGGTTACCCCATTTTTTTTTGAGAAATCACTTTATCATTCAGAAATCCGTGGGTCATTCCTCTCTTGCGTTTTCTCTACCGCCAAACTATTGTTCATCCCATTTCTCACCGCCGGTCGTTCTTCTGAAAATCATCGCCGCAAATTTTTATCGCTTATTCTTCTTCGCGCAAACTTTTCTCCGGCTGGTGTGTTGATTCGCGCCTTGCACGGCGGCCTATGCATGCGATCACAACAACCAAGGCTGCAGGAACATAGGCTAACTACACTAGCATCACCGATTGCGTGTGTTGCGCATGCTAGCGGTGGCAGCAACATGGAGCCATGCATGTGAAGGCCAGGGGTTTTGAACGACGCGCTCGAGGGAGTTGTACGGGATTTTCTTTCCTGCGTGGAAGCCTTCGGATCTCCTGAAGCAAGCAGCAGCGTGGACGACAGGACAACTTCGGCAGGCGGCGCATTAGCTCTTGGGAAGATCGTGCACACAAGCCGAGGTACGATACTGTAGCATGTTTTTCCTTCATGTTTTTATTGTCTAGCATCTGCAGTATTTTGATCAGAATATTAGAGCTCATTAGTTCATTTATTTCAGTATTGTTAGTCATTTAATCTGAGATATATTCACTGCTCGTTTAGTGATTTATTACTTGTTGGATTAGATGTATTAAAATTTGCACTACTCATTAGGCATTAAATCTTATTGTTTATTTTTGAGTGGATTCTTGTTGGTCTTGTATGAGATGAAATGTCAATGAGCCATGGATAGTTTTTATGCGCCAGATATTTTTGCTATGATTCGATGAAAGTTTTGTGGGGATGTCAGTGATGTTGTGAGTTATTTTAGTGTGCCTTTAAGCACTGTGTTGGTGTCTTTTCGTTTAGGACACCGGTCGTTTTTAGGCTAGATTATTTCTAGTACTTGTGATCGATTTTTGCTTTTGCTGATTATCTGTTGAGGTGTGTTGGGTGTTTGGAGAAGGCCATTGATTCGAAAGAATTTTTTAGGCGCCCATTCACCCCCTCTGGTCGCTACTTTCGGTCCTACAAGTGGTATCAGAGCCTGGATTAGGGTTTTTCTATACCTTAATCGGTTCTAAACCTAGGTAGTGATCATGACTTCTTCTGGAAAGGTCCCGTCCCTGGAAGCTTTTGGCTATACTTATTGGAAGACTCGCATGCGAGCCTATCTCATGAGCCAAAGCTCGGACATTTGGGACGTTTGTGTTCACGCTACTTTCACCATATTGCCTGTTGCTGAGCGTACATCCCCCGATATAATTGCCCAGCATCAGAACAACAACAAAGCGGTGAACATTTTGTTTTCTGGTTTAGGTCCCACTGAATTTGAGCAGTGTGAGCCATCTCAGCACTACTAGAGAGATCTGGGCTACCCTCTAGGCACACCATGAGGGGACAGCCCAGGTCAAGGCTCAGCTCTATCAGACCTACCAGCGTGAATATGAAAATTTCACACAGAAGCCAGGTGAATCTGTTGAAGCCTTGTTTGGTCATTTTCAATCGATCATCAACAAGCTTCAGGCCAACAAGGCCAAGGGAGTTCAGCTGGTCTCAGATCATGAGCAGGACGCTCAAGGTTCTTCATACCTTGGACCCTAAGATCTGGGAGATCAAGGTATCCTCTATCATTGAGAGCACCTCTTATGATACCTTGACAATTTCAGAGCTGTTCAGCAAGCTCAAGGCCATAGAGGTTCATATCCAGTTGAGATCAAATCTCTGGATCAAAAACCCTGGCCCTTGCTACACCTTCTGCTGACTCCTCTTTTGTGAGCTGTGTTGGGTTCTCCTTGATGTCTATCACTAAGGACCAGCTTGAGTCGCTAGGAGATGATGATCTGTATCTGTTTAACAATCAGGTGCGTCATGTCTATGATAAGCGAATGTTCAAAAGACACGGCACAAAATACAGATGCTTTGAGTGTGGTGATCCAAGTCATTTCATCGCCGACTGCCCCAAGCGCAATGGTCACAAGAAGGGTACCGGTGGTGGCTCCTACGACTCCGGCAAGCACGACAGCTCCTCCTTCACAAAGGGCAAGCCCAAGACAAGATTCTTCCGAAAGGCCCTAAAGGACTACCGGCGTGAGAACAAGAAGCGAGACAAGGCCTTCTTCGCCGAGAAGGAGAGAAGCTACTCCAAGCGGTCTTCGTCTTCTTCCTCTTCATACAGCTCAAGCGATGAGGAGATCATGATCAGGAAGGGAAAGGACAAGGACGATCCGATGGGCCTCTGCTTCATGGCCTTCGGGGACAAGCTAAAGAGCCGCTCACATCACCCCCGAAGATCCCGCAAGAGCTTCTGCTCAATGGCTCTTGGGGATAAGGAAGAGAAGGGCTCCCCCGACAACTCCGACGATGACGACGATGAAAAGGTATCCTCCTATGAACAAGAAGTCGTTGATTTGCTCGAAGAGAACCATTAGGAGTTGATGTATCGGGAGAAACTACTTAGAGGGGCTAAGAAGAGGATAGATGAGCTTGAGAGTGAGCTTTCCATGGCCAACGACAGGATTGAGAGTCTATCTTCTTCCCCGTGCTTGGGTGGTAGCAGTGAGTGTCCAAATTGTGTGGTGTTACTGTGTGACCTAACGACTCTGAAGTCTAGGTACACAGAGAGGGTAGATGAGAGGGACACTTTGGCCACTAAGCTTGAGAGTGCTCAGCTGGAGCTGAAAGATGCTCATGCTACTGTCGTCGTGCCCTGTGTAGACTGCCCATCCCATCTAGCTAGTTTAGCTGAGCTGAAAGCCAAGGGTGATGAGCAGTTGGGAGAGTTGGAGAGAGTTAGAGCTGAACTGGAGCAGACTAGGCTAGAGCTTGAGACATTGTCAGTTCCACCCACTGTTTGTGAGAACTTCTTGTCTCTTAGATTGGAGTTGATCAAGACTCACTCCACTGAGTCTTTCTAGGCTAGTCAGCCCAAGGATGGAGTGTTTTAAGAATAGCCTAAAGCTCCACCCAAGAAGCCCATCTGGATCCCAAAGCCCAAACATCTCCACACTTCTCTAGACTCTCAGGAGGAAGCGAGTTGAGAGAGCAGAGAGAGAGCTCGTGGTGGGCAGGAGCAGTTCTACCAGCAGGGTGGTAGACTAAGAGTTCCTCGATACGGGGAGAGGCTAGAGGCCAGGCCGTGTCGTGTAGGTGGTGGTAGAGGAGACGACTTTCATGCCCGTGCTCCGGAGGGTGGTGTTCGCTCCGGCAGAGCTCTAGGTCGTTCTGGATACGACTTTGGACCTCGTGGCCGAGACTTTAGGCAGAACCGAGGACCGCGCTTTGAGCCGCGCTTTGGTCCAGACTCTTATGATTCTTTCTGCTTTCCTTCTTTTGAGCAGATGGCTCGACACTGGTTTAGCTCTTTTGCTAAACCTGGTGCCGGACCATTTGCTCCCACTTACGACCACTGATCGGTCAGGATCGAGGACTGGAGGACTTCTGGATCATGGATTCAGGATGCTCTCGCCATATGATGGGACATCGTAGATGGTTCTCAAGTCTCTCTCCTTGGAGCTCCAAAGAGTATATCACTTTCGGGAACAATGGTCAAGGAAAGGTACACGACATTGGCTCAATTCGCATCTCTGACCATTTCTCTTTGAAGAATGTTGCTTTGGTTGGAAACTTGAATTTCAATTTGATTTCTGTTTTACAACTTCTTGAGGATGGTTTGGAGGTTCGATTTAAAAAGGGCATGTCTTCTGTGGTTGATTCTAGAGGATCTTTGGTTTGCCAGATCATACCCTTCGGTAAGGTTTTTCAGATTGATTTCTCTAGTTCTTTTGGCCCTTCTCGCTGTTTGATTGCTGGATCCTCCTCTGAGCTCTGGAAGTGGCATAGGAGGTTAGGCCTTTTGAGCTTTGATCTGCTAGTCAGATTGAGCTCTATGGACCTCATCCGAGGATTGTCGAAGCTTAAGATGGAGAAGGATCTAGTTTGCCATCCCTGTCATCACGGGAAAATGGTCACCGCTTCTCACTCACCTGTGACTCAGGTGATGACTTCATACCTGGGAGACCTGTTACACATGGACACTGTTGGTCTAGCTCGGGTATGCTCAGTCGGTGGGAAGTGATACGCGCTTGTGATAGTTGACGATTTTTCTCGATTCTCGTGGGTTTTCTTATTGGAGTCTAAGGATGAGACTTTTCAGTTTGTTCATGACCTGATTTTGAAGCTGAAAACGAGAACAATGGTCGGATGCGAGCAATTCGCTTTGAAAATGGATCTGAGTTCAAGAACTCTCAGTTTGTCAGCTTCTGTAGTGATCGGGGTCTTGATCATCAGTTTTATGCTCCTTACACTCCCCCACAGAACGACGTTGTGGAACGAAAGAACCGCACGCTAGTCGAGATGGCCAGGACGATGCTCGATGAGCACAGGACTCCTAGGCACTTTTGGGCTGAAGCCATGAACACGGCTTGCTATCTGGCCAACCACATTTTTCTTAGAGCTTACCTAGGTAAGACTTCATATGAGTTGCGGTTTGGCAGACAACCTGATGAGGACATCGCTGCCATTGATACAACCACAACAGCAGCCAACACTTCACCGCTTACACCTAAGCAAGGACCAATGACACGCGCCCGTGCACGTGAACTTAATTATCTGGTGAACTCGTTCGTAGCTGTTCAAGTTAATTATTTTTCCAATGGGGTACTATTAAAGTCTTGTGATGACTTTATTATCCTTAAGTGCTTAGGAACTGAACCAGCTAGGAGTGGAGAAGGCAACAATGCAATAAATATTCGTGCACCCGAAGGGACTCTTGTAACTGCAGAAATCCAAGATTAAATGGAGCATATCTTTCAACTCCCAAGGTTGTTTAATGCAAATAAATACTTGTTGGAAAGGTCTCTTCGTCTGCTTTCCAACGGATCAAGAATCAATGGCAGAGGACAGATGAAACGTCCAGAAACTGCCGAAGAACGCTCGTGACTCCATCCTGAGTTTCTAGTTTTCCCTTTAAAAGCAAGTGGTAGCCACAAAAGAACTCGGGTTTTGTTTGATGTAAGTTAGCTGCTGCTACTTCCTTGTAACGCGCGTGTCGGCTAGACCGCCCGATTACTTGAATCAAAACTCCAACTTCTATCACATCCGTGAGTGTTTTCTTGTCATCTTGTTCTTGCTTGTTCTTCGATTGCTTGCAGGTTCAAGGTTGTTCTTGGCACGGCAAGAGCAGCAACAACCGGAGTCGGTGTAACTATCGCTAAGGCGCAGCATCCTTGTGGTTGTTGTAGTCGGGTAGCACAACGTCGATCTCCACCCCCAAATCGTAGTTATCAGGAAACGGTGTACCTGTCGCTCAAGGCGCCACACCATCTTGGTTGTGGTAGTCGGGCAGCCAACGTCGGCTTCCACCAAATTCACCACCTCCTCCATCTCTCATCGAAAGATCGGGCTCCCCCGTACCCATAGGGGTCTATTAAGTGGTATCAGATTTCAGGTTGATCGGTGAGAGATCTCCTTCTCCTTTGTTCTTTGTTTTTCCTACAGTCCACTTTTGCCCAAAGATAAGTTTCGATCTGAAAATCCCAAAAACATTTTGTGCCTTTGCTTTGCTACTTAGCTCTCGGCTTGTTGAATTCACGGTTACTTCTTTGTGTCAAGTTGCTGGTCCTAAGTTTTTACCGCTAGAGTTTTGAGTTCGTGCACCTTGTTCTATCTCCGTTTTTCATTTTCTAGCTGAAGTTACAAGGAGAGAAAAAGGCAAGTGCAAAACAAAAGCCGCACAGATCAGCAAGAAACAAGGCACAGGTCAAAAAAAAGAAAGAAAAAAAAGGGAAAAGCGGCCCTGTTAGTTGCTTGTCCGAACTCTTGTCCGATCTTTTGTCCGATCAGTGGGAGACAGTGGCAGTTTCGGCTTGTCCGATCCCTTGTCCAAACTCTTGTCCGATCTCTTGTCCGATCAGTAGCAGGCAGTGGCAGTTTCTGCTTGTCCAATCCCTTGTCCGATCTCTTGTCCGATCTGCAGAGAGCTGATTTTGGCCTGTTATTGCTTCCATTTGATTTCAGCTTGCTGTTTTGAGCATTTTGGTGATTACGTTTGGGTGACGGCTCACGTCTCTATCACGGTTTGGACTAGGACCAGCACAGTACCATCGCAGAACGTTTATTCAACTTGTTGTGACTAACGTGGTACTAGCTGTTCCTTTGTGCAATTGTTTTAGCAACCACCTACAGCTCCACAAAATTACCTACAACACCACCGGGTTGTGCTGGCAGTCACCGTTTGTTGTTGTTCTTGCTGTTTGCCGGCGCCTCCTGCATTGTGTGGTAAGAACTTGCAAGAGCTTGATTTCCTGCTAGTGAGAAAGTGTCTGTGTCCTACCATCTCCTAGCAACTGCTAGGTTTAATCTGCTTGCTTTTGTACTTCTTTTGTACTAACCATGTCAGCTGATGCGAGTGAGACGCTTCCACATTCACCACGTACGAGGGGCATCATTCAACATTTCGAACGCCAACTAAGGTTGCACACAGAAGCCCTCAATGAGGATGTTCAAGTCACCAATGAGCGCATTGGTCAATTAGAGGCAGCGTAGATTCTTGCCAACAACCAGCTGACCACATTAGAGAGAACAGCTGGGGCTATTAACACCTCTCTTGCAGCAATCAATGTGCGATTAGAGAGGATGGAACAAGCTGGGCTCGGAGAGTTGGAACACCGTGATGATGACGGACATACCTCCATTGCTAGCGCCGCAAGATATGACGACCTAGAGTATTCAGCGGATACCGAGCTTGATAATGGATCTTTCAGGTCTCGACGGCAACCACGTCGCCACTATCAAGGTATGGTTGGCCGAGCTCCACGACGTGAGGTACGTGACAACGATGATTCCCTACGCTGTATTAAATTCTCCATACCATCTTTTGATGGGAAATATGATCCGGATGCATATCTGACTTGGGAGCTGTCGGTAGATCAAAAATTTGCATGCCATGAATTTCCTGATGATAAAAAGGTTAGAGCTGCCACTAGTGAATTCACTGACTTTGCTTCTGTTTGGTGGCATGAGTATCAAACTAAAAATCCAGCTATTGTACCACAAACTTGGAATGCTTTAAAAAGAATCATGCGTAGTCGTTTTGTTCCTTCCTATCATGCTCGAGACTTGTTGCATAAATTACAATAGCTTAGGCAAGGCAACAAATCGGTTGAGGAGTACTATCAGGAACTACAAATAGGCATGATGAGATGTGGTCTAGTTGAAAATGAAGAGGCTGCGATGGCTCGATTCATGGGTGGTTTAACTAGAGAAATTCAGGATATATTGGCTTACAAGGAGTACACTAATGTCACTCGATTATTTCATCTTGCTTGTAAGGCTGAAAGGGAAGTGCAGGGACGCCGCAAAATAAATAATACTCCTGCAGGACGGACTACATTGTGGCAGCCCCACACAAGTGCCGCTGGCCCTAAACATGATTTTCAGAGAGATGCTTCCAATCGGCAGTCCACAACTACATCAAAATCAGCACCTGTCCGTACTACCGAGACAGCAAAAGGATCCACCCAAGCTGCAGCCAACACTTCTTCTTCCGTCGCTTCCACCGGGAGAATGAAGGACATCCAATGTCTCCGATGCAAAGGATTTGAGCACATACAAAGGGACTGTCCAAGCAAGCGTGTGCTGATCGTACGAGAAAATGGTGAGTATTCATCAGCTAGTGATTTAGATGATGAAACATATGCCATGCTTGCTGCCCAAGATGCAGGAAATAATAATGATGATGAAGAACACATTGGGGCTGAACATGCTGAACACTACGAGAGTCTTGTTGTAAGGCGTATCTTGAGTGCACAAATGATTCAAGCTGAACAGAACCAGTGACACAATCTGTTCCAAACAAAGTGTGTAGTTTTGGAACGATCGTGTCGCATTATTATTGATGGAGGAAGCTGCAACAACTTGGCAAGTGCCACCATGGTAGCAAAACTTGGGATGAAAACACTTCCACACCCACATCCCTACTACATCCAATGGTTCAATGATAGTGGTAAGCTTAAGGTAACACGTATGGTCCGAGTGGAATTTACAATTGGTTCATACCATGATTACATTGATTGTGATGTGGTACCTATGCAAGCTTGCTCTATGTTATTTGGTAGACCTTGGCAATTTGATAAGGATACATTGCATCATGGTAAATCAAATCAATATTCTTTCATGCATAATGAGAAGAAGCTTGTTTTGCACCCTATGTCCCCCGATGCTATTTTGAGGGATGAAGTTGCTAGAGCTTGCAAGGAGAAAAATAAGAAATCTGCTCAAAATGACAGTGGTGTTGTGAACGGATCGGTTCAACCTACGAATGACAAATCTAAATCTGCTCATGTTGGAAAAAATGACATAAAATTGAAAAGTGCTTGTTTCCTTGCTTCAAAATCTGATTTACTTGAATTAAATGACGACGCCATGATCTGCTATGTGTTTGTTTGCAAAGAAGCTTTGTTCTCACTTCACAACATACCATCTACTTTGCCTCCTACTGTCACTAATCTTTTGCAGGAATATGCTGATGTGTTCCCACAAGAAGTGCCACACGGGCTACCACCAATCAGAGGTATTGAGCATCAGATTGACCTCATCCCTGGGGCTTCCTTGCCAAATCGAGCGCCATACAGGACCAACCCGGAAGAGACCAAGGAGATTCAGCGACAAGTTTAGGAATTACTCGACAAAGGTTATGTGCGTGAGTCCCTTAGTCCTTGCTCTGTTCCTGTTCTGTTGGTTCCAAAGAAAGATGGATCATGGCGCATGTGTGTAGATTGCCGAGCAATTAATAACATTACCATCAGATATCGTCATCCTATCCCTAGGTTAGATGATATGCTTGATGAACTTAGTGGCTCGATGATTTTCTCTAAAATTGATTTGCGTAGTGGATACCACCAAATTCGCATGAAGCTAGGAGATGAATGGAAAACAGCGTTTAAAACCAAGTTTGGTTTGTATGGGTGGTTGGTCATGCCTTTTGGCCTCACTAATGCACCTAGCACTTTCATGAGATTAATGAATGAAGTTTTACGTGCTTTCATTGGGAGATTTGTGGTAGTTTACTTTGATGACATCTTGATCTATAGCACATCTCTAGAAGAACATCTTGAACATTTACGTGCTGTTTTTAATGCTTTACGCAATGCACGCTTATTTGGTAACATTGACAAGTGCACCTTTTGCACAGATAGAGTCTCTTTTCTTGGTTATGTTGTGACACCACAGGGAATTGAAGTTGATCAAGCCAAGGTGGAGGCAATACACAGTTGGCCGGTTCCTACCACGGTCACGCAAGTCCGAAGCTTTCTCGGGCTTGCTGGATTCTATCGCCGATTTGTGAAGGACTTCAGCACCATAGCAGGCCCACTGCACGAGCTTACAAAGAAGGGTGCTCCGTTCACCTGGGGAAGGCGCAAGAGGTTGCATTTAACACTTTGAAGGATAGGTTAACTCATACACCCCTTCTCCAATTACCAGATTTCAATAAGACTTTTGAATTAGAATGTGATGCTAGTGGTATTGGGTTGGGAGGTGTCTTGTTGCAAGAAGGGAAGCCTATTGCTTATTTTAGTGAGAAACTGAATGGGCCTAGTTTGAACTATTCCACTTATGATAAAGAATTATATGCTCTAGTTCGAACTTTGGAAACATGGCAACATTATTTATGGCCTAAAGAATTTGTTATACATTCTGATCATGAATCTTTGAAGCACATTAGGAGCCAAACCAATCTGAACCGTCGGCATGCCAAGTGGGTAGAATTTATTGAGTCCTTTCCTTATGTCATCAAACATAAGAAAGGAAAAGATAATGTCATTGCAGATGCCTTGTCTCGCCGTTATACTATGTTATCCCAACTTGATTTTAAGATCTTTGGCTTGGAAACAATTAAAGAACAATATGCTTTTGATGATGATTTCAAAGATGTGTTGCTGCAATGTAAAGAAGGAAGAACATGGAACAAGTTTGTTCTCACTGATGGCTTCGTGTTTCGGGCTAACAAATTATGCATTCCAGCTAGTTCTGTGCGTCTGTTACTATTGCAGGAAGCACATGGCGGTGGGTTGATGGGGCACTTTGGTGTGAAGAAGACATAAGACATCCTAGCAAGCCATTTCTATTGGCCAAAGATGAGAAGGGATGTGGAGCGGTTTGTTGCTCGCTGCACCACCTGTCAAAAAGCTAAGTCCCGTCTTAATCCACATGGTTTGTACATGCCTCTCCCTGTTCCTAGTACTCCATGGGAGGATATTTCTATGGACTTTGTTTTAGGACTGCCTAGAACAAAGAAGGGGAGGGATAGTATTTTTGTTGTTGTGGACAGGTTTTCTAAAATGGCACACTTCATACCATGTCACAAAACTGATGATGCTACCCATATTGCTGATTTGTTCTTTCGTGAAGTTGTTCGTTTGCATGGGGTACCAAACACTATTGTGTCAGATCGGGATGCCAAATTTCTTAGTCATTTTTGGAAAACCTTATGGGCTAAATTGGGAACTAAATTACTCTTTTCTACTACTTGTCATCCTCAAACTGATGGACAAACAGAAGTTGTAAACCGTAGTTTATCTACCATGCTTAGGGCTGTTCTGAAACATAATATCAAATTGTGGGAAGAATGTTTGCCTCATATTGAATTTGCTTACAATCGTTCGCTGCATTCGACTACTAAATTATGCCCTTTTGAGATTGTGTATGGTTTTGTCCCTCGTGCTCCCATTGATCTTATGGCCATTCCACCTTCAGAAAAATTGAATTTTGATGCTTCTCGCCGTGCTGAACTGATTCTTAAGATGCATGAGCAAACTAAGGCAAACATTGAGGCCATGAATGCTAAGTATCAACAAGCCGGTAGCAAGGGTAGAAAGCATGTTACTTTTGAACCTGGTGATTTAGTTTGGGTTCATTTGAGAAAGGATAGGTTTCCGGATTTAAGAAAGTCTAAATTACTACCACGAGCTGCTGGACCCTTCAAAGTGCTTCAAAAAATAAATGATAATGCATATAAAATTGAGTTGCCTGCAGATTTCGGGGTTAGTCCCTCTTTTAACATTGCAGATTTGAAACCATACTTGCGTGAGGAGGACACGTTCGAGTCGAGGACGACTCTGTTGCAAGAAGGGGAGGATGATGAGGACATCGCTGCCATTGATACAACCACAACAGCAGCCAACACTTCACCGCTTACACCTAAGCAAGGACCAATGACACGCGCCCGTGCACGTGAACTTAATTATCTGGTGAACTCGTTCCTAGCTGTTCAAGTTAATTATTTTTCCAATGGGGTACTATTAAAGTCTTGTGATGACTTTATTATCCTTAAGTGCTTAGGAACTGAACCAGCTAGGAGTGGAGAAGGCAACAATGCAATAAATATTCGTGCACCCGAAGGGACTCTTGTAACTGCAAAAATCCAAGATTAAATGGAGCATATCTTTCAACTCCCAAGGTTGTTTAATGCAAATAAATACTTGTTGGAAAGGTCTCTTCGTCTGCTTTCCAACGGATCAAGAATCAATGGCAGAGGACAGATGAAACGTCCAGAAACTGCCGAAGAACGCTCGTGACTCCATCCTGAGTTTCTAGTTTTCCCTTTAAAAGCAAGTGGTAGCCACAAAAGAACTCGGGTTTTGTTTGATGTAAGTTAGCTGCTGCTACTTCCTTGTAACGCACGTGTCGGCTAGACCGCCCGATTACTTGAATCAAAACTCCAACTTCTATCACATCCGTGAGTGTTTGCTTGTCATCTTGTTCTTGCTTGTTCTTCGATTGCTTGCAGGTTCAAGGCTGTTCTTGGCACGGACAAGAGCAGCAACAACCGGAGTCGGTGTAACTATCGCTAAGGCGCAGCATCCTTGTGGTTGTTGTAGTCGGGTAGCACAACGTCGATCTCCACCCCCAAATCGTAGTTATCAGAAACGGTGTACCTGTCGCTCAAGGCACCACACCATCTTGGTTGTGGTAGTCAGGCAGCCAACGTCGGCTTCCACCAAATTCACCACCTCCTCCATCTCTCATCGAAAGATCGGGCTCCCCCGTACCCATAGGGGTCTATTACAACCCAAGGTGAGCCACTTGCAAGCGTTTGGCTGCAAGTGCTTTGTGCTCAAGAAGGGATGGCATTTGGACAAGTTTCAGTCTTGTTGCTGGGATGGAGTCTTTCTTGCTTATGCTTTGCATTCTCGAGGCTTCCGTGTTTGGAACCTCGACTCCCAGCAGCTTGTCGAGACTTGTGAGGTTTCTTTTGATGAGTCCTTGCCTTCACTGACTCCGTCTTTTGAGCTTTCTGGAGATGATGAGCTTGGAGAGTCCATCTTCGAGGAAGATGATGACGTTCCAGCTGTTGATGAGGGTGGGCCTTCTGCATAGCCTGCATACCCCACACCTTCTGAGACTTCGACTGAGGATGAGGGCGGACCTCTGATCACTTCTTCCACTTCGATCGAGCCCCCTCAGTCGAGTCTAGATGTGTCAGCTGCTGACTCCGGTGAGGTGACTTCATATCATCTGGGATCCCGAGTAGTTCAGTGTGATCACCTCTCAGAGCTCATCATCGGTGATCTTACTGAGAGAACTTTGCGCTCTTCTGTTGACTCGCTTGCTGTGTTTGCTGAGTCTGCGTTTGTTGTCTCTTTTGAGCCCAGAGACGTTTCTCATGCTCTTTTTGATTCGAATTGGATAAATGCCATGCAAGAAGAGCTTGAGAATTTTTTCCACAATCGAGTTTGGACACTGGTTGAGCTGCCACCCGGATGCAACCCCATAGGCACCAAGTGGGTGTTCAAAAATAAGCAAGGTGAAGATGGGGTTGTGTTGCGCAAAAAAGCTCGACTAGTTGCCCAGGGTTTTTGCCAGAAAGAGGGTATTGACTTTGAGGAGACTTTGCCCCTGTTGTCTGCCTCGAGTCCATTCGTATTCTTTAGCTTTTGCCGCTTCTAAGGGGTTTAAGCTTTTTCAAATGGATGTCAAGAGTGCTTTTCTGAACGGGTACATAGAGGAGGAGGTCTATGTTAGGCAGCCCCTCGGTTTTGAGAACCCTAAGTTTCCTCGACATGTTTTTAAGCTGCAAAAAGCTTTATATGGTCTGAAGCAAGCCCCCAGGGCTTGGTATGACCGGTTGAAGCAATTTTTGTTGGGGAAGGGCTTTGTGATGGGTTCTGTAGACAAAACTCTTTTCTTGCTCAGAGGTGCCTCAGACTTCTTGATTGCTCAGATTTACGTGGACAATATTATTTTTGGTGGTTCTACTGATGCGCTTGTGTCCAAGTTTTCTGAGGAGATGCACAACGAGTTTGAGATGAGCCTCATGGGTGAGCTCAAGTATTTACTAGGGCTCCAGATCAAGTAGACCAAGGACGATATCTTCATCCACCAGAGTAAGTACACGCAGGACATGATGAAGAAATTTGACTTTGGTGGAGAGTTGAAGCCTCAGATGACCCCAGTGGGTATATCTAGGGCCTGGACAAGGACGAGAGCGACGTCAAGGTCAACGAGAGAGTGTATCGAGGGATGATCGGTTCGTTGCTGTACTTGACGGCGACGAGGCCAGACATTCAGTTTGCCGTGGGACTGTGCACGCGCTTTCAGTCTTCACCACACACGTCTCATCGGCAGGCTGTCAAGCGCATTTTCAGGTACCTTACCTATGCGCCCGATCTAGGTCTATTATTCAACATCATGGTCTCTTGATTTATCTGGCTTTTCGGACGCTGACTTTGGTGGGTGCTGGTTGGATCGCAAGTCGACTTCCAGTACTTGCTAGTTTCTTTGTTCTTTTCTTGTCTCTTGGTCTTCTCGAAAGCAATCTGGAGTTGCACTTTCTACCACAGAGGCTGAGTATGTAGCTGCTGCTCACAGTTGGTTTGGATGATTTCCACTTTGCGAGATTTTTGGTTGTTCTTTCCTACCAGAGTTCCTTTGTTCTGTGATAGCACTAGCGCGATTAGTGTAGGGAAAAACTCATGTCTCCATTCAAAAACCAAACATATTGATGTGCGCTTTCACTTTCTAAGGGATCAATATGAGAAAGGTGTCATTGACCTTGTTCATGTTGATACCCATCATCAGTTGGCTGACATTTTCACCAAACCCCTAGATCAGTCTACTTTTGAGCATTTGCGAGGGGATTTGGGTGTTGTGTATCCTTTTTAGGATATTTTGAGTCAGTTTTCTTTCTTTACTCTTTTCTTGAGTCTATTTGTGTGTGTGTTCATATCATGCATATTCACATATCACACTTTGAGCCTGCTTCTGTTATATGATTGATCTGCTTTACTTATTCTAGCTGGTACATGCTTTTGATTACTTGTCGATGATCATGCTTTGCTTCAGTTCACATGATATGTCTGATATCTGTCATATGCATGACTTTTATGCTTTAAAATTGAAAAATGATCACCATTGCTTCTGGTTACTAGCATGTGTAGGCTGAGTGCTTTTGCTATCTTTTACATGCCTGGGAGCTAGTTCCTCACTTAGATACAGATATGCAACTTGGACATCTATATGCTTTAACATGGAAAATGTGCTATAAAAATGATAAAAATAAAAATAAGAAAAATCCATCCCTTTTTATGCATAAGGTGAAAAGATCCAGGTGGGTTTGCTTTGTCGCATTGCATTGTTCACTGCTTACCATAACACTTTGGTATGAACTAGGACAGTGTAATGTCTACCAAGACCAATGTCTTAAGCTTCTGATGGTCCAGTTTCTGGCCTAGGCTTGAGTTGGTCAGTTAGCATAAGGTTTGACATGCAAATAACCCCTGGCAAAAATGAAAAAGGAAAAGAAAAAGCCTGAAATTTAAAAAGGATAACAAGTTTGCTGAAGCACTTTGCTCTGGACAATGCTTATCTTGGTAGATATCAGTTAGCTTTTACATCTCATGCTTTACCTTGCTTGTCGACTAGAAAATGTGGTGATGCTTTTGTTTGCAAAAAATTGAAAATGCGTGCCAATGACTTTCTTTAGATATCATCTGTTGCACTAATCATGCCATGTGTCTTAGACAATATGTCTTTTGCTATACCTGCTAGATGTGGTAATTGCAGTCAATCATATCTGAGAAGCATGTTTTCTACACTCCACCTGCACCCCAGTTGCATTCATCGCATATTTTGAGGGGGAGCTGCATTTTAGGGGGAGTTTGAGTCTGTGTCTTTTAGAGTGCATTTTAGTCTCACTTGATGAGTCCAATTGTCAACAAGGGGGATAAATTTTGGGTTACTTGATCTTTTAGAAGAGTTTAGGGGGAGTTTTGGCTTTCTCTGGGATTTGTTTTAGGGGGAGTTTTTAGTCTCTTTTGCCTTTACTCTTTGGATATCGTTGTTGATAATTCTGAGATTGCAATTATTTTTTAGTCTTTATCTTTGGTTAACCATAATGACAGATTTCTTGCTTTTGTTCGGCTTTTGGTCATTAGGGTTAAACTTTTATTTTATTTTCTTCTTTCTGTCTTCTTGTGTTTTGTTTTTGTGTCTCCACATGTGCTTGTAGGTACTGGAGAGCTGATGAAGAGATGTGTTGACAATGCACTCATCAATGGGGAGATTGAGGAGCCATGTTAAAGAACATGGGCCTCATGGCTCCAGATGTGATGCGTGATTGTCAATGGAAGTCAAATAGGACATGAAGAGAAGAGAAGACCTGCTGTGTCTAGGCCGCATGTGACTCAGGTACACGGGCAGCGAGCGACTATCGGGCAGAGGGGCCGCAAAGTCGGGCTGGCCCAATCCGGGTACATGGGCTAGGAGCAGCAGATGATCCACTAGGCTGTTGACCGGGATTGACTCAGGTACACGGGTGGCGAGCGATTGCTGGGCTGAGGGAGCTATAGAATCGGGTCGGCTCAATCCGGGTACTCGGTGCGAAGACGGTGGACGCTTTGTCAGTTTCGGCGCAAAACTGACCGCTGATCTCGGATCTGACCATTCTGAGGCGAAGCCGTAACCGCTATGAAAGCTCCGCATCAGGACAAGTTATCTTTATTTAGGTTTGTACTATTTTGCCTTTAGGCCCACAGTTTGTCAGTCGAGTCTGTAAAAAACCCTAACGACATTTTGGTCTTTTCCATTTTTATTCCGGTGTCTGTAATAACCCTATGGGTATTTCTGCATTTTCCCATTTATTGGGCTGCCTATAAATAGGCCCCAATACCCTAGGGTTAGGGTTACCCCATTTTTTTGAGAAATCACATTATCATTCAGAAATCCGTGGGTCATTCCTCTCTTGCATTTTCTCCGCCGCCAAACTACTGTTCATCCCATTTCTCAGCCGCCGGTCGTTCTTCCGAAAATCGTCGACGCAAGTTTTTTATTGCTTATTCTTCTTCGCGCAAACATTTCTCCGGCTGGTGTGTTGATTCGTGCCTTGCACGGTGGCCTATGCATGCGAGCACAGCAGCGAAGGCTGCAGGAACATAGGCTAGCTACGCTAGCATCACCGATTGCGTGTGTTGCGCATGATAGCGGTTTCAACAACATGGAGCCGTGCATGTATAGGCTAGGGGTTTTGAACGGCGCACGCTCGAGGGAGTTGTACGGTATCCTGCGTGGAAGCCTCCGAATCTCCTGAAGCAAGCAGCGGTGTGGACGACAGAACTGGCTTCGGCAGGAGGCGCGTGAGCTCTTGGGAAGATCTTGCACGCAAGCCGAGGTACAATACTGTAGCATGTTTTTCCTTCACGTTTTTATTGTCTAGCATCTGCAGTATTTTGATCAGAATATTAGAGCTTGTTAGTTCATTTATTTCAGTATTGTTAGTCATTTAATCTGAGATATATTCAATGCTCGTTTAGTGATTTATTACTTGTTGGATTAGATGTATTAAAATTTGCACTACTCATTAGGCATTAAATCTTACTGTTTATTTTTGAGTGGATTCTTGTTGGTCTTGTATGAGATGAAATGTCAATGAGCCATGGATAGTTTTTATGCGCTAGATATTTTTGCTATGATTTGATGAAAGTTTTGTGGGGATGTCAGTGATGTTGTTAGTTATTTTAGTCTGCCTTTAAGCACTGTGTTGGTGTCTTTTCGTTTAGGACACCGGTCGTTTTTAGGCTAGATTATTTCTAGTACTTGTGATCGATTTTTGCTTCTGCTGATTATCTGTTGAGGTGCGTTGGGTGTTGGGAGAAGGCCATTGATTCGAAAGAATTTTTTAGGCGCCCATTCACCCCCCTCTGGTCGCTACTTTCGGTCCTACACTAGCTCGTTCCCTGAAAAAGTATCTAGGTTACCGATTTTGGGGTGCCCCCCGAGCCCTTCCTGCTTTTGCTGTAGCCTAGCTGGACTAGCCGTGCGAAGCGCATCGAGCCGAAGCCTCCTGCCGGAGGGTCCAGACTCCCAGAAGCCTTCGCTGCCTCGGGGACTCCGGCTCGTGGGCTCCGGCGTGCCATACTCTTCGGTGAGCGGAACACTCCGGTCCTGGGACCTCGGCACGTGGTGGCCTCCGGCAGCCGGAGGGTCCGACCCGGAGGGTGCGCCTGCCCAAAGTTTCTGGCTTCAGCAGTGAGACCAAACATCGGCTTCTCCTACACAGAAAATTTTCCTTTCCTGACTTGGTAACTAGATGCTTGCTAAGCCAAATCATTTGCAACCGAATTGGCCTCTCTCGACACATGAAAAATTTTAATGTCATCAAACATAGCAACTATGTCCAGGCACTTATCCAAGTAGCTGTTTAGCAAGCCATTAAAACATTGAGCACTCTTAGCCACTTGTTGTACCACTAACAGGGAATCACCATGTGCGTGGATATGTTTAACACCCATGGAATCTAACAATTCAAGCCCTAGCAGTAAAGCCTCATATTCTGCTTGGTTATTAGTAGAAGGAAACTCTAGACGAGTCCGAGGTCTCAAAGTGCATTCCACTAGGTGATATGAGAACCACTCCAATACCTTGGCCATTTTTGCAAGTTGAACCATCAAAGTAAAGTTTCCACAGTATTACCTCAATCAAAGCAACATTGTCACTCCAACTGATGTCTATGTGGTGATCAACTATAAAGTTTGCTATGATCTGGCCTTTCATAGCTCTTAGGGGTTCATAGGACAAATCATACTCGATCAAAGCATAAACCCACTTTCCGATTCTTCCACTTAGAATCGACTTTTGCAACATGTGTTTTATAAAATCGGTTTGTCAAATGACAACACATATAGTAGGGAGAAGATAGTGTCAGCAATTTGGTGCATGCATAGTAAAGTGATAAACACAAACATTCCACAAACACGTACCTGGTCTCCGCATCCAATAGGCGGTGGCTCAAGAACGTGATGATGTACTCTTTTCCTTCTACCTCCTGGGTTAACACAACCCCGATCACACTATCTTCAGCAGCGATGTATAGCCAAAATAGAATCCCGGCTTTGGGTGCTCTCACCATGGGCGGTGATGACAAGCACTCCTTGATTTTCTCAAAGGCACTTTGCTAGCTTGCCCCCCAAGTGAACTCGGCCTCGTTCTTTAGCCGGAGTATGGGGACAAAGGCATCAATCTTGCCAGACAAGTTAGATATAAAGCGACACAAATAATTCATCTTGCTTAGCAACTTTTGCACATCGTTTTTGCATGTCGGTGCCGTAACGTTTCTAATTTTCTCAAGCCTCTTAGGATCAATCTCTATGCCTCTTTCATGAATCATGAAACCTAAGAACTTACCCGCTGACACGCCAAAAGCACATTTGAGTGGGTTCATTTTTAAGCCATACTGTTGCATCCTATCAAAAGCAGCATTCAAATCGGCCAAATGGTTTCCCATAGCGTCCGATTTGACTACAACGTCATCAATATAAACTTCTAACATAACTCCTAGCAAGTCCTGAAAGATTAAGTTCATAGCACGCTGATATGTGGCGCCAGCATTTTTCAAACCAAAAGTCCTGATGACCCACTCGAATAAACCGACAAACCCAAGGCATTGAAAGGCGGTCTTGTAGACGTCCTCTTCGACCATAAAGATTTGGTTATAACCCGCATTGCCATAAAGAAAACTTAGTACCTTGTGCCCTAAAGTATCGTTGATTAGCATGTCGGCTATCGGCATCGGATACTCGTCCTTCGGAGTGGCCTTGTTCAGATCCCTGAAATCAATACATACTCGTATCTTGTCGCTCCCTTTCTTTTCTACAGGCACAATGTTAGCGACCCATTCTGCGTACCTGCATGGCCTAATAAATCTAGCTTTGAGTAGTCACTCTACTTCTTCTTTAACCCGGTCATAGACGGCTGAATTAAAGCGATGAGGAGGCTATTTATAAGGCCTAAATCCGTACTTGATAGGTAGCCGATGCTCCACGAGCTCGCGGCTTAGTCCCGACATCTCGCTATACTCCCATGCGAAACAATCGACATACGACCGAAGCAACTTTATCACTTCGACCTTTTTATCACACTGTAAATTTTGGTTTACAAAAGTCAGCCTTGGGATGCTACCATCGCCTATGTCAACTTCTTCTAAGGGATCAGCCGACAT
This sequence comes from Zizania palustris, assembly GCA_019279435.1. Lineage (NCBI taxonomy): Eukaryota > Viridiplantae > Streptophyta > Magnoliopsida > Poales > Poaceae > Zizania > Zizania palustris. Next base: position 16,267,419 of record JAAALK010000288.1, read on the forward strand.
GAAACCTTGTCCTAATTTCTCTACTTCGCTAAAGTCCTCGATGGCCTCGGCAATACCGTCTTTATCAGACCGATACTGCTCTACACGAGACTTTAGCCAATCCTGATTACACTTGCTAGACATGACTACTAATACAAAAACAACCGTGCTACACCAGCCAGCTTTATAGACACTGGTACAAAACGTCCTCGGACACGCTAACAAAATCGTAATCCCAAAAGATCTCTACCTGACAGACACTCTACTTTGTTGTGAATTACATCAACTGATACATCGGCCAATGCCACTTGGGCCGAAGTATCTGCGGGAATGACTTCTACTTCATCGCCGTCCCACTGAATTAGGCACTGGTGCAGAGTAGAAGGAACGCAACAATTCACGTGAATCCAGTCGCGCCCAAGCAGCACGCTGTAGTTACCTTGTATATCGACGACGAAAAATGATGTTGGCAATGTCTTGTTGCCCACTGTCAACTCCATGGAGAGCATGCCCTTGGCCTCGGAACTCTCGTTGTTGAAGCCGTTGAGCATCAAGTTGGTCTTCTTCAGATCATCCTCATTCCTGCCAAGTTTCTTCAATAGCGAGTAAGGCATTAGGTTAACAGTGGCGCCACCGTCGACAAGCATCTAGGAAATCGACTTTCCGTCAATGTGACCTCTAACGTAGAGAGGCTTCAGATGGCGAGCCGAGTCCTTGGGCTTCTCAAAAATAGCATTGTGTGGGCCGAGGTTTAGCTGAGCGACCTCGGCCTCGTCCTACGACAGGGCAAAATCGGTGGGCAGCGTGACGACGTTGATGTCCATCACCTGGGGTGCGGGCCCCTTGGAGACAGGCGAGTAGTCATCGTCGAGCATGTCATCGTCGTCACTTGGACTAGGAGCCGGGTTGATCATCTCAACCGGCTTCATCCTCCATACCTGTCTTGTAGTTGGTCGAGGGCGGATTTCCTCAAAAATAGTGTCGCGCTCATCCTCGGCTTTATTCTTGCGCATCTCATGTGCCCGTAGTCATTGCAGACGTCTCTTTTGTGATTTGGACATGCCTGGAGGTGCCCAAGATGGTTGTGACTTGGTGCCAAGTGCTACTGCCTAGTTCCTGTCAACTCTAGCTGAAGTGGTACTGCCCCCTTCGGCCTCGTGCACTCTATATTTGGAGGGGCCTTCGTTGCGCACCCTAGCAATCGGACCGGCCTTGTTCGGTCGATCGAACCAGGCTTCGGTGCAGGCTCCAGCCGAAGCAAGGGGCTTACCTCCATCAGACTTCGACGATAAGGCCTTTAGGATTGGGACTTCCTGAGACCCTACTCTGACTGTGATAGCTTCGGACTCCCTGTCTTTGGCCTCCTCACGCCTACACTCTTCAACTTCACCCTGCACGGTCCGATTCGGAGGTACCACAGACAGCCTGTGGACGATGCCTCCCTCCGCTGCGTTTGTTTGTCCCTGCCATTCATAATACTCCGAAGGAAAACAAGGCACATCGTTAAGTTGTGGAGGGTACTCCGGCCGTGATATGTACGGAGCCCGCGAAGTTCCCACCTAGTTGTACGGCGGAGGCATCGACGGCTCCAGTGGCCTTGCCCACTGTGAGCCGAACCCATTACCCGGAGGGGGGTTCAGTAGAGTCGACGGTGTCTCGGACCATATCAGTGAGGGGTCTAGCCAGGCCGGAGGTACGTTCGGCCAGTGCGGGCCGAAGCCTCCGGTTGGAGGGTTCGCCTAGAGTGGTGCGGGGTTCAGCCATTGAGGGCCGAATTCACTCCACATGAGGTTCGACCACTGGGGTCCGAAGCTACCGTACGGGGGGCTCGGCCCATTGAGGTCTGAAGCCATCGTACGGTGTGTCAGGCCACTGTGGCCCGAAGTCATCATGAGGAAGGCTCGGCCCCTGTGGTCCGAAGCCACCCTCCGAACACCTTTTGCCCCTCAGCTGACTTAGCTTCTTAGCAGCGGGGGCCTGCTTCCTTGGCTTTTCTCTGATGCTTGTTCAACAGCATCTTGTATGTTACCCTCGGCCTCTTGTGAGCCTTAGCCGAAGGGATGTTAATGTTCTGTTTCCACACTCCCACCTCAGGGTTCTTTGGTATGAGTGTGTGTGTACGTGGCTCTCCAACAATTACATCCTTCCCTTTAGTCGACTCATCCTGTTCTGGTCGAATCAATACCTTCTTCTCGCCGAGGTCGACGACGTTGACAGGGAAAGGATCTTTGTCCATTTTCATCTTTGGATTGTGGTCTATTTTCAATCGTCCTTCTTCTATGGCCGATTAAACCTACCATCAAAAAACATTGCAGTCGTTAGTATTATGTGAATGTGAATCATGCCACTTACAGTATGGATGTTTCTTCAACTCGTCGGCAGAGGGAATGACTTGACCTTTAGGCAACCTAAGAAGCTGGTTCTTTAAGAGAAAATCAAATATTTTATCACACTTGGTTATATCGAATGAGTACTTGACCTCACTAGGCCGACTTTTCATGGGAGACGGCCATAATTCAGAACAAGTGATAGGTTTACTCTTAGTGTTCCAAACCCATTCGACTGCGTACATATCGGCCGAATCCTCCTCTTCTGACTCCTCCTCGTCGGAGCGTTCCATGACATGGATTTTAGCCCTAGGCTTGTTAAATGTTTTAATAAACTTTTTATCTTTGGCTCGGCCTTCCTAGACCAGAGCCTGCTGCAAGACTTGGCTAACCTCTAAAAAGTTCTGGTTGTCTAATCTTTCTTTAATCTCGGAACACAACCCATTAAAAGCTAGTTCCGCCAAGTCTCTTTCTGAAATGCTAAGGCTGAAACATCGGTTTCTAGTATCCCTCAAATGCTTGATGTACTCAGAGGCGTTCTCGTTAGATTTCTACCTAATCGATGTCAAGTGTGAACGCCTAAGTTCCGTCTCACTTGTGTAAAATTAGTCATGGAATTTTCGCTCTAAATCATCCCACGTCTGAACGGAGTTCAGCGGGAGCGCTGAAAACAAGTGAAAGCGGTGCCGGATAGCGAGAGAGAAAATAGTCTAATTTTTGGAGCATCTATCCCGCTAGCTTCTCCACACTGTGCTAAAAATTGACTCACATGCTCTAGTGTGGTTTTGCTACCCTCACCGTCAAACTTACTGAATTCGGGGATTTTATAGCCACGGGGGTAGGGTATTGTATCGAAGTGGTCGGGATATGGCTTACGGTAAACCCTAACCCGGCCCTTAGGCACAAAGCCGGAGCATCCCCTAAATAGTGTGCGGATCTGCTCCTCTAGGTCATCTTGGCCTACTGCCTGCGCACGTCTCTCGTGCGGGGGCGCGACACGTGGCGGGATGTCGGCGTGTCGGCCATAGGCCTCTTCCTTACGTGCTAGATGTACGACGTGCTCGGGCCCAGGTGTTTGTGCCTGTGGCGTGGGCAGGGCTGGTACCGGTGCAGGTGGTGGTGGTGCGTGGTACGCAGTGCTAGTTTGGCCGTAAGCATAATGACTAGTCTCTGCCATAGGTGTTGAGGCCGGAGACGTAATGGTCTTGCCAGTGTTACCATCAGTTCTGCTGTACACATGATTTATCAGAGGTACACTAGCGATAGGGACTGGTGGTACGGCCTCAGTAAAGCCAAACCTTCTAAGAGTTGCCTCTACTTGGGAGCTAATTGCTGAATCTAAACAGTTGGCTAGCGAAGTGCTAACGGCCTGATCTACTGATGCGGCTATTTTTTGCTCAATCTCTAAAGAAGATAAACGAGGCGATACGGGTGTTACCTGGATCCGAGCAAGGTTGGGGGCGATGATGTTGCACTTGGTGAAGCCTGCGCGTGTTTTGACGTAGCCCCCAAGCATCATGTCTTGGAGCGCCTTCAATTTTGCCTTGATCTCTGCTCGGTCTTCTATGGGAATATCTTCAAGAGTAGGTTTTAGGATGTTGCGGTTGTCAATATCCGTGCCTCCTATAGTGTCCATCGATGGTGTAGACGTAGTAGTCATTGTAGATGTATCGATGGCCGATGTAGACGTACCCATCATGTTGGCATAGCTTTTCCCCAGCGGAGTCGCCAAAAAGTGTGTTGACACGAAAACATGCCCCCGCACTTGGGTTAGTTCGATGATCCAAAAGTGCGCAGATACTTAGGGACAGGCCTAAGCGTAACACAGCACCGACGTCGCATTCCGACTACCCTTAGCCGTGGTAAGAGGGGGGAGTCGCCAGACAATCAAATCACACAAAATAATCCAATTAGCCGAAAGAAATATATTGAATAGAGTAAAACAGCAAAGCAGTCGGAGCCTATCTACTTCGAAGTATAGTGCGAAGGGGGTCACCGAAGTATACCTTCGCTGTCTGATGCGAAGTGTCCCACCGAAGGGTACCTTCGGCGTTCGGACTAATCTGGTCGAAGATGAACTCCGAACGGATCTAGACGCGACAATCACCTCCAAACAGCGGGGTTCGGCGCGAAGTCTCTGATACAGTAAGATACAGAATAAAGACTCGAGCGCAATGCACGAGCATGACTTCGTCCGGGGCGGAGTACGAGCGTGATGAAGCCTGTCATGACGAAGTATGTTGGCGAAGCGTGCGGTCGAAGCAGCAGTCTCGCCGAAGGGGTGTTCTAGCAACCTTCGAAACCGATCTCTCAGTTACGGTCCGACGAAGTAGCTCCGAACGTGGAAACCTGCAACAAAGTGGATTCGAAGTACTAATTCGGCCCGAGGACCGAATTCTGCAAGTGTTGCACTAGTGGTGAAGGTAGCAATCTGTTACGCAGATTAGCAGATACTTCACAGGCGAAGTAACAAGGCGATAACAATCTATTACATAGATTAATGGATACTTCACAAGCGAAGTAACAAGGATTACCACTGTTCCGAAGTGGCCGTCGGAGGGCTTCCAGGCAAACCTACGAAGAGTACAGAAAGGTAAAGATAAAGTAAATGCGATCAAAGCTAGGGCTTTGTGGTAGGTTTGTGTTGGGGGGGCTTCTGAATTGTCTTCGCCTCTATATTTATAGGGGCTAGACCTCTGATCTAATCTGCTATAATTCGACTGAATATAGATAACAAACTTAGCCGGAATCGTGCCCAACTCTATCTCTACCGAAGTCGGCATTCGGCCAGGCCCGTCGAAGCCCGCTCCTCGGGCCGAAGCTTCGGCGGTGTGGGCCTTCGAAGGCTATGGGCTGGCTAGAAGCTTTCAGAGCCCATAGCCCAATGGTCATTCGGCCCTGTAGGGCATCGGCCTAACCCGGGACGTGTGTATTTTTGGCCCAAATTACCAAAATTGATATTTTGACAATCTTAACCATTGATGCCATTTTTTTCTATCAACAACTTCATCGGCCAGATTCATCCTCCATCCTCAAAAGGGCATCGGTTCGTGTTGATGGCAACAGATTATTTCACCAAGTGGAACGAATCCGTGCCTCTCAAGAACATGACTCACAATGAGGTAACTGATTTCATCTTGAAGCATATTATACATAGATCCGGTATTCCCCAAACTCCCACTACAGATCAGGGTACTTCATTTATTGCGAAAGAAGTGAGGGACTTTGCCGAATTCTATGGTATTAAGTTGATAAACTCTTCACCATACTATGTTCAGGCCAATGGTCAGACCGAGTCTATTACTAAACTATAATTAAGCTCATTAAGAAGAAAATTGAATAGTTCCCTAAAAGGTGGCATGAAGTGCTTTCTGAGGCATTATGGGCTTGTAGAGTTGCAAGGCATGGTGCTACCAAAGTTAGTCCATATGAGTTAGTATATGGAAAAGAAGTTGTTCTACTAGTGGAGGTAGATCTTGGCTCGTTAAGGTTTCTTAAGCAAGATGGCTTATCGGTCGACGGATATGAAACTCTTTTGAAGGATAATTTGGAAGAGGTGACCGATAAGAGGTTTTGAGGGCTCTAGAGGCTATATAAAAAGATAAGAGGAGAGTGGCTAGATCCTACAACAAAAGAGTCAAAGAAAAATCATTTCAAGTTGGTCACTTGGTTTGGAAGATGGTTTTGCCCTTAGGCACTAAAAGCCCCAAGTTTGGTAAATGGTCGCCCAGTTGGGCAGGTCCTTTTAAAATAATTGAAATCGCTCCAGACAATGCATATTTGTTAGAGTCTCTACAAGGAGAGTGATTTCGAAGAGCTTTAAATGACAGGTATTTGAAAAGGTATTTCCCAAGTGTGTGGCAAAGTGCTTGAGGTGTCGAAAGGTCGATATGGGGTATATCATCCTTAGCCTGTTGTGCTTTTAGCTCACTAAGTTTTCTAAAAGGAAGGGGGCATGCGTTGATAGCAAAAAATGGCATTAGTGGTTGAAATTGTCAAAGTATCAATTTTGGAAATTTTGGGTCAAAAATATGCAATTCTTAGCACAGGCCGGAGCCCTAAAGTGCGGAAGGCCCATACGCATGGGGCCTCAGTTGCCTTTCAGCGGCCTGCTTCGCAGGTTAACTTCGGCCCGAAGGGCCCCTTTGGCGGCCTACTTTGCTGAAGCTTAGGCCCGAAGGGCCTACTTCGGCAGGCCTACCGAAGGCCCACTTCGGGTAGGCTTCGGGTGTGAATATGATAAGGATTCAGGTTATTTTTATCTCTAACAAAATCCCATCTTGATTAGACCGAACTCTTAGAAGATTAGGGATAGAGTTGTAGCCAGGTGCGTCAAGTCTAGCCCCTATAAATATAGGGGTGAGGTCGGTTCATATGCCCCCAAACACAGATCAATCACAAAGTCCTAGCTTTGAACCGTTGTAGGACCGAAAGTAGCGACCAGAGGGGGGGTGAATGGGCGCCTTTAAAATTCTTTCGAATCAATGGCCTGTTCCCAATACCCAACGCACCTCAAAATACTAAACAACAGAAAATAAACCGATAGCCTAAGTCTAAAGGTATCTAGCCTAGAAGCAGCTGATGACAAATAGAGAACTATCAAGACAGTGCAACTAGGCAGATAGACAAAGTATGTCAGGCCAAAACTTCTCAATAAAATGATCTAAGTATACATAAAGTGAGATGAGAAGTTACTGTTCAGATTTTCTCCTGTTCGGTAATCGGCGAAGCCTGCTTCGCCTGTCGAGGTATGCTTCGGAGATGTTTGTCGAAGCCTGCTTCGGAGATGGTTGTCGAGGCCTGCTTCGGAGATCAGCCACGAAGTCAGCCGAAGGCTGTTGTGTGAGTGTCGAAGGTGGGATGTCTATCCTAGTTCGAGTAACAAAGTGCGAAGTACGTCAAAGTCGAAGCCTGCTTCGAAGTATGTACTTCGACGGCAAGGCTTCGAACACAGCTTCGAACCAAGTGCTTCGAAGCTAAACCTTCGAACAGAAAAACTTCGAACGCAACACACAGACGGACGACCTTCGAACAAGGAAGCGAAGCCTGTCACACAACAGAAAGACCAAATTCAAAGCCTATACTCTACCTTCGAAAGGAGCAAGCTTCGAAAAGAGAAGCGAAGGCTGACACGCGACAAAGAAACCAAAGCGAAGCCTAACAGAACGACAAGCTTCGAAGCCAACTTCGAAACCTATCAAAGTGTGGACTTCGAAGAGCTCGAGGCGGAGTACCTTCGCACCATCGTTCGAAGTATGCGACGTTGTCCGTAAAAATTACTTCGCAGCTAGCAACTCAGGACACAAAATGAAGTTCGAAGTTCCAACGAAGCCTTCAAGTATGTCAGATCGAAGCCTGCCTCACGAAGCTGAGGGGCTTCGAACAGAGAGGATGGCTTCGCCAGAAAACAGACAGAAAAGTTGCTAGGGCCTGTCAACTTCGATCAAAAAGCTGCACAGTAGAAATCAAAAAGCTGGCACAGAGTACTGTAGCTACAGTATAGTAGTACTACTTGCAACAGCAAGAACTAGTACTACTTGCATGAAGAACACATGCAACAGAAGCTACCGAAGCCTCAAAATCAATGGAAAAAACTTGCTGTTTGAATGAAATGAAGCCATTAAAACTCTGCAGATGCTGCACACGATTTGAGAATAGAAGCTTCACTGCAACAATAAATGCCAAGCAAGAAAAATAGGGGCAAAAATTGCCTGGCGGCGCAAGCAAGAGCAGGTGAGGAGAGAGGCAAACAAGAGACAAAATGACCCAAAGGAGTAGTATTGATTTCAGCCAAAAGGGGTAGTCCAAACCCTAGGGATTGGGGTCCTATTTATAGGCTCCCAACACTAGGAATATTCCACCTGCCCCTTAGGGTTTTTACAGACGCAAGAATAAACGAAAAGACTCTACTGCCCTTAGGTATTTTTACAGACACGACTGAATGACTGTGGGCCTAGAGATACAGATGACTTATCCGGAAGCTAAGATTTCGTAGCGACTACGGCTTCTCTTCTGGACAGTCGAATACAAGATCGACGACCGTCAGTTTTGCGCCGAAACTAACAAAGCCTCCACCGACTTTGCACCAGGTACCCGGATTGGGCCGGCCCGATTCCGCAGCTCTCTTAGCCCGGCAATCACTCACCGCCCGTGTACCTGAGTCAACCCTGGTCAACAGCCCAGTGGGTCTTCTTCTGCTTCTGGCTCATGCACCCGGATTGGGCCAGCCTGACTTCGCAGCCTCCTGTGCCCGACAGTCGCTCGCTGCCCGTGTACCTGAGTCACACGCGGCCCATGAAACAGCAGATCTCTTCTTCTTCTGTCCTCTTTGACTATCGTTGACAATGACTCATCACTTCTGGAGCCATGAGGCCCACGCTATTCAGCATGGCTCCTCAACCGTACCTTTACTTTCATTACTTTCTACATTAGATAAGTACACCTTCGTGGGTTTGCGCTGGAAGCCCTCTGTCGGCCACGCTGTAATTGTGGTAAGCCTTGTTGGTTCGCTTGTTAACCATCCGTTAATCTATGTAACAGATTGCTACCTTTCGTTCTATCTATTTTCCTACTACCATACTTGGTAATTTGGTCTCCAGGCCGAATTGGCACTTGATCTTCATTTTGCTACAGGATTCACGTTCGGAGCCCCTTCGCCGAAGGTTTCTGGAGCTAGGAAGCTAGTTTCGGAGGCTACCGGAGCAACCTTCGGCAGGTCGCTCCATCTGTCCGTGCCGGATCTATCACACTGTTGTCGATCTGGTCAAGTCCCGCGCGTCGGAGCCACTTCGCATCTGGGTCGCTTCGTGACGGAGTCATGCCAGAACGTTCCGCATCGGACTTCATCGCACCAGAACTCTCCACATCGTACTTCGTCGCGCCAGAACACTCCGTGGTCATGCTAGAGGCTTCGCGCCGAACCTGGTCGTTCAGAGGCGATTTTGCATTGTAATCTGTACGTAGCCTATCTTTGGTAAAATAAATATTTCACACCAGATGCCGAAGGACCCCCTTCGGTGTCCCTTCGCACGGTAACACTTCGAACCAATCAGGCTTCGTTCGGCCGATTGGTTTATTTTATCTATATATTTCGGCTAATTGGATTATTTTGTGCAATCTGATTACCTGATGACTCCACCCCTTTGCCACTATTAAGGGTAGTCGGAACATGACATCAGTGCTGTGTTACTCTTAGGCTTGTCCCTAAGTATCCACACCCTTTTGGATCGTCGAACCGACCCAAGTGAGGGGGCACGTTTTCGTGTCAACAATACCAATAAACAATTCCATCATGTACTCATAGGGCTATCATCAAACTCTTCATATCCATCAACTTCAATCCTTTCATCACATCCTTTTCTATTGTATTTATCCACAACCTTTCCATTGGCACGTCCAAATCTAGTTTGTTTGTTGAGCCACAACCAAAACTGATATAGCCCCTTAAGTTGACTCCATCTATTTTTCAGTAGTTTTGTAGAGTGTCTCAGACCAATACTAATGTAATATTTCTCAGCTATATTCTTGAACCCTCGGTTAGTAATGAAACCATTGTTTGTATTCCCATCCATTTTTTCATCAAGGAAAATATCACAGAAAACATAGGTATTCTCTGAACTCTAATTTGCCTTATCAATTGGCCCACCGATCTAGTAGAGTTTGCATACGATACACGGGTTATTTAAATAACAACATGAACATCAAGTTAGAAGCATTGCAACCATATCAACGTATGCCATTACAAAAGTATGCAATGCTGCAACTAATATCAATCAGAACAACTATGGATAAAACACAAACTAGTTTATGAGTTTATCTCAACCAACTAATATGGTATTTACATGATAGAACAGATGTCAGGAATATGATCTCGGGTTTCCTCCCGAGGACATTCCGTGCTGACTGCCCAATGGTCGGCTTTCTCCAGAAGACTGGTGGCCAAGGGCCTCAAGTTCCCGAGTCCTGCACTCAGGGGGCAGTCTCCTGACCACTGGCATTCTAACAGTTATCTTTAAAGGCTAGGCCCTCATCAATTTCCATGAAGACCATCATCAAGTGTAGCGGTTATTTTTAACGGTCATTGCCCACTAACCGACTGTTCTCTTAGTCATTAGTGGGGTCCTTTATTTCTGATTTGTAACCCCTGATCCCTCTCATATAAAGGGATCAGAGGGAGCCTCTGAGAGGCACGTTCTCTCTTAGAACCCGTCAACATATGTCTTCTGGTTGGATAATTCCCCCGAAGACTTTGATTGTTTTCTAGGGACATTGCTATGTTCACAAGGCAAAGCTCATCCTCATACATCATACACATAGGACTATGGTTATTATCCTATAGGAGGCCTGAACCTGTCTAAACCCTCAGGTCTTTTCTAAGCCTCGTATTTCGAGGAAACCATTGAGTCAACATCACAACTCCTCGTAAAACCTAACCAAATCTCACTACGGGTACCCCCGTAGTCTATTGTTGTTCATAAGCAACGACAGTTGGCGCGCCAAGTAGGGGAGCAGTCTTGTGAACCACAAACTGATTTGATGGCTATCATTTGCAAAGTTGACACTAAGGTTCTAGCTTGTGTCACGACCGCTTTTGGAAGTCTAACTTTCGCCAGTGATTGCATGAACCAATTGGTTCCAACCATCGCCTCGCTAGGGGCGAAAGCTTCACGTACTCCTATAGTATACCTGCCAATGGCCCGAGCGTCCGAGCGACCCGCTCTGCTTAAGGCATTCCACCAGGGGCCCCAGGTGCCCTAGGTGCCTGAGCAACAAACTCCTCCTAGGATTCATCACCAAGACGTCACCGATTTTCCCTACGACTATGCCATCTTCGCCAACTCTAGAGGGCACACCATCAAACGACGACAATTTTCTATGGTCGCGTCAGAGCGACCCCACTGTCTGACCTCTCTGCTTCGTCAGGCTTCACCTCTGCTCACCGTCATGGCCATCATGGGGGCTGTCTCTAAAGACGAGCCCTCCAATGATGCTAACTCTAGCACTCGCCAACGTGAGCATCTATGGAGGAACACCGCTAGGGCTGATTGCCGAGCGAGAGCTCGAGCAGAGGCCGGAATCTCCTGACAAGGCGAACAAGCCACTACACCGTGGAGTTTGAAGGCCATGATGTGTATCAAACACCCACGACTAACTTGCTCGCCATCCACAGGACGTTGGTTGCACTCCTTGATACACCTAAGATCCAAAGAGCTTGGGCCATGACTCAGGTAGCAGCCGCTCAATTGATCAAACTAGTACCTCCTCGCCAATCTCGGTCGCAAGACCAGAATTCACACTCCTGACCATTCGGACGGTGAGACACGCCCGCCAAAGTGAGCATGAAGGGAGATCCTATGTCGGCAATGCTAGACATATCATCAATGACCAGCTTCATGCGCGTAATGCCATCTCTTGTCACTGCAGAGAACGCGAACATGGTGAGCTTCATCGTTGCGAATAGTACATCCAAAGTCATGGCACAGCAGAGATCACTCGACTCCACTCCGACATCTCATGCCACGATAGCTTCCTCGCCTTCTCTAAGCGCCTCCGATAGGTCGAATGTCCTCGTAACTTTCGCCCGATAGGGATCACACCATACAATTGCAAGACCGACCCATCCCAATGGCTACGACTGTATTATACGGCCATACGTGCAGCCGGAGGAGACCAAGATGTCATGGTCAATTACCTCCCCGTCATGCTTTCAGTGTCGACCGTCAGTTGGCTGGCCTCACTCTTGAAGAACTCTATCAACTCCTATGATAATTTGTGTGAAACCGTTATCGCCAATTATCAAGGAAGTTGGCAAAGGCATGCCTCTCGGCATGACCTGCACTAGATTGACCAAAGAGTAGGATAGTTTATATGAGAGTACATTCGCCGATTCTACAAGCGGCGCAACACCGTCGCCGACATCTCTGACTCTGACGTAATGTCCACCTTTCAAGATGGCTTACGCAAGCCTTTGGAGTTATTTCACCACCTGGTGATGAATGAGTCGACTGACCACGACCACATGATCACCATCACCGAACAATCCGCCAATGTCGTGGATGTCGAGCGAGAGCAGATGCACCTGAACTCTTGGGAATCTGGTAGAGACAAGAAGAAGGATCGTCGTCAATTGCCTGCATGTCAGGATCACAAAAACCCCGAGTCCTCTACTCGGTACAAGACCAAGAATAGGAAGGGCAAAGAAATTATGGTCGCCGACAAAAACACCTGACCACGTGGTTGAGATAACTTGACGCTACAAGAATTGCTCGACAAACCCTGCATTATCCATCCTAACAGCAACCACACCACCCATCGATGTTTTTAGCTGTAGAACTAGATGCTAAAAGAGGTAGAAGGAAATCCCCGACCTAACAAGCGTCTTCGGGATGACAAGAAGAGGAAATCCAATGAGGGCAAGGAGGACATCAGAACTCCACTAGCGGAGAATGACTTCTAGGTGAGGAGCCATGTTGAAGAGCGTGGGTCTCATGGCTCCAGATGTGATGAGTCATTGTCAACGGAAGTCAAAGAGGACACAAAGAGAGGAGAAGACCTGCTGCGTCTGGGTCGCTTGTGACTCAGGTACACGGGAAGCAAGCGACTGTCGGGCAAAGGGGTCGTGAAGTCGGGCTGGCCCAATCCGGGTACATGGGCTAGGAGCAGCAGAGGATCCACTAGGCTGTTGATCAGGATTGACTCAGGTACACGGGCGGTGAGCGATTGCTGGGCTGAGAGAGCTGCGGAATCGGGCCGGCCCAATCCGGGTACCGGTGCAAAGTCGGTGGGCGCTTTGTTAGTTTCGGCGCAAAACTGACGACCGTTGATCTCAGATCGGACCGTTCTGAGGCGAAGCCGTAGTTGCTACGAAAGCTCCGCTTCAGGATAAGTCATATGTAAATAGGAGTTTACTATTTTGTCCTTAGGCCCACAATTAGTCAGTCGAGTTTGTAAAAATATCCTAAGGGCAGTTTGGTCTTTTCCATTTTATTTCAGCGTCTGTAAAAACCCTAAGAATCTTTTGGTATATTCCTAGGCTATTGGGCTGCCTATAAATAGGGCCCCAATCCCTAGGGTTAGGGTTACCCTTTATGAAATCACTTTTCTAATACAAGCAGATTGGGTCATTTTTCTCAGTTCCTTTTGTTTGCGCCGCGGGGAAGGTTTCTTCTCCGTTGCTGTTCATCACGTGCTTGCTTTGTCTGATTTCTCAGGTTCTGTTATTTATTGTTCAGTCTTTATTCGCCAAGCTGTTGGAGTTATTGCCTTGTTGCCTCTTTTTGCGCGTCATGGATATTTTTCTGATCTGAGTTCTTGAGTTTGCCGCAGAGATGTTGTTTCACTTGAATCGATCGAAATCTCTTTGTTTGCAGTGCTAATTTCTTATCAACAGGATTCACTCACGCTGGTTGGTTTTTATTTAACTCAATAGCCTGCAGTCTAGGCATTCAGAAAGTATTTTATGCAGCAGCTCCAAGAAGCATCTTCTAGCCATGCAGGCTAGAGATCAGCCTACCTACAGCTAGCTTCCAGAGAAGAAATTTTTCTCTCAACGTGTTAATTCCTGTACCTGAACCGTCTTTCATAGGCTTTTTCCTAGCCTATTCAGTCGTACTTGGCTTTCTGTTCGAAAGTAAGCAGAAATGTCTTGTTCCCAGCAAAGTATTAATGATTCTCTCTTTCTCCGCACAGTTGCTTCTGTTTGAGGACTTTGCCAGGCGTTGGCTTTGTAATCGTGCACGCTATCTCACGAAGTCCGCACATTGCTTCTCTGGTGTTTGTACTTGTGGAGTTGTGTGCTGTCACCCGAAAGTAATACAGCTCCGACGCTTCCAGACTTCGAAGCCTCAATGATGCCTAGCTTCGAACTACATACTCCGAAGCCCCACACGCAATTCCTGATTGTGCGCTGTCCAACGCGAAGTACATATTTTCAGACTTGATTTTTCTGCTGGGTTCGTTGTAGACAGGCTTCATTGCTGTCAGTAACTTCAAATTTTCGTTGTGGACTCCGGTTCGAAGTATGGACTGATCAGAGGTCTTTTTCTGACTCACTTCGACCTTCTCGAAGCATACTTCGGTAGGATTCGAAGTTAGTTTTGAAGCTTGTTTCTCTGATTGGTTTGGTTCGAAGTGTGTTGCAGAGTGCTTCTTTTTGCCTGGCATCTTTTCTGTTGTGTGGGTCCCACTACAGTTGTGTTTTCAAAGGCTACGGTTTGGAGTCTGTTTTTGGCTTCGATACTGTAGTTTTTGAAGCAGGCTTCGGCATCTACACACTTCGCTCAACTACTAGACAGGCTTCGTCAACTTCAGGCTTCGCACGTTCACTTTGAACAGGCTTCGTCGAGTACCAAACAGGAGACAGATCTTGAACAGTAAGATTCCTCGTTTCACGTGCATTCATATTAAATCTCTATGATGATCTATTTCTATGAAGCTTGATTTGCTCATGTTTTAAATGCATTGTTAATCTGCCTTTAAGCACTGTGTTAGTGTCTCTTTGTCTAGGACACCGGTCGTTTTTAGGCTAGATTTTTCTTAGGCTTTGTTGATCTGTTTACTGTTCCTTGATAAGTCTGTTGAGGTGCGTTGGGTGTTGGGAGCAGGCCATTGATTCGAAAGAATTTTTTAGGCGCCCATTCACCCCCCTCTGGTCGCTACTTTCGGTCCTACAAGTGGTATCAGAGCCTGGTTAGGGTTTTTCCATACCTTGACCGGTTCTAAACCCCAGTAGTGATCATGACGTCTCCTAGAAAGGTCCCGTCCTTGGAAGCTTATGGTTATAATTATTGGAAGACTCGCATGCGAGCTTATCTCATGAGCCAAAGCTCGGACATCTGGGACATTTGTGTTCACGCTACTTTCACCATATTGCCAGTTGTTGAGCGTAATTCTCCTGATATTATCGCCCAGCATCTGTACAACAACAAAGCGATGAACATTTTGTTTTCTGGTTTAGGTCCCACTGAATTTGAGCGAGTGAGCCATCTCACAACTACTAGAGAGATCTGGGCTACCCTCCAGGCACACCATGAGGGGACAGCCCAGGTCAAGGCTCGACTCTATCAGACCTACCAGCGTGAATACGAGAATTTCACACAGAAGCCGGGTGAATCTGTTGAAGCCTTGTTTGGTCGTTTTCAATTGATCATAAACAAGCTTCGAGCCAACAAGGCTGAGAGAGTTCAGTTAGTCTTAGATCACGAGCAGGCGCTCAAGGTTCTCCATACCTTGAACCCTAAGATCTGGGAGATCAAGGTATCCTCTATCATTGAGAGCACTTCATATGATACCTTGACAATTTCTAAGTTGTTTAGCAAGCTGACCCCTCTTCTGTGAGCTGTGCTGTGTTCTCCTTGATGTCTATCACTGAGGACCATCTCGAGTCGTTAGGAGATGATGACATGTGTCTGTTTAACAACCGGGCGCGTCGTGTCTATGATAAGAGAATGTTCAAAAGACACGGCACAAAATCCGAGTGCTTTGAGTGTGGTGATCCAAGTCACTTCATCGCCGACTGCCCCAAGCGCAATGGTCACAAGAAGAGTACCGGTGGTGGCTTCTACGACTCCGGCAAGCACGACAACTCCTCCTTCACAAAGGGCAAGCCAAAGACCAGATTCTTCAGAAAGGCCCTGAAGGACTACCGGCGTGAGAACAAGAAGCGCGACAAGGCCTTCTTCGCCGAGATGGAGAAAAGCTACTCCAAGCGGTCCACATCTTCTTCCTCTTCATCAAGCTCAAGTGATGAGGAGATCGCGATAAGAAAGGGGAAGGACAAGGATGATCTGGCAGGCCTCTGCTTCATGGCTTTCGGGGACAGGCCGAAGAGCCGCTCACATCGACGCCGAAGATCCCGCAAGAGCTTCTGCTCAATAGCTCTTGGGGATAAGGAAGAAAAGGGCTCCTCCGACGACTCCGACGACGACGACAATGAAAAGGTATCATCTTACGAACGTGAAATTGTTGATTTACTTGAAAGTAATCATCAGGAGTTGAAATATCGGGAAAAAACTGTTTAGAGGGGCTAAGAAGAGGATAGATGAGCTTGATAGTGAGCTTGCTGTGGCCAACGGCAGAATTGAGAGTCTATCTTCTTCCCCTTGCTTGGGTGATAGCAGTGAGTGCCCAAAATGTGAGGTGTTGTTGTGTGACCTGATGACTCTAAAGTCCAGGTACACAGAGTTGATGAGAGGGATGCTTTGGCCACTGAGCTTGAGAGCGCTCAGCTGGAGCTGAAAGATGCTCATGCCACTGTCGTCGTGCCCTGTGTTGATTGCCCATCTCATCTAGCTAAGTTAGCTGAGCTAAAAGCCAAGGGTGATGAACAATTGGGTGATTTGGAGAGAGTTAGAGCTAAGCTGGAGTAGATTAGGATAGAGCTTGAGCCACTGTCAGTTCCACCCACTGTCTGTGAGAACTGCTTGTCTCTTAGATTGGAGTTGATCAAGCTAAAAGCCGAGAAGTCTGTCCAGATTGATAGAGAGTGTGAGACCTATTTGTCTTAGGTGAAGGTACTAGCTTCCTTGAGAGAGGAGCTAGCTGATGTTCAAAATGAGAACTTTTACCTCCGTCAGATCCTGAGTTAGGTGAGTGCTAGAGAGCCACAGCTCGGCATGATGATCCATCAGTTTAAGAAGCAGGATGGGTTTGGGGTAGGCTACACCTACACAAAGGCTGACTTTGAGAGTGCCATTAGCCGGGCAATGGAGTGGAGTAAAATGACTCTTGAACAGAGATACCCCAAGACTCACTCCACTGAGTCTTTCCACGCTAGTCAGCCCAAGGATGGAGTGTTCCAAGAACAGCCCAAAGCTCCACCCAAGAAGCCCATCTGGATTTCAAAGCCCAAACACCTCCGCACTTCTCTTGACTCTCTTCCTGGACCCTCTCACACCAAAGAGTCTACACACAACACCACCAAGCCCAAGAACCCCAGGCCTCAACAACATCCCAAGAAGCCCACCTATCACTATGAGTATTGTCAGAGAGACAAGCATCTTGCGGAGTTTTGCTTCAGGAGGAAGCGGGTTGAGAGAGCAAAGATAGCTCGTGGTGGCCAGGAGCAGTTCTACCAGCAGGGTGGTAGACTGAGAGTTCCTCGACGCGGGGAGAGGCTAGAGGCCAGGCCGCGTCGTGTAGGTGGTGGTAGAGGAGACGATTTTCATGCTTGTGCTCCGGTGGGTAGTGTTCGTTCCGGCAGAGCTCTAGGCCATTTTGGTTACGGTCCTGGACCTCGTGGCCGAGGTTTTAGGCAGAACCGAGGACCGCACTTTGAGTCGCGTTTTGGTCCAAACTCATATGATGATTTCTTCTTTCCATCTTTTGAGCAGATGGCTCAACACTAGTTTAGTTCTTTTGCTAAACCTGGTGCCGGACCATTTGCTCCCCCTTACAACCACTGATTGTGTAAGACCGGGGACTGGAGGACGTTTGGATCATGGACTCAGGATGCTCTCGCCATATGACGGGACATCGCAGATGGTTCTCCAGTCTCTCTCCCCCGAGCTCTAAGGAATACATCACCTTCAGGAACAGCGGTCAGGGGAAGGTACACGACATTGGCTCAATTCGCATCTCAGATCATTTCTCTTTGAAGAACGTTGCTTTGGTTGGAAATTTGAACTTCAATTTGATTTCTGTTTCGCAACTTCTTGAGGATGGTTTGGAGGTCCGTTTTAAGAAGGGTAGTTCTTCTGTGATTGATTCTAGAGGGTCTTTGATTTGCCAGATCTTACCTTTTAGTAAGGTTTTTCGGATTGACTTCTCTAGTTCTTTTGGCCCTTCTCGATGTTTGATTGTTGGATCCTCCTTTGAGCTCTAGAAGTGGCATAGGAGGTTGGGCCATTTGAGTTTTGATCTTCTAGTCAGGTCGAGCTCTATGGACCTCATCCGAGGATTGCGCAAGCTTAAGATTGAGAAGGATCTAGTTTGTCATTCCTGTCGTCACGGGAAAATGGTTGCTGCTT
Source organism: Zizania palustris (assembly GCA_019279435.1). Classification (NCBI taxonomy): domain Eukaryota; kingdom Viridiplantae; phylum Streptophyta; class Magnoliopsida; order Poales; family Poaceae; genus Zizania; species Zizania palustris. The sequence goes on from JAAALK010000288.1 coordinate 16,285,690, forward strand.
CTCACTCACCTGTGACTCAGGTGATGACTTCGTACCTGGGAGAGCTGTTACACATGGACACTATTGGTCCAGCTCGGGTACGCTCAGTCGGTGGGAAATGGTACGCGCTTGTGGTTGTTGATGATTTTTCTCGATTCTCGTGGGTTTTCTTCTTGGAGTCTAAGGATGAGACTTTTCATTTTGTTCATGACCTGATTTTGAAGCTGAAGAATGAGAACAATGGTCGATGAGAGCAATTCGCTCTGACAATGGCTTTGAGTTCAAGAACTCTCAGTTCATCAGCTTCTGTAGTGATCAGGGTCTTGATCATCAGTTTTCTGCTCCTTACACTCCCCCACAGAACGGCGTTGTGGAACGAAAGAACCGTACGCTAGTCGAGATGGCTAGGACGATTCTCGATGAGCACATGACTCCTATGCGTTTTTGGGCTGAAGCCATGAACACGGCTTGCTATTTGGCCAACCGCATTTTTCTTAGAGCTTACCTTGGTAAGACTTCATATGAGTTACGGTTTCGCAGACAGCCCAAGGCGAGCCACTTGCGAGCGTTTGGCTGCAAGTGCTTTGTGCTCAAGAAGGGAGGGCATTTGGACAAGTTTGAGTCTCGTTGCTGGGATGGAGTTTTTCTTGGCTATGCTTTGCATTCTCGAGGCTTCCATGTTTAGAACCTCAACTCCCAGCAGCTTGTCGAGACTTGCGAAGTTTCTTTTGATGAGTCCTTGCCTTCTTTGACTCCTTATTTTGAGCTTTCTGGAGATAGTGAGCTCGGAGAGTCCATCTTCGAGGAAGATGATGATGCTCCAGCTGTTGATGAGGGTGGGCCTTCTGCACAGCCTGCAGAACCCACCCCTTTTGAGACTTCGACTAAGGACGAGGGCGGACCTCTGATCACTTCTTCCACTTCAATCGAGCCCCATCAGTCGAGTCCAGAGGTGCCAGCTGCTGACTCCAGTGAGGTGACTTCAGATCACCAGGGATCCCGAGCAGTTCAGCGTGATCACCCCTCAGAGCTCATCATCGGTGATCTGTCTGAGAGGACTTTGCGATCTTCTGTTGACTCTCTTGCTGTGTTTGCTGAATCTGCTTTTGTTGCATCTTTTTAGCCCAGAGACGTTTCTCATGCTCTTTCTGATTCAAATTGGATTAATGCTATGCAAGAAGAGCTTGAGAATTTTGTCCGCAATCGGGTTTGGACACTGGTTGAGCCGCCACCCGGAAGCAACCCCATAAGCACCAAGTGGGTGTTCAAGAAAAAGCAAGGTGAGGATGGGGTTGTGGTGCACAACAAAGCTCGACTAGTTGCCCAGGGTTTTTGCCAGAAGGATGGTATTGACTTTGAGGAGACTTTTGCCCGTGTTGCCCATCTTGAGTCCATTCGCATTCTTTTAGCTTTTGCTGCTTCGAAGGGTGTTAAGCTTTTTCAAATGGATGTCAAGAGTGCTTTTCTGAACGGGTACATAGAGGAGGAATTCTATGTTAGGCAGCCCCCAGATTTTGAAAACCCAAAGTTTCCTCGACATGTTTTTAAGTTACAGAAAGCTTTATACGGTCTAAAGCAAGCTGTTGGGGGAGATAATCCCGATGACAGTGGGGGACGTGAAGGCCCGTACAGCTCTAAAGGAAGGCTGCGGCTGGAAGACCAGAAGCCCTACACCGGAGGTGCCCAAGCCTCCGATCGAGGGGACCAGAGGCCTTCGGAAGCTCTGAGACGTGCCGGAGGGGTCCTCGGGGAAGAGAGCGACCGGCCGGGTGCCGGAGGCCAAGCCTCGATGGACGGAGGCTCCGAAGGGAAGCCGAGCGTAGAGAAGACCCAGTCAAGATCGTACGGGGAAAGGATCGTGATTGTCTGCACCGTGTCGGGCGGCCTTTGCAGTGCCCGACACGGCGGGTATGCTGTCAGAATCGCGCCTTCTTGTCTGTACTATGTAACACCTACTTTGTCTGTACTACTGACCTAGGTCAGTCTGGGTAGTAGTTGGGGTTTGGAGGTGCCCGGCCATTAGAGTGGGTCACCCTATAAATACCCCCCAACTACTGTTGTAATGGACACAGGATCCAAGAATACAGTTTGCACACAGCATTCAATTACTCCCAACTCCCATCTACTGAGAAAACCTGCTGGGTCGATCCATCATCCCAACAGTTGGCGCCGTCCGTGTGGATCCTAGTTTGAGAAGCTAGCGTCCTCTACATCTAGTCACCAAGATATGTCAGTTTGAAGGAGCGCAAGCACGGTTCCCGTGCGGCGGTCAGCTCGCACCGCCGGAGTTGAACCCACTCCAGTCGCCATTCCTGACCGACCGGTCATCACGCCCATCGGAGCACCTGCCGTGGAGCCAACGTAGGCCCCTGAGGGGACACTGGAAGTTTGGGGTCCCGCCGGCATCCCGGAGCCGGCTTCTGTCAATCCCGCGGGGCTCCAGGAGGGGCCTTTAGAGGTGCACCCTCCAAACGGGCCCCCGGTGGTGGCCCTCCGAACCGACTACATCCGCTCGCAAGACCCGGAGACCGCCTCTGGAGGAAGCGGGAGTCAAGCCGACGCGCTGGATGCCGAGAACGCCAGGCTGAAGGAAGAGTTGGCCCAATGGCGCCAGGAGGTGTCGCTCCGCAACCCGGAGCCCTCCCGCGCTGCAAGGGCCACAACCGTAACCCTGAGCGATGATAAAGATCAAGTGGAGGAAGAAAACGCATCATACGACGAGGAGTCTCCCCTGCACCCCGACCTCCAGAGGGTGCGCTTCGGCTCAAAGTTTCGCGCCGCCAAGCTTCCCAAGTACTCCGGGGACTCCGACCCCGGAGAGTTCTCCCGCTCATATGCCCTAGCGATAGAAGCGTCTAGGGGGAGCCGCGACACCATGGCCAAATGCTTCCCTTTGGCACTCGAAGGGATCGCCCTCCATTGGTTCTGGTCGCTCCGGCCCAGGACCATCCGTTCGTGGGACCAGCTAAGGAAGAAGTTCGTCAACAACTTCCAGGAAACCTTCGTGGCCCCTATGTCCACCGGGAGTCTTTTCCAAGTTAAGCAGCAGCCCGGGGAGACGTTGTGGCAATACTCCCAGCGCTTCGCACACACCAAGGCCCAGATCAAGGGGCTTTCTGCTTCCTCAATCATCGATGCTGCTCGGGAAGGCGTCACCCACCCGGGCCTCCTCGACAAGCTCCATCGGAAGCCTATCTCCTCGGTGGCTCAGCTCATGACGTACTTCGAAGAGTACGTCCGGTCCGAAGAAGGCCAGCTGCGCCGACAGGCGATGATTATTCCCGTCCGAGCCACGAGCACCAAGACGTACGAGGCCTTGTCGGACCTCAACCGCGGAGTCCGCCCTGCTTCAGACTTCCACCGCCAAGACTCCGGCTGACAAGACCCCGCTCCCCGAGACTCTCGGCGGGGTCGGAAGCACCTTCGAGGGGAGGTCCTCAGCATCACCCCTCGGGGCCCCGCCAAGCATCAACACACGTCCGGCGGGGGCCGCTCCACCGGGACCAAGGCTCCGTCGCGGGCGTTCTCCGGAGGGGCCGCACTTTACTGCAGCGTTCACGGCAAAAATCAGAGCCACAACATGCCTGATGCTTTGGATCTGCAGAAACTTCCTCCACCGGACTCCAAACGCTGAAATTCACAGGATTTGATATCCCCACCACCATTGATTTCCATCTAAGTCTTTATCCCTTGTTGGAATCGGTTAAAATATTTGATTTCGATTTGGATTTTAATAACCTTATCGACCCTTAAGCTTTTTTATGATTTAATGATCTTCTACTCTGTATCCACAATATCCACAATCTTCTCTGACCTAGTTGAACTGGTCTTTTTCCTATTGGTTAAGGGTTTCCCTCTTTTCTAATATTCTTTCGAGTGCTTTTGTGTTATCTCACGACTATATGTGACACCGACGGTTCTACACAGCATGCATGCGGTCCAAGATTTGTTGCGCTATCGAACCTAAGCTACATCGTATAGTCCAATGATCACGACTGATCGAGACTCAGAAAAGAATAAAGCAAAAGATTGCATCACATGTAAAATATTTACATTAGATACAAAAAGCATCATGTCTACATTCTTTTTTCAATTAGTAGGTCCAGGAGGATAAATATCAATGTCCGAAATTAGGACATCGACAGTCTCCCTGACTTTAGCATGAATGTGGCCGACGTAGGACTTCTTGACTCTTACCGGCCACCCCGCTCGGATGTAGTCCAATCGAGCTGATGGATACAATGCTCAGACAATCCCGAGCGTATGAGTGGCCACCGTCCTAGCAAAGTCTCGAGTCGTCTCTTGGAGACGCTCGTCTGCCCCTTCTAGTTGGGCGAGTGACTCCTCCACCAATCACGCCAAGTTGCTGAGCTCTCTACCGACCAAATTGATCAATGTCTTGGCACTCGCCTGGTAGCGATCCCACTGTGCCTGAGCACTGGAACAACGCTTCTATAGGTCGGCGAACTAAGTGATGGATATGCCCAAGAAAATTCCGTGTATCGGAAGTTCCGATAGGTAGTATTGGATGTTTTGATTATTTTTGAGACCCGAGTCATAGAGTGAAAATGACATCGAATGTTCCGATGGTTGGATTCGCGATATGAATCAGAAATTCAGATTTGGAATCGAATGTTCTGATTATTTTCTAGACTCGAGTTAGAGAGCAAAAGTTACTTCAGAAGTTCCGATATGGTATCAGAAGTTTTGACGAGCCGGAAGTTCCGATTTTGGAATCAAGAAATTTGTACTAATTGGAAGTTCCGATATATGTATCAGAAGTTCCGAGATGGGCAAAAACAGATTGGATCTGTTTTGTGTCGTACTGAATCGAGAGATTAAAATACCTTGTCAGAAGTTCCGATCCAGTATCAGAATTTCTGACATGAGTAAAACAGATTGGATCTGTTACAACACAAATTGGTTGTAACCGATTTGTGGGTTTTGAGATGTGGACAACTAGGGGCTTTCGACCCTATATAAAGAGAGGAGGAGGAGTTCTTGGAGAATAAGCTTAAGCATAGTTTAGACCTAGCCACCAAAGACTCCTCTCCTCCCTTTCTTGATCTCAATAGTTGAGGTCGAGGTTTTCCCGTCTCTCACGTGTGGTGCTAGCATGCTGTCGTGGGAGGAACTCCATCCCTTTACATGTGGATATAGTGGAAGAATTACCCCAATAGCGAGGAACGGCCGGGACGAAGCGAGGATAGGCAAGGACACGCTTCCGAAACATCTTCTTCCACTGCACCTAGCGAATCTCGTGCTAGAAGGTAACAATCTATGATCTCGCACATGCATGGGTCTTGGGCTTAGGGCGGAAATTTTTGAATTTTCCATCTAGCGTAGCTCCCCTATCCTCTTCAGTGGTATCAGAGTCTACGTGCGTAGTGTTCGATCTAGATCCCTCTTGTATGGAGATACATGGTGGAAAACATATTAGGCATGTTTCTGTCCGTGGAAAATCAGAAGTTCCGATACTGATCGGAAGTTCTGACGGCGGATCGAAAGTTCTGATACTAATCGGATGTTTTGATATTGAATAATGATTCGATACAGAGAGAAATTATTGCTACCTAGGATTTCGATATTGATCGGAAGTTCCGACGGATCAGAAGTTCGATACCAGATCGGAAGTTCTGACCCACCCGTATTGAAATTCGGAGCCTGTTGAGCTAGGTTTTTTAGATCCAGAATCCAGTCACTTGTAGATTCCTCGCCTAACTTTGTTTTGCAGAGAATGTTGTGACTGGCATGGCCTTGTATAAATGTGATGTATGAGATGCATGCGATGTATGTAAATTAAATATGGCCTACGTGTCATGGTTATTTACAGCCCAAGGCTAATGTAAATTTATTACAGCTTGCATGTCGTTTCTACGGTGCTTCGGCCCATGTAACTAGTATAGGCTATGTGAGATAGGCTAATACACTTCATGGAGGCTAGGAGCACACACTCAATAACAAGCACCATGGAGATGGAGATCGTCATGTGAAGAGGGACATGCTATGCCAGAGTTAATATGATTGTTTGTGATGCTTTCTTATGTTCCTGTTATACTATTATTACATGTTTCGTGTGTGCTAGGGACGTTACCGTGCTAGAATAGTTTTCCCTCAAAAAATTAAGTATTGATGCTCTTTCTAATAGATGCACCCACCAAGGATCTTGCTCATCGATAGTGGGTCTGCCAAAGCAGGGGCTATATTTTATCTTGACCAATTGGGGCAGAAGTAGGACTTTTGCACACATAGTGTTGGTTTGTTTAACGGGGCTATCAAAATGGTTTTGGGCCTTGGGGCATAGAGTTTGGCATAGAGCATAGGATGCTTCTCCAATGACAAGAGTCACATACGATGTGATTAGCAAAGTGTTGCTTACCTATGTCACCTAGCTTCTAGTAGCGATGCCAAAGCTCACTAGGAGTTAGAATGAATATGGATCTTGCGCTACTATTAGTCATTAGAGGGAAAGTGACTGGTTTTAAAATAGTGGAACATCTTTTATTGGATAGAAGATAAACATTGCATAGTGCTGAACCTTGCATTTAATCTTTTATAGATCATGGCACCTACTACTCCTTCTATTATGAGCACTCTAGTTTTTAATTTGCGATCTATTATTGAACGTGAGAAATTATATGGAACAAACTTTGAGAATTGTTCTTAAACAAGAGAAAAGGGATTACGTTCTAGAGGAACCTCGCCCCGATGAACTAGGAGGATGCTTCTGCAGTAGACAAGCGTGCTTATGAGAAGCATGCTAGTGATTCCGTGGATGTCAATTGTCTGATGCTTGTCTTCATGTCCTCTGAGTTTTAGAAACAATATGAGGAACGTGATACTTACGATATGATCGTAGGTCTCAAGGGCATGTTTTAGAACTAGGTAAGGGCAGAGAAATACAGTGTGTCTAAGTCTTTATTTGGGAGTAGGCTAGCAGAAGGGAGCCCAGTGAGTCCTCATGTGATCAGAATAATTGGTTACATCGAGACTCTAGAGAGACTAGGTACCCCACTAGATCCATACCTAACTATTGATGTCATTCTCCAGTCGCTCCCACTGAGCTTTGAGTCGTTCATCATGAATTATAACATGGTTAATTGGAGAAGACACTAGCTGAGTTGCATGAGATGCTAAAAACTGCTGAGGAGAGTATCAGGAAATTTCCAAATCATGTGATGATGGTTCATAAGGAGGGAAAAAAGAGAAAGAGGAAGGGAAAGGCTAAGACTATAGATTCGATCACTAGTGCAAAGTCTAAACCGACTACAAAGTCCAAGTTGGGTCCTGTTGTCTCTGATGTGTGCCACCACTGCCACAAGCCTGGGCATTGAAAGCACAATTGCAAGGTGTACCTAAAAGAGCATAAGAACAAGAATGGAAGTGTGACTTCCACTTCAGGTATTAATGTTATTGAAATTAATCTTGCTATTCGTCCAAATGATTCATGGGTATTTGATACCAGATCGATGATTCATACTTGCAAATCTTTGCAGGGGCTAAGCAGAGTAAGAAAGTGTGCAAGTGACGAGCTAGATGTCCACGTCGGGAATGGTGCAAAGATTACAGTGTTGGCTGTCGGCGTTTATTCACTGTCACTACCATCAGGACTAGTTTTGGACTTGAATAATTGTTATTTCATTCCCGCCTTAGGCAGAAACATTATCTCTTCTTCATGTTTAGAGGAAGATGGTTTTGAATTCATAATAAAGAACAAGTGTTGTTCAATATTTTAGAATGTCATGTTCTATGGTGTTTGTCCATTAGTGAAAGGATTATATTCTGAGTCTTGAAGATGCACACGTTTATAACATTAGTAATAAGAAACAACGACTCAATGATTTGAATCCTACCTACGTATAGCATTGTCGTTTGGGTCATATAAATGAGAAGAGTGTGCAAAAGCTCCATAGTGATGGACTTTTGGAGTCATTTGATTTTTAATCATACGACATATGCGAGTCTTGCTTACTTGGCAAAATGACAAAGACGCCTTTCACTAGACAGAGTAAGAGGGCGAGTGAGCTATTGGCCATAGTACATACTGATGTGTGTGGTCCAATGAGTCACACAGCTAGGAATGGTTTTTAGTACTTTATCACTTTTACCGGCGAATTTAGTAGATATGGCTGTCTACTTGATGAGGCATAAGTGGGAATACTTCGAAAAGTTCAAGGAATTCCAAAATGAAGTACAAAATCATACTAACAAGACAATTAAATTTCTACGATCTGATCGTGGTGGTGAATATTTGAGTCATGAGTTTAGTGATCATCTAAAGTAGTGTGGAATTGTTCCATAGCTGACTCTACCCTGGCATGCCCCAATGGAATGGAGTGTTCGAGCGGAGGAACCACACCTTGTTGGACATGGTTCGGTCTATGACGAGTCATGTTGATCTTCCATTATCCTTTTGGGGACTCGCTCTAGAAACCGTAGCTTTCACGATAAATAGAGTTCCATCTAAGTCATTAGAGAAGACGTCATATGAGATGTGGTCTGAGAGCCATCCTAGTTTGTCTTTTCTAAAGATTTGGGGATGTGAGGCATATGTTAAACGTTTGACATCTGACAAGATCACTCCTAAGTATGACAAGTGCTTCTTTGTGGGGTATCCTAGGGAAACCAGAGGATATTATTTCTATAATAGAGAAGAGGGCAAAGTTGTTGTCGCTCAGAATGGTGTATTCCTTGAGAAAGATTTTCTCTCAAATGGATTTAGTGGGAGGATGGTGCATCTCGAAGAGGTTTGAGAGCCACTGGAAAGTGTTCTAGATCCCATCAACTACAACAGGATGTGCAAGGTGTTGCAGAGTCTGTTGTGCATGCGCCAGCCCTATGGAGGTCTGAGATGGTGAGCCATGCGCTGGAGAGGTTCATGTTTTTGACCACCAGGCATCGCGATGTGTTGTTGTTGGACAACGACGAGACCAAGACCTATGCAAAAGTAGAGATGGCACCAGACTCTGAGAAATGGCTTAGAGCTATTAGATCCGAGTTGGAGTCCATGTGAGAAAACCAAGTTTGAAACATGGTTGATCCACCCGATGGTGTAAAAACTATTGAGTGCAAATGGATCTTCTTGAAAAAGATAGATGTTGATGGAAATATTCACATCTATAATGCACGATTGGTGGCGAAAGGTTTCAAACAGATTTAAGGTATTGATTATGATGAAACATTTTCGCCCATCGTAATGCTTAAGTCTATTCGGATTATCCTAGCAATTGCCACATTTTATGATTATGAGATATGACAAATGGATGTCAAGACGGCTTTCCTGAATGGAAACCTACGGGAGGATGTGTACATGACACAACCTGAAGGTCTTGATGGTCCAGGCAATGCTGGGAAGGTTTGTAAGTTGCAGAAGTCCATTTATGGACTAAAGCAAGCTTCTCGGAGTTGGAATCTTCACTTTGATGAGGTAGTCAAAGGGTTTTGCTTCATCAAGAACAAAGAAGATCCTTGTGTTTACAAGAAGGCTTGTGGGAGCTCACTTTTGTTTCTGGTCTTATATGTGGATGACATATAATTGATCAGAAATGACGTTCCTTTGTTGAATGCTATCAAGACTTCACTAAAAAATAGTTTTTCGATGAAGATCTAGGAGAGGCAGCATACATTTTGGGTATAAATATCTATAGAAATAGATCAAAGTGGCTAATTGGATTAAGCCAGTGTTGACACAGAAATGCGCCCCCGTACTTGGGCTGGTTCGATGTCCAAAAATATCGCAACGATACCGACGCCACGTTCCGACTACCCTGGATAGTGACAAGGGATTTGGAGTCGCCAGGCAATCAGATAAATAATTGATATTTTAATCTAATTGGCCAAAAAGTACTAGTAATAATGTAAACAGCAACAAAATGGTCAAAATACCTGGAATCGGCCAATTCGGAGGCCGATTTAGAGTTACAATGAAGGTGGTCCGAAGGGTCCCTAGGGCACCTTTGGCCTCAAGTCCGGTCGGACCGGAGGTACGACTTCGGTGGGACCGGAGGTGCGGAGGGGCCTCGAGAGCATATCCCGAAGGTAGCTGTGAGGCAGGCTCTGGTGGTCTGACCGATGAAGTACTCCCAGTCGGACCGGAGAAGCAGGCTTCGGTGCACGTGGGCTCCGACACGCAGAACTTCGGCGATCAGGGCTTCGACGAAAAGCTTCGGCGTGATGCGTGGACTCCCGGTCAGACCGGCGGGGCGCCTTCGGTCTGACCGACCGTTGCCGAAAATAGCTTGACGAAGGGGGCTCCGGTCAGACCAGCCCTACGCCACTGGTCGGACCAGCGACGACAGATATGATCTGCTAGAGGTCGGATGGCCTAGCAAACAATATCCAATTGCCTCTAAATTTTGCAGAGGTGTTCAGAAAAACAATTACTCTGCAAAAATAATAAGAGATCAAACACAATTCGGCCAAAGGGCCGAATTACCTAGTATGGTGATAAAAACCGATGAAAAGGATAACAATCCGTTACGTGGATTAACGGGAGATTCACAAGCAAACCAACAAGGGTTACCATGATTTCAAACGCGGCAAATGGAGGGCTTTCAAGCAAACCCACGAAGATGCGGAAAGCAAAGAAAACTAAATGTGATTCAAAGCTAGGGCTTTGGATTTCTTGAGATTGGAGGGGGCCCTTGAATCGCCCTTGACCCTAATATTTTTAGGGGGGTGGGCTGGTTATCCCTGGCTAGAGATAGAGTAGGATTCGGCCAAACTATATTAGGATAAGATTTGGGTAAAAATAGTTCGAATCCTCCTTGGATTCATATTCTGAACCCTGGCCAGTCTGACCGAGCCCATGGGTCCGATCTGACCGAACTTGGCCGGTTGGACCGGCCTACTATATCCAGTCAGACCGGCCTTTGCCAAGTTTGACACATTTTTGGTCAAAAATACCATTTTTCAGTATTTGCCTAGTTTGACCATTAATTCCATTGTTTGCTATAAACACATGCCCCCAGCCTTTTAGAAAACTTAGTGAGCTAAAAGCATGACGGGCCTCGGGCGATTCTTTCAATATCGACCTTTTAACACTTTAAACGTTTTGCCACACACTTGGGAAGTACTTTTTCAAATATCTACCATTCAAAGCCCTTCGAAATCACTCTCCTTGTAAAGACTCTAGGACATATGCATTGCCTGGAGCGATTTCGACTACCTTAAAATGTCCTTCCCAACTAGGTGACCATTTACCAAATTTTGAGCTCTTAGTGCCTAATGGTAAAATCATCTTCCACACCAAGTCGTTGATTTGAAATGATTTTCCCTTGACCTTCTTGTTGTAGGCTCTAGCTACTCTTCTTTTATCTTTCTCTATTGCCTCTAGAGCCTTCAACCTCTTATCGGTCACTTCTTCTAAATTATCCTTTAGAAGTGTCTCATATTCGTCGACCGATAAGCCATCTTGCTTAATAAATTTAAGTGAGCCAAGATCCACCTCTACCGGTAGAACGGTTTCTTGTCCACATACTAACTCATATGGACTGACTTTAGTGGCACCATGCCTTGCAACTCTACTAGCCCATAAAGCTTCGGAAAGCACCTCATGCCACCTCTTTGGAAACTCTTCAATCTTCTTCTTGATTAGTTTAATCACAGTTTTGTTAATAGACTCGGCCTGACCATAGGCCTGAGCATAATACGGGGAAGAGTTTACCAATTTGATCCCATAGTATTCGGCAACGTCCCTCACTTCTTTAGCAACAAACGAAGTACCTTGGTCTGTAGTGAGAGTTTGGGGAATGTTGAATCTGTGTATAATGTGTTCAAGATGAAATTAATTACCTCGTTGTGAGTCATGTTCTTGAGCGGCACAGCCTCGGCCCATTTGGTGAAGTAATCTGTTGCCATCAACACGAACCGATGCCCTTTTGAAGACGGAGGATGAATTTGGCCGATGAAGTCTAAGCTCCAGCCTCGGAATGGCCATGGTTTGATAATAGGATTGAGAATCGATGCAGGTGCTAGCTGAATATTACCAAACCTTTGACAAGTCTCACATCCACTATAGTATTTAGAACAATCCTCAGTCATAGTCGGCCAATAAAAACCCGCCCTTTTGAGCATCCAACTCATTTTCGGGACCGACTGGTGGGTACCGCAAAGCCCTTCATGAACTTCTCCTGCAGCAACTCTAGCTTGATCGGAGTCCAAACACTTCAAAAGTACTCCATCGATAGTTCAGCGATACAACACATCGTCAAGCAAAACAAATTTGAACACTTGTCACCGAACCTTCTGATCAACCCTTTGACTCAGATTTCTTAAATATTGGATGATTGGGATCCTCCAATCGTCTTTGCTGATCAAAGGAGCAGTGGCCAAATTCCCCCTAGAATTGGCCTCCACGTTTTCCATTTGGACCTTCCCCCCGAGTGCTAAACCATCCTAGCAACAATCGGTCAGACCGACCATGCTGGCCCGGTTCAACCGGCTATTGCCAGACGCCTGGCATAGGTCGGTATGACCATCCTGACATAGTCAGTCGGACTGGGAATGCAAGGGCGGTCTGACCGTGCTTACAAAGTCGGTTAGACCGACATCAGTACTCCTGGGTGCTACATCGTCTTCAAGCATCTGCTTTTCTCGTGTGCAGAATTTACCTTTCCTAATTTGATAGCTTGATGCTTGTTGAGCCAAGTCATTTGCAAGTGAGTTGGCCTCTCTAGATACATGAGTAATCTCAAAATCATTAAAGGTAGCAATTAGGAATAAACACTTATCCAAGTAGCTATTTAGTAGATCGTTAAAACATTGAGCAAGCTTGGCTATTTGTTGCACAACTAATAAAGAATCACCATATGCACGAACATATTTCACACCCATGGAGTTTAACAACTCAAGACCTAGCAACAGGGCTTCATATTTGGCTTGATTATTAGTTGAATGAAATTCTAAACAGGCCGAGGTTTCAAAGTACATACCACTTGGTGATACGAGCACCACTCCAACACCTCGGCCATTTTTGCAATCCAAACCATCAAAATAAAGTTTCCATGGTAATACTTCAATCAAAGCGACTTCATCGCCCCAATTGACATCTACATGGTGATCTACTATAAAATTAGCAACGACTTGGCCTTTCATAGCTTTCAACGATTCATAAGCCAAATCATATTCAATCAACGCATACGCCAACTTGTCGATTCTACCACTTAGAATCGGCTTCTGCAACATGTATTTTACGACATCCGTTTGGCAAGTGACAACACATGTGTTAGGGAGAAGATTGTGATGCAATTTGGTACATGCATAATAAAGCGATAAACACAAATGCTCCACAAACACGTACCTTGTCTCAGCATCTAGAAGTCGACGACTCAAGAAGGTGATGATGTACTCCTTCCCTTCAATGTCTTGGGTCAACACGGCTCCAATCACATTCTCCTCCGCGGCGATATAAAGCTGAAATGGGATCCCAACCTTTGGCGCCCTCACTACCGGCGACGTTGATAAACACTATTTTATTCTCTCAAAGGTGCGTTGCTGACTTGGCCCTCAAGTGAACTCGGCTTCATTCTTTAGCCGAAGTATCGGGACAAAAGCATCAATTTTGCAAGACAAGTTAGATATAAAGCGTCGCAAATAATTAACCTTGCCTAGCAGTTTTTGCACATATTTCTTACATGCTGGCGCTAAACATCCTCTAATTTTATCAAGCCTCTTAGGATCGATCTCAATGCCTCTTTCATGGATCATGAATCTTAAGAACTTGTTTGCCGACACGCCAAAAGCATACTTGAGTGGGTTAATTTTTAAGCCATACTAGCGCATTCTGTTGAAGGCGACTCTCAAATCGGCTAGATGGTTCCTCATGGCATCTGATTTGACCACAACATCATCTATATAAACCTCTAACATAACTCCTAGCAAGTCATGAAAGATTAGGTTCATGGCGCGTTGATATGTGGCACCAGCATTCTTTAAACCAAACATCATTACCATCAACTCAAACAAGCTGACAAAATCGGGGTAGCGAAAGGCCGTTCTAAAAATGTCCTCTTCGGACATAAAGATTTGATTATAACCAGCGTTGCCATCAAGAAAACTCAGTACCTCGTGTCCCGAGGCATCGTTGATCAACATGTCAGCTATTGGCATGGGATACTCGTCTTTCGGTGTGGCCTTGTTCAAATCCCTGAAGTCAATGCAGATACAGATCTTTCCACTCTCCTTCATTTCGACAGGCATAATGTTAGCAACCCATTCTGCGTACCTGCATGGCCTAATGAAACCTGCCGCTAATAGACGTTCAACTTCCTCTTTAACTAGGTCATAAATGGCCGAATTGAAGCGGCACGACGGCTGTTTATAAGGCCTAAACCCGGGTTTGATGGGGAGCCAATGCTCAACGAGCTCTCGGCTTAGCCCGAGAATCTCGCTGTAGTCCCATGCGAAGCAATCAACATACAATCGAAGCAATTTTATTACTTTGGCCTTTACATCATCATTCAAATTCTGATTTACAAATGTCAGCCTCGGAACACTACCATCTCCTATGTCTACTTGTTCCAAAGGGTCGGCCGACGAGAAGCCTTGACCTAGTTTTTCTATTTTGCTAAAATCTTCAATGACTTCGGCAATGCCGTCTTGAGAAGACCGATATTGCTCTACACCAGACTTTAGCCAATCAAGATTAGCACTAGACATTCTACTATCTTAGACACAACCGAGCCACACCGACCAGCTTTACAGAAATAGGAACGAACCTACCCTCTGATACACTTACAAAATCATAATCCGAGAGGTCTCGCCCTGACAAACACTCTATCTCATCATGGGCAGTGTTACTGGACGCATCGGCCAAGCTAACGTGGGCCAATGAGTATGCATGTACTATCTCGACTTCGTCGCCATCCCATTGTATCAGGTGCTGGTGCAAGGTAGACGGTACACATTGGTTTGCGTGGATCCAATCCCGCCCAAGCAATACATTATAATTACCTTGCACGTCGACAACGAAGAAAGCGGTGGGTAGCATCTTGTTCCCTACTGTCAGTTCTAGGGACAGTACTCCTTTGGCTTCCGTCGTGTCGTTGTTGAAGCTGTTGAGGGTGACATTGGTCTTCTTCAGGTCATCATCATCTTTGTCGAGCTTCCTTAGAAGGGAGTACGGCATTAGGTTCACAGTGGCGCCGCCATCGACGCGCATCCTCGAGATAGGCTTCTCGTCGATGTGCCCACTTATGTAGAGAGGTCTTAGGTGATGGCTCGTGTCTCCGGGCTTCTTGAATACGGCGTCCCGCGGGCCAAGGTCTAGCTGTGCGACCCCGTCCTCCTCTTGTAGTGGAGCAAACTTAAAAGGTAACATGACGACGTCGATGTCCATCGCTTGAGGAGCGGACCCCTCGGAGACGGGAGTGTAGTCATCGTCGAGCAAGTCATCATCGTCGGAGCTAACAATAGGGGCCGAGTCATCGACCATGATCGGCCTAGGTCTCTAGACTTTCTTCACCGTGGGCCAAGGATGGATTTCCTCAAAAAATGTGCCCCGTGCCTTCTCGGCCTTCTCTTCTCGTATCTCTTGTGCCCGCAAGCGCTGCAACCTTCTCTTTTGTGACTTGGACATTCCCAAGGGCGCCCATGATGGCTGAGGACGGGTGTCGGGTGCCACGGTCTTACTTCTAGCATTTTTGGTCGAAGGGGACTTGTCCGTATTGGCCTCGAATATCTTGCGCTTGCCATGAAAGATCCCTGCTCCTGGTCGGTCGGACCGGCCATAGCGGGCCAGTCGGACCTGCCTATGCCAAAAACCACTGTAAGGCCAGTCGAACTGGCCACAGTAGGCCGGACATACTGAGCTTCGGCCGGGGCTCCGGTCGGGCTAGGATATGCGTCTTCGCGCCGTCTCGCTAGGGCACCCTTTGGGATTATGACCTCCTAGGATCCCACCCTAATGACTATAATCATCTGGGGTATCTTCACGCCCATCCCTTTTGGTGCCATCTCGCGGGGCCTGGTTCTGAGGTACTACGGACAGACGGTGAATAATATTCTCATCCTGCGCTGACCCCCGAACCCGCCACTCAGAAACACTACAAGGAATGTGAGTGTTAGTAGCTGGACACTACCCGGAGTTCTCTGTGGCGGAGGCCAAGTCGGAGCCATCGTCTAGTAGTAGGGTGGTGGCATCGGAGGCTCTAGCGGCCTCGCCCACTAGGTGCCGAACCCGTTGGCCTATTGGAAGCTCGACCATGTCGATGGTACCTCGGACCAGACTAGCGAAGGGTCCTGCCAGGCCGAAGGTAAACTAGCCCATGGCAGAGATGGGTCCGGCCACTGGAGACCGAATCCATCCGAAGGCTGTAGCCCACTTGGAGGAGGTGGGTTCGGCCACTGAGGTCCGAACCCTCCCGGAATCTAGGGCCAAACCGGAGGATTCGGCCACTGAGGTCCGAACCCTACCGGTGGCTAGGACCAGCCCAGAGGGGGGTTTGGCCACTAAGGTCCGAACCCTCCCGGAGGTTGTACCCACTCTGAAAAGGGGTTCGGGGCCTGAGGTCCGAGCTCAACCCCCGCGGGGTTCGGTCTCCCGGGGAGGTTCGACCGTCCCGAAGCCCGTGGGTGAACACCTCTCCTCTCGGACCTTCGCTGGTGCTTGTCCAAAAGCATCTTGTATGTCACCTTCGGCCTTCTGTGGTGCCTGGCCGAAGATGATGGCTTAATATTTTCTTTCCACACTCCTACCTTCGGATTCTTTGGTACGAGTGTGCGCGTACGAGTGTCTCCTATGACGACCACTTTCCCTTTAGCCGACTAGGCCTACTTCAGCCGAATCAACACCTTCTTTCCCTCGAGCTCAACGTTGTTTATGGGAAAGGGGTCTCTATCTAATTTCATCTTTGGATTTGCTTCTATTTTCAATCGTCCTTCCTCTATGGACGATTGAACCTGCCGACGAAAAACATTGCAATCATTAGTGTAGTGAGAATGTGAATCATGCCACTTGTAGTAGGGACGCTTTTTTAATTCGTCGGTGGATGGCATGACTTGCCCTTTCGGCAGTCGTAGAATCTGATTTTTAAGTAGAAAATTGAATATTTTATCGCACTTAGTCATGTCGAATGAATATCTAACTTCATTAGGCCTGCTCTTAGAGGGAGATGGCTGCAATTCGGAGCAGATGATGGGTTTAGACTTTGCGCTCCAAGTCCATTCGGCCATGTACGTATCGGCTGGATCTTCTTCCTCTTCGGATCCTTCCTCGTCGGAGTGCTCCATAGTGTATATTTCAGCCCTTGGCTTATTAAAAGTTTTAACGAATTTTCTATCTTTAGCCCGGCCCTTCCTGAAACAGAGCCTGTTGCAATACTTGGCTAATGTCTAAGTGGTTTTGATTATCCATATGTTCTTTAATTTCTGCCCATAGGCCATTGAACGCTAGATCTGCTAGGTCTCTCTCTGATATGCTTAGGCTAAAACATTTATTCCTAGTGTCTCCAAAGCGCTTGACATACTTAGAAACACCCTCGCCAGATTTTTGCCTAACTGCCGTGAGGTGCGATAGCCTAAGTTTGATCTCGCCTGTGTAGAAATAATCATGAAACCTTTGCTCCAATTGAGCCCATGTCTGGACGGAGTTTGGCGGGAGCGCTGAAAACCAGGTGAATGTGATGTCGGACAATGATAAAGAAAATAACCTGAGTTTCAATGCATCTGACCCACTGGCTTCGCCACATTGTGCTAGAAATTGGCTAATGTGTTCTAATGTGGATTTACTACCCTCGCCGTCAAACTTCGTGAAATCTAGGACTCTATAACCGCGAGGGTACGAAACGGTATCAAAGTGGTCGGGATATGGTTTCCGATAAACCCTAGCTCTATCCCGAGGTGTGAAGTCGGTGCATTCCCTAAATAGCACGTGAATACGTTCCTCGATATCGTCATGGTCTAATGCTTGTGTGCGTCTTTCATGTGGTGGCGGGACGTGTGGCGGTATATCGGCATGCTCTGGCCTATGCCGCGGTGTGGGAGTGTGCAGTGCGAGCGGCGGTGGCAGAGCTGGTATGGGTGCAGGCGGCAGCGGCACTTGATAAGCTGGGTTTGCCTAGCCATAAATGTAGCTATGTGTTTCGGCTGTGGATGATGTAGCTGGAAATGTGATGGTTTTTCCAGTATTGTCGTCGGTTCTACTATAAATGTGTTGTGCTGGCGGAATACTAGTGATTGGTGCTGGTGAATCGGCCTCAGTAAAACCGAATCTCCTAAATACTACCACCACTTGTGAGACAACTGTGGGTTCTAGTTTGTTGGCTAGCGAGGCGCTAACCTCCTGATAAATAGACACAACTATTCTACGGTCGACTTGTGAGGCAGATAAAGGGGGTGATGACGGGCGTACCTGGGTTAGGTTGAGGTTGTCGCCCATGACGAAGCCCGAGCGTGTCTTTATGCAATCCCTGAGCATTAGCTCTTCGAGTTCCTTCTTCTTGGCTTCAATCTTTGCTCAGTCTTCCTCAAATATGTCTGCCATGGTGGGCGTCATAATGTTGCGGTCGTCAATGTCCGCGCCCCCCATAGTGTTTATCGGCGATGTAGTGGATGTAGACGTGGTAGAGGTATTCGCTGTCGATGTAGAGCTAGTAGTCATGATTGGCATTGTCCCCAGTGGAGGCACCAAAAAGTGTGTTGACGCAGAAATGCGCCCCCGCACTTGGGCTGGTTCGACGTCCAAAAATATCGCCACGATACCGACGCCACGTTCTGACTACCCTGGATAGTGACAAGAGATTTGGAGTCACCAGGCAATCAGATAAATAATTGATATTTTAATCCAATTGGCCGAAAGGTACTAGTAATAATGTAAACAGCAACAAAATGATCAAAATACCTGGAATCGGCTAATTCGGAGGCCGATTCGGAGTTACAACGAAGGTGGTCCGAAGGGTCCCTAGGGCACCTTCGGCCTCAAGTCCGGTCGGACCGGAGGTACGACTTTGGTCAGGACCGGAGGTGCGGAGGGGCCTCGGGAGCGTATCCCGAAGGTAGCTGTGAGGTACGCTCCGGCGGTCTGACCGGCAAAGTACTCCCGGTCGGACCGGCGAAGCAGGCTTCGGCGCGCGCGGGCTCCGGCACGCAGAACTTCAGCGATCAGGGCTTCAGCGAAAAGCTTCGGCGTGATGTGGGAACTCCCGGTCGGACCGGCGGGGTGCCTTCGGTCTGACCGGTTGTTGCCGAAAATAGCCTGACGAAGGGAGCTCTGGTCAGACCGGCCCTACGCCACCAGTCGGACCGGCGACAACAGATCTTATCTGCTAGGTGTCGGATGGCCTAGCAACCATGATCCAATTGCCTCTAAATTTTGCACAGAGGTGTTCAGGAAGACAATTACTCTGCAAAAGTAATAAGAGATCAAACACAATTTGGCAAGAGGGCCGAATTACTGAGTATGGCGATAAAAACTGATGAAAAGGATAGCAATCTGTAACGTGGATTAACGGGAGATTCACAAGCGAACTAGCAAGGGTTACCATGATTACGGACGTGGCAAACAAAGGGCTTTCAAGCAAACCCACGAAGATGCGGAAAGTAAAGAAAAGTAAATGTGATTCAAAGCTAGGGCTTTGGATTTCTTGAGATTGGAGGGGGCCCTTGAATCGGCCTTGCCCCTTATATTTATAGGGAGTGGGCTAGTTATCCCTGGCTAGAGATAGAGTAGGATTCGGCCAAACTCTGTTAGGATAAGATTTGGGTAAAAATAGCTCGAATCCTCCTCGGATTCATATTCTGAACCCTGGCCGGTCTGACCGAGCCCATGGGTCCGGTCTGACCGGACCTGGCCGGTTGGACCGGCCTTTGCCAGGTTTGACACATCTGACTGATTGATGATCACATTTCATATATCATAGACATAGAGATGTCAAATCAGTGATATGGACACATGTTGGTGAACATGGTGTTGGATAGACCCACTTGAGATACTGTTAGGATTGTTACTGTAATGTGTCATTAGTTGTCATCTAAAATGGTGTACTTGTAGAGTCCTTAGACCTGAGATCATCATTTGATTCTAGAATGCATAGTGACACACTTAGATGCTTCCTAACGTTATTCCGTAACAGGGTACTAATAAGGGTTGTTTTCAGGTGTGTTGACAAACATGTCTTGGGATGTGAGCGGTCAAGATGAAATTTACACCTCCTAATAACGAGAGAGACATCTCTTGCCCCTTGAGGTATTGAATTGAAAAAGTGTATGACCATGCCACTATGACTAAAGAGTTAGTAATGATTTGAATTTGATACTTGTTCGAGTAAAATATTGAGCTATCCAATAAGGGTGGCACGAATCTCGCCTTGAGCTTGACTGATGTCATGTGGTAAAGGGACTGGTGCTTGTGTATATCAAAGGTTTAGTGAAAATTGATTTTGTACACTTCCGAGGGTTAATATGTGTTGCTAAGTATCGCTATTGATCAGTGAGTTGGAAAAAGTTTCCGATGAACAACCATTGGTGTATGAATCTATCGGGTCACACACTTAAGGGGATGGGTTGAGAAACATGCAAAGAATTGGTTCTTGTGCAAGTGGGATATTGATGGATATGTCCAAGAAAATTCTGTGTATCAAAAATTCCGATAAGTAGTATCGGATGTTCCAATTATTTTCAGGACCTGAGTCAGAGAGCGAAAATGACATCAGAAGTTTCGATGGTTGGATTCACGACATGAATCAGAAATTCTGATTTGGAATTGGATGTTCCGATTATTTTCTAGACTCGAGTTAGAGAGCAAAAGTTGCTTCGGAAGTTCCGATATGGTATCAGAAGTTTCGACGAGCCGGAAGTTCCGATTTTGGAATCAAGAAATTTGTATTGATCGGAAGTTCTGGTATGTATATCAGAAGTTTCAAGGTGGGCGAAAACAGATTGAATCTATTTCGTGTCGTACTGAATCGAGAGACTAAAATACCATGTTGGAAGTTCTGATCTAGGATCGGATGTTCCGACGTGGATAAAATAGATTGGATTTGTTACAACACAAATTAGTTGTACCGATTTGTGGGTTTCGAGATGTGGATAGCTAGGGGCTATCAGCCCTATATAAAGAGAGGAGGAGGTCTTGGAGAATAAGCTTAAGCATAGTTTAGACCTAGCCACCAAAGACTCATCTCCTCCCTTTCTTGATCTCAATAGTTGAGGTCGAGGATTTCCCGTCTCTCATGTACGGTGCTAGCAGGCTGCCGTAGGAGGAACTTCATCCCTATGCGTGTGGATACCGTGGAGGCATTGTTCCAATAGTGACGCTCGTGGACTTCATCAGATAAACAACTACAGCGTCTTCTCTGATTGGATTGGCAAGGAACGGTCGGGACGAGGTAAGGAACGGCCGAGACGAAGCGAGGATAGGCATGGACGTGCTTCCTCAACATCTTCTTCTGCTGCACCTAGTGCGTCTCCTGCTAGAAGGTAACGATCTATGATCTCGCACGCGCATGGGTCTTGGGCTTAGGGCAAAAATTTTTGAATTTACTGGCTAGCGTAGCTCCCCTATCCTCTTCACTAAGCTCCTAGTCGGCGATGAAGCTCTGTGAACAAAGCATGGACTCAGAACATGCATCAGCCAAGCTGGTCGGAAGAAAAGAATTCAGAAAAGAAACTCATACTTTTGTACTCACCGAGCCACTTTTCAGTGGAGGCTTTAGACTCGACAAGCTGCTTCTTCAGCTTCTCCAATTCGTCCAAAGCCACATCCCTCTTGGCCACGGCTTGCTCTTCCATGCTGATGGATTGGTGGGCCAATTTGGTGGTCGCATCAAGGCGCTCGCTTGACGCCGACAACTCTGCAGTACAACAAACAAATTACACTTAATCTACAACGACAAGCTGCTAAGAGATCAAGAACTCACCATGGTATTGAAGCTCAAGCTGCTCGTGAAGGATGTTATTCTCCTTATCTAGCCTTGCCAGCTCGGTGTTCTTGTGGTCCAGCTCGGTGTTCTTTTGGGCCAACTGTTCCCCCAACCGACTGACTAGGAGCTGCACGAAAACATAAGTTAGTATAAATACATATGGAAAAATATGCGTATTTGACTGACACTCGCAGGAAAACATACCAAGGTTTCCTGGCCACAACTCTTGAGTGCCTCCAAGCACTCAGTCGTACTTCCCCCAACCGATATGGTTGGAGGATCATTAGAAGGTCGTGGCGCCTCTCCGACAACGATGGTGGATGAAGGAGTGACCTCCGGTGCTACGAAGACATCTTCCACAATTGTGCAGTGTGCGGTCGATCCCTCCAGCATAGCTGGAGGTATCTCCTCGCTCATCACCATGGTAGTTCTAGCTACCGGTGGTGGATCTATAGGGCCCCCTCGTGAAAGGGGCTCAGTTACCGCCACGCCCCCAAGGATGGAACCTTAGTACTCAGCGTCGCCGCACCATCATCTCCTACGGTCGAGATGCCAGGAGAACCCGCATCCCGACCCCTTGCTGCTCCCTCGGTGCCACGTAGACCACTATGTTAGTGGTTGGGGCACTAGAGGCGGTCCTGTCGACAAAACTTGGGTCAGGCAACGTCAAAGAATCGGGGCTGCAAGAAAAGAAGATTGCTGCCTTGGATGATGCATCTCCACTAGATTTGCGTTTCAATGTGCTTCCATGGCTAGAAGATTGCAAAATTTATTTGTACGATGACATGTGGGGGAATTCAGACACTTGTGTGTTGAGATTGATGTTGTCCATACCAATAGGATTTATGGGTGACGCCATGGTAGTCAGTTCGGCGAAGAAATCAAAGGGTGCAACATGGTCATGCTCATGGTCACCATGCTCCATCTGCAAACAGAATTAATACTTCTTAGAATTGGCAAACTGCACAAGAGAAACCAGTACAACAAGACACTGCTATGATCAAATGTGTCATTTCAGTGCTTCAATCAAATGAAAATTGAAAGGGCAGACAATACTATCCAGAATCGAATAAGGGCAAAACTTCAGCTACATAGTTTGACATCTTTTCTAAAAGAAAATAAGTAAGATGCAGCTTGGGCTGCTTCTACTTGATATTTTCCATGTGCCCACATGTAGAATGTGGTCCAGAATCATCTCATAGCACTAACAATTACAATAATATATACCGGATGCCATAAATAGTCATGGCGACTTAATAGACAACTTCAGGTAGCTATTAGAGAAACAAAAAGAACATAACAAACCAATAGAACAATGGCCACACATATAAAGCTATGTTTACATAGGGAAACACATTCATACATACCTCATGATCTTATTCACTGATCACAAATAACACAATGGCAGGAACAGAAAATGTTCATATTAGAGCCTTACTTTAGTGTTTCTGTGAGGGCCTCGGGAAGCCGATGATCAATGAAATGTATTTCTTAGCAGGTTCATAAATCGAGGGGCAAGGAACCTAGCATAGTTCACAGAAGCAAATGAATAAACTCCTAATGTGCGCACAATGTCATATTCCGAACAAACCGGAGATGGTACCGAGATGACGTTCCTCTCCAGCGGTCGAGATCCACAACACCACACCAGCCAACAAACGACACATGCATATCACGAGAGGACGGGTCATGGCGGTCGGGCAATGGTGGCGGAGGCAGCCCACGACGGTTGGGTGGCGGTGGCGACGGTAGCTCGCGGCGGTCGAGCGACGGTGTCCGCGGCAGCCCACGGTGGCGACGGCAGCCCATGACGGTTGGGTGGCGGTGGCGACGGCAGCTCACGGCGGTCGAGCGACGGTGGCCGGGTGATGGTGGCGGCTGCAGCCCGTGATGATTGGGTGGCGGTGGCGGTGGTAGCCCACGGCGATCGCGCGGTGGCAGCCAGGTGACACCCTGGTCGCACGCCTAGCAGAGTGTGCGCCTAGCAGTAGGCTACGGGGAATGGGGGCAAAAGAGTAAAAAATAGCCCGCTACTATTAGTTCATTTTTATGGTTCATTTTTATGGACTAATGAGCTGACCATTAGTTGGTACATGAACTAATAATTAGTTCAGTTATTAGTTAAGTTGTTTAGATAAACTAAAGATAAAAATTAGCTACTAACAATTAGTTGATGTAACAATTAGTTGATGAGATCTAATCATGACCTAAAACAGGTTGTGGAACATGAAAGTGTCAAAACAGCGGTTTACACAAAAAATCAGCCAATTTGAATTTTTATCATTTTCTTTTGCCATACTCTGTTTTTGGATGGTTATGAACAGAAATATAAATATATATCTCCAAATTATTTTTTGTTGTGAAGATTGGGTTCCGCCTTTTCTTTAAGAAAAAAAAGGAGAAACAAGCAGGTTACGTTCAGGCAATATGGTTCTATACATGATAGATTTTAATCTGTAAAAATATATCCTCACAAGCCGAGTTTTAACAATTTTCAGAGGTGCATTATGTCTATATATGGTGAAAATTATAGTTGAACATCATCGCAAAACTTATGCAAATAAGAATTAGCTAAACCACTCAAGGTCACAAATAGTAAAAAGCTTTAAATTATTCCATTCAATGACGAATCAGACATATCGACAAGCTTATTTGGTTTATACAAAATTGAAAACAATGATCAAAATGACCTTCCGCGATTGAAGATGCAACTATTTGGTTATGCCATTCCAGAGCTTCAAAGTAAACACAGCTAACTGAACACAATATCCTATCACCCGCCACCAGCCTACGGACAAAAATGGGGGCAAAGCCCCTGAGGATCTAATCCAAGTAGAAGAGTGTTACGATCTTCCGGAGATTCTTTGCCTCCTGGCAGGTCTCCATCAGCAGCTTGCTGTCATGGAACGCAAAACATATCACCTGTTGGACCTTCGAGATGATGTCCATGTTGCATAACCTGAAGATTGTAATAGATATTAAGCACCGCACACTCAAACCGCAGCAGCAACTACTAAGCATATATATATATATAAATGTTATTCTACACCACGGGTGTAAAATAACAATTGAGTACTACTTTTTTCTCAATAGAACAGCTATTCTACACACGTAGTGTAGAATAGCATTTATATATATATATATATATAAAACTTATAAGGAAAAACCGATGACATTTCTTACAATAGAACAGTATCAAATGAAATAAACAAGGGATCTCAAACTACCGGTGCATAATAACAAGTCAACTAAACAATAGTGTGGACATGCTGTAAAGCTGGTATCCCCAGCAGTCCTGTTTCTCTTGCTTTTAATATAAAGCAGGACAATATAACCTTTTCCTCCAAGAATAGTGTTAAAGAGGAGCATAGATCAAATATCCTACACTGCTACACATACAAAATAACTTTTAAAAAACTCTACATAGAGATGAGTGATAATACCTAACGGCATAAGTTTGATAAAAATAAATAGACCATAAATATAACTTGAAAAGGTAGACAACAAACCTGCTTGCCTCGATTAGTGGCAGATGATCATACTGGGGTTTCTCAATCAAGTTTTTTACCTACAAAATTTACAAATGTCACTAAATCAGTAAATCATATTCAGCTAATCAGCTTACCATAGGAAAAATAGCTTTACATGCTAAAGCAGAACACCACAATATTTTATGTGAGGCACATTGTTAGAATCAATTGAAGTTAAGGTAAGGGTCTAGTCAGCTACTAAGAACTGTAGGATTTAAGGTAAGGGTCTAGTCAGCTACTAAGAACAGTAGGATACTCCTGAATCTTGAAGATATCTCAAGAATCCATGATATTTTCTAGTTCTCCCATTCTGTTTAAACAAAACCTTAACTCATCCTAAAAAAAGATGATGTTCAAGCTTGATAAAGATAGCTAGGAAACAACGAAACATTCAAAGAACAAAAAAGAATATGAATATCTGATATTCTGATGTAACTTGTAAGACAAAGCATGTGTCAAAACTAAAGGTTAGGGATCTGGAAAGGACAAGATAAAACTCTAGCAGATAAAGGGTGAGGTGTTATTCTATGTAGAGATGTGGTGGGCTGTGGGCATTGATTAAACTACATTGCAGCTATAGAAAAACACAACTAACGAAATGCATGTATCCCTAAGTTCTAAGGTTCATCGTTTCTATGTTCTGGTGAGAACATCCCTGATAATGGAAGATTGGAAGCACATGAACTCACAATCACAATCAGAGCCATTAAATTGGTGTGGTAATGGTTATCATCACTTTGACAGTTTGACCGTAATATAGATCCAATAAACACTGATCATTCACAAGTTGATGGAAGCATTTGGCTCATGAGTTCATGTTCTCCCATTTCACATGGAGTTACCACTTGATTCACCCTTCCCATAATTTGCTGCCAAAATGTTGGAACTTTCATGACTATGACAAACAATCTAGCAATACAAAGTCACAAAATGGAAAGGCAAAAAAATACATAGTACAAAAGACAAACTGGAGCACATAGAACTCTCCAGTATAAGATTTTAGATAAAATTAATATCAGGATTGCAATATCATGAAATCTTACTTTAGATAAAAGCTCTTGGCTTTCAGGAGGTTGTTTCTTCAGACTTTGAGGCAAAATTACCGTGAGCAAATCTGGCTTCTCAGCCCTTAAAGCACCCCGGATAACAGCTGCATTAGTCCCAGAAGCACCAGATGTGAATATATGATTTTGCTGCAGCCAACAAATAATATTAGTTATAGTAATGGAGGAATCAAAAATTTGTTGAACAATTAATACATAAAACTCTGTGACATACTGTTATGACCATAGCATAGCTCAGGATCTCAATAAGTTGTTGATGCATAAACCCCATGTTGCGGGTACCAAAAAAGCCTATAGCTCGTGGTCCTTGCTGCTGAATAGCCAGTAACTCCTGCATTACCATTTACCACTAAGTGAATGAGACTACTCTATAAGATAAATAATTTCGTATAAGCTATGTTATTTATCATTCAATAGAGGATGATGAACAGCATGGAAAATATCTGATGGTCCCAAACATATTTCAGAGAAGTAATGGGCAAAAAAAAATCTAACTTCGTTAATTGAACAGCCAAGACAGAACATGGAAAGAAAAAGCCACCTGCAGGTAATCTAAATCTGGGATTGACTTGTATTCTGAAGTAGCCAACGTCGCGGTACCCCTAACAAGAGTCTCAACTTGAGTAGGAATATTCGAACCATTATCATCATCTGGCCCAAACATACAAGCATCATCTCTTCCTTTATCACTTACACCATCTTCACGTCCATCTCTTCGTGTGTATCCACAGAGCAACTATACGAGCACAATAAAAACAGCCCCTGGCAGTAAATCATTAGTGAAAAACGATTAAATTACATTATTCTAGCATTAGTAATTCTAAGTTGCTGTTTTGGTTTTGCACCTTTGTCAGTTTGTCCAATTGTCAAATTTGACCAAACTCATCAAGTCATTCTGAATATGGAATAACATGTACTGTTTTACCCGATCAGACCCTTCTGAAGTATAGCATGTGGGAAGCACCCAAAGACTTCTGAACTAAAAGAACACCGGTGGACTGTACAGTTTGATGAAACAAACCAATGTAGGATGAGTTGGTCCGTCATGGGATAATTGCATCATTTTGGTGAGATCATTGATCTCATTCCTCATTTATCTACAAGGATGTGTTTTTGAGGGATGGCTGATCAACCCATCCAATTCCCCAAACCAAATAAGTAGTTAAGTTTGGAGTTAGGATCAAGATGGTCCATGGACCAAACTCAATTCTCAAGCCATACCGTCTCCAAGGTATGCTAGATTTGTGAACATTGGATTCTGAATAAATGGCCAAGATCAAAAGTAAAGTGCCTCTAGGTTAGCCTTTGAGGCTTAGCTTACCACAAACTTTTGGTTCTACATATGGCAAGCAGTACAATATAAACACTTTTTTCATACCGCACACACTATTTATGTGCATAATTTTTCTCTTATGAATTGTGGATTCTAACAACCCGACCATAAGATTAAAAAACATCCCAACCATACAGATTTGTATAAATGACTACAGTAGGTGTTCAGTGGTTGTGCTCCATTTAATTAAGAACCAAGGTTTGTGATTAAGGTGCGTAACTATCTGAGGTGAAGTGCGCAATGAACTGGTCTGAATCAATCATACTTCTGCCCTGACTTAATGCCAACTGTAGAACTTCCACTTGAAACAGGTCACATGATGGAAAGGCGTGAGTGACACCATTCATAAAAATGACATAAGATCTACTCCCTCCATCCTAGAATGTAACAAGTTTTAGAATTTAAACTTTATCCTAAATTTAGCAACCTAGTACTTGTAAAAGGTAACTTTTATCTCCAAATTATTCTTACTACCCCAAACTTGATTACTCATTACTCCACCCAACCACTCTTTTATCATCCAAACACAATAATCCAAACATATTACAAAAGGATAAATAAGTCACCTAAAATAGTTAAGGGCATTGCAGTCTTTTATCATCCAAATACAATAATCCATACTACCAATAATTTAGACAATCAAATAGCTCAACTTATTTTCGTCCACTTATTATAATCCACACCTATAATCTGGATTACAAAACATTACTTTTTTCCCATAGATGTATTGTCTACTTGGACTGTGCTGTCTGTGCATAGCATATATCGATAGAATTTTGTGAAATTGAGGAAGAATATCATTGGGGTGGAATTTGATGTTACTGCATCTAGATTATTGTGGATTTGATGATGATTGCAACAAATGCCCAGTTAAGACCGTAATTCCCATAAGAGCCATTTTTCGTCCTCTTCTAAAGGATTACATTTTCGAATTGACATCTGACATTTCTCTATATTTTGCAAGGTAAGTTTTCACTAAATAACAAGGAATTGCCGTCAAGCACCCAATTAATCAAGAAACAAAACAATGACCGAAAAAGGAACACTATTCCAAAGTTCTCTAATCCCGCAGAGACCAATCCATGATCCTATTCCAGGAAAAAAAATAACAAGCACACCTAGCAACAAAAAAAATTGAAAGGAAACAGCAATAAAGCTGCAATAAAGCAAGTACCCGGTCTAGCCCAATCGTGGCCGGCAGCGTCTCCCTTGTCGCCCACCCCCGCAGGACCCCACGGCCGCGCACGGACGAGCAGGCGAGCGAGAACCCAGCTCCATGCCTCGGCCGCGGAGACCCGAGCGACGCTAGGCCGAGAGCCGCCGCCACCGCCGGTGCGGCAGCGGCACAGCCCACCATCACCACTGCCATCTCAGCCGATCCACAACCAACCAATCTATCCACCCAGGGCGCAAGGATTGACGACGACTCGACGAGGGGAAGAGGAAGAGAGAGAGAGAGGATGGCTGAGGCTGAGGCCACCAATCCGCAGGAGGACCCGCGGCTGCGCGTCTTGGCGGCGCCCTCCGAACCGACGCGGGTGGCGCGGGCTCTCTTCTGGTTGGGGTTGGGGTTGGGGTTGGGTCGCCTGAGGTGGCTGGTATCTCGGATGGATGACAGGTGGCGCAATGTCGGGATATGATACTGGGCCGGTTTCAGGCCTGTCATGTTTTGGGCCCTGACCGGAATACCGGATGGGGCTGGCCCTGTAGGCAACTACAGTACGCGGACGCTCGGCGAAATTTTCTAAAAACAAATAATCATTTTTATTAAAATTATAATTTTGTACTGGTTTAGAAATCGATGATTCATTCAAATTCGATCACGAAATTAGGAACAAGTAACTGTAGGACTCAATTCTAATTTTTATGATCAATACAATCCCATGCATGCACCTATAGCGTCTTACACACTACGTGACGTGATATTTTATGAGTTTGCGCTATCTTATTATATAATTGATGAGTAATTTACTCATGTATTATCTACCATCAACTATTGAATCTGAGTCATTCATCCCTTCTACCTATCCGCATCTCGTGACATCCACCACCCCAAAACACTAGCCTCATATTTCACCAAATTTGATGATAACTGTGTCGCTGCCACTTTCCACGGGACCTGTAGGATAAGCACGTGACAAAGATGCAGATAACATGTTTCCTCTACTTCCCTCATTTTTCACATCACTATGGGTGGGGCTAGTTCCTGTAGTTTAGATAACTACGATTTATTTAGATTGGATATGAACCATTGCGTATGACTCTCCACAGACCATTTAATTATCCATAAAATTAGTAGTGTGTCTATGCTATCGCTATGGTAAAATAATAAATTCCTATCATTGATTTATCTTGTTATGACATAAACTAATCAAGCGCAATTGGAAGTAGACAAGAAAATTCAATAAATTCTTATGATGAGTATTGTCTTACGGTAACATACTTGAAGTGCAGAAAAAAATTACTACACTATTTTGCCTTCCTTTATATAATATATTATTATTGAAAAGGTCATGCCTTACCCTTATTGTAAGAATCAATGTAAAAAGGTATATCCCTTCTAACATTAATTTTTAATTACAGAGTACTAAATGTCACCTCAACAACTTTACTTTTCATCAACAATTCTTTTCGTCGTTGCCATAGCTCTACATGCCTTCTGACCATCTTGCTCCTTATTAGTTGTAAAATCCACCCTATTCTCCATCATAACGCTTAGGTCCTGTTCGGTTGACAGAATTCAATCCTTGGGGATTCTATCTCAAAGAGATTGAGTGAATCCCTCTCATAGATTATTTTCTCTTAGGGATTAAATCTCTCCCTTTAATTATGTGTTCTTTTGACTAGGATTAAATTTTTTTTGGGTTTACAATATCTAATCATCATGTTATATAAGATTGAAGAAAATATTTGTAAATTTAATTCTAATCAACAAAGTGACTAATAAAATGTTAAACAACAAAGATATAACTAATTACACAATAAAACCATAATTTGATCAAATTATATAAGACTGAAGAAAATATTTCAATCTAAGATGGATGTAGTACTGCAAAGCTACAGATAAAACAACCATAAACTCTGTCCCTAGAGTAATAACATCAGAATCACATGTTTGTGATTGCTATTTCGATAGAAGATTTCTGCCTTCCCTCAGAAACTCTTCACGTAGCCTCTCTTCTTCTGCAGATGTCCACAAATGGTAATTGCGTCAACATATTGTCATGTATTGCATAAATGAAGGTAATTTCACTATAATATTGACCACATAAGCTGCATCTTTTGCAGCTCTCAATCGTCTAGAGCGTTGTTGGTTCATCTTAACACGAGGAGCCACACCATCTGTAAAACCATTGTAAGGTAGTACAAAATATTAACAAGAAACCATCAAACAGACACAAATATGTGATCAACGACAAGACCCTTATAACCAGCAAGAAGTTTACAGGCAAGGATGCCTGATTCAAAATGAAGTACATAACTCATTCATCATGATAGTATATACATCAGAGCCAACTTCAATGAAGGCATTAGATTGCATTTTGTCAAGTTGTTCCAAGATGATGCCCAACAAGTAATACTAAGCATTCCTAATTTCTATCAGCAATCCAATATATACATATGAGAAACCAAGAGTTAGTTTCGGAGTCTATGATGAGTGATTAACAGATTTTACCCTCTGATTTGGAGGTTGGTCCTCCGAAGTTGTTTGGAGGTTGTTTCACCGAAGGGTTCTGTGGGTCTGGTTGCTGCAGCTGTTGCAGCGGAGTGTGCCTGTCGGAGGGGTCCGACAGTACACGATGACTGGGTTGTACCGAAGGGTTCGGTACTTTGGGCGGTACACCGGAGTGTGTACCGAAGGTTGTTTACCCGGAGAGGTCTCCGGGGTACTGGATACACTTGTCTGCTTGTCTATGGTGCGCAGGTAACTTTAGAGGCGACGGACGGTTCGTAGCAAGTGAACCTGGGTCAAGCGGGAGGCTTGATGCCAGGGGAGCAGGGAGCTCCATCACGAAGGCTACGAAGGGGTCGAGGTCAGACCTCGGGTCGAGGTGCGCCAGGAGAAGGCAGTAAGTGCGGAGTGTGGCTCCGGGTGAAGGTACTCCGAGACGAAGTCCTCGGAGGTGAGGCACTTCGAAGGGTACTCCGAATGAAATGACTTTGGAGTATGGTGAACAAGTCCTCAGCAATGAGGCAGGGCTTTCGAAGTGTGCTCCGGAGGGAGGCACTCGAAGGAATATCCGACGAAGGTCTCAGAAGTCGAGGTGCATCGAAGGCATGGTCCGGGTAAGGATCATCGAGGAGTGTGCTCGGGGAGAGACACTGCGATGAAGTGCTCATGGAATGCTTCATGCGGAGGCTTTGGACGAATGAGGGACTTCGAAGGGTGGTACTCCGAAGGTGGGGCTTTGGAGTGAAGCTGACTTCGGAGTGAGGCTGACTTTGGAGTGAGGCAGGCTTCGGAGGGAGGCTGGCTTCGAAGTGAGGCTAGCTCCGGAGTGAGGCTGACTTGAGGTACTTCTGCCATGCATGGCTTCGGTACACGGACTGACGGAGTTCGAGCTGGGAGAAGCTGCGAAGCCATGGTGGTCCACTCTGGTGCGAAGGCCCAAGGGCTTTGACGGCTTCGGCTCAAAACCGTCACTGTATCGAAGGCTGACTTCGGTGAAGCGAAGGCCGTCAGGCTCAAGGCTTCTCACCGAAGCTACCGCACCCCTCGCGTGCGAAGGGGGGCTTCAGAAGGGTCCAAAACTGCAAAGGCTAACAGCGTCTGCTCTGCAAAAGCTGTGATGTCCCCTCTGCGAAGCTGACAAAAGAAGCCTCCGAATAAAGTAGACTACCAGCTGTACCCCCCTGTTCTGATGAGACAAAACCAGTGTAAACCCTAGGGGTAAAGTAGTCTATTCATAGGACTGAATAGTTCCTATAAATAGTGGAGGCTAGCTAGGTCACATCAATACTTTGAGCAGTCATTTTTGAGCTCCTATGCTAGCCTCCACACACGTTGTATTCAGTCTGTGAGTTCTTTTTGTGTTCCCTGTTCAAGTAATGAAACTTTGATTCTGTTCTCATTTGTGCTTGAACTTGTATTCTGTGTTGCACTGCTTGCTTTGATTCCTCTGTACACCTTTTTCTTCCTGAGTGAAGTTGTGTTTTGAATCGTCTGGAGAAGTGTGTGAGAAGTCTGTTTGTGAGAAGTGTGTGTTTTTCAGTGTCTGTTCGCTCTGTGTAAACTGGAGGCTAGACCTCTCTGATTACTAGCGAAGCACTGTTTCACTTGAGTCGAAGCCCGTTTTTTCCCGTGTCGGAGTCCTCGGCGAAGTCTGTTCAGTGTGCGTTTAGACCTTCGAAGTACGAAGCCTAGCACCAGTTGTTGTCGCTGTCGCTGAGTATTTGGTCGAAGTCTGCTCTTGCGAAGGGTGAAGTGCGAAGCCTGCTCGAAGGCACTCAGTGTGCTGAGCCTGCACTGACTTAGCAGAGCTGATCGAAGTCCTCAGAGGGAAGTCCGCTCTTGCAAAGGGTGAAATGCGAAGCCTGCACTGACTTAGCAGAGCTGAATTTTCGGGGTTGTGGGTGGAGCGAAGTCTTCTTGGCTTCGAACTTTTGCTCCTTGCGAAGCCTGTGTTCGAAGCTGTAAAATACCTCCGAACCAGAACTTCGAAGGGTGTGTTCGAAGCCTGTTCCGCAGAAGATAGAATTAAAACAGAAGGCTATTTTTAGTCTGAAATTTTAAAAGCTCCCATTCACCCCCCTCTGGTCACCATTTTCGGTCCAACAATTGGTATCAGAGACAGGTTAAGATCACCAATTGACCTTAACCGGTTTTGTGATCTGTTGGCGACATGGACAGAGTTAGTAAAATACCTTTGTTCGATGGGACGGACTTTACATACTGGAAGGTGCGCATGGAGGCTTACTTGCTAAGCCAAGGAAATGCAATTTGGGAGATTGTGGACTCACAATACTCCATCCCTGAAAATTGCACCTCTCAAACAGAGAAGGATCAGTATAATGCCAACTCCAAGGCAAGAAATATACTGTTTATTGGTTTGAGTAGAAGTGAGTTTGATAGGGTGCAGCACCTTAGGACAATTAGGGAGATTTGGACTACACTCACTATTTTTCATGAGGGCTCTACACAGATTAAGGCTAGGCGCCAAAGCACATACAATCAACAGTATCAGCTGTTTGTGCATGCACCTGGTGAATCTATAGATGCCATGTTTTCTCGCTTTGATGCGATAGTGAGTAACTTGCGGTCCAACGGGATGCTTGCTTACAATGATCATGATAGGGCTATCAAGCTTCTCTATGCTCTTGACCGTAGCATATGGGAAGTGAAGATATCCAGCATTGAGGAGTCTGCAGGTTATGACACATTGACATGTGATGAGCTCTTCAGCAAGCTGAAGTCCACAGAGATTGCCAAGGCATCTCTTGCAGTGCATAGGAACTCTTTGCCACAGCCAT
The DNA here is from genome assembly GCA_019279435.1 of Zizania palustris. Classification (NCBI taxonomy): domain Eukaryota; kingdom Viridiplantae; phylum Streptophyta; class Magnoliopsida; order Poales; family Poaceae; genus Zizania; species Zizania palustris. The sequence goes on from JAAALK010000288.1 coordinate 16,319,924, forward strand.
TGGCACTAGTTTCTAGCACTAGCCGTGGTACCACTGCAGAACCAAGCACATCAAGCACTTATGTTTTTGCAGATGGTTTTGCTTTGTCCTCCCTGGTCTCCATCACTAAGGAGCAGGTGGATACTCTGGATGATGATGAGCTTGCTCTCATTGCCAGAAGGTTCACCCGTTTTCACCATGAGAGACGGGATCAGAGGAGAGGTGGTTTTAGTGGTTGTTTTGAGTGTGGCGACACTTCTCACATCAAGGCCAATTGCCCAAAACTCAAGAAAAGAGATGAGAGTGAACGCCCTAGATACCAGAAAAAAGAGAGGAAACCCTTTGTGAAGGGCAAGCGTGTCAAGGTGGCTAAGAGGGTAGCCAAAGCCGCTTCCAGAGCATTTGTTGCTGCTCTCAGCGACATCGACACTTCCTCAACTAAGGAGTCGAGCTCTGATGAGGAGGAGTCCCCAAGGAAGGAGGAGACGAAGGACAAGAAGGGACGAGATTTCACCGACCTCTACTTCATGGCCGACAGCGATCACAACGGCGATGAGCTTGACTCATCTGAGGTACCTCTATCCTATGACCAGCTTTCAATTAAACTAGATGAACTGAATGGAGTAGTTCTTGGTCAGGATAGATTACTTGTGCAAGCCACTAGAGATAGAAAAGACCTTAGACTTAGGCTAGAATCTGTGTCTACTGATTATGCCATGCTTAAGTCTAGGGTTAATGATGCTGAATGTGAATCTTGTACTGTTGTCATGGGTGAGCTTGCTCAGTTGCGTTCTGTGCATGCTCAAACTCTTTCTGAGCTTGAGAGTGCACAAAAGCAGCTTTTGATGGTTGATTCTAGTCCTCATGATATAATTGAATGCATGAACTGCCCCTTATTACGTGAGAGCATTGATTTACGTGATAAGCATGTTCAGGACTTAGAGGCTAGATTGGAGAGGGCCGGTAGTTCTAAGGATGTGCAACATGTGTGTGACACATGAATAACTCTTAAGGACCAGCTAGGCACGGTTAGAGAGCGAGCTGAGAACCTCGTGACTGAAAATGAATACCTTCTTTCTGTGGTTAACAAATGCATTGAGGGAAAGGGTAGGATGGATTTGCTCTTGGCCAAGACCAAGATGTGTGCTGATAGGGCAGGGTTAGCTCTGGGATTGGGTTTTGAGATGATTTCTTCAGACAGTGAGAACAAAATTGTTTTTACCTCATGTAGGACCGAAAGTAGCGACCAGAGGGGGGTGAATGGGCGCTTAAAAAATTCTTTCGAATCAATGGCCTGCTCCCAACACCCAACGCACCTCACAAGACTAGGCAGCAAAATGTAAACAGATCATCGAAGTCTAAAAGTATCTAGCCTAGAAACGACCGGTGTCCTAGTCAAAGAAACACCAATACAGTGCTAATAGGCAGATAAGTACATCATTCAAAACAAGGACTGATCAGAGTTCACTATAGCAATTTAAACGGAGTACAGATGAAAAGGATGAGAAGTTACTGTTCAAAGTTGTCTCCAGGAAGGTACTTGACGAAGCCTGTTCGGATCAGTTGTGTAAAGCCTCTAGTCCTATATGTCTAAGGTTGTTCGAAGCCTATGAGGCGTGCGAAGTACGAGGATGTCGAAGATGGCTTCGGAGATGACGTGTCGAAGTCTGTACTGCCGAAGACTACTCCGTAGCAGTGGTGTCGAGGCTTGCTTCGAAGCTGACGTGCGAAGTCTGAGGATGCCGAAGGTGACTTCGGAGATGTCGACACGAAGCGAAATGTACTAAACGAAGTATGCCTTGAATGCCCGAAGTCCTTGCATACTTCGGAGTACCTTCGGTTGACCGAAGCAATTTGCACAGACTTCGTTGGAGAGAAAAGAAATTGCAACCGAAGCAAAAAACTCGAAGCACCTTCGTACAGAGCGATGTTAAGCAATGGTCGAATCTAGCTAACCAACTGAGCCAACAGCGAAGCCTGATCAAGTTACAAGCTTCGAAGCAGAACAAAAATATTCGGACAACACTTCGAATGAGCAGAAGCTTCGAAGACTGTCGCGAAGCACCTTCGAATGAAAATCTACAGAGCCTATACCCCGAACAGAGAACTTCGAACGAGGCTCACAGAAGAATAAACTTCGAAAGGAAAGCGAAGTCAAAAACTTTCTGTCTCCAACTTCGAAGCATGTAAGAAATTCGAAGTCTGCAAACTGTGGTCACGAAGCAACCTAAGAAGTATGCTTCGCACAAACTTTGCAAAGCCCAGACTCAGGATCAAGGTGTGCAATGGAGGAAGCCTGGCTTCGCACGTCACAAAATAGTCAAAAGCTGAAAAACGTGACACACAGCTGACACCTTAACCAAAGCATCGATCAAAACGCCAAGGAATAAACAAATCGTAAAAGCTCACAAGGTTGACAGAACGCTGCTGATATACGATATGAAAAGAATAGCCTATAGAAAAGAACAGTAGCTGCAGACACTAGACATGAGTGCAGTCGTGAAGGAGCTGACACGCAAAGAGATCAAATCTGCAGGAAAGCCAAATAGAAGACACAGTCCGTTGGATAAAATGCCATGACTGAAGAAGGCAAGAACAGTTCCTTGAATATAAAACTTTCTGCGCAAAAACCAAGACAGTTCAGAGAGAATAAAATAACCTGCACAGATATGAAATTTCAGGACTCATCGAATGATGGAAGAGATCGCTGCTACAACCGATTGCTTCAGGAAAGATTGAAGAATTGCAGCGAAGAAAAACAGAGAGCAGTGAGTAGGAATGCCGGCGGCGCAAGCACAGAAACAAAAAGGGATTGAACTCTGATTTTGATTAAAGTGAGTTAACCCTAACCCTAGGGATTGGGGCCTATTTATAGGCAGCCCAATAAGAGGGTAAAATGCAGACATACCCCTGGGGTTTTTTACAGACACTGAAATAAATGGAAAAGACTAAAACTGCCCTTAGGATATTTTACAGACTCGACTGTCTGACTGTGGGCCTAGGGACACAATAGTAAACTCCTATTTACAGATGACTTATCCGGAAGCTAAGCTTTCGTAGCGACTACGGCTTCTCTTCTGGACAGTCCGATGCGAGATCAGCGGTCGTCAGTTTTGCGCCGAAACTGACAAAGCATCCACCGACTTTGCACCAGGTACCCGGATTGGGCCGGCCCGACTCCGCAGCTCTCTCAGCCTAGCAATCGCTCACCGCCCGTGTACCTGAGTCAATCCTGGTCAACAGTCCAGTGGATCCTCTGCTGCTCCTAGCCCATGTACCCGGATTGGGCCAGCCCGACTTCGCGGCCTCCTCTGCCCGACAGTCGCTCGCTGCCCGTGTACCTGAGTCACACGCGGCCCAGACGCAGCAGGTCTTCTCTCTCTTTTCAGTCCTCTTTGACTATCGTTGACAATGACTCATCACATCTGGAGCCATGAGGCCCACGCTATTCAGCATGGCTCCTCAATCTCCCCCTTGATGAGTGCATTGTCAACACTTCTCTTCATCTGCTCTTCAGTACCTGCAAGCAACTGTGGAAACACGAAAACAAAACACAAGAAAACAAAGAAGAAGAAGAATAAAGTAAAAGCTCGAAAACGAAGAATAAAGTAAAAGCTCGAAAACGAGTGCAATCTCAGAAACATCAACAAGGATATCAAAAGAGTAAGGACAAACGGGACAAAAACTCCCCCTGAAACAAATCCCAGAGAAAGCCAAAATTCCCCCTTAAACTCTTATACCAAAAATTTCTCCCCCTTGTTGACAAGTGAACTCATCAAGCACTCTAAAAAGACACTGACTCCCCCTGAAATGCAACTCCCCCTCAAAATATGCAATGAATGAAACTGGAGTGCAGGTGGAGTGCAAAAAGCATGCTTCTCAGATATGATTGACTGCAATTACAACATCTAACAAGTATAGCAAAAGACATACTGTCTAAGACACATGGCATGATCAGTGCAACAGATGATATCTAAAGAAAGTCATTAGCACGCATTTTTCAGTTTTTGCAAACAAAGGCATCACCACATTTTCCAGTTAACCAGCAAGGTAAAACATGAGATGCAAAAGCTAACTGATATCTACCAAGATAAGCATTGTCCAAAACAAAGTGCTTCGGCAAACTTGTTATCTTTTAAATGTTCAGGCTTTTTCATTTTCCTTTTTCATTTTTGCCAAGGGTTATTTGCATGTCAAACCTTATGCTAACCGACCAAGTCAAGCCTAGGCCAGAACTGGACCATCAGAAGCTTAAGACATTGGTCTTGGCATACACTACACTGTCCTAGTTCATACCAAAGTGCTATGGTAAGCAGTCCAGAACAATGCAATGCGACAAAGCAAACCCACTTGGATCTTTTCAAATCAAGCATAAGAAGGCATGGAATTTTCATTCATTTTTGATTTTTTATCATTTTTATAGCATATTTTCCATGTTAAAGCATAAAGATGTCCAAGTTGCATATCTGCATCTATGTGATGAACTAGCTACAAGGCACGTAACAGATAGCAAATGCACTCAGCCTACACAAGCTAGTTACCAGAAGCAATGGTGATCATTTTTCAAGTTTAAAGTGTAAAAGCCATGCATATGACAAATATCAGACATATCAAATGAACTGAAACAAAGCATGATCATCGACAAGTAATCAAAAGCATGTACCAGCTAGAATAAGTAAAGCAGTTCAATCATATAACAGAAGCAAGCTCAAAAGTGTGATATGTGAATATGTACGATATGAACACACACAAAAAGACTCAAGAAAAGAGTAAAGAAGAAAGAAATGAACTGACTCAAAATATCCTAAAAAGGATACACAATACCCAAATCCCCTCGTAAACGCTCAAAAGTAGACTGATCTAGGGGTTTGGTGAAAATGTCAGCCAGCTGATGATGGGTATCAACATGAACAAGGTCAATGACACCTTTCTCATATTGATCCCGCAAAAAGTGAAAGCGCACATCAATGTGTTTGGTTTTTGAATGGAGACATGGGTTTTTTCCCTACACTAATTGCACTGGTGCTGTCGCAAAACAAAGGAACTCTGGTAGGAAAGAACAACCCAAAATCTCGCAGAGTGGAAATCATCCAAACCAACTGTGAGCAGCAGCTAGCAGCAGCTACATACTCAGCCTCTGTGGTCGAAAGAGCAACTCCAGATTGCTTTCGAGAAGACCAAGACACAAGAGACGAACCAAGAAACTGGCAAGTACCGGAAGTCGACTTGCGATCCAACCGGCACCCACCAAAGTCAGCGTCCGAAAAGCCAGATAAATCAAGAGAAGATGATGCTGAATAGTAGAGACCAAGATCAGACGCATAAGTGAGATACCTGAAGATGCGCTTGACAGCCTGCCGATGAGACGCGCGAGGTGAAGACTGGAAGCGCGCGCACAGTCCCACGGCGAACTGTATGTCTGGCCTTGTCGCCGTCAAGTACAGCAGCGAACCGATCATCCCTCTAAACTCTCTCTCATTGACCTTGACGCCGCTCTCGTCCTTGTCCAGGCCCCCAGAAGTACCCATTGGGGTCATCTGAGGCTTCAGCTCTCCACCAAAGTCGAATTTCTTCAACATGTCTCGAGTGTACTTACCCTGGTGGATGAAGGTGTCGTCCTTGGTCTGCTTGATCTGGAGCCCTAGAATGTACTTGAGTTCACCCATGAGGCTCATCTCGAACTCGCTGTGCATCTGCTCAGAAAACTTGGACACAAGATCATTAGTAGTACCGCCAAAGATAATATCGTCCACGTATATCTGAGCGACTAAAAAATCTGAAGCATCTCTGAGCAAGAAGAGAGTCTTATCCACAGAACCCATCACAAAGCCCTTCCCCAACAAAAACTGCTTTAACCGGTCATACCAAGCCCTGGGGGCTTGCTTTAACCCGTATAAAGCTTTCTGCAGCTTAAAAACATGTCGAGGAAACTTGGGGTTCTCAAAACCGGGGGGCTGCCTAACATAAACCTCCTCCTCTATGTACCCGTTCAGAAAAGCACTCTTGACGTCCATTTGAAAAAGCTTAAAACCCTTCGAAGCGGCAAAAGCTAAAAGAATGCGAATGGACTCAAGACGGGCAACAGGGGCGAAGGTTTCTTCAAAATCAATACCTTCCTTCTGGCAAAAACCCTGGGCAACTAGTCGAGCTTTGTTGCGCACCACAACCCCATCTTCACCTTGCTTGTTCTTGAACACCCACTTGGTGCCTATGGGGTTGCATCCTGGTGGCAGCTCTACTAGTGTCCAAACCCGATTGCGGACAAAATTCTCAAGCTCTTCTTGCATGGCATTAATCCAATTCGAGTCAGAAAGAGCATGAGAAATGTCTCTAGGCTCAAAAGATGCAACAAAAGCAGATTCAGCAAACACAGCAAGAGAGTCAACAGATGAACGCAAAGTTCTTGTAGACACATCACCGATGATGAGCTCTGAGGGGTGATCACGCTGAACTGCTCGGGATCCCTGGTGATCTGAAGTCACCTCACCGGAGTCAGCAGCTGGCACCTCTGGACTCGACTGAGGGGCTCGATCGAAGTGGAAGAAGTGATCAGAGGTCCGCCCTCGTCCTCAGTCGAAGTCTCAGAAGGTGTGGGCTCTGCAGGAGGTGCAGAAGGCCCACCCTCATCAGCAGCTGGAGTATCCTCATCTTCCTCGAAGATGGACTCTCCGAGCTCACCATCACCAGAAAGCTCAAAAGAAGGATTCAAAGAAGGCAAAGACTCATCAAACGAAACCTCACAAGTCTCGACAAGCTGCTGGGAGTCAAGGTTCCAAACACGGAAGCCTCGAGAATGCAAAGCGTAACCAAGAAAAACACCATCCCAACAACGAGACTCAAACTTGTCCAAATGCCCTCCCTTCTTGAGCACAAAGCACTTGCAGCCAAACGCTCGCAAGTGGCTCACCTTGGGCTGTCTGCCAAACCGCAACTCATAAGAGGTCTTACCAAGGTAAGCTCTAAGAAAAAGGGCCAAATTTTCCATGCCATTACAATTTTCACGGTTTTGAAATATGCCATCGGCGTGTCACTGACAGATGGGACCTACCACAGTCACTGACAGTGGCATTTTTCAAATTACAGAAAATTTTAATGGCATTTTTACAAATTTCCCTAAGAAAAATGCGGTTGGCTAGATAGCAAGCCGTGTTCATGGCTTCAGCCCAAAAGCGAATAGGAGTCCTATGCTCATCGAGCATCGTCCTGGCCATCTCGACTAGCGTGCGGTTCTTTCGTTCCACAACGCCATTCTGTGGGGGAGTGTAAGGAGCAGAAAACTGATGGTCAAGACCCTGATCACTACAAAAGCTGACGAACTGAGAGTTCTTGAACTCAGAGCCGTTGTCGGAGCGAATTGCTCGCATACGACCATTGTTCTCATTCTTCAGCTTCAAAATCAGGTCATGAACAAAGAGAAAAGTTTCATCCTTAGACTCCAAAAAGAAAACCCACGAGAATCGAGAAAAATCGTCAACAATCACAAGAGCGTACCATTTCCCACCGACTGAGCATACCCGAGCTGGACCGACAGTGTCCATATGTAATAGCTCGCCCGGATATGAAGTCATCACCTGAGTCACAGGTGCGTGAGAAGCGGCAACCATTTTTCCGTGACGACAGGGATGGCAAACCAGATCCTTCTCCATCTTAAGCTTGGGCAATCCTCGGATGAGGTCCATAGAGCTCAACCTGACTAGCAGGTCAAAACTCAAATGGCCTAACCTCCTATGCCACTTCCAGAGCTCAGAGGAGGATCCAGCAATCAAACAGCGAGAAGGGCCAAAAGAACTAGAGAAGTCAATTCGAAAAACTTTACCGAAAGGTAAGATCTGGCAAATCAAAGACCCTCTAGAATCAATCACAGAAGAGTTGCCCTTCTTAAAACGCACCTCCAAACCATCCTCAAGAAGTTGCGAAACAGAGATCAAATTGAAGTTCAAATTTCCAACCAAAGCAACGTTCTTCAAAGAAAAATGGTCTGAAATGCGAATTGAGCCAATGCCACTTACTTTCCCTTGACCACTGTTCCCGAAAGTGATGTACTCTTTGGAGCTCGGGGGAGTGAGACTGGAGAACCATCTGCGATGTCCCGTCATGTGGCGAGAGCATCCTGAGTCCATGATCCAAACGTCCTCCAGTCCTCGATCCTGCACAATCAGTGGCTGTAAGTGGGAGCAAATGGTCCGGCACCAGGTTTAGCAAAAGAGCTAAACCAGTGTCGAGCCATCTGCTCAAAAGACGGAAAGCAGAAATCATCAGAAAAGTTTGGACCAAAACGCGGCTCAAAGCGCGGTCCTCGGTTCTGCCTAAAACCTCGGCCACGAGGTCCAGGACCGTAGCCAAAACGACCTGGAGCTCTGTTGGAACGGACACCACCATCTGGAGCACGGGCATGAAAGCCGTCTCCCCTACCACCACCTACATGACGCGGCCTGGCCTCCAGCCTCTCCCCGCGTCGAGGAACTCTCAGTCTACCACCCTGCTGGTAGAACTGCTCCTGACCACCACGAGCACGCTCTGCTCTCTCAACCCGCTTCCTCCTGAAGCAAAACTCCGCAAGATGCCCGTCTCTCTGACAATACTCGCAATGGTAGGTGGGCTTCTTGAGATGTGGTTGAGGCTTGGGGTTCTTTGGCTTAATGGTGTTTGGTGTCGGCTTCTTGGGTTGAGAGGGTCCAGGAAGAGAGTCAAGAGAAGTGTGGAGGTGTTTGGGCTTTGGAACCCAGATGGGCTTCTTGGGTGGAGCTTTGGGTGGTTCATGGATCACTCCATCCTTGGGCTGACAAGCCTGGGAAGACTCAGTGGAGTGGGTCTTGGGATATCTCTGCTCAGGAGTCATTTTACTCCACTCCACTGCCCGGCTAATGGCACTCTCAAAGTCAGCCTTGGTGTAGGTGTAACCTACCCCAAACCCATCCTGCCTCTTGAACTGCTGGATCATCATGCCGAGCTGTGGCTCTCTGGCACTGATCCAACTCAGGATAGACCGGAGGTAAAAATTCTCATTTTGCGAATCAGCTAGCTCCTCTCTCAAGGAAGCTAGTACCTCCACCTGAGACAAGCAGGTCTCACACTCGCTATCTACCTGGACAGACTTCTCGGCTTTTAGCTTAATCAACTCAAGTCTAAGAGACAGACAGTTCTCACAGACAGTGGGTGGAACTGACAATGTCTCAAGCTCTAGCCTAGTCTGCGCAAGCTCAGCTCTCATTCTCTCCAAATCACCCAGATGCTTATCGCCCTTGGCTTTCAGCTCAGCTAAACTAGCAAGATGAGATGGGCAATCAGCACAGAGAACGACGACAGTGGCTTGAGCATCTTTCAGCTCCAGCTGAGCGCTTTCAAGCTCAGTGGCCAAAGCGTCCCTCTCATCAACCCTTTCTGTGTACCTGGACTTCAGAGTCGACAGGTCACACAGAAGCACCTCACACTTTGGGCACTCACTGCTATCACCCAAGCAAGGAGAAGAAGATAGACTCTCAATTCTGCCGTTGGCCACGGCAAGCTCACTCTCTAACTCATCTATCCTCTTCTTAGCCCCTCTAAGCAGTTTTTCCCGATATTTTAACTCCTGACGATTGCTTTCAAGTAAATCAACGATTTCGCGTTCATAAGATGATACCTTTTCATTATCGTCGTCATCGGAGTCATCGGAGGAGCCCTTCTCTTCCTTATCCCCAAGAGCCATTGAGCAGAAACTCTTGCGGGATCTTCGGCGCTGATGTGAGCGGCTCTTCGGTCTGTCCCCGAAGGTCATGAAGCAGAGGCCTGCTGGATCGTCCTTGTCCTTCCCCTTCCTGATGACAATCTCCTCATCGCTTGAGCTCGATGAAGAGGAAGAAGACGTAGACCGCTTGGAGTAGCTCTTCTCCATCTCAGCGAAGAAGGCCTTGTCGCGCTTCTTGTTCTCTCGCCGGTAGTCCTTCAGGGCCTTTCTGAAGAATCTGGTCTTTGGCTTGCCCTTGTTGAAGGAGGAGCTGTCGTGCTTGCCGGAGTCGTGGAAGCAACCACCGGTGCCCTTCTTGTGGCCATTGCGCTTGGGGCAGTCAGCGATGAAGTGTCCTGGATCACCACACTCAAAGCATCCGGTCTTTGTGCCGTGTCTTTTGAACATCCTTTTGTCATAAACACGACGCACCCGGTTGTTAAACAGACACAAATCATCATCTCCCAAAGACTCAAGCTGGTCCTCAGTGATAGACATCAAAGAGAACCCAGCACAGCTCACAGAAGAGGGATCAACAGAAGGTGTAGCAAGGGCCAGAGACTTTGATCCAGAGCCAGTGAGATTTGATCTCAACTGGGTATCAACCTCGGTGGCCTTCAGCTTGCTAAACAACTCAGAAATGGTCAAGGTATCATAAGATGTACTCTCAATGATAGAGGATACCTTGATCTCCCAGATCTTTGGGTCCAAGGTATGGAGAACCTTGAGGGCCTGCTCGTGATCTGAGACTAATTGAACACCCTCACCCTTGTTGTCCCGAAGCTTGTTAATGATCGACTGAAAGCGACCAAACAAGGCTTCAACAGACTCACCCGGCTTCTGTGTGAAGTTCTCGTACTCACGCCGGTAGGTCTGATAGAGCCGAGCCTTGACCTGAGCTGTCCCCTCATGGTGTGCCTGGAGGGTAGCCCAGATCTCTCTCGCAGTGGAGAGATGGCTCACACGCTCAAACTCAGTGGGACCCAAACCAGAAAACAAGATGTTCACCGCTTTGCTATTGTTCACATGTTGGGCGATGATACCAGGAGAATCACGCTCAGCAACTGGCAATATGACAAACGTAGCGTGAACGCAAATGTCCCAGATGTCCGAGCTTTGGCTCATGAGATAGGCTCGCATGCGAGTCTTCCAATAATTATAGCCATAAGCTTCCAAGGACGGGACCTTGCCAGGAGACGTCATGATCACTACTGGGGTTTAGAACCGGTTAAGGTATGGAAAAACCCTAACCAGGCTCTGATACCACTTGTAGGACCGAAAGTAGCGACCAGAGGGGGGTGAATGGGCGCTTAAAAAATTCTTTCGAATCAATGGCCTGCTCCCAACACCCAACGCACCTCACAAGACTAGGCAGCAAAATGTAAACAGATCATCGAAGTCTAAAAGTATCTAGCCTAGAAACGACCGGTGTCCTAGTCAAAGAAACACCAATACAGTGCTAATAGGCAGATAAGTACATCATTCAAAACAAGGACTGATCAGAGTTCACTATAGCAATTTAAACGGAGTACAGATGAAAAGGATGAGAAGTTACTGTTCAAAGTTGTCTCCAGGAAGGTACTTGACGAAGCCTGTTCGGATCAGTTGTGTAAAGCCTCTAGTCCTATATGTCGAAGGTTGTTCGAAGCCTATGAGGCGTGCGAAGTACGAGGATGTCGAAGATGGCTTCGGAGATGACGTGTCGAAGTCTGTACTGCCGAAGACTACTCCGTAGCAGTGGTGTCGAGGCTTGCTTCGAAGCTGACGTGCGAAGTCTGAGGATGCCGAAGGTGACTTCGGAGATGTCGAGCCGAAGCGAAATGTACTAAACGAAGTATGCCTTGAATGCCCGAAGTCCTTGCATACTTCGGAGTACCTTCGGTTGACCGAAGCAATTTGCACAGACTTTGTTGGAGAGAAAAGAAATTGCAACCGAAGCAAAAACTCGAAGCACCTTCGTACAGAGCGATGTTAAGCAATGGTCGAATCTAGCTAACCAACTGAGCCAACAGCGAAGCCTGATCAAGTTACAAGCTTCGAAGCAGAACAAAAATATTCGGACAACACTTCGAATGAGCAGAAGCTTCGAAGACTGTCGCGAAGCACCTTCGAATGAAAATCTACAGAGCCTATACCCCGAACAGAGAACTTCGAACGAGGCTCACAGAAGAATAAACTTCGAAAGGAAAGCGAAGTCAAAACTTTCTGTCTCCAACTTCGAAGCATGTAAGAAATTCGAAGTCTGCAAACTGTGGTCACGAAGCAACCTAAGAAGTATGCTTCGCACAAACTTTGCAAAGCCCAGACTCAGGATCAAGGTGTGCAATGGAGGAAGCCTGGCTTCGCACGTCACAAAATAGTCAAAAGCTGAAAAACGTGACACACAGCTGACACCTTAACCAAAGCATCGATCAAAACGCCAAGGAATAAACAAATCGTAAAAGCTCACAAGGTTGACAGAACGCTGCTGATATACGATATGAAAAGAATAGCCTATAGAAAAGAACAGTAGCTGCAGACACTAGACATGAGTGCAGTCGTGAAGGAGCTGACACGCAAAGAGATCAAATCTGCAGGAAAGCCAAATAGAAGACACAGTCAGTTGGATAAAATGCCATGACTGAAGAAGGCAAGAACAGTTCCTTGAATATAAAACTTTCTGCGCAAAAACCAAGACAGTTCAGAGAGAATAAAATAACCTGCACAGATATGAAATTTCAGGACTCATCGAATGATGGAAGAGATCGCTGCTACAACCGATTGCTTCAGGAAAGATTGAAGAATTGCAGCGAAGAAAAACAGAGAGCAGTGAGTAGGAATGCCGGCGGCGCAAGCACAGAAACAAAAAGGGATTGAACTCTGATTTTGATTAAAGTGAGTTAACCCTAACCCTAGGGATTGGGGCCTATTTATAGGCAGCCCAATAAGAGGGTAAAATGCAGACATACCCCTGGGGTTTTTTACAGACACTGAAATAAATGGAAAAGACTAAAACTGCCCTTAGGATATTTTTACAGACTCGACTGTCTGACTGTGGGCCTAGGGACACAATAGTAAACTCCTATTTACAGATGACTTATCCGGAAGCTAAGCTTTCGTAGCGACTACGGCTTCTCTTCTGGACAGTCCGATGCGAGATCAGCGGTCATCAGTTTTGCGCCGAAACTGACAAAGCGTCCACCGACTTTGCACCAGGTACCCGGATTGGGCTGGCCCGACTCCGCAGCTCTCTCAGCCCAGCAATCGCTCACCGCCCGTGTACCTGAGTCAATCCTGGTCAACAGTCCAGTGGATCCTCTGCTGCTCCTAGCCCATGTACCCGGATTGGGCCAGCCCGACTTCGCGGCCTCCTCTGCCCGACAGTCGCTCGCTGCCCGTGTACCTGAGTCACACGCGGCCCAGACGCAGCAGGTCTTCTCTCTCTTTTCAGTCCTCTTTGACTATCGTTGACAATGACTCATCACATCTGGAGCCATGAGGCCCACGCTATTCAGCATGGCTCCTCACCTCACCCACTACCTTAGAGAAAGAGAGAGCTCTGTTATACACTCCATCAGCCAAAAAGCCTACCCGAACTCTGAAGAAAACCACTCCTCCCGCAAAGAAAATTCCTCCCAAGAAAACCACTCAGCAGAAGCCCAAGGAGCCTGCGAGGATTGCTCCTATGACCCATGTGAGTGCCCCTAGGAGAGTGTTTCATTGTTCCTATTGTCAGCGGGCGGGTCATTTTGTTGGGTTCTGTTTTCATCGCATCAAGGATGAGCGACGCTCTCAGGCGATGAGTTTCCAGGACATGCATTACCCATCTCGAGGTATGCATGAGTCTGAGTTGTACTCACGTCCTGTTTCCGAGGCTCCTCATGCTTCTCGGAGAGGTTTTACTCCTCGAGGTGTTCACCATGTTCCATATGGTGGTAGACCCCGGGCGAGTAGTTTTGTACCTTGTCAGAGTAGGAGACCTCATCATGCTTTTAGATCACAACATGTAGGTAGACCTCGCACTATGCATCATTCTGATTATCCTATGCGTAGACAATCTACTTTTACTGTGCCTACTACTCGTATCACTCAGTGCTGGATGCCTCGTCATGTATTCACTCACCCCAGCACTGAGCGATCGAGATTTTCTTATCATATGTAGGCACCGGATCGAGGCTTGGAGGGCACGTGGAACATGGACTCCGGTTGTTCGCGCCACATGACCGGAGATGCAGCATGGTTCTCCAGCCTCACCACAACCAAGCAAAGGGAACATATCACCTTCGGCAACAATCGAAGGAGTAGAGTGAAAGGTAAAGGTGTGGTAAGAATCAGCTCGAATTTCACTCTCAAAGATGTTGCTTTGGTTGAAAACATAGAAAACAATAGAAACTCAGTCTGGGGACCGAATTACCTAGTAGATCGATTAAAACCCGTTATGGGGGTAAGACGGACTATTCACAAGCAAATTGACAAGGATTACCACGATTACAATGCGATGGATGGTGGGTTTATGGTGCAAACCAGCAAAGATGGACGAGCTATGGCTAAACCTAGTGCAAGTAGCTAGTAGATTGAAAAAAAATGATTCTATGTGGGTAGATTGGATTGAATTAGAGAGAGAGTCTCCACTTTGAATCGGTCTTAACCCTTTATATAGCGATTGGTCTTGCTCTCCCTAGACGTGATTTCCACCATACATTGATTAGGATACGAGTTTGAGTCATTAAAATGAGATTAGAGATAAAATACCCCAAAATCTCACGTTTAGGGTTCAGACTAAGCCTCTATCGATTGGACTAGGCCCATAGACCGGTCGGACCGGCATGAAATGGTCGGTCGGACTGGCCAACCATAGCTAGTTGGACCAGAGGTCCATGGCCGGTCTAACCTGCCTTATACTGGCGTTTGGACCGGCCCTTGCTAGGGACGATGCACATTTTCGGCTTTTGACAATTTTAGCCATTAGTGCCAAAATTTGCTATCAACAATCGGTACCAGTAAATCAACACCCGCTCATATGTTTAGTATTTAGACACATACTAACAATTTTTCGACACACTAGGGCGGGAACTAGATATGGGTTGCTCCTAAAGGTAGTGACCACTCACACTAGGTGAACGACATACTTGGTCTTTTGATTAGGGAGAACTTCCCCGACTTGGTTTTTATTGTCAGGATTGAGCTGGCGTATTAATGGAAGCATTACGAGAGTGTGTTAGATTCTCATGACCGAGAAGGGAGGTTGTTTGCTCACATAGCCGATCGAGTGAGAACTGAGTGCTCGATAAGCTTCTGTTCGCAACTATATTTATAAATACTAGTCGTATTGAAACTACTTAAATTTTTCATTGCATCTACATGTATGACTTTTTCAGGTGTGATGAGGGGTATGGGGCTTAGTCTATCAAGGTCATAAATAGAGTTACTAAGAAGCTCATTGTTTACATGCACTGCAAGTCTCATATTCTAGTCGTGATCCTCTACTACGCTCATTAACTTGACAGAAGATCACAAAGAAGGATGCCCAGACAACATACTTGACCCATGAGCAATACATGATGGTAAGTGCATTTCCATTTATCTTGCAACACTTAACATCTTTTCTTATACCATTCAATTGGTTATGTAGATCCCTCTACAGTGGTGCACCTAGGATATTCAATGTTGGGGGAAAATTGTCGATAAGCACTGCTCTTCCTAGTGGCAGAACACTCATGATGTCTGCCAAAAGATCTGTCTACTCATGAGAGGGGTACCACATCATCGAGGCTCCTAGAACCTTATCCAATACACGACAAGATGGGTATGTAGTTATATGTCTCCTTTCCGGTGTTCTAAAAGTTAGTTCTAGGCAAAGCCTAGGCACCCATTAGGCGCTGGGCACCGGCCAACTGCCACGATTTGCCTCCAGGCATCGAGCTAGGTGGCCCAGGCACCTAGGCGGTCAACCACGGTTCTAGGCTGTTGACCGCGACACTTGGGCGGCATGGCGTGGTGGTGCCGAGGCTATTTGGCAGCTAGAAATGTGGCATGTCGGTATGGGGGAGGCGGTGGGCGGCCAGATCTAGCAGCGAGTGGCACACACACTATCATATCCGGTGATGAGAGGCATGCTCGCCATCAGATCTGGCCATCTCCGTTACCGTCACTGCCGGAGGGGGATGCCAGGGAATTCTCGACGAGTAGGCTAGAACACCACGCTAGAGGGAAACGCCGTGTAGGGAGGAGAAGAGGGGAACACCATGCAGGGAGGAGAAAGGTGGAAAAGAAAAGAGGGAAAGGCCTGGGAGAGGAGAGGAGAAGGCCTGGAACACGCTAGTACTAGAGAAAAAAAGGAAGAACAGAGTTAGGACTGCAGAATAAAAGGGAGGTGAACCAGAAACTAGGCCCCCGCAGAGGCAACCCTAGGTGCTAGGCACAGAATCACCACCCGACTAGCGTCTAGATCCTACATGAACACTGCTACTTTCTCTCGCTTATTTACACTTTTTGGCTCTAATTGTTTTTCTATTGCAGTCGACAACCAACGCGGGTCAGGAATGCTCCCAAATCATGGCATTTGCTCTAGCTCACAAGGGGAGGGCAGTGTAAGGTACCACATATAATCCAAATGACCCTCCTAAGGCATACACCAACCCGAGCGCATATGAATGACTCCAAGATTGCATAACGATGGAGAGGGAGGTGCATGACTCTAGTTACGATCTGACCCAGCATAACATCGACACGGAGATTGTCATGAGGGATGGAGGAGGTAAGAGACATGAATTCTACTAGATGGGCAATGACACGCTTGATGCTTCACATGCCCCCACAATCTCTCAACTAAGAGTTTTGTTGGGGATATAACCCCGGGTACCCCGTTGAGTGGTTTCATTGCGACTGTCGGGCTGCCAACTACCATGAAGTCCAACCCATGAAGGACCAACATATCGCCTAATTAGGCACTCGGGGAAAGATTTGCCCTAGTGGCGGGACTCCAACGGTCGGCTCTGAATCATCAAGACAACGGTTACCCTCATCAAGACTATCTTAATGACTATAATTATTCCTGCATATAAAAGGTTGTTATGTGTCTATTTTCTCTGCCATAATCACGATGGTTAAACTCCTATAACCCCCTTTGTCCTTCTCATATAAAAGGATCAAGGGGAGGCCCTAGAAAAAGGGGACGAAAAGCAACAAGAAGACTCACACACACAAAGCAATCATACATACAAGAGTAGGGTTATTATCCTTAGGGAGGCCCAAACCTGTCTAAAATCCTCTCGTGTCCACCCTCATACTCTTTTTTCTACCTCACACATCAAGGTAACCATCGGTCCATAGTCACGACTCCCCTCTACCTAAACAAATCATATCACGGGTACCCACCGTAGGCTCGTGTTGTTCCCACACAACGACAGCTGGCGTGCCAGGTAGGGGCGGAGTATTGTGACCCACAGATCAGATAGATGATTGTTGTCTGCAAGTTCAACGTCAAGGTGCCAAAGAATGTCATAATCGCATTCGGGAGTTTGATCTTCATCGGCGATTGTAAGAACCAAATGGTTCCCATCACCGCTTCACTAAAGAACGCAAAGGCTTCACCCGTGCCATCTTCGGCACTTGCTCTGCCAACAACTCAGGTGTCGTGGCAGTCTACCCCACCAAAGACATCTTTCAAGGTTCACCAGCAGAGGGTCATCGACTCACCTGCCAACTACGTCATCTTCACCAACTCTAGAGGGCACACCGTTCAACATCGATGGTTCGCCATGATCTCCAGCAATCGACCTCACCAATCGACTCCACCAACTCGCTAGGGTCCTCCCGCGGTTGCAATCTATGGCAATCACCTTGGTCGTCTCGGAGGATGAACCTTCTGACAATATCGAGTCTAGTGGCCATCACCGAGAGCTCTAAAGGCGGAACACTGCGAGATGCAATCGGCGCATAGAGGCCCAAGGGGAAGCAGGAGTTCCACGACAAAATGAACCTGCTATGTACACGGTGGCCTTCGAAGGCCACAACATGTACCAAACACCCACGACCAACCTCATCGCCATCAAGAGGGCGTTGGCAGTGCTCCCCAACACACCTGAACTCTAGAGGGCCCGAGCTATGACCCAGGCTTCTACAGCATAGATATCGGAGCCATCATCCTCTCACTAACTACGATCACTAGCACCGAGCTCACGCTCCCAGCCATCTAGGCTTGGGGAACACATTCAGCAAACTGAGCATGGAGGAAGCTCATATGTCGGAGACACCCGACATATCATCAACGATCGTCTACACACACGCAACCTCATCATTCATCGGCGACAAGGATGAGAGAAGGAGGATCTGCGTCATCGTGAGCAACACGATCATGACCACGGGGCCTCGAATGGGGACCACATGGACCGCAATGCCCTTCGTCACAACGAATTCCTCGCCTTCTCCGAACGGCTACAACGTGTTGAGTTGCTGCGCCACTTCCGACTAACTGGAATCGCTCCATACGACGGTAAAACTGATATGCCTCAATGATTGCGACTATACTACACTACCATCCGTGCAGTAGGAGAGGACAAGGATGTCATGGTCAACTACCTCACCGTCATGTTGTCCACCTCCATCGTCAACTGGTTGACTTCGCTCCATGAGGACTCCATCACCTCCTAGGATGACATGTGCGAGATCTTCATCGCCAACTACCGGGGGACGTGGCAAAGACCGCCTCCAGACATGACCTATGACAAGTCTGCCAGAAGGAAGGAGAGTCCCTGAGGGAGTACATATGATGATTCTCCGAGAAGCGCGGTGTCTTGGCTAGCATCTCCGACGCTGATGTCATAACAATCTTCCTAGATGGCTTGTGAAAGCCATCCGAGTTGTTCCACCACATGGTGATGAACGAGTCGATCAACCCCAGCTATATGATCACCGTCACTGAACAATTAACCAGCGCTGAAGATGTCAAGCGGGAGTAGATGCTCCCAATATCACATGGCCCCGACAAAGACAAGAAGAAGAAGGAGCATCGTCGAATGCTCGTACCATGCCGATCGCCCGCCTTCAAGGATCGTGACAATTGCGATCGGTCTCGTCTCAATGACAAGAAGAGGAAGGAGAAGGATATCATGGTCACCGATAGAAGCGCTCAGCCTTGGAGCCGAGATGAAGCAGTGCTGCAAGAATTCCAAGATAAGCCATGCATCCTCCATCTTAATGGCAATCATACCACTTGACATTGCTTTCAGCTACAGAACTAGATAGTGAAAGAAGCTAGAGTTGATCGCCGACCTGACAAGCGTCAGCAAGATGCCAAGCCCGAAGAAGACAAGGGCAGGAATGATGCTCCCTCGACATGAAACGATTTCCAGGAGCCCACCAGAACGGTCTCCATGATATTCGGTGGCATCATGGCCGCCGAATCGAGCCACCAACAGAAGATGATGGCCCGTCGCATCAATACCATCGGTGCGAAGGCAACTGAGCACCTCATATGGTCGGAGATCCCCGTCACCTTCAACTACCGGGACCAGTGGACCAATGTCCCTAAACTCGGATGCTTTCCACTCATCGTCAACCCTATCATCTTGAAGGTCCGCTTCAAGAGGGTGCTGATCGATGGGGAATCGACATCGATGTCCTATTCAAGGGGACATTGGGGGCTCTCGGCATCGACCATTCGGTGCTCTAGGATATGGACACTCCCTTCTACAGGATTGTCCTGGGGAAGGCTTCCATCCCCCTCGGCATGATCACCCTACTAGTGACATTCGGTGATCGGGATAACTACCGGATCGAGCACGCCAAGTTCTACGTTGCCGACTTCGAGACTGCATACCACGCCGTCCTCAGAAGACCTTCACTCACCAAGTTCATGGCGGTTCCTCACTACACCTACTTGGTCCTCAAGATCCTAGGACTAGGTGGGGCCTTCTCCATGAAAGGGGATGTCGCCACCTCGCACGCCTACGAACAAGACAACCTCACGTTGAGCGAGGCCTTGGACATCTCTGTCTGAATGGAGGAATTTCTCTGAGAAGCTAAGATCACGGTGACTACAGGACTCGAGATCTCGAGTCTCGTACCTTCGCTGACTACACTGACGCTGTCCTCGGCCGAGTACAAGAGTATTCAGCTATCGGACGCCAACTCCTCCAAGACGGCCTTGATCGGGACTGCGCTTGATCCTAAATAGGACAGCGCTCATCAGCTTCCTCTACTCTAATGCTGACATATTCACTTGGCAACCCTCTGTTCATCGAAGACCGTAAGAAGGCTATCAAAGAAGAAGTCACCCGCCTCCTAGCGGCAGGATTTATAAAGGAGGTGCAGCACACGGACAAGATGGCCAACCTAGTCCTTGTGCGGAAGAAGAGCGGGAAGTGGGGAATGTGCATCGACTACATCAAACTCAACAAGAGATGCTCGAATGATCCTTTCCCGCTTTCGTGCACTGATCAGGTTGTCGATTTGATCGCCGATAGTGCCCTCCTGTGCTTCCTGGACTACTACTCAGGCTATCATCAGATCAGCCTGAAGGAAGAAGATCAGAAGAAGACCGCATTCATCACCTCGTTTGGCGCCTACTACTACACTTCAATGTCCTTCAGATTGAAGAATTCGGATCCACGTACCAACGAGCCATTCAACGTTGCTTGGCCGATCATATCGGTCGCAACGTCGAGGCATACATTGATGACGTGGTTATCAAGACCAAGGAAACCGAAGACCTCATCGTGGACCTCCAAGAGACGGTGAACAACCTCCGCAAGTTCCACTGGAAGCTCAACCTGGAGAAATGCGTATTTGGAGTCCCGACAGGGAAATTGCTTGGGCTCATCATCAGTTGTCGGGGCATTGATGCCAACCCAGAGAAGATCTCTACGATCTTGAATATGGCGAGGCCTACCGACATCAAACATATCCAGTGTTTGACAGGCTGCATGACATCCCTTGGCCAATTTATTTTGTGGCTGGGGGAGTGAGGGATGTCATTCTTCAAGTTGCTGAAGAAAGAAGGCTTCGCCTGGATGGAGAAAGCCGACCTAGTGTTCTCCGACCTCAATAGGTTCCTGATTTATCCGCCGACACTCGCCACCCCGACACAGGAGGAAACACTCCTCCTCTACATCGCTGCCACCACTCACGTGGTTAGCACCACCCTAGTCATCGAATGACCCAAGGAAGGACTGGTCTACCCGGTCCAACAGTCGGTATAATTCTTATCATAAGTGCTAGGGCCTTCAAAGATTCGATATCCCTAGGTGCAAAAGCTTCTGTACGCCATCCTCATCACCGCCCGGAATCTCAAGCATTAATTCCAAGCCCACTCCATGGAGGTGGTCACTGAATTCCCTCTCGGTGACATCCTCCGGAATTGGGATGCCATTGGACGGATCGCCAAGTGGGCTATAGAGCTAGGGGATCACGCCATCAACTTCAAGCCACGAACCACCATCAAGTCTCAAGCGCTCACTGACTTCATCGCCGAATGGACCAAACACCAGCTGCCACCTAAAGACATTATTCGGGATTTTTGGACCCTCCACTTTGATGGATCTCTCAGCCTCAAAGGGGCGGGGGTCAGGATCCTTCTGATGTCCCCAAGGCGACGACTTGAAGTATGTTCTTCGCCTGGGTTTGCCACCTCAAACAATGTGAATAATATGAAGATCTTGTCCACGGTATCCACCTTGCCATCTCCCTCGGGATTAGATAGAACATGGTGTACGAAGACTCTAAATTGGTGATCAGCCAGGTGAACAAGTATTGGTCTTGTATCAGTGACAAGATGGATGCTTATTGCTAGGAGATATGCAAGATGGAAGGCAAGTTCGACGGCCTAGAGTTCCATCATGTCCCTCGGGATAAGAACTCAGCTGTCAACTCGCTAGCAAGGCTTGGGTCATCTAGGATGATGATTCCTAAAGGAACTTTTCTCCAAGAACTCTCGAGACCCTACATTAAGAATGAAGATCAGCGGTGTCTAGAAGACAAGACTAATACGACTGTCATGATCATCACTGATGAAGAAGAAGACTGGCACCGACCACTGATCGATTTCATCCTCGCTGCCAAGGTCCCTCAAGATAGTGATGCTGCCATTCGGTTATCTTGAAGGAGAACGTTGTATGCCTTGATTAGATCAGACTTATTCAAGACAATTGTGTCCGCTAGAGTATTGCTGAAATGCATCGCCAAGGCGGGAGGACTGAAGATCCTAGAGGAGATTCATTCCAGAACCTGCGGGAACCATGCCAGAGCTCATCCGCTGGTCAGCAAGGCATTCTAGACTGGGTTTTATTGGCCGACTGCTAACTTAGATGCTCGCCGATTGGTTCGCAACTACAAAGGTTGTCAATTCTTCGCCAACCAACACCACCTCCCTGCCCAAGCTCTTCAGACCATCCCATCCTCCTGGACGTTTGCTTGCTGGCGGTTGGATATGGTGGGACCATTGCCAAAGGCTCTGCAAGGTTATGACCGCTTGTTCGTGGACATCGACAAGTTCATTAAGTAGATCAATGTAATGCCACTAAAGATGAGTACCGCCAAGAAAGTCGTGGAATTCTTCGAAGGGATAATTTACCGGTTCGGAGTCCCAAATAAAATCATCAGAGATCTCGAGACCCAGTATGTGCCGGCCAATGACTTCTCGAATTCTGTGAAGAATGGTGCATTGAAGTAAAGTATGTGTTGGTTGTGCACCCTCAAGCCAATGGACAGGTCGAGCACGCCAATGGAATGATTCTACAAGGGCTCAAAGCAAGAGTGTTTGATCCTCTTTGCAATTATGGTGGCCGCTGGATGAAATAATTACACGTCGTCCTCTGGGGCATTTGCACCCAGCCCAGTAGAGCCATAGGTCAGACCCCCTTCTTCTTGGTATATTGGTCAAAAGTTGTCCTCCTGGTGGACATGCTGCATGAGAGCCCCAAGATATTCTGGTACGAAGAAGGCACAGCCGAGCGCACCTGAGAAGAAGATATTGACAATATCAAAGAGGCTCGATTGGACGCTTCGATACAAATAGTCCGGTACCAGCAAGGCCTTCGAAGATATCATGACCAGAATATACAACATCACGCTTTACAAGTTGTAGACTTGGTCCTTCGCTGAGTCCAATCGGCAGTCGGGACCCATAAGCTCTCGACACCGTGGGAGGGACCCTTCATCATTGTCAAAGTCACTCGCCTTGGATCCTACCGCCTGATGCGTGAAGAAGGACATAAGCTAGTGAACTCATGGAATATCGAGCATCTCAGATGATTTTATCCATAGGAGAGATAAGTCTTTGATATTATTTATCAATAAAGATATTTTGCCATTTCTAGATGTCATAATCTACAGAGATCGCCTATTGCCTTCACTTTTAGCCATGTGGTCATGACCCACTCTGACTCGGCTCTTGCGAAGAAGAACGAACGCCGTCGTTCTAGTTGTGAGGCCATGACTCGCTCTGGCCCGGCTATTATGAGTTTATTGAATGCTTTCGCTCCAAGCTATGTGGTAATGACCTGCTCTGACTCAACTATTACGGAACAAAACCATGTAAAGCCTGCTCAGCACTCGGGCGGTCATGAATAGTGAATCTGACTATTACATCCATGATCCGCTCTTGCGTAGTCATTGTAAAGATTGTCTGCCTGCTCGGGGGCTCTTACGAGCAAGTTTCCTTCGGCAGACTGTCGTCGCTTGCCTTTGGCTATCCGTGATGCTAACGGTTCTAAACAACGCGTATGTGGCTCAAGTTCCCTGAGTTACACAGACCTAAGCTATATCAATGAAGCTGAGGCCAAGCATTGCATGCAGTTGGACAGGCAAAAGAAGGTTTAACACATGAAGAAATTTTTTATTACATTTCTATGAGATGTACATATACAAGAATTTCTTCTATATTATTTCTTTTTATCTGCTCAGCAAGGTCAGGAGGCCTAAGGAGCTGGTGGGCGGTACAACGAACTCCAAGCGGACTATACAATGCCCGTAGGCCATCGCGACTCGTAAGATGTGCATCTCCGATGAGGCCAACCAGGTTGTCGGTGAGCCCTGGTCCTTCGACGAGCGCTACCCCACTAACACCTTTGACGACTACGACACCATCGACACAAGGATGGGGCTGATCTCAGCAATGAGTGCCGAGATCAGCGGCCACGTCAAAGACCTACCTCCCACTAGGGCATTCCTAAGGGAGGTGGTATCCCGCACCGACCCCCTTGTCATAGAGGCACTACGACATGGGCCTAGAGGCTACCGCTCAAGGGATGCACCTCACAGAGGAGCGCCTGGGCTAGCTACCCATCGACGACCATGCCAGTCTTCCTAGAGGAGTGTCTAGAGAAGACCAAAGCCGAGCTTTTTATCTACTCGGCAAGATCTTCTCTATTACATCTCCCAGTACACTGCCCTGGCGCCAAGAGCGCAGGGCTACATCGGGCATGACAGACCACCCTAGGAATGCTGACATAAGGTCACCTCCTGGGCTCGCCAGGCCTAGACCATGCCCGGAGAACCGCCATAAGGTCACCGCATGGGCTTGCAATCCGATCACCGAAACAGCATAGCCCCGACTGACTTGTGAAGACGTTCTCCTGAAGATTATACAAAAGAACAATCAATACTTCAGCAACCATCGGTGTGAAGACACACCAGATGAGAAGTACTTACCCGAAGTCTGGGGGCTCTCGATAGCCCATCAAGAAGTGGTCATGCCAAGTTATCGGAGGAGCAACTCGCTCTGACTAAAGCTGAAGAAGAAAAAATGATTCACGCTGAAGTGCTGGAGAAACCAACGCCAAAGGACCCTATTTATAGGCCAAAGCAAGGAGCGGGGAAGTGAATCACTAGCCCCCCATTAAAGGCGGAATTCCATTAATGGCGTGTCAAAAATCGCTCCGCCAGTCTCCATATCACGCCAGCAAAATCCCTTGCCATGCAGGCATGGTCAAGATGACTTATCATGTCACCTGAAGAGACGGCATGCAGAGCGCGCTGCTTGATGTGCCTGACGCTTCAGCACAATTTAAAGCTCCATCAAGTTTTTCTCACCAGACTCCACATCGCGAGATTTGTGGGATTTAATGCCCGCACGCTCACGACTAGCCGCCCAAATAAGTCTCTGAACTTTACGAAAATTTGACATGTTATTCAAATTCAAATATTACTAGCTTCTAAGCATTTTTCGAAACAACGCGGTCTTCCCACTCTTTATCCATGATCTGCTTTGGCTTAACTGTGGAAGACCCTTACGCCGGACATTTAATAAATGCCTTTTGATTGGCAAAACTCTTTTTTTGGGAAATTGGGATAATTCTCTCTGTATCCATGATCCTTTCTGGCTGAGTCGAATTGATCGATTGCCGACTGAGTCACCTTTCCCAACTGGTCCTTTGTGACACTTTACGAACTATATAGAGCACTACCGGCTCTAAGAAGCGTGCATGTGGCTTGAGTATCCCTACGCTAGTGAGCCTATGCTATGTCGTATAGTCGAAGGATCATGACTAGTCAGACCCGATGCAAAAATATAAAGTGATGAACTGATGTTACATTTAATATGATAATGTCTTGAAAATACGTCACACATATTTTTGTTCACTTGGTAGGTGCAAGAGGATAGAATTCAATATCCGAGATCAAAGCCTCAATGGTCTCTCCAACCTCAGCGTGGATCTGTTTGGCATCAGCCTCGTTGAACTGCGCTCGAATGATCTCAAGCATGTGTACAGTCACCATTCTTGCGAAGTCTCGAGTGGTCTTTCTTAGCTAATCGTCAGCACCCTCCAGTCAGGCCAAAGACTACTTTGTTGACCACTGTCTGCTCGGAAGCTCATGGTCGACTATTCGGATCAGCATCTCGGCACTTGTCCGGTAAGCATCCAGATGATTCAAGGTGCTGGCCAGACGCCGCTCCAAATTAGCAAACTGAGCGCCCACTCGGTGATGAAGCTCTGCAAAGAAAAATGGGTTTTCAGGGCGTACATTGATGACAATATGCTACAAACAAAGAAGCCCTCAGAAGGAGTCCGTACTTTTATACTCACCGAGCCACTTTTGAGCCAAAGTTTCTAAATCGGCAAGTTGCTTCTTTGCCTTCTCCAATTCAGCCAAGGCAGCGTCCCTCTTGGATACTGCCTCATCAGCCGACCAGTGTGCCTAATTGGCAACCGTCTCAAGACGCTCGCCCAACGCCGACAACTCTACAAAAGATAAAGGCAATCAATGATCAAATCCCATCGGCAAGACACTGAGCATGTCAGAATTAACCAAGGGACAGAAGATCACGCTGCTCGCGGAGAATGCGATTCTCCCACTCCAACTGCCTTAGCTTGCTGGCCTTAGAGTCCAGCTGCTCTCTCAGCTGGTTGGCCAGATCATGCGTGGATACTTGGGTCAGAACATACCACAAGGTATGCAAATATTTGCAGGAAACTCACCATCATCCTCTGGCCGTGATGTCGGAGCGCCTCTGGACGCTCGCCCGCACTCCCCGATTCCTGTCGGGTCGAGAAGTGAGCAGAGGTCGATGGCACACTCCTGGCCATGACGATGGGAGCGAGCGACTCCTTCCTTGTCCCACTAGGCTCTGCCGCATCTGCTCCCACGGCCGACGGTGAACCCTCAGACCTCCTCGGCAAAGGAGGCACAATCGCCGACTCTCCGCCCGGTGGTGGCGCTCCACCAAACTCCGCGCTTGAGGGAGCCAGAGACTTCTGGCCCTCAAGCGACCTTGGTGTGGTAGAATCAATCGCCCCGACTGAACTCGGGTCGGCCAGCGGTGATCCATCTATGCTGCTGAAAAAAGAAGACCCAAAAAAGGATATGAAGAAATACTTCAGAAGATCACCTATCTCCCGACACCCTCACCATGTCAACCACCGGAACACCATCTTCTTCGTCCGTGAGCTAGGCCCTGCACCAAGAGCAAAATAAGTTGCCAGGGCTGAAGGAGGTGGTGGCGGTCGTGAAGGTGAAGGTGGAGGTGGGGTAGATATGGAAGAAGATGACGCTGCGACCCCGACTACTGTGGGCGCCCTCTTGGAAGTCTTCGAGTCGGCACCCGCCTCTCCGACAAAGAATGAAGGGACCTTCAGAGGACCCTACATCGGCCCCTTGTGATGAGGACATCGAGAACAATTATAAAGACATCCAACACTCTATCATTCCTGGACCAATCACTTGCTCTCATGCCCGCAAGCTTAATTATGAGGTGCGTTCGTTTCTTACTTTACATAATGATATGGATATGGATGGGATGCTACTTATGGGTGATATTTTGACTCTAAGGAACTTTGGAGAAGCACTTCTGGATCAAACACAAGAGGGAGAGGCGGCGCAACAATCTAATTCGGATTCACTTCAGACTCCAATTTCTGTTCAGCTTCAGGATAATTAGGGTTGGGTTTTACTTAGTTTCGAACTTCCTTGCAGATTGAACTCTAACGTTCATCATATTGTGGAACCCCGCTCGAGAAATCGATCTTTCATTTGTTTGCAAGATTGTGTCTCCGTGTTCTTGCTTGTGTTCTCGATTCGCATGCAGGGATAAGCCTTCTTGGAGAGGTCAATCATGTTCGTGCGTGGTTGATAACTGTCGCGCCCCGATTTAATAAATCAGGACTTTATTGAAATTCCATAGAAAATCATTAAAACAAGACGTTCATCATGCGACCACGTATAATACGGACAATCGTTCACGGTTCGTAGACCGCATTAATACAAAAGTGAATAAAGGTGAAGAGAAACTAATAAAATAAGGGTCCTAGATGAACGCCTCCTTCCAGTCTCGCCTTGACTGGGTCGCTACTCCAGACCTTCATCCTCCTCGTAGTAGACTGGCTCTGATGTTGTAAGTCAACGGGGTGAGTACGGATGTACTCAGCAAGCCACCGAATGCAAATATAATGCAAGATAATACCAAGGGAGATAGTGGCTAATTTTGCGGAAGCAGCATGATTGTAAAGCTTTAAATGAGAGCAATTTATTAGTACGGAAAAGTAAACATGTGCATGTGTATCATCATCTTCTAACTCGAGGGGTACAGTCAGCCCCACCTCGCTCAACAGTCCTTACGTGCCATGAATAACTCGAACATCCAAACAATTGTAAACTAACTGCGAGTAGTCACACAACCCGCCCTTGACCGTGGGCTCGGCTTTTCGAAAAGATTAAATTACTCTGATTAGAGATGTACCACTGTACCCACAAGGCACGCACTCATCACCTACACCGAAGTGTAACGAGATGACCCATCACACGGGAACTCGTGCCAAAACCTTCCATATAGTCCTCCCCGACTCAATAGCACCCTCTTATGGGTTTCATATGGTGTCCCGACGCATCGGAGCCCCACCATACCCCCCCTTGAGCCTCGTCGGTACAAGTCGCCCGCAGGCTAGCCCCTTGCCCCCTCCTCTATGGTGCATCGAGCCGGAGTATTCCATACTTCCAGTTAGGACTTACCCATTAGACTTGTGGTTGGTACGGAAGTGCTTTGCAACAGATCCCGCAGACTGGTCCTTATAGTGCCCCGGGTGCGACAAACCAGTGCCCGAGCTTGCACCCGGAACCCACCATACTTATAACCTAGCCAACTTCAACAGAGTCCAGAGACGAGAATAACAGGGAAATTCATATACAGAATCCAGCTATCTACGACTCGTTCTTTTATCCTATAGCACTTGTGCCGGTACATTGGGCACTAGCTAATATTTTTATAGTAGAGTGAAAAGGAGTTAAGGCTCAATAAGCATGGCTTGGGTTTGCACACAAGGACGGGGATCTAATAAATATAAGTGTAAGGCTTGAATATTGGACTAATGCAATATTAACCTATGAGTTATAGCGATAATTTATTAAAACATGGGCTCAATTATGATCAACTGTTTCCACAGAGGTGGTCGATGACTTGCCTTGCTCAGCAAAGGGTGAAGGAGGAACCTCGGGGTAGAACTCCTGCTCCTCGACGAACTCGTAGTCTTCTTGGTACGGAAAATAAACAATACATTCAATAAACAGATAAAATTCACCAAATATTAAACATACACATTTGTTGGTTTTATTATGTGGAGTAATATTTTAATATTCTGGGTTTTGTATAAAACAGTAAAGATTAACATTTTAGGATTTTTCCCCATTTATTTTCAGTATTATTAATTTTAATCCTAAGGGATTTTTATTCATTTATTTATTAATAATATTTTGGGTAACAGAAACATACTGTTTTTATTGTATTAATGTGTAGAGAATATTATTCTGGTTTTAACAAAATTTGAATGGTGAAATTTGGAGTTAAAATGAGCAAGATATGAATTTTCAAAGTTTAAACAATTTTCTGGATTTTATTTAAACAGAAAAACAGTCCCTGGTCCACGGTGGACCAGGCTCACCGTGAACCCGTGACTATGCGCGTGGACCGATCGGATCTGGACCGTTGGATCTGGATCCAGCGGCCAGATGCGAGGCGGGGATTTTAAATGAGTTTCAACGGCCCAAATTAAAACATGGCGAAGGGTTATACGTGGACGCACGGGATCGATCCAGCGTTTTAAGTCATGATCTACGGTTGCGATCGCACGATACCCCTTCGATCAGATCCGAGGGCCCGGATTAAATCCCGAAGGGATTTAATCGTGGCCCTCCGATCGTGATCGGATGGCCTCAATCACGTCCGGCACGGCATGCCGTAAAGGGGTCGAGTACCCCTTCGTCTCCGGCGACGGCGGGCTCGGGTGCGGCTATGGCGGCGACGGCGAGGGCCTAGGGACTTAGCTAGGGCCAAAAATGGAACGCGGAGGTGATGGGGTCACAATGATACCTCCGGTGACGATGGAGGGCGACGGACGGCGGCCGGCGGCGAGGGTAGACGAGCCGGGCGTTCGGGTGGTCGACGGCGACGGCGATCCGGCGGCGTCCTCGACCAACGAAGTGGATGCCGAGGTGGGGCGGTCGACGACGGGCTCGACGGTGGTGGTGGCTAGGGCGGCGGGGGGTCCGAGGCGACGGCGATCGCTCGCCGGAGTTGAAGTAGGGGAGGAGCTCGCAAAAACAGCCGAGGCGCTCTGGAGGGCTCCGGTTAGGGCTCTAGGTGGTGTGGGATGAGGGCGGCGACCGGAGGGGTTTTATAGGTGATTTCCGGCGTCGGGATGGCAGGGAACCGAAGGATCCCGAGAGCTCCGGTGATCTCCTTCCAATTCCGGCGAGGCTTCCAAAGGCGCGGGCTAGCTTCCTTAAGCGCGAAAACGCGTCGGCCGTAGATGGAAGGGGAGCGGTGGCGACCAGGGAAGGTGATCGGAGGGGATCCAAGGCGATCCGGTGGCCGGCGGCGAGAAGACAGAAGGAGATTGCCGGGGAAGGAAGGGGAGCGATCCCCTTCCATCGGAGACGATGGATCTGACAGGTGGGCTCCACCTGTCAGTGAGCGAACGGAAAAGGAAAGGGCAGACAGGCGGGGCCGGGCGGTCAGAGGGCGCAAGGTGGCTGACGCGTGGGGCCAGGCGGGGCGCGGGCGGGAGGAGAGAGGGGAGGCGAGCGCCGACAGGCGGGCCCCTCCTGTCAATGGGTGGGTGGAAATGGGCTGGGCCAAAAAGGCCGCTGTAGGGAGTTTCGGGGTTGAGGCCCATTAAGGATTAAACTTGATTTCTGATTTAAAATAATTCCAGAAATTCGAATATTTGATTAAGGGTTGAATCACTGTTGATAAAAATTTGTAAAAATTCCTAAAATTGTATTTTGGCTTCTAGTTCATCTCATAAAATTTTCAGGTCCAGATTTGGAGTATTTCTCCCTGTTTGGCTTTATTTAGGCTCTTTAGTGATTTCTCCTTTAATAATAAATCCAAAAATGATTTAAATATTATTTTATTTTATTTTATTCCTTTTTAATTTCTGGGGTGTTACAATCCTATCCCCCTTACAGAGAATCTCGTCCTCGAGATTCGGCTCAATCCTCGAATAGTTCAGGATGTTGTGCCTTGAGTTCATCTTCTTTTTCCCATGTAGCTTCCTCTACTGGATGATTGCTCCACTGCACTTTGCAGAAGCGGATGACTCGACTCCTGGTGGTCCTTTCTTTGACTTCCAATATCTTGACTGGCTTTTCCACATAGGTCAGATCCTCTTTGACATCCAACTGCTGAAGATCCACTTGCTCCGTGGGGACGCGGAGACACTTCTTGAGTTGGGAAACATGAAACACGTCATGCACTCCAGCCAATGAGGGCGGTAATTCCAACTGATAAGCCACTTCGCCTTGGCGTCGGATAATGAGGAATGGTCCAACATATCGAGGGGCCAACTTTCCTCTCATGTTAAACCGTTGAGTACCACGGAGAGGCGTGACTCGTAGGTAGACATGATCTCCTTCTTCAAAGGCTAGGTCTCGACGGCGATTGTCTGCGTAGCTCTTCTATCGCGATTGGGCTGTCTTGAGTCGGTCTCTGATGATCCGTACCTTCTCCTCAGCTTCACGGAGAATGTCGGTTCCGAATACTTGGGATTCACCAGTTTGGTCCCAAAGTAGAGGCGTTCTGCACTTACGTCCATATAGGGCTTCAAAGGGAGACATCTGAAGGCTGGCTTGGTAGCTGTTGTTGTATGAAAATTCAGCGTACGACAAGCTCTTGTCCCAAGTGGCTCCAAAATCCAAAACACATGCTCGAAGCATATCCTCTAGTATCTGATTTACCCTCTCCGTTTGTCCATCTTTCTGAGGATGGTAGGCGGTACTGAAATTTAATCTCGTGCCATCTCCTCTTGGAGGTTCTTCCAAAAACGAGAGGTAAACTGACTTCCTCGGTCAGACACTATCTTCTTGGGCACTCCATGAAGACATACTATTCGGGCCATATATAGCTCTGCTAGCTTAGGGCCACTGAAGGTCGTCTTGACGGCTATGAAATGAGCTACTTTCGTAAGCCGATCGATGATCACCCAAATAGAATCATATCCAAGTTGGGTCTTTGGCAGTCCGGTGATGAAATCCATACCGATCTCTTCCCACTTCCATTCCGGCACTTTAAGTGGCTGTAACAATCCTGCGGGTCTCTGATGTTCAGCTTTTACTCTTCTGCAGGTGTCACATTCGGCGACAAACTGGGCAATCTCTCTTTTCATGCTAACCCACCAATAACGTTCCTTCAGATCTTGGTACATCTTGGTACTGCCGGGATGAATGGAGTACAATGTCTCATGGGCTTCTCTTAAGATAAGAGTCTTTATTTCAGGTTTATCCGGCACACATATCCGGGTTCCAAACCATATGGTGCCACTCTCGTCCTCTGAAAATCCGGGGGCTTTTCCTTGTCTCATGTTCTTCTTAATGGCAGCTATATCTGGGTCCTCTAACTGAGCTTCACGGATCTGTTCAAACAAGACAGGTTGGGTCTCCAAGGTGGCTAGGTATGCTCTTGTGGTTAATCCAAGATTTAATTTTTCCATCTCCCTACATAACAGGGGTGCGTGTTCTTGAATCATCATGGCGGTGCAATATCCCTTGCGACTTAATGCATCAGCTACCACATTTGCTTTTCCGGGGTGGTAGTGAATACCTAAGTCATAGTCCTTGATCAATTCTAGCCATTGTCTTTGTCTCAAGTTCAGATCTGGCTGTGTGAAGATATACTTCAAGCTCTTGTGATCCGTAAAAATCTCACAGCGATTTCCAACTAGATAGTGCCTCCAAATCTTAAGGGCGTGCACTACGGCGGCTAATTCCAGATCGTGAGTCGGATAATTCAACTCATGAGGTCTCAACTGTCGGGAGGCATAAGAGATAACTTTTCCATCTTGCATAAGAACACATCCCAATCCTTGCCGAGATGCGTCGCAATAGACATGGAAGTCTTTGCGGATATCTGGTAGGGTCAGTATAGGTGCAGACACCAAACGGGTCTTAAGAGTGCGGAAACTTTCCTCGCATTCAGGAGTCCATTCAAACTTCTCTCCTTTCTGCAACAACTTGGTCATTGGCTTGGCTATCTTAGAAAAATTCTCGATAAATCTCCGATAATATCCGGCCAAACCCAGAAAACTTCGTATCTCAGATACGTTCGTGGGTGGCAACCAATCCGTAACTGCTTCTACGGTGGCAGGGTCTACTGCGATTCCTTGCGCAGAGATGATGTGTCCAAGGAATTTTACTTCTGCCGTCCAAAACTTGCATTTGCTGTACTTGGCATACAATTGGTGTTCCCTTAGTTTGCCTAAGGTTAACCGGAGGTGAGTCTCGTGCTCTTTCTGATCCTTGGAATAAATGAGGATGTCGTCTATGAAGACCACGATGAACTTGTCCAAATATTCCATGAATACCTTATTCATCATATTCATGAAGAATGCAGGGGCGTTGGTCAATCCAAAGGACATAACCGTACACTCATATAATCCATAACGGGTAGTGAAAGCAGTCTTGGGTATGTCCTCCTCTCGGATCCTTAACTGATGATAACCAGAACGCAAGTCGATCTTCGAGAATACTGTAGCTCCTTTTAGCTAATCAAAGAGATCATCGATCCGAGGTAACGGGTACTTATTCTTGATTGTTACTTCATTCAAAGCGCGATAATCCACACACATACGCTTTGCCTTGTCCTCTTTCTTCTCGACGAAGATGACGGGAGCACCCCATGGTGATGTGCTAGGCCTGATGTAACCTTTCCTTTCAAGATCCTCCAACTGCTGCTTCATCTCAGCTAATTCATTGGCGGCCATCCTGTATGGTCACTTGTAGATAGGGGTGGTTCCGGGCACCAAGTCAATCCTGAACTCGATGTCCCTCTTGGGTGGCATCCCTGGTAGATCCTCGGGGAATACGTCCGGGTACTCACTGACTACCGGTATCTCCTCCAAGGTAATCTGATGTAGTCTTGTCCTTCCGGCCTTCATGCTGGGCATCTGGAACGTGACTATAGTCCCTCCTTCATTAGTCACAGTCACCTTTCTCTGGGCACATTCTATTACACCCTGGTGTTTATTTAGCCAATCCATCCCTAGAATGAGGTCCAAACCTTGACATTCTATTAGAATGGGGTCGGCCCAAAATATCGTGCCTTGGATATCTACCCATACCCTTGGACTAAAGGAACAAGCGAGGGTTTGCTTGCCTGGGGTGGCTATCAACACTGGCCTGGGTAGTTCACTTATGTCCAGGGCATTATTTTCCACAAAAGCAGTTGATATAAAGGAGTGGGTAGCTCCGGTGTCAAATAATACCACTGCAAGCGATGAATGAACCATAAACTTACCCATGACAATCTCTGGTGCAGACTGGGCTTCCTCGGCGGAGACGTGGTTTACTTTGGCGCGGACGGCGGGGTTGGAGGTGACGCCTTGAGCTCTCTTGGGATGGGGGCACTGGTGGGAGTAGTGTCCCTCCTGGCGGCAGTTGAAGCACACCACAGGCTTGCCATGCCTGTCTCTCAAAACCTCTGGCTTCTTGGCTGGGGCAGCTGGGGCGGTCGGTGTGGCTGGAGCGGAACGAGGTTGGCTGGCTCCGGCATTAGCAGCTGGTGGCGCCGGGCGATACACTGGCCGGGGGTGGTACTGGGGTGCTGGTGGGGGTGGAGCAAAACGGGGTCTCTGGGCCATACCCTGGTTTTGCCTGAAGGCAATCATGCGCTTTTTCTTCAGGTCGACCTTGTTCTGCTGGGTCTCCTGCATGATCGCCTTGTTCACCAACTTCTGGAAGTTGGTGAAGTCTCCAGAGATGAGTTGCAGGGACAACTCATCCTTCAGTCCCCGAAGGAACTTAGCTTGCCTGGCCGCATCAGTACGGACCTCCTCAGGTGCGTACCTGGCCAACCTGTTAAACTCGTGTAGATATTCCGTGACAGATCTGCTCCCTTGCTGCAGGTCTCTGAACTCTTGTTGTTTTGGGCAATGATGCTGTCGGGGATGTGGGCGGCACGGAAGGCGGCCGAGAATTCTGCCCAAGTGGGGGCGTGGCCCTCGGGCAGAGTCTCGCGGTGATTGTCCCACCACTCAGCGGCGGGACCATGAAGCTGGTGGGTGGCGAAGGCCACCCTCTCCTGCTCGGTGCAGGTCAGGAGGTTGAGCTTCTTCTCGATCGCCCGCAACCAATCCCCAGCCTCCATGGGGTTGGTGGTGCTCGAGAAGGTCGGTGGGCGGACTCGGAGGAACTCCGAGAGCTGGGACGCGGGAGCGGGAGCTGGTGTGGCAGGTCGGGGCAGCTCGGGCTGTTGGTGGAGGCGAAAGAGGTGAGCCTGCTACTCTTGCATCTGCTGCTGCTGCTGCATCTGGTGCAGGAGGGCTGAGACCAACTGATTCTGAGTGGCCATCATCTCAGCCAAAGTGGGGTGATTGGCGACCGGGGCTTGCCTCTGCCCGGTGGCTCCCCATTGTGGCAGGTTGCCACTATCCCCTCCGTTCTGAGGAGCGTCTGATCCCTGAGTGTTGGTCATCCTGGAGTTTTCAAAGTATACACATTTATTTTAGTAAACCTCTTCATATTTTATTTCAAAAGGGTACCGTTCTTGCGGTTACATTTATTTATTCTCTCATTCATGCCTTATATTTTGACATGAATGCTAATACAAGCAAGCAATAAAAATTAACAATCAATCGTAAAACTACGTCTATGGCAGCTCGGGGGACGGCTCGATCTCGGGCTCGTGGGAGACGGTCGGGGTCGAGGAACTGGATGGTCCGGCGGGTGGTGCGCTGCGGGAGATCCTCTTGGGCCTCACGGTGGGAATCCGAAGGGGTTTCTTCCTGCGAGGCGGAAGAGGCGCGATCTCCTCTAGGTCCTTCTTCAAGTCCTCGATCTGGTAGCGAAGATGTGGGTTGGAGGCGACACACTGCCGAAGGAGCTCATTTTGACGCCTCAACTCCTCTGCCTCGGCAGCCAAGCGGTGTCCCTGCTGGATGCGGCGACGAAGCTCTCCGTTCTCGCGGTTCAGATCCTCGGAAGAGTGTCGGTAGAAGCTGATGGTGTCGCGCTGTCCATTGGCGTCCTGCAGCGCCTCGTAATGAAGATCATCCATGGCCTCCAACAAGCGCATGGTATGTCCAATCGCGGAATGACGCTGGGAGAGAGTGCTGACGAAGACGCTGTGGGGACTCCCTGGAGTGTGAAGAGGCACGAAGTGAAAGTCCGTGTCGTAGAGCTCGCTGTCGTAGATCATTCGGAGCTCCGTGAGTGCCTGGAGAGCGGTGCGCTGGCTGGCGACCAGGAAGGTAGGTCCTCCTCCGCGGTAGGTGTGAGCTGTCTGAGGGGAGGGCTGGACGACGACGGTGACCTCGCAGAAGCTCTCTTCCTCGTCGGGGAAGACTCCATGGTACATCGGCTCCTGCTCGAATCCGAGGAAACTGACGAGCA
Source organism: Zizania palustris (assembly GCA_019279435.1). Classification (NCBI taxonomy): domain Eukaryota; kingdom Viridiplantae; phylum Streptophyta; class Magnoliopsida; order Poales; family Poaceae; genus Zizania; species Zizania palustris. The sequence goes on from JAAALK010000288.1 coordinate 16,355,901, forward strand.
TGCGTAGCTCGCGGATGAATCCGGCCTCGTCACGAAGGTTCCCATTCATGGTACGGACCGGCATCTACAAAAGAGAGAAAATTTTGTGAAAACCTCGGGAGATGAGAGGATAAGTAATCTTTTGTAAAATATAGTGAATATTTATATAAGTCCTAAGGTCAGGTCTGTTTGGCTTCCTACAGTCAAGTCGGCTCTGATACCATCTTGTCGCGCCCCGATTTAATAAATCAGGACTTTATTGAAATTCCATAGAAAATCATTAAAACAAGACGTTCATCATGCGACCACGTATAATACGGACAATCGTTCACGGTTCGTAGACCGCATTAATACAAAAGTGAATAAAGGTGAAGAGAAACTAATAAAATAAGGGTCCTAGATGAACGCCTCCTTCCAGTCTCGCCTTGACTGGGTCGCTACTCCAGACCTTCATCCTCCTCGTAGTAGACTGGCTCTGATGTTGTAAGTCAACGGGGTGAGTACGGATGTACTCAGCAAGCCACCGAATGCAAATATAATGCAAGATAATACCAAGGGAGATAGTGGCTAATTTTGCGGAAGCAGCATGATTGTAAAGCTTTAAATGAGAGCAATTTATTAGTACGGAAAAGTAAACATGTGCATGTGTATCATCATCTTCTAACTCGAGGGGTACAGTCAGCCCCACCTCGCTCAACAGTCCTTACGTGCCATGAATAACTCGAACATCCAAACAATTGTAAACTAACTGCGAGTAGTCACACAACCCGCCCTTGACCGTGGGCTCGGCTTTTCGAAAAGATTAAATTACTCTGATCAGAGATGTACCACTGTACCCACAAGGCACGCACTCATCACCTACACCGAAGTGTAACGAGATGACCCATCACACGGGAACTCGTGCCAAAACCTTCCATATAGTCCTCCCCGACTCAATAGCACCCTCTTATGGGTTTCATATGGTGTCCCGACGCATCGGAGCCCCACCATACCCCCCCTTGAGCCTCGTCGGTACAAGTCGCCCGCAGGCTAGCCCCTTGCCCCCTCCTCTATGGTGCATCGAGCCGGAGTATTCCATACTTCCAGTTAGGACTTACCCATTAGACTTGTGGTTGGTACGGAAGTGCTTTGCAACAGATCCCGCAGACTGGTCCTTATAGTGCCCCGGGTGCGACAAACCAGTACCCGAGCTTGCACCCGGAACCCACCATACTTATAACCTAGCCAACTCCAACAGAGTCCAGAGACGAGAATAACAGGGAAATTCATATACAGAATCCAGCTATCTACGACTCGTTCTTTTTATCCTATAGCACTTGTGCCGGTACATTGGGCACTAGCTAATATTTTTATAGTAGAGTGAAAAGGAGTTAAGGCTCAATAAGCATGGCTTGGGTTTGCACACAAGGACGGGGATCTAATAAATATAAGTGTAAGGCTTGAATATTGGACTAATGCAATATTAACCTATGAGTTATAGCGATAATTTATTAAAACATGGGCTCAATTATGATCAACTGTTTCCACAGAGGTGGTCGATGACTTGCCTTGCTCAGCAAAGGGTGAAGGAGGAACCTCGGGGTAGAACTCCTGCTCCTCGACGAACTCGTAGTCTTCTTGGTACGGAAAATAAACAATACATTCAATAAACAGATAAAATTCACCAAATATTAAACATACACATTTGTTGGTTTTATTATGTGGAGTAATATTTTAATATTCTGGGTTTTGTATAAAACAGTAAAGATTAACATTTTAGGATTTTTCCCCATTTATTTTCAGTATTATTAATTTTAATCCTAAGGGATTTTTATTCATTTATTTATTAATAATATTTTGGGTAACAGAAACATACTGTTTTTATTGTATTAATGTGTAGAGAATATTATTCTGGTTTTAACAAAATTTGAATGGTGAAATTTGGAGTTAAAATGAGCAAGATATGAATTTTCAAAGTTTAAACAATTTTCTGGATTTTATTTAAACAGAAAAACAGTCCCTGGTCCACGGTGGACCAGGCTCACCGTGAACCCGTGACTATGCGCGTGGACCGATCGGATCTGGACCGTTGGATCTGGATCCAGCGGCCAGATGCGAGGCGGGGATTTTAAATGAGTTTCAACGGCCCAGATTAAAACATGGCGAAGGGTTATACGTGGACGCACGGGATCGATCCAGCGTTTTAAGTCATGATCTACGGTTGCGATCGCACGATACACCTTCGATCAGATCCGAGGGCCCGGATTAAATCCCGAAGGGATTTAATCGTGGCCCTCCGATCGTGATCGGATGGCCTCAATCACGTCCGGCACGGCACGCCGTAAAGGGGTCGAGTACCCCTTCGTCTCCGGCGACGGCGGGCTCGGGTGCGGCTATGGCGGCGACGGCGAGGGCCTAGGGACTTAGCTAGGGCCAAAAATGGAACGCGGAGGTGATGGGGGTCACAATGATACCTCCGGTGACGATGGAGGGCGACGGACGGCGGCCGGCGGCGAGGGTAGACGAGCCGGGCGTTCGGGTGGTCGACGGCGACGGCGATCCGGCGGCGTCCTCGACCAACGGAGTGGATGCCGAGGTGGGGCGGTCGACGACGGGCTCGACGGTGGTGGTGGCTAGGGCGGCGGGGGTCCGAGGCGACGGCGATCGCTCGCCGGAGTTGAAGTAGGGGAGGAGCTCGCAAAAACAGCCGAGGCGCTCTGGAGGGCTCCGGTTAGGGCTCTAGGTGGTGTGGGATGAGGGCGGCGACCGGAGGGGTTTTTATAGGTGATTTCCGGCGTCGGGATGGCAGGGAACCGAAGGATCCCGAGAGCTCCGGTGATCTCCTTCCAATTCCGGCGAGGCTTCCAAAGGCGCGGGCTAGCTTCCTTAAGCGCGAAAACGCGTCGGCCGTAGATGGAAGGGGAGCGGTGGCGACCAGGGAAGGTGATCGGAGGGGATCCAAGGCGATCCGGTGGCCGGCGGCGAGAAGACAGAAGGAGATCGCCGGGGAAGGAAGGGGAGCGATCCCCTTCCATCGGAGACGATGGATCTGACAGGTGGGCTCCACCTGTCAGTGAGCGAACGGAAAAGGAAAGGGCAGACAGGCGGGGCCGGGCGGTCAGAGGGCGCAAGGTGGCTGACGCGTGGGGCCAGGCGGGGCGCGGGCGGGAGGAGAGAGGGGAGGCGAGCGCCGACAGGCGGGCCCCTCCTGTCAATGGGTGGGTGGAAATGGGCTGGGCCAAAAAGGCCGCTGTAGGGAGTTTCGGGGTTGAGGCCCATTAAGGATTAAAATTGATTTCTGATTTAAAATAATTCCAGAAATTCGAATATTTGATTAAGGGTTGAATCACTGTTGATAAAATTTGTAAAAATTCCTAAAATTGTATTTTGGCTTCTAGTTCATCTCATAAAATTTTCAGGTCCAGATTTGGAGTATTTCTCCCTGTTTGGCTTTATTTAGGCTCTTTAGTGATTTCTCCTTTAATAATAAATCCAAAAATGATTTAAATATTATTTTCTTTTTATTTTATTCCTTTTTAATTTCTGGGGTGTTACAATAACCAATGGAGCCGTAGAGTAACGATTGCGGGGTTCAGATCAGTGCTGATTGGAAGCCGGATCGTCAACGTCGAGTCCTCCACCAATAGAGTTTGCCCCTTTGGTGGAAGATCGGGCACCCGTACGCATCAAATGGTATCAGAGCCCAAGTTTCCCATCAAGTATCACTATATCCCTTAGATTATTCTTCGCCTTGTCCTAGAACTCCAGAAAAAGCTACAAAAAAGAGTCGTAGACATCTAGGGCAAATTATCCTTATCGTCCTAGTGTTTTGAGTCTTTGCAATTTCATCACGGTGTCGTATTGCTGATTTTTTATCCATGGTCGATGTTGGGTTGCTGGCTTAGAGTTGTGTTCTTGATCGCGAGTCAAAGCCATAACCTTGCTTAGTCTCGGGATATCCGAATCCAACCCTAAACCTTAGTCGGAGTCGTTCGGAGTCAGTTTGACCTTGCCTCAGTAAAACGGCCATAAATTTTGCATACGGACTCCATTTGAGCTCTACCACCCGTAAAAACAATTGGGACGAAAAAAACATCTAGCATGAGTGGCAAAGCTGCTTCTAATTGGGTTAAGGGGGCCAAATTCGACCGGGAAGACAGAGTTCTAGAGGGGTTTTTGTTTGCAGCCAGCGTAACTTCTTCCTTTTCAGGTACCTCGTTGAGTACTTATTGTTTGAGCAGTCTATAAAAAGGTCCAAAAAAAGAGAAAAAAGAAAGAGAGGCCCAAAAGAAAAGAAAAAAGAGACCAAAAAAAGAGAAAAAATTGTGAGGCATAAGAGGATGAAGTTGTTCTAGTTTAAGTTCAGCGTTGTTACCTATATCTCTAAGTGTTGTGTTTTGGTGTTCTTGTTATTTGAGTTGGCTTCTCTTCTCGTTTCTAGGAGCAAAAGTTAGACCAGCAACCAAGACAAGTATTGTGGATTATTATTGAGCTTTACTAACTATTGTCGATCTGTGCTAATCCTTGCTACCAAAGATCAACCTTCCGAGCTCCACCTTCTTTCTGATCAGTACGGTTTCCAGCTAGCAATCGCTATACTCACGACTTCAACGGTATCATCCCCAAGCCAACCGGTTGTGCCACCTGCTACGATTGGTAAGAACTTGGTGAAACGCTTGAGTGTGAGCGACTCCACATCCTAGTAGTTCATAGGAAACTAACGTACTTGTGAGCTTGTTTGCGTTTTGTGTTTCCACTAACCATGGCAGGATGGAGAACATAGAGAAACAGCCAGCGCCACCTAACGATAGAGCTGAGGATCTCAAGGCATATGGCATAAATCAAGAAGAGTATATCCACCCCCTTGCTCGAGACCCTCCTCCCTGTCAACAAAATCCACATCGTTAAGGTATGAGAGGTAATAATGAAAACAACCCTCATGCTGATAATTCGTTTGCTAAGGTTAAGTTCAGCATACAACCTTTTTCTGGCTCTTATGATGCTGAGACATATCTGAATTGGGAGATGACAATAGAACAAAAATAACTCTCATCTTGTTCTAGAAATTCATAGAGTTAGACAAACCACTAGTGTGTTTACCGATTTTACTATTATTTGGTGGAATGAGCTATCAAATGTAGGCTTAGCACCTGACACATGGGATGGGCTAAAGAGAGCTATGCGTGGCATATTTGTACCCACTACTTATAAATGTGATTTACGTCAAAATTACAGCGTTTAAACCAGGGAAATAATCTGTAGAGGAGTACTACCAAGAGCTGCAAATAGGAATATTGCGTTGTGAGGTAGTTGAGGATGAGGAGGGAAAAATGGCTAGATTTTTTGGTGGCTTAAGAAGAGAAATACAGGACATAGTTGATTATAAGGAATATAATTCTCTCAATATATTGTTTCACCTTTCTATGAAGGCAGAAAGAGAATTGCAGGGACGACAGCCGAAGTCAAAGAGAAACTTCACCGACACAAGAGTGGTGTCTACAACGAAAAAATCAACACTACCTTCTCCTAACGGTTTGCCGCCCCCTTCATACCCAGGGCGTGTTCAGTAGCACCGTCGTCTTCACTACCACTAGAGGAGAAGAGTAAAACAGCCCTACCAGCAAATAGTTCCTCATCGGTTGCTTCTACAGGCCAAACAAGTGGAGTCATTTTCCACAATTGCAAAGGGAAGGGTCATTTCATGAGAGATTGCCTAAGCCAAAGACAGACATTCATTGCTACTGAGGATGGTGGGTATGTTAGTTCTAGTGATATTGATGATGGTGGTACTAACAATGTAGGTGACGATGAGGAGACTGAAAGTGACGGCATGGAGATTTTAGGTACTGCCGCCATAGAGAAGTATCAAGCATTGATTGTACAACGTGTTTTAAACACTCAGGTGGATCAAATAGACACACTACAACGACATAACTTATTTCAAATGTTCCTCATGTCAATGATCGTCGTGTCCGTGTCATAATTGACGGAGGGGGCAGCAACAATTTGGTGAACTTAGATCTGGTTAATAAGCTTGGATTGACCACACATCCACATCTGATGATGACATCACTTCACATGATACACACATGGAGCCTCCACCTACAATTCAATTACAAGGACCAATCACACGCACCCGTGCCCGTCGCTTGAACCATGAGGTTAATTCTTTCCTTAGCAACTGTGTTAATATTTGTTTGGATGGGATGCTACTGAATACTAGTGATATTTTGTTGCTTAGGAACATGGGAGATGGAATAGGAGAGTTGGAGTTGAAGATGGAGTCACACGGATGATTTGAAGTCAAGCATTCGCTGGTTCGGACTACATTAACCACCATACACCAAAATGGGCGTAACTTTCTCATACGAAGTCCGATTAGCATGTTCTTGGACTTTTTGGAAAGCTAAGGAGAAGACGGATCTTTTGGCGTTGGTTTCGCCTCATTTGGAGTCTTGAGTCGTCCTGTGTGACTGAAACAGTCCTGCATGACAGAATTGGGCCGAGTTGGACCTTGTACTGAGTTGGAGGCCGTGTTGGCCCATAGCCCGAGTCATGTGCGCCTCCTACAGGCTGCCCACGCCCTATATACTCACGACAGCCATCATTAGGGTTAGGTTTTGCTTTGTTTGCATCTACACTCGTGTGTTTAGATCCTGCTCTTGCACCAGACCGATTGGCTGCTGCAACAGCGTTTGTGAAACCTCTCCTCATCATAGTTCATCTGTGATTTGGCATTCAACTCATGTTCTTCCTGTTCTTGCTTGTGTTGTTGGATTTGCTTGCAGGAACCAGCCTTTGTAACGAGGTCAATCACGTCCTGTGAGGTTGATAACCAATGGAGACAGTGTTGTAGCAATTGAAAGGTTTTGATCCGTCGGACCGGAGCCTTGGATCGTCAACATCGAGATTCTCCACCAATCCAAGTTATCCTTACCTAGCGGAAGATCGGGTTCAATCCCCCTATTAGTTGGTATCAGATTTCAGGTTTCCCGTTAGGTAATCTCGATCTTCTTTTATTTTTACCTAGAGTCCAGAAAACCCTCACAAAAAAATCCCCACCGAGAACCCCTTTGTACCTTACGATTTTAATTTCAGTTTTTTGCTTTGTTGAGTTTGTGTTCTTGGCCGAGTCTTGTTGCTGGTTTAGTCATCCCTTTGTGTCGTTTGAGTAGTAGTTGATCTTGTGTCTCAAAAAAATTACCCCACCCGAAACCCCCCTCCACAACCTTAGTCGGTTTCCACTTGGTTTCCTACTCAGTTTACTAATAGGGGGATTGGTCCCGATCTTCCGCTAGGTAAGGATAACTTGGATTGGTGGAGAATCTCGACGTTGACGATCCAAGGCTCCGGTCCGACAGATCAAAACCTTTGAATCACTACACCACCGTCTCCGTTGGTTATCAACCTCGCAGGGCGCGATTGACCTCGCCATGAAGGCTGGTTCCTGCAAGCGAATCCAACAACACAAGCAAGAAAAGGAAGAACACGAGTCGAATGCCAAATCACAGATGAACTATGATGAGGAGAGGTTTCACAAACACCGTTGCAGCAGCCAATCGGTCCGGTGCAAGAGCGGGATCTAAACACACGAGTGTAGATGCAAACAAAGCAAAACCTAACCCTAATGGCGGCTGTCGTGAGTATATAGGGCGTGTGCATCCTGTAGGAGGCGCACATGACTCGGGCTATGGGCCAACACGGCCTCCAACTCAGTACAAGGTCTAACTCGGCCCAATTCTATCATGCAGGACTGTTTCAGTCACACAGGATGACTCGAGACTCCAAATGAGGCGAAACCAATGCCAAAAGATCCGTATTCTCCTTAGCTTTCCAAAAAGTCAAAGAATGCGCCAATCGGACTTCGTATGAGAAAGTTACACCCATTTTGGTGCATGGTGGTTGATGTAGTCCGAACCAGTGAATGCTTGACTTCAAATCATCCGTGTGACTCCGTCTTCAACTCCAACTCTCCTATTCCATCTCACATGTTCCTAAGCAACAAAATATCACTAGTATTCAGTAGCATCCCATCCAAACAAATATTAACATAGTTGCTAAGGAAAGAATTAACCTCATGGTTCAAGCGACGTGCACGGGTGCGTGTGATTGGTCCTTGTAATTGAATTGTAGGTGGAGGCTCCATGTGTGTATCACGTGAAGTGATGTCCTCATCAACATCCTCATCCATACTATATTCAGTGGTTCAACAATAGTGGTAAGGTCAAGGTAACACACTTTGCGAGAGTGCACTTTTTCATTGGTACGTACCATGACTTTGTTGATTTTGATGTTGTACCCATGCAAGCATGTTCACTTTTATTGGGTAGGCCATGGGAATTTGATACGGATGCCACACATCATGGTAGGACTAATAAATATACACTTATGCACAAGGGAAAGAAAATTACTTTGCTTCCTATGACTCCCACTGAAATTATGCAATGTGAGAAAGAGTATTGAGAATAGCAAGAAGGAGATTGCACCACAATCTAAAAATCAGCAAGTAGCTAACACTATTTTCCCTCCTAAGAAAGACAATAGCTCTAAGTCGGGCGGAATTAAATTGAAGGGGGGTGTTATGCTTGTTACTAAATCTGATTTGGTTGATGTTAATGAGTTTGATTCTCCTTGTTACGCATTGATATGCAAAGAAGTTTTGTTTTCATTTGAGAATTCTTCCACTTCGTTGCCTCCTACTGTCACTAACCTTTTGTAGGAGTATAAGGATGTGTTTCTAGCGGAGATGCCTCCGGGGATGCCACCTATTCGAGGTATTGAGCATCAAATTGACTTGATCCCAGGAGCGACATTGCCAAACCCTGCTGCATATAGAACAAATCCGGAGGAGACTAAATAAATTCAGTGACAAGTCCAAAAATTTTCTGGACGGTGGGTACGTATGAGAGAGCCTTAGCCCATGATGTGCCTGTTCTTTTAGTCCCTAAGAAAGATGGTAGTTGGCGTATGTGTGTTGATTGTAGAGCCATCAATAATATTATAATAAGGTATCGTCATCCTATTCCTAGGTTAGATGATATGCTTGATGAATTGAGTGGGTCTATCATTTTCTCAAAGATTGACTTGTGTAGTGGATACCACCAAATTAGAATGAAATTAGGAGATGAATGGAAAACAACTTTCAAAACTAAGTTTGCTTTATATGAGTGGTTAGTCATGCCTTTTGGGTTAACTAATGCACCTAGCACTTTCATGCGTTTAATGAATGAAGTATTGAGAGTATTTATTGGCAAATTTTTGGTGGTTTACTTTGATGATACCTTGATATATAGCAGGTCTATTGATGAACATTTGAATCATTTGCGTGTTGTTTTTAATGCTATGAGAGATGCACGCTTGTTTGGTAATCTTGAAAAGTGTACTTTTTGCACGGATCGAGTCTCTTTTCTTGGCTATGTTGTTACTCCATAGGGTATTGAGGTAGATGAAGCGAAAATTGAAGCCATCAAGAGCTAGCCAACACCTTAAATCATCACGCAAGTGAGAAGTTTTCATGGACTTGTTGGTTTTTATCGACAGTTTGTGAATAATTTTAGCACCATTGCTGCTCCACTCAATGAGTTGACAAAGAAGGGAGCTTCATTCACATGGGGTCCAGCACAAGAACAAGCTTTTAACAAACTTTGGTAAGACAATTGAGCTTGAATGTGATGCTAGTGGGATTGGGATAGGAGGAATTCTCATACAAGAAGGTAAACATGTTGCTTACTTTAGTGGAAAATTGCATGGACCTAATCTGAATTATTCTACTTATGATAAGGAGTTGTATGCTTTAGTTCGGGTGTTAGAGATTTGACAACATTACCTTTGGCCTAAGGAGTTTGTCATTCATTCTGATCATGAATCCTTGAAACATATTAGAAGCCAGGCAAAACTAAATAAGTGACATGCAAAATGGGTTGAGTTCATAGAGTCATTTCCATACATCATTAAACACAAACGTGGTAAAGATAATATCATTGCAGATGCTTTATCCAGGCATTTTACTATGTTATTTCAGCTTGATCATAAGATATTTGGTCTAGAAATAATAAAAGAGTTATATGCTACTGATCTAGACTTCAAGGATGCTTTTGAAAATTGTAGAGAGTGTTGAACTTGGAATAAATATGTGTTGAATGATGGTTTATTATATCGTGCTAACAAGCTATGTGTCCCAGCTAGCTCCATTCGCCTTTTGTTTTTATAGGAAGCTCACGGGGGAGGATTGATGAGACATTTTGGAGTGAAGAAAACTAAGGACGTACTATCCACACACTTCTTTTGGCCAAGGATGTGGTGGGATGTCGTGTGCTATGTCTAACGCTGCACTACATGTAACAAAGCTAAGTCACACTTGAATCCCTTTAGACTTTATATTCCCCTTCCTATTCCTAGAGTCCCTTGGGAGCATATATCAATGGACTTTGTCTTAGGTTTACCTAGAACAAAGAGGGTGAGGGATAGTATATTTGTGGTGGTCGATCGATTCTCAAAAATGGTATATTTTATACCTTGTCATAAAAGCGATGATTCTACAAATATTGCTGATTTGTTTTTCGGGGATATCATTCGCCTACATGGAGTACCCACCACCATTGTCTCTGATCGCGATGCGAAGTTCTTGGGCCACTTTTGGAGAAGTTTATGGTGCAAGTTGGGAACCAAGCTGCTATTCTCCACCACATGCCACCCTCAAACAGATGGGCAAACAGAGGTAGTTAATCGTACGTTATCGACCATGTTGCGGGCTGTTTTGAAGAAGAATTTGAAGATGTGGGAAGAATGTTTACCTCATGTGGAGTTTGTGTATAATCGAGCGATACATTCTACCACCAAGGTGAGTCCTTTCCAGGTTGTGTATGGCTTTAATCCCCGTGCTCCTATTGATCTTTTTCCATTGCCTACTTCTGAACATGTGCATTTAGATGCTAAGACACGTGCTGATTTTATTCTGAAATTACATACCACAACTAAAGAACATATTGAGAAGATGACTGAAAAGTATAAAATTGCTGGTAGTAAGAGTAGGAAACATTTAACCTTTGAAATATGTGATCTTGTTTGGTTACACTTGCGTAAAGATAGATTTCTAGATTTAAGAAAGTCTAAATTGATGCCTCGAGCTGATGGTCCTTTCAAGATAGTTAAGAAAATTAATGACAATGCATACCCGCTTGAGTTGCCTGCAGATTTTGGGGTTAGCCCCACATTTAACATTTCAGATTTGAAGCCATATTTGAGAGAAAAAGACGAGTTTGAATCGAGGATGACTCCAATTCAAGAAGGGGAGGATGATGACGACATCGATAACAATTATAAAGACATCCAACACTCTATCATTCCTGCACTAATCACTCGCTCTTGTACCCGCAAGCTTAATTATGAGGTGCGTTTGTTTCTTACTTTACATAATGATATGGATATAGATGGGATGCTACTTATGGGTGATATTTTGACTCTAAGGAACTTTGGAGAAGCACTTCTGGATCAAACACAAGAGGGAGAGGCGGCGCAATAATCTAATTCGGATTCACTTCAAACTCCGATTTCGGTTCGGTTTCAGCAGAACACCCTTCATTAAAACGGACATAACTTTCTCATACGGAGGCGGATTGAGGCATTCTTTAAGGCGTTGGAAAGATAACGAAAATATATTTCCAATGAATCTGGTGAAAAGTTCTGGTTCGTTATGAAACGTTCTGTGTCGTCCGAACAAGTCCTCATGTGCTGCATCACCGTTTTGCGCCACTTTGGGCCTTGTATCCGTTTGGGGCCTTAAGCCCAACATTAGGGAAGACTTTACACAAACCCTAGGTATTAATACTCTGTAGCCATCATGAATTAGGGTTGGGTTTTGCTTAGTTTTGAACGGCCTTACAGATTGAACTCTGACGTTCGTCATATTATGGAACCCCGCTTGAGAAATCGATCTTTCATCTGTTTGCGAGATTGTGTTTCTGTGTTCTTGCTTGTGTTCTCGATTCGCATGCAGGGATAAGCCTTCTTGGCAAGGTAAATCGTGTTCGTGCGTGGTTGATAACCAACAGAGCCGTGGTGTAGCGATTGAGGGGTTCAGATCCATGCTGATCAGAAGCTGGATTATCAACGTTGAGTCCACCAATCGAGTTTACCCCCTCTGATTGAAGATCAGGCACCCATGCGCATCACCTTGATCACCACCTCCTTGGTCAAGCTCTAGGTCAATCGACGGTTGGGCAATGTCTCCATCGACTTCTTCAACTTCTTCGCTGGAAGACCAGGGGTCAAAATACTCGAAGACCGACTACATGCGTCATCGAATATTGGCGGAAAAGTGGGAAATGACATTACTTCCGGCTAAGGAAAGCTGAGCCAGAAGAGGCGATAGCCAATGGCGCTCCGGTCTTTGACCTTGCTGCTGAAGACACTCCACGCCCTCGCCTCAGCCTCCTTCCCGGTCAAGTCATCACCCGACTCTCTGGTTGGATCGCACGGACCCGAGTACTCGTACCTGGGGTGAAGCTGCTGCTTCAGTGGAGCGATCTAGTGAAGCAAGAAGTTCACCACCACGTGGAAGCCTGTGACATTGTTCTCTCGAAGATGTCGGACCAGAGCAACCTATTGACACGAAAACGTGCTCCCGCACTTGGGTCAGTTCGACGATCCAAAAACGTCACGAGACGTTGACGTCGCATTCAGACAATCCTTAAACCATGGTAAGGGAATAACGGAGTCACCATGCAATCAAATAATAATAATTCTAAAATTACTCAATTAACCGAAGTGTTGGAAAAATAACTGAAAACAATAAATAACCTAACTAAACCCAACTGGCCAGAATAGGGCCAGTTGGACCGAAGCCTGATAGGCAGTTAGACCAGCCAGAGAATTTCGGTCGAACCTAAGGCACACTACCGGTCTCACCGGCAGTGTGAAGCCCTCGCCGAAGGGAGCCTTCGGCACATGGATGCGAAGGGGTATTTTCACCCTTCGACCGGTCGGACCGAGGCTACACCTCTATTCAGACCGTGGATCATTCGTCCACTGCGTCGTAATCAGTCATCCAAGTCATCCTATGGTCTAATCAGAGTTAGACATGGGTTCCAAGTCATCCAAAATTAATTAGAGATAAAATACCCCAAAATCGGTCATTTGGAGTCGGACTCGGGTTGGGCCGGTCTGACCGGGTCCATACGGCCGGTCAGACCGGGCCTACATGGCTGGTCAGACTGGGCCCACATGGTCGGTTCGACCAGCCTATGCTAGGTCTCAGCATATTTTTGGTAAAACTACCAAAAAGTGATATTTTGATAATATGGACCATTAATGCCATTTTTTGCTATCAACTCATGCCCCCCTACGTTTTGGCCAACTTTAGTAGGCCAAAATCACAACGAGCTAAGGGTGATATGCTTTATATCGGTCTTTCGACACTTCAAACATTTTGCCACACACTTGGGAAGTACTTTTTCAAATACCTACCATTCAAAGCCCTACGAAATCGCTCTCCTTGAAGTGACTCTAGCAAATACGCATTACCTGGAGCGATTTCAATAACTCTAAAAGGACATTCCCAACTAGGCGACCATTTGCCAAATTTTTGGCTCTTAGTGCCTAAAGGATAAATCATCTTCCAAACCAAGTCACAAACATGAAACGATTTTGCTCTTACCTTCTTATTATAAGCTCTAGCCACTCTTCTTTTGTCTCTTTCTATTGCTTCTAGAGCTCTTAACCTCTTGTCAGTCACCTCTTCTAAATTATCCTTCAAAAGAGTTTCATACTCATCGACCGATAAGCCATCTTGCTTAAGTAATCTTAAAGAGCCAAGATTTACCTCTACGGGTAAAACGACTTCTTGTCCATAAACCAACTCATATGGACTTACCTTGGTGGCACCACGCTTTGCAACTCTACATGCCCATAATGCTTCAGAAAGCACTTCATGCCACCTTTTAGGAAACTCTTCAATCTTTTTCTTAATGAGCTTAATCACAGTTTTATTACTAGACTTGGCCTGAGCATAGTATGGTGAAGAGTTTACCAATTTTATACCGTAAGATTCGACAAAATCACATACTTCCTTAGAAACAAATGAAGCACCCTGATCTGTAGTAAGAGTTTGAGGAATACCGAATGTATGTATAATGTGCTTCAAGATGAAATCAATTACCTCGTTTTGCATCATGTTCTTGAGAGGCACGGCCTCAGTCCACTTGGTGAAGTAATCTGTAGCCATCAACACGAACCGATGTCCTTTTGAAGAGGAAGGATAAATTTGGCCGATAAAGTCCAAGGCCCAACCTCGAAACGCCACGGTTTGATAATGGGGTTGAGTAAAGATGCAGGAGCAAGCTGAATATTATCAAACCTTTGACAAGCTTCACATCCCCTATAATACTTAAACAGTTCTCAGTCATGGTCGGCCAATAAAAACCCGCTCTTTTGAGCATCCAACTCATTTTCTAGGCCGACTGATGAGTACCACAAAAACATTCATGTACTTCACCCACAACAAGTCTAGATTAATCGGCATTCAAACATCTCAAGAGTACTCCGTCAATAGTTCGGTGATACAACTTGTCGTCGAGTAACACAAATTTAAACGCTTGCCGCCGAACTTTCTGATCAACCTGCTTGCTAGGATCCCTTAAATATTGGATAATTGGAGTCCTCCGATCATCCCCACGACTTCTTGAAGTACTCGCCAAATATTCCTCTGAATTAGCGTTTAAATTACAAACCTTGGCTTGCCCACCGTGTCTTGAAAATTCCTAACACGGGGCGGTCAGACCGGCCATAGAGGGCCAGTCAGACCGGCTGTTACCGGACGACTAGCACAGGGCAGTTGGACCGGACTAACATGGCTGGTTAGATCGACCAGACACCCGGAGTTGGACCGGTCGTGTCAGCACGGTCAGACCGATGTGTTCTGATTTGAGTACTGAAATAAACCCAAGCATCGGCTTTTCTTGTGCGGAAAATTTACCTCTTTTAAATTGGTAACCAAGTGCTTGTTGATCCAAGTGGGCAACAATGCTTTATATTCGACTTGATTATTAGTATAAGAAAACTCTAATCGGGCCGAGGTTTCGAAACTCATACCATTAGGTGATATGAGCACAACTCCAACACCTTGGCCATTTTTGCAAGCCGAACCATCAAAGTAAAGTTTCCATGGTATTACCTCAATCAAAGCAGTGTCACTACTCCAATTGACGTCTACATGGTGATCAACTATAAAATTAGTGATGACTTGGCCTTTCATAGCTTTTAAGGGTTCATAAGCCAAATCATATTCAATTAAAGCATAAGCCTACTTTCCGATTCTCCCACTTAAAATCAGCTTTTGCAACATGTACTTTATGCATCAGTTTGACAATTAACAATACATGTGTCAGATAGAAGATAGTGCCGAAGTTTGGTGCATGCATAGTAAAGCGATAAACATAAATGCTCTAAAAACACGTACCTTGTCTCGGCATCCAATAGGCGGCGACTTAAGAAAGTGATGATGTACTCTTTTCCCTCCACTTCCTGATTTAGCACATCTCCTATCACGCTATCTTCTACAACAACGTATAGCCGAAATGGAATCCTGACTTTTGGTGTTCTAACCACAGACGGTGATGACAAACACTCTTTAATCTTCTCAAAAGCACGTTGTTTATTTGCCCCCCAAGTGAATTTGGCTTCGTTCTTTAGCCGAAGTATGGGGACAAAAGCATCAATCTTGCTAGACAAGTTAGATATAAAGGGGCGCAAATAATTAACCTTGCCTATTAACTTTTGCACATCTCTCTTGCATGTCGGCGCTTCGCAGTTTTTAATCTTCTCAAGCCTCTTGGGATCAATCTCAATACCTCTTTCATGGATCATGAATCCCAAGAACTTTCCTACCGACACGCCAAAAGCACACTTGAGCGGGTTCATTTTTAAACCATACTGACGCATCCTATCAAAAGCAACTCTCAAATTGGCTAAATGGTTTCCCATAGCATCCGATTTGACTACAACGTCATATATGTAGACCTCTAGCATAACTCCTAGCAAGTCGTGAAAGATTAAGTTCATAGCACGTTGATATGTAGCGCCAGCATTCGTTAAACCAAATGTCATAACAACCTACTCAAACAAGCCGACAAAACCAAGGCATCGAAAGGCTGTCTTGTAGATGTCCTCTTCGGCCATAAAGATCTGATTATAACCTGCGTTGCCATCAAGAAAACTAAGTACCTTGTGTCCTGAAGCATCGTTGATCAACATGTCGGCTATGGGCATGGGGTACTCATCCTTCGGAGTGGCCTTGTTCAAGTCCACGAAATCAATACATACACGAATCTAGCCACTCCCTTTCTTTTCAACAGGCACAATGTTGGCGACCCATTCAGCATACTTGCATGGCCTAATAACCTCAGCCTTAAGTAATCGCTCTATCTCTTCTTTAACTCGGCCATACACTATCGAATTAAAGCAACGAGGGGGTTGTTTCTAAGGCCTAAACCCAGGTTTGATAGGTAGTCAATGCTCCACGAGCTCACAGTTAAGTCCCAGCATCTCTCTGTACTCCCATGCGAAACAATCGACATATGACCGAAGCAATTTTATTACTTCGGCCTTTTCATTAGCCTGCAAATTTTTGTTTACAAAGGTCAGCCTTGGAATACTACCATTGCCTATATCGACCTCTTCTAGAGGATCGGCCGACGCAAAACCTTGACCTAACTTTTCTTCTTCGCTAAAATCTTCAATGGCTTTGGCAATACCGTCTTTAGAAGACTGATATTGCTCCACACGAGACTTTAGCCAATCAAGATTAGTTGTACTAGACATGACTACTAATTTAGAGATAGTTGTGCTACACTAGATAGCTTTACAGACACAGGAATAAAACGTCCCTCGGACACGCTAACAAAGTCGTAATCCAAGAGATCTCTACCTGACAGACACTCTACCTTATCATGGATGGCGTCAATAGACACATCGGCCAAAGCAACCTGGGCCGAAGTATCCGCTGGTACAACCTCCACATCATCACCGTCCCACTGGATAGGGCATTGGTACAAAGTAGACGGAATACAACAATTTGCGTGAATCCAGTAACGCCCAAGTAGTACACTATAGTTACCTTGCACATCGACGATGAAGAACGCCATCGGCAACGTCTTGTTGCCCACCGTTAGCTCCAGAGAAAGTACGCCCTTGGCCTCGGAGCTCTCGCAATTGAAGCCATTGAGCGTCAGGTTAGTCCTCATTAATTCATCTTCATTCTTGCTGAGCTTTTTCAACAGAGAGTACGACATCAGGTTGACGGTGGCGCCTTCATCTACAAGCATCCTCGAGATTGGCTTTCCATCGATGTGCCCCTTGACATAAAAAGGTTTCAAGAGATGAGCCGTATCCTCGGGCTTCTCGAAAATAGCCTCTTGTGAGCCGAGGTTCAACTGAGCGACCTTGGCCTCATCCTGTGGAAGAGCAAACTCAGTGGGCAACGTGATGACATTTATGTCTATCGCCTGAGGAGAGGGGCCCTCGGAGATGGGCGTGTAATTATCGTCCATAAAATCGTCCTCATCATCGCTTGGAGTAGGAGTCGGGTTATTTACGGAAACCGGCTTCGGCTTCCATACCTGTCTTGCTACTGGTCAGGGATGGATCTCCTCAAACACGATGTCTCGCTCGTCCTCGGCCTTCTTCTCGTGCATCTCCTTAGCTCGGAGACATTGTAGTCGCCTCTTCTAGGACTTGGTCATACCTGGTGATGCCCATGACGGCTGCGGCTTAGTGTTGGGCGATACAACTTTGCCCTTGGAGCATTTGGCCGAACGGGAATTGTCCGAATCGGCCTTGGCAGTTTTGCACTTGGCAGGTTTTCGTCCCTACTTCCTGTCAGTTGGACCGGCCTTACTGGGCCGATCTGATTGGGATTTGTCGGTTGGACCAGCCATGGTGGTCTGGTTTGACCGACTGGTGTCGGTCTACTATGAAGGGCCGGTCGGACCGGCCATAGTAGGCCGGTCAGACCAAAGTGGCGAGGGCGGTATGACTGGCCCTAGGGCTGTGGTCAAACCGGCCATCTCCTCGGGTGGCTTCGGCGGTTCGACTTCGCCTTGCTCTTCGGAGGTCCCCTTAGGAATTGGGACGTCCTAGGACCCCACTGTGACGATGATAGCTTTAGAGTGTGCTTCCGAATGTCCTCGTGGTGTGACAGATAGCCTGGAGAAGACGTCGCCGCTTGGAGCGCCCATCTAACCCTACATGTTATAAAATCTGGGTGGCACAAATGGAGCAATATAATATGGTGCAGGATACCCGAGAGGCAGAAAGTAGCAAGGTGGCCACTGTGCCATCGGCAGATGGTATGGTGGCAGAGGGAAAGGTGCCTCCAATGGTCTTGGCCATCGTGGGCCAAACCCACTCTTCCGAGAAGGGCCCAGCCTTGCTGGGGGTCCTAGCCGAGCGCTCGCCTTTTCGGCCCTCTTTTGGTGTTTCTGGAGCAGGATGTTGTATGTTATCTTCGGCTTCTTGCGAGTCGCAGCCGAAGAAGATGTGTTGGGGTTCACCTTCCACACTCCTACCTCATGGTTCTTTGGCATGAGCGTGTGTGGGCGTGGTTCCCCGATCATGACCTTCTTCCCTTCGGCGGACTCGGCCTGCTTGGACTGAATTAACACCTTTTTTCCATCGAGATCAATAGTGTTCAAAGGGAAAGGGTCCTGGTCAAGCTTCATATTGTGACTTGTATCTAATTTCAATTGTCCTTCTTCTATGGCCGATTTAACCTACCGATGAAAAACATTGCAATCGTTAGTATAATGGGAATGAGAATCATGCCACTTACAATAAGCCTATTTCCTCAAATCGTCAGTCGTCGGAATGATGTGACCCTTCGGTAACCTGATGAGTTTGTTCTTCAACAAGAAATCAAATATTTTATCATACTTGGTCACATCAAAAGAATAATTCACCTCACTGGGCTGACTCTTAGTAGGAGACGGTCGTAACTCAGTGCAAGTGATGGGCTTGGCCTTGCTAGACCAAGTCCACTATGCGGTGTACATATCGGCCGAGTCATCCTCGCTCTCAGATGATTCCTCATCGGAGTGCTCCATGACATGCACCTCGGCCTTGGGTTTGTTAAATGTTTTGGTGAATCTTCTACTTTTGGCTCGGCTTTCCTGAACTAGAGCCTTATGCAACACTTGACTAACATCGATGAAATCCTGGCCATCTAGTTTCTCTTTAAGTTCGGAATGGAGACCGCTAAAATCTAGGTTTGCCAAGTCTCTATCGGAGATGTTCAAAGTAAAACATCGGTTTCTAGTGTCCCTAAAATGCTTAACGTACTCGGAGACACTCTCATTAGTCTTCTGTATAACCGATGTCAAGTGTGATAGTGTTGGACCGGAAACGGCGACCAGAGGGGGGGTGAATGGGAGCTTTTAAAATTTCGGGCTAAAAACTAGCCTTCGGTTTTAGTTCTGTCTTCTGCGGAACAGGCTTCGAACACAACCTTCGGAGGTCTGGTTCGAAGGTCCTTTGACAGCTCCGAACACAGGCTTCGCAGGTCCAAAAGTTCGAAGCCAAGAAGACTTCGCTCCGATCACACCCTTCGAAAATCTACTCTGCTAAGTCCGTGCAGGCTCCGCACACAGGGTGCTTCGAGCAGGCTTCGCACTTCACCCTTCGCAAGAGTGGACAGCCCTCTGAGGACTTCGACCAAGTACTTGGCAGCAGCAACTGGTGCTGGGCTTCGTACACGAAGGTCTAAACGCACACAAACGGACTTCGCTAAGAGCTTCGACACAAGAAGCAAAACGGGCTTCGATCAGAGCTTCGCTAGTAAGCTGTGAGGTCTAGCCTCAAGTTACACAGAGCAAACGCGCACTGAAAAACACACTTCGCACAAAAACAACCTTCGCCTAGACAGGCTTCGGTGCACTACAACTAGCGAGGTATGTAACGCGAGCTCAAGCAAAAAGCACAAAGAAGCAGGGCTTCGCCGCTTGAACAAGGAACACAAAAAGATTGAACTCTGGATGAATACAGCGAGGTATGTGGCTACAGGAGCTCGACAGTAAATGCTCAAAGTGTTAAATGTTACCTACCGAGCCCCCATATTTATAGCCCACAGTTCACCCAAAGGAATTGACTACTTTACCCCTAGGGTTTACATTGGTTTTGTCTCTACAGAACTGAGGGGTACAAAAGGTAGTCAACTTTATTGGAGGCTTCTCTGTCAGCCTTTGCAGATGGGACAGCGCCAGCTTTTTGCAGAGCAGACACTGTCAGACTTGCAGCCTTTGACCTTTCTGAAGCCCCCCTTCGCACGCGAGGGGTGCGGTAGCTTCGGTGAGAAGTCTTGAGCCAGATGGCCTTCGCTTCACCGAAGTCAGCCTTCGATACAGTGACGGTTTTGAGCCGAAGCCGTCAAAGCCCTTGGTCCTTCGCACCAACACCTCCGGAGTGGACCACCACGGCTTCGTAGCTTCTCTCAGCTCGAACTCCGTCAGTCCGTGTACCGAAGCCATGCAGGCCGAAGTACCACAAGACAACCTCGCTCCGGAGCTAGCCTTGCTCCGAAGCCTTCCTCACTCCGAAGCCCCACCTTCGGAGTACCACCCTTCGAAGTCCCTCCTTCGTCCAAGGCCTCCGCACGAAGCATTCCATGAGCACTTCGTCGCAGTGTCTCTCCCCAAGCACACTCCTCGACGAGCCTCACCCGGACCATGCCTTCGATGCGCCTCGACTTTTGAGACCTTCGTCGGGCACCTTCGAATGTCTCCCTCCGGAGCACACTTCGAACTCCTTGCCTCCGCAGAGGACTTGATCCATCCAACTCCGAAGTCACTCCTTCCGGAGTACCTTCGAAGTGCCTCGCCTCCAAGGACTTTGTCTCGGAGTACCTTCAGTCGGAGCCACACTCTGCACTCTCTGCCTTCACCTGGCACGCCTCGACCCGAGGACCGACCCGGACCCCCTTCGCAGCCACCGTGACGGAGCTCCCCGCTCCCCTGGCATCAAGCCTCCCGCTTGACCCAGGTTCACCTGCCGCGAACCTTGTCCGTCGCCTCCGAAGTCCCTGCGCACCACCGACAAACAGACAAGTGTTTCCAGTACTCCGGAGACCTCTCCGGATTAGCAACCTCCGGCACACACTCCGGTGTACCGCCCAAAGTACCGAAGCCTTCGGTACACACCCAGTCATCGTGTACTGTCGGACCCCTCCGACGAGCACACTCCGCTGCAACAGCTGCAGCAATCAAACCACCTCCGAACACCCTTCGGAGGTACAACCTCCGAAACCCCTCCGGAGGTACCCTCCTCCGAACACCTTCGGAGGTACATCCTCCGAACACCCTTCGGAGGTACCCTTCGAACAAGAGGGTAAAAAGCCTGTCAATCACTCATCACAAATACTGAAACCAACCCTTGGTTTCTCAGATAGTCCAAGCTCGGTCTCCCCAGTATAGAAATAGTTATGGAACTTCTGCTCCAACTGGGCCCAACTCTGGACGGAGTTCGGCGGTAACACCGAAAACCAAGTGAAAGTAGTACCGAAAAGCGATAGAGGAAAACAACCTAAGTTTCAAAGCATCCGACCCACTAGCTTCGCCACACTACGCTAAGAACTGACCTATGTGCTCTAGGGTGGTCTTACTGCCTTCACCGTCAAAATTTGTAAATTCAGGCACCCTAAAGCCCCACGGGTATGGGATGGTATCGAAGTAATCAGGGTACAGATTTTGATAAACCCTACCCCGTCCTCTGGGTGTCCATCCTGCAACCTCTCTAAATAGTGCGTGAATCCGTTCATCAAGGTCATCTAAGCCTCCTGCCTACGCGCGTCTCTCGTGTGGGGGCGTGACACGCGGTGTTATATCATGGTGTCGTCCATGTGGCTCCTCCTCTCATGGTGGCTCGTGATACGGGGCGTGATCGGGCCTATGTGGGTGTGTGGGAGCAGGAGGTGCGGGCAACACGGGGAGAGGTAGTGCAGGCGCGGGCGGGTGGCGGTGGCACATAATATGCGGCAGGAGCAATCTAACCGGCCATAGGGCCGGTCTGACCGATGACATAATGGTCGGTCTGACCGTCCTGGCGGCTGGTCTGACCGATTGTTGTCGTCTAGGTAATCCGGCACATGTCGGTCTAACCGGCTCAAGGGATAGTCTGACCGACAGGGTCACATAGGGCCTCGGCCATGGAAGGTGAGGCCGAGGATGCGACAACTTTTTCGGTACTCCCATCGGTTCTACTGTATATCGGTGAACAGGGGGTACGCTAGCTATTGTAGTGGAGGAAATGACCTCGGAAAAGCCGAATCTCCTAAACATCGCGTCCATCTTCGTGTCCAATTTATGTCCAACTTTGTGTCCAACTTTGAGTCAACCATGGCTTCTACGCGGTTTGCAAAGGTAGCACTAATGGCCTGGTCAACGGTGCTGGCTATCTTTTTCTCGAGGTCCTGGGAGGACATTCGAGGAGACGATGGTGTTACCTTAGCTCCGGAGAGGTCGAGGATGTCGTCGTCGCGCTTGACGAAGCCCCCTCAGGTCTTGGTGAAGCGGTAAATAAAAAGGGTGTGTAGCTCCCTTGTCCTAGCCTCGAGCTCTGCCCTATCCTTCTCGGAGAGGTCCTCAATGGTGGGTATGATGATGTTGCTATTGTCAATCTCTGAGCTCCCCACCGGATCCATCGGCGTCAAGGGTCCTATTGATATAGAGGTAGTAGGTGTACCCGTCGCCGATGTAGATGTGCTTGGCATGTTTTTCCCCAGCGGAGTCGCCAAAAAGTGTGTTGACATGAAAACATGCCCCCGCACTTGGGTCAGTTCGACGATCCAAAAATGTCACGAGACGTTGACGTCGTGTTCCGACAATCCTTAAACCATGGTAAGGGAATAACGGAGTCGCTAGGCAATCAAATAATAATAATTATAAAATTACTCAATTAACCAAAGTGTTGGAAAAATAACTAAAACGATAAATAACCTAACTAACCCCAACCGGCCAAACAGGGCTGGTGGGACCGAAGCGTGACAGGCGGTCAGACCGGCCAGAGAAGTCTGGTCGGACCGAAGGCACATTGCCGGTCTAACCGGCAGTGCGAAGCCCTCACCAAAGGGGGCCTTCGACACACGGATGTGAAGGGGTATTTTCACCCTTCGGCCAGTCGGACCAAGGATACACCTCCGGTCAGACCGTGGATAGCCAAAGGGGTCAGGATTTACCTCGGCGTGAAGTGATCTCCAGTGTGAGGCAATCTCTAGAGTCCTCTATGAAGCCCGGCCAGACCGACCTCATGCTGCCGGTCGGACCGCAGCGTACCGGCACGTCAGATGATGGCACGACACGGGCCGGTTGGACCGAGGGATGACTGCCAGTCGGACCGATAGTTCCTAGAAGGTAGCCTCCGGGCTCCGACGACCATCTTTCCATAGATGGATCTCAACCAAACTCCTCGAAGAGGATGAAAGTGACGAAGTGCTGCAAAATACAAAGAGATCAAAGTAATTTGGCCAGGAGACCGAATTACCAATAGAAACCGATAAAACCGATAGAAATCCATTACGTGGATGAAACGGACGATTCACAAGCGAACCGACAAGGACTTACCGTGATTACGACACGGAGGACGGATGGTTTACAACGCAAACCAGTGAAGATGTACGTGTTAGACTAAAACTAGTGCAAAGAAAGTAAATGTGATTCAAGGTAGATAATAGATTGGAGATTTAGAGAGAAGGAATTAGTGTTTAGAGAAGAAATGAGATTGGTTTGAAAGCAAATTAATGATTAAATATTTTTTGAACTTGATTTTTTTTGCATTTAAAATATGACATATCTTATCCCATAAAAACGTTTGGTATTTTTTAGGACAGTTAGCTATGTTTCATTCATTAAGTATGTTTTTAGGATTTAAATTGAAATAGGTGAAATTTGAACTACAAGTGCCTAAAATAATGAACAAAAAATTATAGAAAAATCATATTCATTTTTTGTTAGCATATTTTGAGTTCTTATACACTAAATTGGAATAAATTTTGAAAACAAAATAGGTTGCAACACTCTATCAGCAATATAGACCTTAATAGATTTTTAATTCTAAAAAAATCAAATGAAGTCCGAAAAACACGAGATTTATCATGGTGTTATTATATGATACATAGATATTGTTATAAAAATTTAAAAAAGTTTTGATAAAGTTCTAACATTTAGTGTTTAGAAATGGAGGAATTAGAGTTTACGGAAGAAATGAGATTGGTTTGAAAGCAAATTAATGATTAATTCTTTGTTTGAACTTGAATTTTTCTTTTTGCATTCAAAATACGACGTATCTTATCCCATAAATTGTTTTGGTATTTTTATAAGTCAGTTAGCTATTTTTCTTTTATTAATTGTATTTTTAGGATTTAAATTGAAACATGTCAAATTTAAACCGCAAGAGCATGAAATAATAAACTAAATTATAAAAATCATATTCATGTTTTTTTCTATTTTTATGTATTACCGACAAATTTTGTCAAAGAAAATAATTAAAAAACAAATTTGAAAAAAATAAAAAAATATTTGCCGAGTGTAATATTCAAGAAAAAATATTTGCCGAGTGTTGCATTCGGTAAAGAGCAAATTTGTTTCCCCCACTTTTTCCCGCATTTTTTCGCTCTCTCGTAATTTTTTTTCACCTTCCCGCCTTTTTTCTCTCCCCTCCTTCAAATTTCCTTCCCCCTCCCCCACACACATCCCCTTCGCGCCAGCCCCGCCTCGCCGGTGCCGCCCGTCCCTGCCGGTGCACCAGCCCCATCCATCCCGGATCCGCGGCGGCACCGCCCGTCTCGACGCCACGCCGGCGCCACCCGTCCCCGCCACGGAGCTGGCGCCGCTCGTCCCGACGCCGCGCCGACGCCGCCCGTCCCGTGGCGCCTTGCCACTTCCCTGGCTCGGCCCCCGCCCCGCACGCCACGTTTTCGACGAAATGGCGTCGCGCGGACGTCCTATTTTTTTTAGTTATTTTCTTTGCCGAGTGTCAAGTTTTGACACTCGGCGAAACCGCCATCATCTTTCTTTGTACACTGTGAAGTGGATTTTGTTCGCCGTGTGTCTTGTGTGGCGCTCGGTGAAGGGTTCTCTGAGTGCCCCCAAAAAAACACTCGACGAACCCCTTTTATCGATAACGTTTTTGCCGAGTATTGTTTGCCGAGTGCAACACTCGGCGAAGCGTTTGCCGAGTGCAACAAGGCTTCACCGAGTTCCTTTGGCACTCGGCAAATATGGTGTTTCCCATAGTGAGACGCGCCGATCACAAAAAAGCCTAAGCATTTTCACAACTAGCTGGTCATCCCGTGCCTACCGAGAAATTGAATCTCATCTCCCAGGCCATCACGCATTGGCTGGCGAGGAAGTCGAAGGTTAGATCATCTCACACCACACTCTATGCCGATGACGAGATGCGCTACCCGAACCGTTGGTCGCAAAGGGCGTGTCATGCGCACGGCGTGGTTGTGAGAGGTTGGGATCGTGAGATCGAGGATGACTTGTGTTGCGACAACGGTATGCACCGTCTCATCCGCTCAAACCACCTGGTAGTTGGTGGAGTGGCAGACTCGGTTGTTGGCGGCGGGAAAGAGAGAGGCGACAGGGGCAATTGGGTGATTAGGTTTAGGTGGGTGGGATTAATAGTAATAAATCAATGGCTGAAATTTAACAAGAGAAAAGGAATGGCTGAGATTTGTCGGATGGACAATGTATCCATCATACAACTTAGGGATGGCAACGGGAGAATCCCCGGCGGGGAGGAGTCCCCGTCCCCGTCCCCGCTAGACAAAAAATTCCCGTTCCTTGTCCCCGTCCCCGACTTCGGGGATAGATTTTCCCCCATCCCCGCTCCCCGTCGGGGATTCGGGTACCCGTCGGAGAGAAAATCCCCGTTTAGGTATATATATACACATATATATACATATACATATATATATACATATACATACACACACATATATATACTACATATATATACACACAAACATATACACACATACATATACATACATATGTATATACATTTAATTTTCGCGGGTATATTAACGGGGAACGGGGATGGGGAGTAGAGGAACGTTCCCGTCCCCGCTTCACCCGACGGGGATAGATTTTTCTCCGTTTGCCCCCCGCAGGGATGAGATTTCCCCATACCCGTCTCCTAATAGAGAAAATCCCCGTCGGGATCGGGGAACGGGCCCATTGCCATCCCTAATACAACTCATCAATTATATGATAGGATAAAATAAAAAATAATAATATTTTTAATCATTTCGACCGGAGTGAAAAATCATGAAATAACTAAAAAAAATCTCGCTCGGTAAAACGTGACAAGGGTGAGGCGCGTTGTATTGCTAGTTCGGTGCGTGGCCTGTTTCGCCGAGCTGCCCAGAAAAGTAGCAGCCATGGCTGTCTCCCGCCGCATAACCCTGGTCCTCCTGGCCCTCGCCGCCGCCGCCTTTGATCTCGCCTTCCCGGTGTTCGCCGATGGCGACCACGTCGTGGCCCTCACTGAGTCCACCTTCGAGAAGGAGGTCGGCCAGGACCGCGGCGCCCTAGTGGAATTCTACGCACCCTGGTTCGCCCTTTTGTCTCACCAGATCCCTGTGTAATTAGGCTGGATCGGATCGGGTCTGATCCATGGCTTGGTAGTGATGTGGGTTGCAAATTCTGGATCTTTACGTTGAGATTCGAACGGTTTGGTTGCTGCGGCGTTTGCTGGATGCGCGCGGCGGTGGTAGTTCTCGTGTTGTTTTAGTTCGGGACATGCAAGTTATTATTTTGCTAAGTTTTTCTTTGTGTATTTCTAGGATTGGATATAAGGGTTTAGAAATTTGCACATATCATACGAAATTGATTGGATCATTACGAACTTGCTGCCTTACTGGACAGAATCATTAATAAAGATTTGATCATTTTAGTCTACCTGGATGTAGACTATATAGGCTTGTGAAGTGATCTTCTTTTGGCAGTGCACTTGATAATTTATTTTTTCAGGGTTTAAGCATTAGGTTTAAATGCTTGTTACAGCTTAATTACGTGCTGTATTCTACTTGTAGCAGTGATGGAAATCTCATTGTAATTATTCTTTTTTAATGTGTGATCCTGTTTATGACATTGCAATTTAGGTTGTGGAAAATTCCAGCTTGTTTTGCACTTGCATATTTATGGAAATAATGGAAAGACCATAACTTTGAATGGGTGTTTCTATCCATTGAGTGGACTCACATAAATCACCTAAAAGAAATTGGCCAAAACCACTTTTACTGTTTTTCGTCTACTTGAAATATTAGGTATTTACTGTGTTAGCAAGTAGCAACGAATGTAGACACACCACTGCTGTGAATACAAATTTAGTAACTTGTATTGATGAATCAAGCTCGGAAAGTTCTGTTGAATCATGTGAATGAAGTAAGCTTTAGTTCACTGCTTCTTAATGGGTATCTGTGATCTGTTGAATGTGAATAGAACTGGACTGAAGATACCTTATACAGTTTACATATCAGAGCACCCATTAGCCCATATTTGTCTCTTGCAGTCTTGCTGTTGTATCTTCTCCAGTTTATCAACAGAATATCATGCTCAAATATCTCTTTATCTGAAGTTCAACATTTCAGAGCATATCTAGTTTTGCTTATCTGTGTATCGTTATTTGGTTAGGTGTGGTCACTGCAAGAAGCTTGCACCTGAGTATGAAAAACTTGGTGCAAGTTTCAAGAAAGCTAAATCTGTCTTGATTGCAAAGGTATATTCTCAGTTTTAATAGCTTTGATACTTAGTTTTGTTTCTGGTAATTATTCGGGCATTGCTTGAAAATATTTTCCCATCTCCACACTTCTGAGGAGAGGGTGAGAAAATGACTGGAACTTGCATATTTATGGAATTTACTGTCATCCTCATTTTGGATTTGGTTTGATAAAATCAATAGAATTCATGATTCAATTCCATTTCTTGTTATAGGTTGATTGCGATGAGCATAAGACTGTGTGCAGCAAGTATGGAGTTTCTGGGTACCCAACCATCCAATGGTTCCCCAAAGGATCCCTGGAGCCCAAAAAGTGAGGCTACTTAACTATTGTTCTTACCTCTGAACACGAGAGAAAAGTTTCACAATTTATATCATTACAACCATATAGGTATGAAGGACAACGTACTGCAGAGGCCATTGCTGAATTTGTTAATACTGAAGGAGGTAATACTTCAACCTATATATTTACTAAAGCTACTAGTCTGTATGATGCCATCTCTGGGAGTTCTGGAAAACTTCCATTTCCTTGCAAATTCTGTTTAGTACTGTTAGCCTAAGAGTTTTCACAAACAGCTAGTTGAGTTGATACATTTTTATATCAATATCCTCACACAGTTACAATGGATGTTCTTGCTTTCAGGCACTAATGTAAAGCTGGCAGCAATTCCTTCAAGTGTCGTTGTGCTTAGCCTAGACAACTTTGACTCAATTGTTCTTGATGCAAACAAAGATGTTCTTGTTGAGTTCTATGCGCCATGGTATGCGTTTGTATAGTTGGCTTACTTTTCCCTGCATAATCTTTGACGCCATGTTGGCATAATCGTTCATGAATGAATATTGACTGGAAACTGGGTGCAAATTTGATCTACAGGTGTGGCCACTGCAAGCATCTTGCTCCGGTTAGTGGATAACTCTACCTAATATTTGTAGTACATATCTTGTTTAGTTTTTCGTCTCATTGACTTGTGCCATCTCTGATATACCAACCTTTTCCTTGTTATTGTTTTAGACATATGAGAAGTTGGCTTCTGTTTATAAGCTGGATGAGGGAGTTGTAATTGCTAACCTTGATGCTGACAAACACAAAGACTTGGCTGAAAAGTACATTCTCTGACTTATGCCTGATGGTTTCATCTGCATTCTGTATTTCCTATTGCTGTTATTGTCATGGGTGTTGGGCTAGGGTTTTGGGCCAGGGTCTAGCCTAGTCCTGGGAACACTACCCATGTGGGTACTATAGCGTGAACAGTGCCGCCATGCTATGTTGCACGGATACGCGATACGGGTACGGTGATACGGATACGGCGATACGTAATTTTCAAAAAACATGAATACGGCGATACGGCGAGTATATACATATTAAAAAAATAAAATACACAAGTTAAGGCATAACTTCAAAGCGGCAGGCAGAGAAGCAACGCGGAGGCGCGACCTGGCGATGCGGAGGACCTGGCGACACTGAGGACCAGAGGAGAAGCAACGCGGCAGCCGGAGACAGGCTACAACGGCGGCCGGCGACGGGCGGCAACCGGCGACCTGCGACCTGGCGGAGCAGCGGCCAGCGGGTGACCTGCGACCGGGAGGATTACCTGGCGGGCTGGCGGCGACCTGGCGACACAGAGGAGCAGCGGGGCGCCGGGGCGGCAGCCGGCGACAGCGGTGGCCGGCGACGGGAGGCCGCCGGCGAGTTGGCGACGACCGGCGGTGATTCTGCGGGGGAGTGGGGAGTCGGCGGCCAGAGGGAGATACGGCTGGGTGATGGGTGGAGTGGTGAGAGAGAGTTAGGGATTTAGGGTTTGTTATTGGGCCAGACTTTCAATGGGCCGAGGAAGTATCGAAGTATCGCAGAAGTATCGGAAAAGTATCGGGAATTATTTCGATTTATTTTTAATCCTTATTATCCGATACGCCGCCGATACGCGTATCGGAGCTGTATCGCCGTATCGGATACGGGAACGTGAGTTTTGAGAAGTATCGGTGCACCACAGCCGCCAGGTACTGTAGCACGAATTAGGGTAAGAGTTATATTTAGGAATAATATATCTGGAGATTAGATCTTCAAGAGTCATGTTAGATTATATCTCTATCTTTAGAGATTATGTCAAGAAGAGTATGGATGTAATATAAATATGCCTTCAGGTTGAACATAATAAAGCATCGAGGATTAGATTAAAACAGGCTGAATTGGATCCCTACTTTGCTAGTGTGGAGGCTACCGCGCCGACGGTGCCAGGTCCGGCCTTGATTTGGTCCAGATCTTTAGGAAATAATTATGCATGTGACAATTATCTTGTGCAGTGGGATGCCATAATTTTACCACGGATACAGAGCAACTTGTGTTATGCTATTCCATGTGTCCAGCACCTTCATTAACCACTACTCCACTAGCCATGACTTATTGTTCTATATATTGAAGCACATCATAGTTTTTGACTTGATTTATAACTTCTAGATATGGAGTTACTGGCTACCCGACACTGAAGTTCTTCCCAAAGGGAAATAAAGCTGGAGAAGATTATGATGGTGGGAGGGACTTGGATGACTTTGTCAAATTCATTAATGAGAAGTGTGGTACTAGCCGTGATTCAAAGGGCCAACTTTCTTCTGAGGTTGGTCGATTGCATATAAAACTGCCTAATTGTATCGGTACCCTCATGCAAAAGGCTACTTGTTCTAACTATGCTTTGTTTATTGTTGTCATAGGCTGGGCGTGTAGCAAGTTTGGATGCCCTGGCAAAGGAGTTCCTCAGTGCTAACAATGACAAACGCAAGGAAACACTCTCCGTTATGGAGGAGGAGGTTGCAAAACTCAGTGGTTCTCCTGCGAAGTAAATTCTAGCCTTTGTTGCATTTGTTAATTTGCAATGATATTGTCTGTACATACAGGTCTAACCTTCACTTTTACATTTAAATCAGGCACGGAAAGATCTACATTGCCATTGCAAAGAAGATCCTGGACAAAGGCAATGACTATACCAAGAAGGAGACCGAGAGGCTTCAACGCATGTTGGAGAAGGTGGAAACGATAACCGCTATGCCAAATTATATTATCCCAATACTTGTCATCCTACATAATGAGTGCCTCGTGTTTGTCTCTCTTTTTTTTGGCTTCCTGCAGTCCATCAGCCCTTCGAAGGCCGATGAATTCATCGTCAAGAAGAATGTTCTTTCATCCTTCTCTTCCTAAGGCGATGGGACGTTCCATTCTCACCTTAGTACGTTGTCAAAAGGACAGACGAAAAAGATTGGCGATAGAAGTAATTTTGTGGGTTCTCTTACGCATACATGTATACGTGTATCCTATTTCCAGGCCTGGACGTTTTATTCTTTGCTCGTGATTACATGGATTATGTCAGTAGTAAAATAGTTCACTTTCAGGTGGAGAGAGAGATGATAACCTTGTCACGACATTGAGTTTTAGTCTAATAATAAAACGCCCTCATGGCCTCATGGGAGTGGTTGAGAGCTGAATGAAAGCAAGTGATATTGCCTGTGAAAATTTAGTAATTTGGCGTTCGGAGCATGTCTCTGCACTACGCCTTCCAATAGGATAACAATTGATTTGAAACTGGGTTTAAAACTTGTGGGTTTAAGCAAATCCATGTTTTAAACCTGCAGTATCCGTTGGTTTAAAATCAAACACATGCTCAGTCTGATATTAAATAGGTATTCAAACTCTTAAATCTGTGAAAAAAATTAAACTAGATCGGGTATCTAAACCCGTGGTCATCCCAAGTTTTTATCGAACTCTGATTAATTGTCCATAAATGTGATTCTGTCGTCTTCGTCAAACATCACGATTTACCCCTGTTTTCAACGAACTTCACGATTTGTCCATTTTTTCATGTTATTGGTTGGCGGGACGGTTTACAAATTCGATGTATTTTGGACAACATTCGCCTTCGATCAATTTGGTGCTGCTTGAACCAGTGAAACTTGATGAAATTTGGTAAAATTCGACTGAATTTCGTGATTTTCTACCAATTCAACCACATTTGTAGGCTAAGAAAAAGGAGGAGCAAGAAAGTCAATTTTCCCATTAGGATTTTATGTTAAAGAAAAAAAATACCATAGTATTATTCTAGATCAAAATCCTAAGAAAAATTCCTTTGCTCCATTCTCTCTCTATATTTTTTTTAAAAGGCTCCATATTGAAGCTGCTTTAATATTGAAAGCACATAACAATAGCAGTTTTTTTTTGCCGGATTACCGACTTACAATGAACTCTAAAAGTATCAATTAGACAACCACAAAAACTGCCACCATCTAGACAATCACATCCCACCAAACAACGTTCACAACAATGTTTTCGCCGCTATCATAAGATTGGACTAGAAACAGAAAACTATTGGCTATCACCAAATATACTATCATTCACAAAAGTATCACTAACAGCTTTTTACCAGGCAAAGTATCACTACATATCAGATTCTCGAGGCATAGAAAACAACAATGTTTTACCGCCATCATGGCACATAAAACTTCAAGCACTCGGAGGAGAGTTTTTGTCGCTTGGCTGCCCGACTAGCTAATGATGTCTTGTACAGAGCAATCCTAAGAATCTTGAGTACTCCTCTTTTAGGCGAGTTATTACAAGGTGCAACTCACTCGTGTGAGGAGAGTAATCAGTTTGTGAATAACCTGAAAAATATTAGCACATATTTTGTTTTCGAAGGTATGTTTGTTTCTCAACAACTAGATAAGTCAGCTCCCTGCACCCAAAATCTGAATCGCAAATTTAGTTTCAAAGAATTATGGAAACTCCAAATCAAATCACAAAACTCTCCCAATGAACTGGTGTCCAACCCCAACTAAAGGCATCACTCACAAAAGCCCAAGTGAATTGTGATAAATCACATTTAAAAATCAAATGATCAATAGTTTCAAATTGCCCACAAAGTTTCAGTAAGGATCCCCTCTCCGCTACATCTTTTGCAACTAATCCCTCACTTGGATACACCCTTGTAACATAAGATAGATAAAGATTTTGACTTTGAGGGGCGTATGACTTTTCTAGACTTGCACATATTTTACATTAGTGACCCCCTCTTAGTAATCAACTTATAAACATATTTAGATGAGAAACATTTCTTATCAATCACCTAGGTCATACAATCCAACTCTAGTGAAATGTTTAGGCCGTCCATGATAGCACACAGACCTGCCACCCGTCCAACTCATCTACTCTCAAAGATCTTCGAGACAGGGCACCTATTGATGCATGCAACAAGTTTTCTGCCATAGTAGCATCTAGATCGACACACATATCAAATAGCTTATGAAATCTTACTTTAAGTAGAACATCTTCATACCAAACATCATGCCAAAAATATACTCGAGTACCCTTACTGATTCTAAAACCACTTCCCAATCTCACCATTTTCACCCTATGTAGAGCCCTCTAGAAGTAAGACCCCCCACTTGTAGAACACTGAAACAAGCCTATGTCTAGTTTATACTTTTTCCTTAGAATATCATAATAGCACCTTGTGTGTCCATTCTCTAGGTTATAAACCCACTTGCAGAGCAAAGCTTGGTTAAATACTCTAGTATCTATGAACCTCATTCCCCCATCTCTTTTGGCGCACAAATAGACTGCCACTACACCATGTTGTATCTTTTCTTGTCATCCAAGCCTTCCCAAAAGAACCTAGACCTGATGCTATCAATTTTTATAATGTATCTTCTTAGATAGTAGAAACAAACCCATGACATACATAGGAATACTACTTAGGCAGGCATTGATAGGTATCATCCCGCCATATGAGAGATGTCGTGATTTGTAGACAGCAAGCTTTTCCAAAACCTTAGTAATAATTCCCTCAAATTTAAAAGTTTTGGCTTAGTTAGGTTGATGGGCACACCCAAGTACTTCAAAGCTAAGGCCACTCCCCCGCATTACAATTAAGAGCATCAACAATTTTCTGAGTCTCTTCTAGAGAAGTGTTAATACCAAAAACCTCACTCTTTTGATAGTTGATTCTCATACCTGACAACTCTTCGTAACAGTACAACAGGAATTCCATAACCATCAAATTTTGCCTAGTGGGTTCCATCATCACGATTATGTTGTTTGCATACTGCAAATGAGTTAGCCCCCCTTCGATCAAGTGTGGCACTAACCCTGATATGTGCCCATGCCCACTTTCCCTTATCATCATTCCTGACAAGCCATCCCCCACTAAATTGAACAAAATGGGATAGAGGATCCCCTTGTCTCAGTCCTTTATATGTCTTAAAGTACTCCCCACTTCACCATTAATATTAATGGCTACCTTTCCTCCTTGAACAACCTTCTTAATCCAGTCAATCCATTTAGATTAAAAAACCCTTTCTTTGTAGCACCTCTATTAGAAATACCCATTTGATTTTGTCATAAGCTTTTTTGAAATCCAATTTTATAATCACCCTCTTTTGATTTTACACCGCAACTCATGGATCACCTCATGAATAGTCACAACACCTTCCAAAATATTTCTCCTAAGTATGAAAGCAGATTGTCTTTGGTTAATTATGAAGCTAGCAACCCTAGTATGTGTTGATAGCAAAAGATGACATTAATGGTCGAGATTTTCAAAATATCATTTTTGGTAATTTGGACCGAAAATATGCCTTCCCTGGCACAGGCCGCTCGGACCGGCCTAAGTCTAAAATTAGAGAAAGAGTTTGATTCCGGACTGTTTTTATCTATAATTAAATCCTAACCACTTTTGGTCGAATCCTACTCAGTTTAAGAGTCGGGGAACTTGATACCAGCCCCTATAAATAAAGGGGTGAGACCGATTCAAAGGACATCTACACAGATCAATACTTCAAAACCCTAGTTTTGAATCGTACGTCTACTTTTCATCTACTTTTCGCATTAGTTTAGTCCATCTTCGTGGGTTTGCGCAGAAAGCCCTCCGTGCATCACGTCATAACCATGGTAAGCCTTGTTGATTCGCCTGTAAATCACCCGTTTAATCCACGTAACGTATTTTTATCGTCTTTATCATTTTTATCGGTTTTTCTAGCTACCCTTGGAAATTCGGTCTCTAGGACGAATTGTATTTGATCTCTTACTTTTTTGCAGAGGAATCACACCTAAACTCATCGCCAAGATGTTTGGGGGTGATTGGAAATCGTTTATAGGGTCGTTAGAACCTTAGGCGACCAGAACAAAGACTATCGGTCCGAACAACAGTACTTCACTGGTCTGATCGGGCATTGTCGTGTCGAGCCATCAGGCTGTTGTCGGCACGGTATCCACTTCCCTTCGCACCACGCACGCTAAAGTAGGGCGCCCAAAGCTGTCCCCGGTTAGACTGTCATCCCTTCATCGGTCCGACCAGACCCCTCCGTAGTTGAGACACTTCGCATGGAAGCCACCTCGAGTCGGATCTCATAGTGCGGAGCCCTCGTTCCGACCGAGGCCTTGCCATCGGTCTGACCGGGAACACTTCACCGGTCAAACCGCGTGGAGTCTGGATTGCACGCCTCGCATAAAACACCAGAGACCCTATTTGGTGACCTCCCTTCGCATCGGCCAACAGGTAGTCGGTCCGACCAGCCAACAGGCCAACAGGTCGAAACCTCCCTCCGGAACCCTTCAGAACCTTTATTTTTCGGTAACGTTATCTATACTGTGTGGTCGACCGACTCTACTTGTCCGGTCTAACCGACTATTCTGTTTTTTCGTCTAATCGACTTTAGTTAGCCAATTAAATCTGATAATACTTATTTTTTGGTTAATTAGGTTAAATTTTTAGTAATATAATTGAATTTCCTGGCGACTCCGTTTTCCCTTACCACTAACTAAGGGTTGTTGGAACGCGACATCAACGTCTCGTGACATTTTTGGATCATCGAAACGGCCTGAGTGTGGGGGCACGTTTTCGTGTCAACACACTTTTTGGCTACTCCGTTGGGGAAAAACGCCAAAATGGCAAGTACCTCTACAACGACTACTACGTATACAATGCCGACGAATACCGTGGGGGAACAGAGATCAACAACCGTGAGAAACCAAGGGTTGGTTTCGGAGTCTGTGATGAGTGATTGACAGATTTTACCCTCTGATTCGAAGGGGTCCCTCTGAAGGGGTTCGGAGGTTGTTTCACCGAAGGGTTCGGTGGGTCTGGTTGCTGTAGCTGTTGTAGCGAAGTGTGCCTGTCGGAGGGGTTTGATAGTACACGATGACTGGGTTGTACCGAAGGGTTCAGTATTTTGGGCGGTACACCGGAGTGTGTATCGGAGGTTGCTTACCTGGAGAGGTCTTCGGGGTACTAGATACACTTGTCTGTTTGTCTGTGGTGTGCAGGTGACTTCGGAGGCGACAGATGGTTCGCAGCAGGTGAACTGGGTCAAGCGGGAGGCTTGATGCCAGGGGAGCAGGGAGCTCCATCACGAAGGCTGCAAAGGGGTCGAGGTCGGACCTCGAGTCAAGGTGCGCCAGGAGAAGGCAGTAAGTGCGGAGTGTGACTCCGGGTGAAGGTACCCCGAGACGAAGTTCTCGGAGGCGAGGCACTTCGAAGGGTACTCCGAATGGAGTGGAAGTATGGTGCACTAAGTCCTCAGCAATGAGGCAAGTTGTTCGAAGTGTGCTCCGGAGGGAGACACTCGAAGGTATACCCGACGAAGGTCTCAGAAGTTGAGGTGCATCGAAGGCATGATCCCGGTGAGGATCGTCGAGGAGTGTGCTCGAGGAGAGACACTGCGACAAAGTGCTCATGGAATGCTTCATGCGGAGGCCTTGGACAAAGGAGGGACTTCGAAGGGTGGTACTCCGAAGGTGGGGCTTTGGAGTGAAGCAGGCTTCGGAGTGAAGCTGACTCCGGAGTGAGGCTGACTTGAGGTACTTCGGCCTAGCATGGCTTCGGTACACGGACTGACGGAGTTCGAGCTGGGAGAAGCTGCGAAGCCGTGGTGGTCCACTCTGAAGGTGTTGGTGCGAAGGCCCAAGGGCTTTGACGGCTTCGGCTCAAAACCGTCACTGTATCGAAGGCTGACTTCGGTGAAGCGAAGGCCGTCAGGCTCAAGGCTTCTCACCAAAGCTACCGCACCCCTCGCATGCGAAGGGGGGCTTCAGAAGGGTCCAAAACTGCACAGGCTAACAGCGTCTGCTCTGCAAAAGCTGGTATTGTCTCCTTTGCGAAGCTGACAAAAGAAGCCTCCAAATAAAGTAGACTACCAGTTGTACCCCCTGTTCTGATGAGACAAAAATAGTGTAAACCCTAGGGGTAAAGTAGTCTATTCATAGGGCTGAATAGTGCCTATAAATAGTGGAGGCTGGCTAGGTCACATCAACACTTTGAGCAGCCATTGTAGAACTCCTGTGCTAGCCGCCATACTCTTTGTATTCATCTTGTGAGTTCATTTTGTGTTCACTGTTCAAGCAATGAAGCTTTGATTCTGTTTTCATTTACTGCTTGAACTTGTATGCGTACTTCTCTGCATGCTTTGATTTTTCTTTGCACCTTCTTCTTGTGAGTTTTTCTAGAGAGGTGTGTGAGAAGTCTGTCGGGGTGAAGTGTGTTTTTCAGTGTCTGTTCGCTCTGTGTAAACTGGAGGCTAGACCTCTCTGATTACTAGCGAAGCACTGTTTGAAGCCCGTTTTCTTCCCTTGTCGAAGTCCTCGGCAAAGTCTGTTCAGTGTGCGTATAGACCTTCGAAGTACGAAGCCTAGCACCAGTTGTTGTCGCTGAGTATTTGGTCGAAGTCTATAGGGGGAAGTTTGCTCTTGCGAAGGGTGAAGTGCGAAGCCTGCTCGAAGGCACCCAGTGTGCTGAGCCTGCACTGACTTAGTAGAGCTGATTGAAGTCCTCAGAGGGAAGTCTGTTCTTGCGAAGGGTGAAGTGCGAAGCCTGCTCGAAGGCACCCTGTGTGCGGAGCCTGCACTGACTTAGTAGAGCTGAATTTTCGGGGTTGTGGGTGGAGCGAAGTCTTCTTGGCTTCGAACTTTTGCTCCTTGTGAAGCCTGTGTTCGGAGCTGTAAAATACCTCCGAACTAGAACTTCGAAGGGTGTGTTCGAAGCCTGTTCTGCAGAAGACAGAATTAAAACAGAAGGCTATTTTTAGTTTGAAATTTTAAAAGCTCCCATTCACCGCCCCCCTCTGGTCACGTTTCGGTCCAACAAACCGCAACATCCTGGTGCCC
>JAAALK010000288.1:17096498-17107794 GCA_019279435.1 Zizania palustris
ACTTTTGTACTCATTCCTGTAGGACAAACACTTCAGAGACTGCCTACTATGAGGAAGATGGTCTAGAATAGTGACTCAGTCAAGAAGAAGATACTGAAGAAGACGTTCGTCATGTCGTATTGTTTTATAGTTTTCTTTTAATTTTACACTTATGTAATAATGTGGTCTGCGACCACAAATGTTTGGCCCGTATGTACGCTGTCGCATGATGAACCTCTTGTTATTATTGTTTTTCTATGGAAAATCAATAATGTTCTGATTTGGTAAATCGAGGCATCACATCAGCTCACCCATCATTGACATTCCGAATTCCCTACTCATAGATTCAGCAAACTCGGCCACAGGAGTATGAGATGAACCACCAAAGATTATGTCATTAACATAATCTAAACAAGTACAAAATCTTTGTCATGCATGAGAGTGAACAAGGTCTTATCAACAGAGCCTATTTTGTATCCGTGCTCAATCAAGAAGGTCCTAAGGCGGTCATACCAAGACCTAGGAGCTTGTTTGAGTCCATATAAAGCTTTGTGAAGTTTAAAGACTCTATGAGGGTACTTGGGATGCTCAAAGCCAGGAGGCTGCTTGACATACACATCTTCTCCTATGAAACCATTAAGGAAAGTGCTTTTACATCTATTTGAGAAAGTTTAAATCCATGAGACGATGCCCCATCCTCCCCCTATTTTTTGAAAATCCATTTAGTTCCAATGATATGAATGTTAGGGGGTAGGTCAATAAGAATCCAAACTTTATTTCTATCAAAATTTTCAAGCTCCTCATGCATGGCGTTGATCCAGCTTGCATCAGACAAAGCTTGACTAACATCTAATGGTTCAAAATTTGCGACAAAAGCAGAATCAACGAAGTGAGCATGAGATTGGGTTACTCTTTCATTAAGCTCGCCGATGATCTGGTTAGGAGGATGCATCTCTGAATGTGAAGCGGTGCTTCTCTTTGTGATAGAATCTCTCCCTCAACTCTTGCCGAAGTTTGCTCTAAGCTTCCAGAAGTAGAGTCTTCAGGCCCTCTTGTTGATGTACATGATGCTTCAGGAGATACCGTAGAGGAAGGTAGTGGTACAACATCATGATCTTCACCATATGATGGTTCCTCTTCCTCAAAAATCGTTTCACTCATGTCGCGCTCACTCGCAAGTTCAAAAGCAGAACTAACACATGGAGATGTTTCATTAAAAGATACATCACAATATTCAACTATAGTGTTAGATTCAATATTGAAAACACCATAGGAGTGACCATACAGGAATATACTAGAAAGATTCCATCAGATGCACGTGATTAAAATTTGTCCAAGTTACCTCACTTTAGGATGAAGCACCAGTATCCAAATACTCTTAGGTGAGTGACCTTGGGCTTCCTCCCAAAACGAAGTTCATAAGATGTCAAATTCAACAAAGAGCGCAAAAAGATCCTATTGGAGATGTAGCATGCTGTACTCATAGCTTCAGCCCAAAATTTTCTAGGAGTCCTATGCTCGTTGAGCATCATCCTAGCCATCTCCACAAGTGTGAGATTTTTCCTCTCAACCACACCGTTTTGTTGAGGAACTCTTGGTGCAGACAACTGATGTTCAATTCCATGTTCAAGGCAAAAATCTACAAAACAACTATTCTTGAACTCGGTGCCGTTGTCACTTCGAATGGCTTTCATTGCACCGAGGAGTTCATTGAATAGCCTCAATTCTAAGCTCCGAAAGTGTATAAACACTTTATCCTTGCTTACAAGAAAGAAAATCCAAGAGTAACGAGAGTAGTCGTCAAAAACAACAAGAACATACCATTTTCCGCCTAAAGAGCTAACTCGGGATGGACCTACAGTGTCCATATGAAGAAGCTCTCTGGGTCGCTCAGTCATTACCATGTTTATGGGTGAATGAGAGGCGACTACCATTTTTCCAAGATGACAAGGAGCACAAATTAGGTACTTCTCAAATTTGAGCTTGGACAATCCTCAGATGAGTCCTAGGGCACTCAATCAAGCAAGAAGATCTAAGCTCATGTGCCCTAGTCTCCTATGCCACATTCAAAGCTCAGACGAAGGTTCAGCTAAAAGGCAATGAGAAGATCCAAAAGATTCAGAGAAATCGGCTCCAAACACTCTCCCTACTCTCAAGATTTTGCAAATGAAAGCGCCATAAGAATCAAGCACATGAGAGGCATCACGACCAAAGTGAACCTCAAAACCCTCATCAAGCAATTGAGAGACAAAAATCAAGTTATAGCCCAAGTCCTCAACCAATGCAACATTTGAGAGGGTGAAATTTTCATTGATTCTAATCATACCTTGGCCTTTCACTCTACTTTTACAATTGTTTCCAAAAGTGATGTGTTCTCGTTGCTTGGTTAAGGTGAAGCTGGAGAACCATGATGACTTTCCAGTGATGTGGCGCGAACAACCGGAATCAATAATCCACTTGTTCTCCAGATGTCCATGGCTTCCCTACACAGAGATGAAAGACCTTGAGTACTCAGTGCTAGGGTTAGTAATAAAATGCTTAGGTATCCAACACTGAACAACTCAAGAATTAGGCAAAACAGAAGACTGTGTAGGAAGAGAGTTATTGTTGGACCGGAAACGGCGACCAGAGGGGGGTGAATGGGAGCTATCAAAATTTTAGGCTAAAAATAGTCTTCTGTTTTAGTTGTTTTCTGCGGAATAGACTTCGAACACACCCTTCGAAGTTCTGGTTCGGAGGTATTTTACAGCTCCGAAACCAAGCATCGCAAAGAGCAAAAGTTCGAAGTCAAGAAGACTTCGCTCCACCCACAACACCAAAAACTCTACTCTGCTAAGTCAGTGCAGGCTCCGCACACTAGGTGCCTTCGAGCAGACTTCACACTTCACCCTTTGCAAGAGATGACTTCCCTCCGAGGACTTCGACCAGATACTCAGCACTAGCAATAGGTACTAGGCTTCGTATTTCGAAGGTCTAAACTCACACAGAGCACACTGCGCTAAGGACTTCGATAGGGAAGAAAACAGGCTTCGATTTCAGCCACGGACAGTGCTTCGCTAGTAATCAGAGAGGACTAGGCTCTTGTTTACACAGAGCGAGCTCACACTGAAAAACACACTTCACACGCACTGAACACTCACACACTTCTCCAAGAACACTCCAGTGCAATAAACTCAAACCAAGAAGAAGTGAAGCCAAGAGTGATCAAAACATGCAGTGCAAAGCAAGCATACAAGTTCAAGCAGTAAATGAAAACAGAATCAAAGTTTCATTGCTTGAACAGGGAACACAAAATGAACTCACAGGATGAATACAGAGGGTGTGGCAGCTAGCACAAGATTTCTAAAAATGACTGCTCAAAGTGTTATTGTTGCCTAGCTAGCCTCCACTCTTTATAGGCACTATTCAGCCTTGTGAATAGACTACTTTACCCCTAGGGTTTACACTATTTTTGTCTCTCTCAAACAGGGGGTACAGATGGTAGTCTACTTTATTTGGAGGCTTCTTTTGATAGCTTCACAGAGGAGACAACATCAGCTTTTTGTAGAGCAGACACGGTCAGCCTTTTCAGTTTTGGAATCTTGTGAAGCCCCCTTCGCTCGAGAGAGGTGCGGTAGCTTCGGTGAGAAGCCTTGAGCCAGATGGCCTTCGCTTCACCGAAGTCAGCCTTCGATACAGTGACGGTTTTGAGCCAAAGCCATCAAAGCCCTTGAGCCTTCACGCCATTACCTCCGGAGTGGACCACCACAGCTTCGCAGCTACTCCCAACTCGAACTCCATCAATCCGTGTACTAAAGCCATCCATGGCCGAAGTACTTCAAGACAACCACACTTCGAAGCCCCACCTTCGGAGTACCACCCTTCGAAGTCCCTCCTTCGTCCAAGGCCTCCGCATGAAGCATTCCATGAGCACTTCATCGCAGTGTCTCTCCCCGAGCACACTCCTTGACGAACCTCACCCGGACCATGCCTTCGATGCACCTCAACTTCTGAGACCTTCATCAGGTAAACCTTCGAGTACCTCCATCCAGAGCATACTTCGAACGCCTTGCCTCATCGCTGAGGACTTTGTCCACCATACTCCAAAGTCACTCCATTCGGAGTACCCTTCGAAGTGCCTCGCCTCCGAGGACTTCGCCTTGGGGTACCTTCAGCCGGAGCCACACTCCGCACTCTCTACCTTCGCCTAGCGCACCTTGACCCGAGGACCGACCTCGACCCCTTTGTAGCCTTCGTGACTGAGCTCCCCGCTCACCTGGCATCAAGCCTCCCGCTTGACCCAGGTTCACCTACTGTGAACCGTCCGTCGCCTCCGAAGCCACCTGCGCACCACAAACAAACAGAAGTGTATCCAGTACCCTGGAGACCTCTCCGAGTGAACAACCTTTGGTACACACTCCGTTGTACCGCCCAAAGTACCGAACTCTTCGGTACACCCTGATCATCATGTACTGTCAGACCCCTTCGACAGTCATACTCCGCTGCAACAGCCGCAGCAAACGGACCCACCGAACCCTTCGGTGAACCAACCTCCGAACCCCTTCGGAGGGACCCCTTCGAATCAAAGGATAAAATCTGTCAATCACTCATCATAGACTCCGAAACCAACCCTTGGTTTCTCAGTTATAATGAAAGCGAGGTCTTCTTGTAAAGTGTTGAGGTCTCCAAAAATGACTTGGACCAAAACCTCTAACACGTGGTCTAACATCATATGAATCATGATGTAAACCACGATGGGTCGTATAACCATGAGGAGCCTCAAAATCAGAATAAGTGCGATAACCATACTCATGCAAATCAAACGATGGATAATACGAATCATGAAAGTTCATAGCATGATCACGATGTTCATCCTTGATATGACGATAACAAAAACCAATCAAATGACCTACATGATGACAATAAGAGCAATGAAAAACTTTCTTGTGTATAGGTTCATAAGTTTTTGGTGCAAACCTCACAGTTTTTCTTGGTTTTTGCTTGGAGTCTGTCTTGGGTGGTGGTGGAATGATTATCCTTTTAGGTTGGGTAGGATTTTGGCTTTCTGAGTGGTGTCTAACTAGGCTCTCTCTTTCTCAAGGGTAGTAGGTAGCGTGAACACAATTTTGCTTAGGGTATTTGGTGTAGTTCTCTCATAACCCAACCCAAGAGCTAACCCTGCCCTGTCAGCACACATTTTAGTTTTATCCAAAAGCAAATCCATTTTACCCTTCCCTTCGGTACACTTATCCACCATGGAAAGAAGATAATCATTCCCACATTTAAGTTTTTCGATTTTCTCTCTAGCGAAGTTGAGTTGGTCCTTAAGGATGATGCAGGTGGAACATGACGGCTGCACATCCTTAGAACACTTAGCACTCTCCAATCTAGCCTTAAGTTCATCAACATGCTTATCTCTCAAATTAATGCTTTCAACAAGTAAAGAACAATTCAAGCATTCATTAATGACACAAGGACTAGAATCCACCTCCAAAAGTTGTTTCTGAATATTTTCAAGTTTTTCAAGATTTTGAGCATGAATTAGACGCAACTGAGCAAGTTCATTCATTAAAACAAGACATGACTCACATTTCGCATTTTTAGACTTAGACTTCAACAAGACAAGTTCAGTAGAAAGAGATTCAATTTTGAGTTTTAGTTCCTTTTCATTCTCTAGCAGCAAGTTTGAGTAGTCTATCTTGTGAAACGATTGCATCATGTAATTCATCATTTTGAACAAGAACCTGGTCATGAGATAAACTAACCTCAGATGAGTCTAGCTCATCGTTGGTGTGCTTGTCATTGGCCATGAAGCAAAGGCCATTGAAGTCTTTTATCTTTTCCTTCTTTTCTTCATTCTTGCATGGCTCTTCTTCATCAGAGCTTGGCTCCTCACTTGAGGTGTTGTCGATGTCGTTAAGAGCAGCCACAAATGCTCTAGCCACTCTTTTTGCCACTTTTCCTCTCTTGCCTTTGAAGAAGGGTTTTTTGTCTCTTTTCTGGTGTTTGTGTTCATGTTCATTCTTTGCTTTTAGTTTTGGGCAATTAGCTTTTGTTGGGGGAAAATACTTCATCTTCAGGGTTATTGCTATAACAAGACAAATGCAGGTGATTGAATCAAAGGTTTCTAGCATCTAACTCCGGGAGTACATTAGTCCAAGTTCGAAGTATGGAGGCGAACTCTAGTTCGGAGTATATCTTTGAACTTGGATTCTTCTGAGAGCTTTCCTGCCAGCTAGGATGAAAGACTTATCTTCTTTCTCATTAGATTAGTCTTTTACCATTTTAGCCCTATTAAGGGTACCGAATAGTTTCCACTATGTTGGTTGTAACAGAGGGGTAAAAGGGTCTTTTCCTTAATGTTTGGGCCTATAAATACCCCCCATTTCACCCTGTAATAGGGATTGGATACCAAGTTATTCAATACACATCTTCGAACTGTTTGAGTTATTATCCACTTCGGAGGATCGAAATAGTTTACTTCGCAAACACTTCGTTTGCCAGTTTCTAACTTCTAGAAACCTGTTAGCGTAATCTTTTACGCGAACAGCTTT
The DNA here is from genome assembly GCA_019279435.1 of Zizania palustris. Classification (NCBI taxonomy): domain Eukaryota; kingdom Viridiplantae; phylum Streptophyta; class Magnoliopsida; order Poales; family Poaceae; genus Zizania; species Zizania palustris. The sequence continues at coordinate 17,103,011 of JAAALK010000288.1, forward strand.
GATATGATTAAGATCACCGCACTAAAAACATCCTTGAGAGCCTTCTCTCCTTTGATCTCTTCTATCATTGTAGAATTTAGTGAACTTTTTGACTATGAGAGCAAGGTCCTCATCGTCCAACATGTCCACTTGTTCTTTAGTGATAGAAACCAAAGAAGACAAGACAAAACCTCCAGAAAAAGCACAAACTCCAGAAAGGTTACCTCCAAATGAGGTGCCACTGCTAGAACTGGAAACTAGTGCCATGGATTGTGGCAAAGAGTTCCCAATTCTAGAACGAGATGCCTTGGCGATCTCGGTGGACTTAAGCTTACTAAAAGTTCATCGCAAGTCAAAGCTCATGGACTCTTCAATACTCGAGATCTTTACTTCCCATATGCTACGAGATCAAGAGCATAGAGAAGTTTGATCGCCTTGTCATGATCTGAATAAGCTAACGTCCTAGTGGAGCGCAAGTTGCTCACAATTCCATCAAATCGAGCAAACATGGCATCTACAGATTCACCTGGGCCTTGAACAAACATTTGGTATTCTTGGTTATAAGTGCTTTGCCTCCTAGTCTTAATCTGAGAAGTGCCCTCATGAAAGATTTTCAAGGTAAACCAAATCTCACGTACAGTTCGAAGGTTCTGGACCCTGTCAAACTCATTGCGACTTAGACTGATGAACAATATGTTTCTTGCTTTGCTATTACAATCATACTGTAACTTCTCAGTCTCTGAAGTGCGAGTTTCAGGGATCACATATTGGGAATCAATAATGTCCCAAATAGCACTTCCTTGGCTTAGTAGATAAGCCTCCATGCACACCTTCCAATAAGTGTAATCTCGACTATCAAACATCGAAATCTTAGAGTTCTTATCCATGTCGCCACAAGAATCACAAAGCAGTTAAGTTCAACTGGTGATCTAACTAGCTCTGATACCAATTATGGGATCAGAATGGGCGACTAGAGGGGGGGTGAATAGGTGCCTCGACTAATTTTTGTGAATTAGATGGCCTATTCCAAAACACCCAACGCTCCTCTAAATTGAGAATTCTAATTGATAACCAATAGAAGTTTTCAGGTGGATTTGAATTATCAAATTTGGTTTTTGATAGAATTCAAGTTTCAGGTAAAACCAAAGATCACTGTAGCAAATCCGAAAAGGTGAGTAAACACACTTAATCAATATTCATGATGTTCTTTTGACTCTTGTCCTTGTATGTGAGCATAGGCTAGCCATCATGAACAAGCTGTAATTAATTCAATCAGTCAAAAACAATCAGGAAGTAAATGTAGTTCAGCAGTATGAGTGTAGGATCTGTAGACTTCATAATCCTTCGGAGTGGCTTTGTTCAGATCTCTGAAATCAATACAAACTTGTATTTTGCTTCTCCCCTTCTTCTCTACATGCACAATGTTAGCAACCCATTCAGCATACTTGCATGTCCTAATAAATTCAGCCCTGAGTAATCATTCTATATCCTCTTTAACTCGGTCATACATGACCGAATTAAAGTGACTAGGGGGCTATTTATGAGGCCTAAACCTGGGTTTGATAGGCAACCGATGCTCCACGAGCTCACGGCTTAGTCTGGGCATCTCGCTATACTCCCATGTGAAATAATCGACATACAACCAAAGCAACTTTATTACTTCAACTTTTTCATCAGTCTGCAAATTTTTGTTTACAAAAGTCAGCCTTGGAATACTACCATCGCCTATATCAACCTTGACCTAACTTTTCTACTTCGCTAAAATCTTCGATGGCTTTGGCAATACCGTATTTAGAAGACCAATATTGTTCTACATGAGACTTCAGCCAATCAAGATTACTCTTACTAGACATGACTAATAGTTTAGAAATAGTCATGCTAAACTAGTCGGCTTCACATACACAGGAAAGAAACGTCCCTCGGATACACTAACAAAGTCATAATCCGAGAGATCTCTCCCTGACAGGCACTCTACCTTATCATGGATGGCGTCGATAGATACATCAGCCAATGCGACCTGGGCCAAAGTATAAGCTGGTAAAACCTCCACATCATCGTCGTCCCATTGTATTAGGTACTGGTGCAAAGTAGATGGAACAGAACAATTTGCGTGAATCCAATCACGCCCAAGTAGCACAATATAGTTACCTTGTACATTGACGACGAAGAATGTTGTAGGCAACGTCTTGTTGCCTACCGTCAGCTCCGGAGAAAGTACACCGTTGGCTTCGGAGCTCTCACCATTGAAGCCGTTGAGCATTAGGTTGGTATTCTTTAAATCCTCTTCGCTCCTACTGAGCTTCTTCAAGTGTGGGATCAGAATGGGCGACTAGAGGGGGGTGAATAGGAGCCTCAATTAATTTTTGTGAATTAGATGGCCTATTCCAAACACCCAATGCTCCTTTAAAACTAAGAATTCTAATTGATAACCAATAGAAGTTTTCAGATGGATTTGAATTATCAAATTTGGTTTTTGATAAAATTCAAGTTTTAGTTATAACCAAAGATCACTGTAGCAAATCTGAAAAGGTGAGTAAACAGACTTAATCAATATTCATGATGTTCTTTTGACTCTTGTCCTTGTATGTGAGCATAGGCTAGCCATCATGAACAAGTTGTGATTAATTCAATCAGTCAAAAACAATCAGGAAGTAAATGCAGTTGAACAGTATGAGTGTAGGATCTGTAGACTTCACAATCTGCTGAAAATAGGATGTTGAATAGTGCTAGGACATTCAACAAAAGAACACAATAGCATGCAATTAAAATATACAGAACATCTAACATTTCAGATCATGTATCATATGAAGCTAACAACTCAACTTAAGTAGAAGTTTTCAGAAACTATAAGTCATGAGCAAGGTTTCAAGAGTAGAAACAAAGCTGAAACTTAACAAGCATCCATGTAGTAAAAAATCACAAAATGCAGTACTAGTTTAACTTTACTGATTTGCATGTGACATCATCTAGAAAGTGGTTAGCAGACCACCCTTTTCTCTGAACAAACTAAAGTATTATGAGGTCACCTTTGGTCGGCTAAAGACACAAGTAAATCAGTAGCAATATCAAAGACAAAGCAACAGAGGAAACATGCTGATGTTCAGCTGTTCTTGACAAAAATGTAGTGTTCCTGTATTGCACCAAGAAAACATGCTCTGTAGCAAATGCAGGCTTTGGTGGAAGGATTATCAAAGAGATCAAGACCCTAAACTGGTCCACAAAAGTACTCTTGCACCAAGAACCTTCATATGGCTGTAATATCAAATGTTGTAAACTCACTAAATCAGGTGAGAAGCCATGTTGAAGATCACGGGCCTCATGGCTTCAGATGTGATGAGTGATTGTCAACGGAAGTCAACGAAGAGGAGATGAAGATGAGACGAGACCTACCGTGTCTGGGCCGCGTGTGGCTCAAGTACACGGGTGGTGAGTGACTACCGGGCAGAGGGGCCGTGGAGTCGGGCCGGCCCAATCCAAGTACATGGGCTAGGAGCGGCACGGGATCCACTGGTCTGTTGACCGGGGTTGACTCAGGTACATGGGCGGTGAGCGATTGCCGGGCTGAGGGAGCCACGGAATCGGGCCAGCCCAATCCGGGTACCCGGTGCGAAGACGGTGGATGCTTTGTCGGTTTCGGCGCAAAATCGACGCCCAACCCAGACCGCTAATACAAGATCGAGCCATCCTGAAGCGAAGCCGTAGCTTCTACGAAAGCTCCGCGTCAGGACAAATTATCTTTATTTAGGATTTTACCATTTTGCTTTCTAGGCCCACAGTGTGTTAGTCGAGTCTATAAAAAACCTAAGGGCATTATGGTCTTTTCCATTTTATTTTCAGCGTCTATAAACCCTAAGGATATTTTGGTATTTTCCCTAGTTTATTGGGCTGCCTATAAATAGGGCCCCAATCCCTAGGGTTAGGGCAACACAATCAATTAGAAAAAAAATCAGAGTTCAATTTTTAACCCCTTTCTTCTCCACATGCGCCATCACCATTTTCTCTAATCAGATTTTAGCCGCTGCCAGGAATTTCTAAACACCACTAAGCACTGTGTTCATCTTCGGTTATTTTCCCTCCTTGGTTTTCTTCTTCTCTCAAAAAACCAAGTCTCTGTCTTTTCTTTCCCACGGCACATCGGTGTGTGTCTCTGGAGTCGTGGCGGCGGGGGTTTTTTCTTTGCTAGAAGCGGTGGGTTCGGTTCATGTGTGCGGTCGGTCCGGTGCTGGGAAGGATGAGCGTCGGCGTAGCAGTCTACTTCTGGCAGGAACGGAGCAGAGACGTGTGGCTTCGGGAGCCGGAGGAGTTGACGCGCACCAGGGGCCAGGTCACGTGCGGCGCCGGGGTAGCCTGCGTGCTGAAGCAGTGCTCCCAACGGCGTCGTGCTATCTATAAGCGTAGCAGTGCGGCAGAAGCAGCGCAGTGGATATGTCAGACCAGGTGCAGCGGCGCTATTGGTTTGACGCCGGGTGAGCACGCGCATGGTGTGTTCGGCCATATGCGCTCCAGGAGACCACATGAACAGTAATCTATTTCTCCTCGATTTGCGTGTAATTGTAGATTTATTTTCTTGAATATTCTGTGATAGATTAATCTGTAGCAGCACTATGAATTTGCATTGATAAGGTCTGTGAGATCATTTTTACTGCATTGTTTCTGACTAGTTTAAATGCGCTAAAAATTGGGGGTGTCTCTCATTTGTGAACTGCCTGTGTTCTCTGAATGTTTTGGATATGCTTGATGGATTATCAGTGTTTTTGGTGAATCATTTAGGAATTGTCATTTGATCTATATGTTAACTTAATCTG
>JAAALK010000288.1:17108794-17160122 GCA_019279435.1 Zizania palustris
GCCATAGGGCCGGCCATGGGCCAGCACGAGGCACGAGGATTTTGGCCCGGCCCAAGCCCGACACGGCCCGTCTTTCATTGGGTCGGGCCAGCCCGGCACGAAGCACCGGGCCGTGCTTGGGCCGAGAGGCAAGCCCACGGGCTAGCACGGCACGGCCCGATTTTTATACTAGGCACGATGTCGGCCCGATAGTAGAATAAGTCTAATTCAGATATAAGAATTTATAGGCTCTCATTTAGCCAGATTATCTATAAACATTTAAACGGTTGATTAAATAGTTTGAAGATGTGTACCATCTTCTACTGTAATTTTTCCATGCTCAACCGAGTGCCTACCCCCTCTTTTTATAGCCAACATTAGGCTCTTACTCCTCTGAACAAGCGAGATGGTACTAAACTATCGCAGCATGTGCACTTACCAGGCCATCCCAAATATCAACTGCTCCAATCAAAATAAAATCACAAATACATTGTAGCTCAGTGGTTATTATCAGTACAATGCAAACCGCAGGTGGTGGGTTCGACTCCCACTGGGAGCAATTTTTGCACTGTGTATTGTGGGTTGGCACGATCAATCTGGGCCATCGTGCTTTCGGGCCGACCCGACACGAATATAGGAGCATTTGGGCCGTGCCTGGGCTGAGTACTCGACCCGTGGGCTGGCACGGCACGGCCCGATTGTGCAGTTGGGCCGTGCCGGCCCAGGCACGAATTTGATCGGGCCACCCCGTGCTCGGGCCGGGTCGGGCTGGGCGACCCATTTGGCCATCTATAGGTCTACCACATGACCCCCTTCATGCGAAGCTCCATGATTTTAGCCATCCAACTGAAGTGATTAACACAGTGGGGTGCCGTGACCGTATCTTAATTTTCCCTGTCTTAACTGAATTCGATTTCTATAATCAACAATAAGGAAAGCACAAGAATTACAAAAATGAGCTGTATCATCAATAAAAGTCAAATGTGTTGGCAACACCTACTCCTACGTATGTCACCATACGAAAATCTTTACACAGAATACAACATGCTCTGATGATAGTTATCTAAACGACAACACCTCTCACTCTGCACCAATTTCGTAATTAATGTATAATATCATTTCTCTACAATCAACGGAAGCATGCAACAAACTAAAAGATAGGTCAAGTCAACCTTCACCTTTGGTTCCATTAAAAGGACCGCGCGCGAGTTAGTTAGATTCATTTAATATAAGTTATTAGACCGTCACTAATGCCCGAATTTTATTGATGGGTGTAAAACGATTACGTATCTAAAATTTTATTAGTGACATACATACTTTATTCATCATTAAAGTTTGCTCAATAAAGATTATTTCGGTGGTAGTGAGTTTAACGTATATGGCCAGATTCATTTACTATCTCTCCTATTGAGAATATATTTGAAGTGTCCAATAATTAAGTAGTGTAATTAATACATGTATATAAATGTGTAAGTACGTTGTTACTCCAAATAGACTCATCAGTCTTATCTCAATAATCGAAGTAACAAATTAGTTTTTCTTGTTGACCGTTCTTAATTTGCAATCATATTTCTCCAAACTCAAGCATGTTGTCAAAAACCAAAATCAAATCCAAGTTGAATTTTAATAGTACGCAGTTGTCAAATCCAACAGAATATAGTTGTAAACTAGCTATAGAGTTGTGATATAGTGTATATACGTGTGTATACTTCGTTGTCGTGATGGAGACATTTCACTTTAGTGAGCAGACATTTAGATAACAGTTATCCATCAGTTTTAAAATATATATAGCAACATTTGTATTTAAAGATTTTTTTGGAAATTTTAAAGTACTCAAACGTATGAAAATTTTCTTATTTAGGTTTTTTGGAGCCGCTTGAAAAATTCCTATATACATTGCTTTTTTCACTCTATTTATATATAGAAAACTAGAACATGAGCTCAAACGACCTTATTTTATTTTCATTTCAAAAGTCTAATACATTTTCTCTATTTGTATTTCTTCTGTCGTGTATATATGTGCGTATAATTCACTGTCGTGAGATGGAGACATTTCGAGATAACAACTAGCTCGGGAATAATTAAACTACGCATGAATTCCCTAGTAGAGTAAAACATAAGCAAGCTTAATTAATTATAAGGTAGCTAGGCACATGAGCGAACAGACATATATGCCCCTGTTGATAGACATATATGACTAATTGGAGTCTAATCCCGCAATCTCCTTCGATCGATTGTTCTTCCTGTCTTGCTTGTCTTTGTAGTTGTATCTTTGCCAATAGTGTAAATGGAGATTTCACCAATTCCCAGCTATGATTCTGAAGAACATGATCAGGGCCAGGGGCGTCGGAGCTCCAACAAGGTGAGTAGTAGCTTCGACATATGCTATTAGATTGACGGTTAAAAATATGAGTTGTGCTCAGATATGTTTGGCTACCTGAATAGTTTGAGAATCAATTTTACCTCCCTAATTCCGAAAAGAGATTTTGTTGGGTTAAATTTTACAGTAAAGAGCTTAGCCTACATTTAATCACCAGCTTATGCATAAATAAAACAATTAATATCTTGTTGGGAACACAGATTTTGAAAACTACAGTATTTCAAAAACTACACTATACTACATCCATGATAATACCACAGTTTTGAAAAAAATGTTTCGTACCAAAGTTTTCAATGCTATAGATTAAGTACAATATTTTTAATACTGTAGTTTACTTTATAGAGATTTCAGTTGAAATTGCCAAACACCTTTAGTTTATAATATTATAGTATTGCTCAATACTACAGTATTACTTTCAAAACTATAAAAAAATTGTCTTGTGTTCCTAAACAAGATCTAACTGTTACATGAATCTGTTCAAGGCTAGAATGTTAATTTGTAGCTGAGATGTTTAATAATATGTAACTGGTTTTCCTTCTGTTCGAGTGCAGCATAGACCGCTCCACACTCAGGCGAGACCAGTGCAAGACAAACAGCAATTCTTGATAGTAGCAATTGCACATTGCATAATTTCACAGCCATCTCCACAATCATCGAGTCCATTTTCGATGGGCCTTTCCAGTTTAACCGTGCTCTTATTTGTCACTAGCCTGTATGTACCGATGCTGTGCTCTGCCACTAGTAAATTTGTTGGCCTGGAGATCTACATCACCACTGCTGTTAACGTGATGGCAGAGTATGCAGTCCTCCTCCTGATCAACGCAAGGTATATCGGGATACTCATCATTCCAGCAATGTTGCTTGGCTTCATCGCAGCACTGTGCAGTGCAGCACATTGTGGGAGAAGTCGAGTTCCCACTTTCAGCATGACACAAGCAAAAGGGTCAGTCTGCCAAAAGGCTCTAGCAGTGCGCAGCTTCCGAAGCTGGCATTCCTGGCAACTCTGCCCTTGTTGTTGCAGTTGTTGTCCTCCTCCGGCACAATAATGCTGAATCCAGACAAGGGACTGCAACAAGACACTCTTGTTCTGTCGCATTTCCTCCTGTTCTTCAGTTCAGCGCTCGGCGCTCTAGCAGTGATGGTTGGGACACTACCTGCTGCTGCTGGAGTCAGTCTTGGTGCAGCTCAGGTGGTAGTGCCAGTGTTACAAAAGACCTGCGTAGTTCTGCTACTGATAACAGTGCACACAATGGCGGCAGAATGGCTGGGGGAGGTCGTCATTGTAGCCTGGATGCCGGGCCTCATTGCCGTGCTCGCGTGGTTCACTACAAATTTCGAGCAAGGTAGCCACGCAATTGGAGTTAGCTTCGATACTGTCTCATCTCACGTATCAGAAGCCGTCGTCGCCATTGTTAGCTCATCAGCTATAGGGCTTCTTGCATACCTGGCTACTGCATATGATGTGTACGAATGGGAACATGTGGACTCCTGGTGCAATTACGCCTTGTCCATCTGTGGCTCCTCGTCGGTTCTGTCATATCTCAACTTCATTATGCTTCAGCAGTGGCCAGAAAGCACCCTTCAGTCGGAGTTTCTAAAGCTATTCGGGCATTGCATGAGATTCTGCATCAGTGGAACGGCTGTGCTGTCTTTGGTGTCACTTGGTCGATGGGTTTAGTGGAAAGCCATCGGCCACCTTCACAGCCGGCATTGTTTCAGTGTCGCTGGGAATTGTGATTGTTGTAACCAAGTATTTGTATCGCAGTGTTGACAGGAGGAGCATTGTCAGGCCTCTGCAGGAGGATAAGTATTTTTATGTCAAGTCAGAAGAACCACGCAATGTTGGCAGGAGGAGCATTGTCAAGCCTCTGCAGGAGGATCGAGATCCATCCTTACGTTGCATTTCACAAGAAGTTGTTCCATCGTCCCAGGGGTCTTTCCGACTTGGCTTACAGGCTATGGGAGACTATAGATAGGAGATTTGGATTGCAAAATTGATCAATTTCCAGCTCTAATATTTGTAGTTTATACGATAAAATAAAATTATTTAATTTTTTGTTTTTTAAATAAAAACTAAATTGTTGTGAAAGTGATGTGAGCACCATAGTATCAGATCCCATCAAATATTCAGTTTAACATGTTTGAGTGAGAGTAGTACTAGGATGATTTTGATTTCATGAGAAGTCTCATATCGCATCCCTACCACAAGTTTTTTCAATTAAAACCAGGTCTGTATGCCTTATTTAAAAAAAACAAATTGCTTAATACGTACAATACATCCATAGATCCAATATTTTTTATTGTTGGCTTTATCCTTTTCAAAAAAACTTATCTGAAACTATGTTAAGTGGGGCCAGATAAGTCATCCAAACACTAAGGGCATCTCCATCCAATCCCCTGTCCCCCTCTTCATCCTATTTTTTAGCAAAAAAATCATAAAAACTCACTTCAGCCAACTCTCTATTCTTCTCCCTATCTCATCTTCCTCTCTATTCCAACCATCCCCCTCCACAAAACCAGAGAGCCAAAACCCTCTCTATCCCATCGCTGTAGCAACCGAAAATCTTCCCACGCCGGCAAGGAACCAGTTACCCTCCTCTTCCTGCGCTGGAACCAGCCAAGTAGCCAGCATCCACCTCCCTACGACACCTCACCTCTATATCCTGTGTCGACGTCAATCAATCCAGCACGCGTGCCTCCCTACCGTGTGCTCATGGGGACGACGCCCCTAGCTTGAGACCGATGGGGCAGCAGCGTTTTGCTTGCTGTCGCGACCTTCTTAGGCGCCTTCTTGGCCGGCGCCCCAGCAGTCTTCTTGGAGGAGGACTTGTAAGGGTGAGGCTTGGTCTTGGAACCAGGCCTGATCTTCATCCCCTTGCTTCCTGGTGATTCATATTCCTGCTTTCTTCTCCTACTAGAAGTATTTGTTCTATTATGGAAATTGAACAACATAGCAGGAGCAGTTTTTTATGGAAATTGAACAGCATAGCAGGAGTAGTTTTTTAGGCACTTGAGCTCTCTTCGTCCAACCTACCATGAAGCATTTTGAGCCAGAAATTCCCATTTAGAGGATTTAGCTTTTCCTGCAGTGTTGTTTTTCCTATCTGTTTGCACTGTTTAGATTTGATTTTGTTCAAATGTATCGTATATTTGATTGGATTTAACCTTTCAGGTTATTAATAATTGATAATCTATCAAGGTGTTTTTATTATCCAGATTCTAGAGTTCGGCAACATCCTTCATTTACATTAATAATAACAAACCATCAAATGTGCCAAATAAGGCTTTAATGTTAAAATAAACAAGTGCTCCAGTTTTATGCAGCTATTAGTAGTTCATGTCGTTGAACTGTAGTAATATAAAAGGATAGCAGGCAAATGTGGTATAAACAGGGAACCTAAAATTGTGTTGTAAGCTCTTTAAACTCCAGTATCACACTAATGCAAAATGATCAAACCAAGAACCATAATAGCTGGTATATACCTGTGGTTCCACTAACAAGATATTTTCCTATCATAATAAGGCACACTCATTTGAATAAGTTCTTCAATCCGAAAGCAACTGTTGCAAATATGTCCGTTTGAAATATAGCCGTTGGGAATATGACGGTTGCAAATATGTCCATTTGAAATATAGCCGTTGGGAATATGACGGTTGCAAATATATCCGTTTGAAATATAGCCGTTGGGAATATGATGGTTGCAAATATGTCCGTTTGAAATATAGCCATTGGGAATATGACGGTTAAAAATATACCCATTTGAAATATAGTCGTTGGGAATATGACGGTTACACATATGTCCGTCTGAAATGTAGTCGTTAGGAATGTGACGGTTGAAAATATGTCCGTTGAAAATATAGTCGTTAGAAAATACAACCATTGCAAATATATAACTGTTCAAAAATATAACTATTGAAAATTTTTCCATTCAAAAATATAATGGTTATAAATTCTATTTGTGGTAGTTAAAAGATATTGTTAAAATATATGTAGATGAAATATAGGGAGCCAAATATAGAGAGTTTGTTGGAGTGTTTTAAACAATAGGGAGTCAATTTAGATAGGGAGGCTTCCTATTTTTGATTATAGGGAGGCAAAAATAGGTAGTTGGACAGAGATGCCCTAATACTTTGTAAAGGATGTTCCAAAATTGCATGTATAACTAATACTTTTGCATTGAGAGTCAGTCTAACTAGTTTTAGGGTCTGATACAGAGTTCGAATCCGATAAAAAGTTTAGCGACATATCTAAAAAGTAAATTATATATATATATATATATACAAATATCCCTCTAAATAGGAAATAGGCATGAGTCTAGTATATAATCTTGCATATTCAGATGTCGGAGTCTTATTAACTCCGTATGGGGGTGAGGCGCCCTCCAAGAGGCATGCATACATGTGCTCTGAAGTTAAATTGCATAGATCTAATCTTCAATCCACAAACATAGGACATAATCCCATGTTTTCATCGAGTGCATTTATGCCCCCATACAAAATTTTCATCGTAGTTATAACACAGTCCCAATTTCCTCTGTTCTGCTAGCTCAGTTGGAGATAATCGACGAAGTTGGTGTTGGGGAACCTCTACTGCTAGTGTAGTTGCCACGGATTGTGGGGGAATTGGGTACTGTTGTGGCATTCTTAAACACTATCCTCGACATTGTCTTCTTCTCATATATATAAGCCCATTCAACACTCATTGCTTCTTGCAGATTGACGGGTTTTTGTAATTCAACGTCCACCCCAATGTCATCCTACAAACCAGCGATAAAAAGATGCACCTGTTGGCGTTCTGAGAGAGGATCATTGAGCCAGCTAGCCAATACCATAAATCTTTCCATAAATGCTTCCACCGAACCAGTTTGTGACACGCTTAAGTTCTCCCAACGGGTTGCTACGAATTGATGGTCCAAAACGAATGTGGGGACCATGATTGTGTTCATAGTGGTAATACCACTCCTAAGCGGCATCCGTGAGATGGTATGTCACCAACCAAACATGGTCGCCCTCATCAGTTCGTTGCCCTCGAAAAATCGTAATGGTTCAACCAATTTAACGGAGCACTTTTACTGTCAAATTTTTGGAACTCCAGTTTATAGAAACGTGGAACTCCTCCTGATGACGTGCATCTAATGATCTGCTGTTGTCCTGACAATGTTGTTGAATGTGCTGAAATTGCTTATTTGGCGGTGGTAGAATACCATTACCTCCCAATCTTGGCGTGTTCGTAGATGCTCCTAGTGAACTACTACCAATCAGGGCCGTCAATTGGCAGGTTTGACCGGTGCATCGGTGCAACTTATTTCAAGATTATAATAATTCAGTTTTTTTCATAAATTAAAATAAACATGACAACATATTCTGTCAATTTATTATAATTTGGAGTGCAAATTATAACAATCTACTAAGCTGATGTAATCTAATTTTTTAGGGAGATTTGCTCTCATACCATACATAAGTTGATGGAATTTGCTCTTATGTCCCATATGAGTGTATGACATGTGACTCTTAAACCCAGTTGTCAAATACACAGAACGTGGCAAAAAAGTAAATACCGCTTAACTTTGTGGCATAAGAGCAAAAATTTCATTTTTTTATAAGCTAGATTATTATAATTCTAGACTGAAATAAACAAACTCTTAGTATGAACGTACGTGCAGTGGATAATCCTTTGATATGTCAGTGTTAACTTTGATTTGTGTTTATTACTTTATTTCGCAACATCTAATAATTCAGTTCAACAGTTGATTTTTTTAGTACTCCCGAGCTAGTTAAGGCAATTAGTTCTATGTGTCGAGCTATTCAAGTTGTGTGATGATGCTACATTGCCATATAGTTTTAGAAGTTCAGTAGTGTGCAATTCAGTTTTGTTTGTCATAACCCAGGTAGATTACCTGAAATTCATAATTTTCAAAACTGATACCCTCATGTGCCCTGTGAAAATTCAGATTCTCCGAAATTTATGTCTTGGAAGCTTCTCTGAAGTTTGTGTTTTGTTTCATTTTTGTTTGTCTTTTGTTTGGTTTTAGGTTGTTCTTTTTGTGAATGCTAACTTATCTATTATTGTAAGTTCGCCAGTACTTAGGTCACCGGTAATATTAAGTTTTGTTTATGACACAGAGAAAGGACATATGTTTGTCATCAAATTCGATGGAAAAGATCAGTTTTGTTTACACTCACTGTATTGTTCTGTTAGAATCCTGCGATTTTGAAATTTTCGTATCTGACATTGCACAATTTAGACCCTCATGTGCATTTTGAAAATTGCAAGACCTGAAAGATTTCCTGAATTTGTAAGACCTGAAAGATTTTCTGAATTTGTAAGACCTGAAATCTTCTCTGAACTTCAGCTTGTCTGAATTTTCTAAGATTTGAAGGCTTCTCCTGTTCTTTAACCTGTGAATTGAATATGACCAGCCAATATGATGAGATTTAGAAGTATCAGGTCGTTTTTTTTGGTTTAAATCCACTTACAAATAGATTCAATCTCTTCTAAAGGTTTATTGGAAAGCTAATCTGCCACCTCGAACAAATTTTTTATGTGATCGGTCATGCTCATCGCTATATCGACAAGAGACGCATTGGCTACATGTTTGAGCAGGAGGAGCACACGAAGGCATGATCAGTGGCAAGTGGCAACCGCTACCTGCAGGCTGCAGGATGATCATTTAAGACTTTAAGTTGATGGCGTTGCTAGCCAAGATTGCAAATGGGATGACAGCGATAGCAACGCACACATGAGCAAGAAAACAAGCAGTTTTCGCGGTGGTTTCCACGGCCCGCGGCGGCGCCGTGCAGTGCGTGAGGAGCCTCCATCCAATCCCCGAGATTACGGCGGCGCCGCTAAGCAGCACGAAGCCGCGTGTGGCCCGGCCAGCCGGAGTGTTACTGAAGGTCGGCACCGCGACGGCCAGGAAGCCTGTGAACGTGACCTTCGTCAGCTCCAACGACGCCGCCGCCGGCCTCTGCTGTTGATCGGCGACAGTGGGGTCCTGGCGCCCCGGCTGATGCTCTTCATAGGCGACAGGGACTAGGACCCTGTACATCCACACCAATAATGATAGAATTAACGGAACCAACACCAGCCACGTCAGCTCCTTCAACGGAGCGGCCGCGATGAGGACGACGACCACGGCGATGGCAATGGCTAACGCGATGTCCAGACACATCTGGGCTCTGTCACGATGATCGGTTCTCAGCGGAGGCACAGTCTCGATCAGCATGAAGAACACGCCCAGAGCACAGGTGAGGTACGTGAAGCCGAGAGACGCTTTGAACAGTATCTTCAACCCTGCGCTGCTCTGCCCCTGCAAGACCAGTCCTTGGAGTCCCAGAAACAGAAGCGCCGTGACAGCGGCCGAGAAATCCACCGAATTTCCGTCTCCCTGTTCATCTCGTTCGTGTTCGTTGCGCGTGCTCAGGTAGCAACACCACACGGTGAGACCTACCAACGGCACAAGGAGAAGCCCAGCAAGGTACTTGTCCACGTCGTCGATGAGGAGTAGGATTATTCCGTAGGCGAGGGCCATGAGGAGAAGAGCGCAGAGGTGGACAAGGAGCTTCGAGGCGCGGAGTAGGAGGCTCGCGAGCCTGTTGCCCGGTAGTTCGGAGAGGCAGAAGCCGATGAACGGCAGCAAGCCGGCTTCGAGAGAGGCGGCGGCAAGAGGGGGGATGCCGAAGCGTAGCCTGTTCCGTTGGCTCTTCAGGTTGGTTTGCTTGAGGGCGACGGCGAGAAGAAGTGGGCTCACCATTAGCACCACGCCTTCTGTGAAAGCTCGCACTCGCTTCTTCATGGCGTCCTGATCATATGTCACAAGACAATAATGAGGCGGTGCGTAAAACATTTAAGTTGAAACACTTTCAAAATGTAAGAGAGAATTAAAGTTCATGCTAGCTACTCATGGGTACAAACCAAACAATTCATGGTACGTCTAACATTGTGGATTAGAAGTGAACACTGATTCATAACACGCCTAGCTTTGAACGAAATCAACTTATTATAATGTGAATTTAGATAAAATTTGTCGCAAACTCTAAACCATTTACGAACGTTCTAAGTTTAGGGAAAAAAAGGTCACGAGGAAAGAAACATCCGATCGAATGCTACTTAACATTTCTAATTCAGTTGGCATGACAACGAGAATTCATGTCGAGGAAGAGGTCCCGTGCATGCAAGTGACTTTAAAGAAATATTGTTAGTTAGAAAAATTCTGTTGACCAGCTTATCAATGCTTGAAAAAACAACGATGTTTCAATAGCCTAGCTAGCCTCTTTCCAGAAGCAAATGGTATGCCTTCTTTGCGAGGGCACATTTAAATGACGTATATATATTATAACTTGTAAGAAGTTGACACATACATGAATTCCGTGGGCGTTCGTTGATGATAACCTGTAATTTTGCTGCATATATATTGGCTTTCTAGTGTGAAAGAGAGATAAGATAAAGTACCTATAGCTACTTAATTATTGCCAACTTGTATTTTGTATTTACTTAGCCTTTCTTGTGTGTAGGTACGGGACGGACCTTCAGCTAATTAACATGCATGCATTTCGTGTCTACACACAAGGGGAAGGGCACCACGGCAGAATGAAAGTTGTCACTGGGAACGAGTTGAAACCCGTTTACAAAATTGCATATTCCATATAGGCTATAGCGACAGAGCTATAAAAGATGTGTTAGGGTTATTAGTGGGGTGCGTATATATATATTGCTAATAAGAGCACTCGTGGCCCAATATGGCTCCCCCCTGATTCTATATATATAGCTATTTATATTGTTAGTTGTTGTCCACCATATATTCGTAAAATAATAGTATAAAAAATTAGTAGGGGATATAATCTTATAAATTATGAGTCTTATACGATAAGTTTCCATTAGTGATACATTAACTGATCCAACTTCTATAAGGTGATGCTAGAGGTCTCTATAGGAATCTTAATTTAAACCATATAATGATCGCATCGAGACATCAAATCGATCAAGATTGTCTCGTTTGGAGAGCTTATGGTTAGTTAGATACTTCTAATATCTAAAAGCTCTCTAAACAGTACCTCGGTTAACTTAAAAAGAACTAATCACTTCAAACCTAATAGTTGAGAAGCTAGCCAATCCTAACTTCTCTAGATTCTATATATTTTTATTTACCCACCCTGCTGATAAAACTCACCCACCCAATAACTAAATACTCAAATTAACTGGTTCTGAGAAATAATCTCATACACCGATCTACACAAGACATTATATCTTGCACTCGCCCTCTAGGTCAAATGGACATAAGAACAATATACATCATGTATTACTCTATCGGGAGGAGCATAATTCTATACAAAAAGTATATACACCCTTCCATGTTTACATGGCAACTTCTGAATCTAGTTTGAATCCGGACAATATTCACAGGGCATTCACTAGCTATTTTAGTCATTAACAGTCTATATATGTCCATTTACTCTCGGAGCATGCGAACAAGAGGTAAAATCCCTAGAAGTACGGTAATGAGCATCAAAGCATTCTTTTCATTCAAATTATTGTAAATGTGAAGAGAAAGTTTGCTTGAGGCGTGCATTCTTACCATCCTTAGAAGTTTGTCAATGGAAGATTTAGCTGATTATGCCCCTGAAAATATATTTAATCAAGCTAAGGTTCCTTGAGACAACGTCGTCTCCACCATCAGAATACAAGGCACACCAATCTTCCAAACATTACAGGCCAAAATCTAGTTTTTTTTTCATGAGCAAACAAGATAGTATAGAGATTCCATATAAGAACAAGACAAACAAGAAGAAAGCCAAACTTACTGCAGGAGATTACCCTTTTGAGCCTTTGGCAACTGCTCCTGGAGATCACTGCAGCTGTAGCACAGAAATGATTCGCTTTAATAGCGAACTAAGCTAGGGATCTTATTACGCATAATACAAATGGTCGGGCCGGGGTTGGAAGCTGCCAGCAGAGGTGAGGCTTTAATGCCCTTCGAGAAAAAAAAGATTCCAAGTCAACGATCGAGACAATATGCTTATGATTGTGCGAATTAAACAATAGGGAAATGCCTCATTATCATGTAAGTGACCATTATGTTGCCTTGACGAAAAGTAAACGAAGAGAACGCACACAAAGAGAAATAGAAACAGTGAAATCTTTATTAGCATTCTTTTGGTTCTGATTCTAAAAAATGATTCATGTCCAAAAATCTGGAATCTGAACCAAAGAGGTCCAAAGTAGAAAGGATTTCAAAAAATTTGCAGATTCCTGCAGTGTAATTTGGAAGCTGCAGCCCCTCGATTCCCACCGATTCTAGCCCCCTATGTAACGCCCAGATTTAATAAATCCGGACCTTTATTGAAATTCCATAGAAAATCAATAAAACCAAGACGTTCATCACACGACCACGCAAAATACGACAAGCATTCATGGTTCGTAGACCATATTAGTACAAAAGTGTTTGAATAAAAGAGAAACTAATAAAATAAGGGTCCTAGACGAACGCCTCCTTCCAGTCTCGCCTTGACTGGGTCGCTACTTCAGACCTTCATCCTCCTCGTAGTAGACGGGCTCTGGTGGTGTAAGTCAACGGGGGTGAGTACAATCGTACTCAGCAAGCCACCGAATACAAATATAATGCAGAGTAATAACAAGGAAGGTAGTGGCTAATTTTGCGGAAAAGCATAATTTGTAAAGCAATTAAATGTGATCAAGTTATTAATAAAGAAATGTAAACATGTGTATGCATCATCTTCTACCTCAAGGGGTACAGTCACCTCACCCTCGCTCAACAGTCCTTACATGCCATGAACAACTCAACCATTCAAACAATTATAAACTAACTGCGAGAAGTCACACAACCCGCCCTTGACCGTGGGCTCGGCTTTTCGAAAAGATTTAAAACTCTGATCAGAGGTGTACCACTGTACCCACAAGGCACGCACTCATCCCATACACCAAAGTGTAACAAGATGACCCATACCACGGGAACTCGTGCCAAAACCTTCCATATGGACCGCCTCGACCCGACAACACCCTCTTATGGGTTTTATATGGTGCCCCGACGCGTCGAGCCAACACCATACCCCCCTTGAGCCACGTCGGTATAAGTCACCCGCAGGTTGCCCCTTGCCCCCTCCACTATGGTGCATCGAGTCGGTTTGTTCCATACTTCCAGTTAGGACTTACCCATTAGACTTGTGGTTAGTACAGAAGTGCTTTGCAACAGATCCCGCAGACCGGTCCTTATAGTGCCCCGGGTGCGAACAACCAATGCCCTAGCTTGCACCCGGAACCCACCATACTTATAACATAGCCAACTCCAACAGAGTCCAGAGACGAGAATAACGGGGAAATACATATAGTAGAATCCATCTATCTATGACTCATTCTTTTATCCTATAGCAGTTGTGTCGGTACATTAGATACTAGCTAATATATTATAGTAGAGTGACAAGGAGTTAAGGCTCGATAAGCATGGCTTGGGTTTACACACAAGGACGAGGATCTAATAAATATAGTGTAAGGCTTGAGATTAGACTAATGCAATATTATCCTATGAGTTATAGCGATAATTTATCAAAACATGGGCTCAATGATGATCAAAATGGGGGTTGTGACTTGCCTTGCTCAGCAAATGGTGATGGAGGAACCTCGGGGTAAAACTCCGGCTCCTCGACGATCTCGTAGTCTTCTCGATACGGAAAAATTAAATAAAACATTCAATAAACAATCAAGATATTGCAAAACATGAGGATACAAATTTATGGTTTTTAACTTTGGGGGATTAAGCCTTTATTATTCTGAAGTTCTGTTGAAAATATTAAAGATTAAATTTTTAGGGTTTCTCCTAATTTATTTCATGAATTAACAATTTATCCCTAAGGGGTTTTTATTCATTTAATTAATAAGAATATTTTGTGCTCAAGTAACATACTGTTTTTATGGCATTAACATGTAGAGAATAAAGATAGGAATTTAACAAAATTTGAATGGTGAAATTTGAAGTTAAAATGAGCAAGTTATGAATTTACAAAGTTTAAACAATTTTCTGGAATTTTATTTAAACAGAAATTGGGTTTCGGTCCACGGTGAGCCAGGCTTACGGTGAATTGGTTTACTGTGCGCATGGACCGGATTGATCTGGACCATTGGATCAAGATCACACGGTCAGGCGCGAGGCGGGAGGGCTCAAGTGGCCACGGACGGCCCAGATGGCCCTGTACCGCTTTGACCAGATCAAGGGCCAGGATTAAATCCTGAAGGGATTTAATCTAGGCCCTCCGATCACGATCGCACGGTCAGGGTGCTGTCTGGCACGACACGTGCGTAAGGGGTACTTTGCCCCCTTCGTCTCTGGCGCCGGTGGGCTCGGGTGCGGCGGTGACGGCGACGGTAAGCGCCTAGGGGCCTAGCTCTCGGCTGAAATGGAAAGAGGAGGGGACGGCAATCATGACCGTACCGTTGATGGCGGCGGCGGGCGACTGACGGTGACTGGCGGCGAGGGTAGACGACGAGGGCATCTCGGGTGGTTGGCGGTGACGGCGATCCGGCGGTCCTTACGGCCAACCGAGGGGTGGCTGGTGACGGGCGGTCGTCGGGGATCCTGATGGTGGCGGTGGCATGGACGGCGAGGGTCTGAGGTTGCGGCGAGCGGCGGCCGGAGGTGGAGCAGGAGAGAAAGCCAAAAACTGGGTGATGGCGCTCTGGTTTTGCTCTGGCTTGGGCTACGGCGGTGTGGGCAGAGGGCGGCGAGCAGAGGGGTTCTTATAAACAGAAGAGAACTAGGGTTTCCCTATTTTCCCCCACCGGTGAACTTTCCTTAGGCTCGGGTTCTTTCCATGCATGGCGAAAACGCGTGGTCTCCGGTGGAATGTGATCCCTAGCGGTCGGAGATCAAGATCCCGTGCTCAATTTTGTGTTTGGTGGCGACCGGCGGCGGATTTGGAAGGTGGGGGTCGCCGGCGATGGAAAGGGGATCCCTTTCCATCAGGGAAGACGATCCCGACAGGTGGCCCCCACTTGTCGGCGGGTGAGCGAAAAAGGAAGGGCCGACAGGCGGGCCCGGGCAGTCAGTGGCCGAACGCGGCGAAGGGAGAGGCTGACGCGTGGGGCCAAGGCGGGGCGCGGGCGGGAGAGAGAGGAGGGGAGCGGCGCCGACAGGGGGACCCCACATGTCAGTGTCACAAGGCTTGGACTGGGCTGGGCCGGGGTAGATTGGAGGTTTGCGGCCCAAGTTTATTTAAAATGCATTTTCTAATTAAAATAATTCCAGTAATTCGTTTTTTGATTAAAGGTTGAACCACTGTTGATAAAAATTTGTGAAAATTCCTAAAATTATATCTTGGCCTCTAGATTCCACCATAAATTTTCCAGGTTAAAATTTGAAGTAGTTCTTCCTATTTGGCTTTATTAGGTCTCTTTTAGTATTTTTCTTTAATTTCATAAATCACTTATATTCCAGAAAATTCATTTTCTTCATATTATTTATTTTTAAATCTTGGGATGTTACACCCTGCCCCCTCCCAAAACCCTCTCCGCTGACCCCCTCTCTCCCCCGACCCCCTCTCTCCCTCACAAACCCTAAGCCAACCTTCTCCCTGCCGGCCGCCTCCCCCACCGGTTGCCTCCCACAGCGGCCCAGTCCTCCCACCGACCGCCTCCACCGGCGGCCCCATCCTCCCGCCGATGGCTCTCCCCCGCACCTCTCCCCCCTCACAAACCCTCGTCGGTCGCCTCCCCCCGCCGACCGCCTCTTCTAGTGGCCCCCTCCTCTAGCTAGCCGCCTCCCTCGGTGGCCCCCGCCTCCCTCGCCGGCCCCCGCCTCCCACCGGCCTCCTCCCCAGTGCCCCCCTCCCCCGACCCCTTCTCCTCACTCTCTTGTACCGGCTATGGCTGCCTCCCCTGCCATCTGCCTCCCCCAATGGTCCCCTCCTCCGGCCGGCTACTGCACAAGCTTCTTCAACACGAGTACACCCTGTTTGATCTATAAATATGTTGAAGAAGCTTCTTAACTTTTCTGCTTCATGCGTAACACAGTCCAAAGGAAATGAAGCAGAAAAGGAAATGAACAATATAGTGGGTCAAATCTTTTCCTATAATTGTTTGTCTAATCTCCTTTTGTGAAAGCAGGATGCTTCTAAAAAGAAGGTTTCTAGATTTAATGGAATTGTGGGCGAGAAATCTAGGAGATCAAAGTCCAAGAATCCATCTGCCAAACCAAAAGAAAAGCTCAAGGATGCTTTCTCTTTAGTTCAGCTAAAAAATATGTGATGTGTAAATCTGTTTGATGTGTAAATACATGTTGTGTATATATGTTGTTCTTGTTAATCTGTATAACATGTGCTATATATATGTGTTGTAGCTTGTTTGATGTGCGTTTTTGGCATAAATGTCGATGAATCACCCTTGTTTGTGGTATATATCACTACCACGAAAAACGGTCTTTAGTGACCCAACTTTAGTGACGAGTAAAAGACACACGTCACTAATATACCTTTAGTGACGGGTGTATTTACAACTATCACTAAAGACCTACCTTTAGTGACTGGTGTCAATGATGTCTATCACTAATGAGTTGCCAAAATTATTGTTGGGGGAATAAGTTTTCCCTTGAACAGGGGCCAAATGACGTCAGCCTCCGACAGCCTTTGGCCCGGAGCCCAACACTGTCGAAGCCTGTTCATTTCTGAAGAAGCTGATTCCAAGTCCCAAGGAGCACTTCGAAGCCCTCTAGAGCGAGGCCTCCGAACCCCTTCGGAGCCCTCCGGAGCGAAGCCCGCAAGATCCCTTAAAGTTTGCTAGAAGCTAAGTCTCAGGCTAACTTCGAAGTTAGCCTATGGGCCTTGTTCGGAGTTAGCCTTCGAGCCTTGTTCGGAGTTAACCTTCGGGCTCTGTTCGGAGTTAACCTTCGAGCTCCCTTCAGAGCCCCTTAGAGCCAGTCTCCGGACCCTTTCCAGCCAATTCAAAGCTAAGTCTCTGAGAACCCAGTTCAGAGCCCCAGTTCGGAGCCCTGGTTTGGAGTCCAGTTCGGAGTATACTTTGAAGTCCACTTCGGAGTGTACTTCGAAGCCTCCCTTGCAGCCTCCGCCTGAAGAGCTCCGGCCCCTACTCCAAACCCATAAAATATTTACACCTCGCCACAGTGTAGAAGCCATACCAGGGGCCACTCTGCCCCTAGTATGTCGTTTAGCTAGTCAAGAAGTGACGTTGCCTGACACGTCCGTAAAGCTGTAAAGCACTTTTGTACAGTAGCTAGCTCCTTTTCCCCTTTTTGCCCCTATGAGCCTAGGACTTATAGAGGACATTTTGGTCTTTTCCTTTGGCCTGCGTGCCTATAAAAGCAGGGCCAAGCCCTTGTAACGGGATAACTTCTCCAGGGCCATGAAACCCTAGAGTTCACTACACCACACCGAGGCATACCATGCCAAATCCACCACAAACTGGACGTAGGGCTATTATCCCCTAGGGGAGGTCCGAACCAGTTTAAATCCTTTCTCCCTCTGAGAGAACCCTTCGAGGTTCATTTTACACACCATATACACACATACAAAACCTGTGTTGTAGCTAACACAATTGCTACAACAGTTGGCGCCGTCCGTGGGGACCTTAGTCCTAAAAGCTAAGTTCTCTGCCACTGTCTGCAACTCAAAGTGCGCTTGAGGGGGAGCTTCGAAGCTTTCTTGCTTCGCGCACCCTCCGGCAAGGGGCTTCGGGTGCAGTTCGAAGGCTCCTTCGCCTTCCTCCATCCTTCACATTTCAGAGCTCACCCTCCAGCAAGGGGCTCCGCTTCATATGTCGAAGGCCGTCAAAGCCCCAGGGGCTACGAGGCAAGCTTTCACCCACTTTACGAGGTATGTACACTGTCCAAAGTACCACTTCGATGTACAATTTTGCAATTACTTTAGTATAAAGTCGAAGCCCTGCTTCGCCTTAAATTCGAAGCCTTGCTTCGCTTTTAAAGCAAACTTTTGCTCCATCTTATTGAAAGATTGAAGCCTCGCTTCGTGTTTTAAAACCAAAGCTATGCTTCACGTTTTGAAATCGAAGCCTCGTTTCCTTTTAAAGATTCGAAGCCTTGCTTCATCTTATCAAAAACCCGAAGCCTTGCTTCACCTTGTTTAAAATTCGAAGCCTTGCTTCGCCTTGTTTAAAATTCGAAGCCTTGCTTCGCTTTACAAAATCCGGAGCATCCCTTCGAAGGCTACACAGCGCCTCTGGGCCCGTAGTAGTGGGCTTTGAGACTTCCGGGCGATGGCTCAGCAAGTCCGGGATTCCAGGCTCTGGCCTGATGCATCCCCGGGTCGAAGGTGTCCCAGGGTCGTAGGTGACCCAGAGTCGAAGGTGGCTCAACCTATCGCAGGTTCGGTGAATCCACACCAAATATCCTTTTCACTACAGGACCAAGCTCAAGAAGCCTTGCTTCGTTATCTAAACACGCACAGAGGCCTCGCTTCGCTTTGCTTAAAATCTAAGTGTGTTTCGAAGCCTTGCTCACGCACAGCATCCAAATCCAAGCATGCCGAAGCATGCTTCGCTTAATTTGGCTACGCTGAAGCCTTGCTTCACTCCAAATTAACGCGTTCGAAGCCCGAAAGAGGCCTTCGCTCGATGTGTTATAAGCATCCGAAGCCGCCAAAAAGGCGCACCCCTTCACATTTTTAATTGCCCGCACCAGCAACGACTAAGTCCCTAGCTGCCACGAGCAAGGGGGGAAGCATGTATGCGAAGTGTGCGAATGTAATGCGCAGTACGGGCGTGACAAGCTAAAACGTTCGAAGTCATCAAACTATGCGAAGCATGCAGACGAAGTATGCAAATACAACAAATCTCATTCATTGAATGATAATTGAGAAGTTGTCGCCTCGAGGATCCCCTTCGTCACGACCGTTGCCTCCGTCTTCTTCAGACGAGGAGTTGTCGGACTCCAAGCTATCGCTGCTGCTACTGGAGACCTCCGTTGGCTTTGGAACGATGGGCCTCACACCAGCATCATCTTCTGCAAAAAAGTTCAAGTCAAAATCCACATATAAAAGAGAAGTATGTTTGAAGTGTTTACCTTCGTCGGAGATTTCTTAGAAGGTAGAGGGGTCAATGTGTGCCCCCCAATCCCTTCGCTGCGAAGCTGGCGCGTCGACCTCCGCGCCCGAAGCCATCGCCGTCGAGGTCTTTTCTACCACCTTGGTAGCCGTTGCCGGAGCACTTGCTGGCTCCACTTCCGTTTGAGGGTTCGCAAACCGTTGCCTCCTCCAGAGTAGAGGCTTCGGTCACGAGGACCTCTGACCGAGCCTTCGAAGTTTCAGGCTCGTCGTCATCCCCCCTTTTCCTGTTGGAGCTGGTTGTCGAAGGTACAAGGTGGGAGAAGTCTGGCAGAGCCTAGACCTCCTCGAAGCTGAGCAGGGTCCACACCCTATTCCAATGCTCCCAAGTCCCCACCAAAGCAAGCCGTTGGGCTTGATCCTCCGGTGTCGGGGCCCCGACAACACGCTCCGCCACTGCGATGGCCTCCTCCGGAGTCCTCACTTCAAGAGTGGCTTCATCAAGATTCAAAGTCAGAGTAAAGTTTTTTGGCGAAGTATGAAAGTGGAAAGGCTTCGAAGTCTTATCGAGGCGTTCAAATGCCACCTCGTTTAGGCCCCTCGGCCCGAAGCTTGGAAAAGGCCCTCCAGCCAAGAGTGCACAAGGGGGCTGAGCCGGAGGGTGATGAACTCCTCCACGAGGTCCCTCATGCTCATCTTCGCGGCCACCCTACGAAGGAGCGAGATCCTCAAGCGAAGGGTGTCAGGGCTCATCTTCACCACCCCTTCGCGCCAATAAGAGATAAGTGCATTGGTACTCCGAAGGGGAGAGTTCGTGCCGACGGAGGCATAGAACCATTCTTGATCCCACTTCGAGTACCATTTGCTGTTGGCGGCCCTCGTCGGGAAGACATCTTGGTACTCCTTCCGAAGCTGGAAGTTGGCGCTTCTGAAGGCCAAAGCCCTCTTGACGTGGTCTGCACCCTCCCTCGGCTTCGGTTGGCAGTTGGCGTCGTGGAGGGCGACGAAGACATCGACGCGGCCCTCGCAACCTTAGGCCCTCATGGCCCATTCAAACACAACAAGCCTCGCCACAGCGTTGGGCGAAAGTTGAGGAAGCTCGAGGTTGTAAGCCTTTAGGAGTTCGCTCAACATCCCCACCGCCGGAAGTCCAAGGCCGGCTTCGAAGAAGGCTTCGAACAACACCACTTCATCATCCTGCGGCCTCGGTATAGCCTCCGACTTCTCCGGCACTCTAAGTTGAATCTTCGAAGCAATCTTTCCCTCGCAGGCCCTCCGGACGGACTCCTCTGTGGAGATCGAGGCCCTCATCTCCAGTGTTTGTTCGAACTTTTCGGATGGCGACCGAAGGTCCCTCGACCCTAACCACCTCGGTGCAGGCTTCACTGCCGCAGCTGCCGCTGCCTGCGCTTGGGCGGAGCTTGAACTTGAGGGCAAGGCCAAAGCCTTCGAAGCAACCTTCTTCGGCATTTTGTGGAGCTTCGGCGCGAAGGGGCTAAAGATTGTGAGGGGTGCTTCGCGCGAAGCTAAGGAGGAGAAGAGAGCGAAGGATGCAAGGCGCTGAGAAGAAAGCAAATGAGAAGTGTGCCGAAGCCGTGTGCGGTAAACCCCTATTTATAGGTGGTAAAAATCCCGACGGTTCGTGGGCCGAAGCCACTGACAGGTGGGCCTCCAGCGAAGCCGAAGTGGCCCGGCGCACTGTAACAGTCAATTTTATAGCCGTTGCGGAGTCAATCTATTCCCCCGAGGTCATTCTGACAGCTGACGCAGGCAATTATTACCTGCGCTTTTCGAAGCTGCCTTCGGTCCAAGCTCCGAAGGCCTATTTTCCCTGAAGTTGTAATTTTTGGTCATTTGTCCCAAGGGCGCAGGCACCCCTTCGTCCCGAAGGTCTACAAGCGAGGGGCTACTGTTGGGGGAATAAGTTTTCCCTTGAACAGGGGCCAAATGACGTCAACCTCCGACAGCCTTCGGCCTAGAGCCCAACACTGTCGAAGACTGTTCATTTATGAAGAAGCTGATTCCAAGTCCCAAGGAGCACTTCGAAGCCCTCTGGAGCGAGGCCTCTGAACCCCTTCGAAGCCCTCCGAAGCGAAGCCCGAAAGATCCCTTAAAGTTTGCCAGAAGCTAAGTCTCAGGCTAACTTCGAAGTTAGCCTCCGGGCCTTGTTCGGAGTTAGCCTTCGAGCCTTGTTCGGAGTTAACCTTCGGGCTCTGTTCAGAGTTAACCTTTGAGCTCCCTTCGGAGCCCCTCAGAGCCAGTCTCCGAACCCTTTCCAGCCAATTCAAAGCAAAGTCTCCGAGAACCCAGTTCGGAGCCCCAGTTCGGAGCCCCAGTTCGGAGTCCACTTCGAAGTACCGAGATCCTCGAGCGAAGGGTGTCGGGGCTCATCTTCACCACCCCTTCGCGCCGATAAGAGATAAGTGCATTGGTACTCCGAAGGGGAGAGTTCGTGCCGACGGAGGCGTAGAACCATTCTTGATCCCACTTCGAGTACCATTTGCTGTTGGCGGCCCTCGCCGGGAAGACATCTTGGTACTACTTCTGAAGCTGGAAGTTGGCGCTTCCAAAGGCCAAAGCCCTCTTGACGCGGTCTGCACCCTCCCTCGGCTTCGGTTGGCAGTTGGCGTCGTGGAGGGCGACGAAGACGCCGGCGCGGCCCTCGCAACCTTCGGCCCTCATGGCCCATTCAAACACAGCAAGCCTTGCCACAGCGTTGGGCGAAAGTTAAGGAAGCTCAAGGTTGTAAGCCTTCAGGAGTTTGCTCAACATCCCCACCGCTGGTAGTCCGAGGCCGGCATCGAAGAAGGCTTCGAACAGCACCACTTCGTCAGCCCGAGACCTCGGTATAGCCTCCAACTTCTCCGGCACTCTAAGTTGAATCTTCGAAGCAATCTTTCCATCGTAGGCCCTCCGGACGGACTCCTCTGTGGAGATCGAGGCCCTCATCTCCAGTGTTTGTTCAAATTTATTGGATGGCGACCAAAGGTCCCTCGGCCCCAACCGCCTCGGTGCAGGCTTCACTGCCGCAGCTGCCGCTGCCTGCGCTTGGGCGGAGCTCGAGCTCGAGCCCAAGGCCAAAGCCTTCGAAGCAACCTTCTTCGGCATTTTGTGGAGCTTCGGCGTGAAGGGGCTAAAGATTGCGAGGGGTGCTTCATGCGAAGCTAAGGAGGAGAAGAGAGCGAAGGATGCAAGGCACTGAGAAGAAAGCAAATGAGAAGTGTGCCGAAGCCGTGTGCGGTAAACCCCTATTTATAGGTGGTACAAATCTCGACGGATCGTGGGCCGAAGCCACCGACAGGTGGGCCTCCAGCGAAGCCGAACCGGCCCGGCGCACTGTAACAGTCAATTTTATAGCCGTTGCGGAGTAAATCTATTCCCCCGAGGTCATTCTGACAGCTGATGCAGGCAATTATTACCTGCGCTTTTCGAAGCTGCCTTCTGTCCAAGCTCCGAAGGCCTATTTTCCCTAAAGTTGTAATTTTCGGTCATTTGTCCCAAGGGCTCAAGCACCCCTTCGTCCCGAAGGCCTACAAGCGAGGGGCTACTATTGGGGGAATAAGTTTTCTCTTGAACAGGGGCCAAATGACGTCAGCCTCTGACAGCCTTCGGCCTAGAGCCCAACACTATCGAAGCCTATTCATTTGTGAAGAAGCTAATTCCAAGTCCCAAATAGCACTTCGAAGCCCTCTGGAGTGAGGCCTCCGAACCCCTTCGGAGCCCTCCAGAGCGTAGCCCGCAAGATCCCTTAAAGTTTGCCAGAAGCTAAGTCTTAGGCTAACTTCGAAGTTAGCCTCCGGGCCTTATTCGGAGTTAGCCTTCGAGCCTTGTTCGGAGTTAACCTTCGGGCTCTGTTCGGAGTTAACCTTTGAGCTCCCTTCGGAGCCCCTCAGAGCCAGTCTCCGGACCCTTTCCAGCCAATTCAAAGCTAAGTCTCCGAGAACCCAGTTCGGAGCCCCAGTTCGGAGCCCCGGTTCGGAGTCCACTTCGAAGTACCGAGATCCTCGAGCGAAGGGTGTCGGGGCTCGTCTTCACCACCCCTTTGCGCCGATAAGATATAAGTGAATTGGTACTCCGAAGGGGAGAGTTCGTGTCGATGGAGGCATAGAACCATTCTTGATCCCACTTCGAGTACCATTTGCTGTTGGCGGCCCTCGCCGGTAAGACATCTTGGTACTTCTTCCGAAGCTGGAAGTTGGCGCTTCCGAAGGCCAAAGCCCTCTTGACGCGGTCTGCACCCTCCCTCGGCTTCGGTTGGCAGTTGGCGTCGTGGAGGGCGACGAAGACGTCGGCGCGGCCCTCGCAACCTTTGGCCCTCATGGCCCATTCAAACACAGCAAGCCTCGCCACAACGTTAGGCGAAAGTTGAGGAAGCTCAAGGTTGTAAGCCTTCAGGAGTTCGCTCAACATCCCCACCACCGGCAGTCCGAGGCCGGCTTCGAAGAAGGCTTCAAACAATGCCACTTCATCAGCCCGAGACCTCGGTATAGCCTCCGACTTCTCCGGCACTCCAAGTTGAATCTTCGAAGCAATCTTTCCATCGTAGGCCCTCCGGACGGACTCCTCTGTGGAGATCGAGGCCCTCATCTCTAGTGTTTGTTCGAACTTGTCGGATGGCGACCGAAGCTCCCTCGGCCCCAACCGCCTCGGTGCAGGCTTCGCTGCCGCAACTGCCGCTGCTTGCGCTTGGGCGGAGCTCGAACTCGAGCCCAAGGCCATAGCCTTCGAAGCAACCTTCTTCGGCATTTTGTGGAGCTTCGACGCGAAGGGGCTAAAGATTGCGAGGGGTGCTTCGCACGAAGCTAAGGAGGATAAGAGAGTGAAGGATGCAAGGCGCTGAGAAGAAAGCAAATGAGAAGTGTGCCGAAGCCGTGTGCGGTAAACCCCTATTTATAGGTGGTAAAAATCCCGACGGTTCGTGGGCCGAAGCCACTGACAGGTGGGCCTCCAGCGAAGCCGAAGCGGCCCGGTGCACTGTAACAGTCAATTTTATAGCCATTGCGGAGTCAATCTATTCCCCCGAGGTCATTCTGACAGCTGACGTAGGCAATTATTACCTGCGCTTTTTGAAGCTGCCTTCGGTCCAAGCTCCGAAGGCCTATTTTCCCTGAAGTTGTAATTTTCGGTCATTTGTCCCAAGGGCGCACGCACCCCTTCGTCCCGAAGGCCTGCAAGTGAGGGGCTACTATTGGGGGAATAAGTTTTCCCTTGAACAGGGGTCAAATGACGTCCCCCTCCGACAGCCTTCGGCCCGGAGCCCAACACTGTCGAAGCATGTTCATTTCTGAAAAAGTTGATTCCATGTCCCAAGGAGCACTTCGAAGCCCTCTGGAGCGAGGCCTCCGAACCCCTTCGGAGCCCTCCAGAGCGAAGCCCGCAAGATCCCTTAAAGTTTGCCAGAAGCTAAGTCTTAGGCTAACTTCGAACTTAGCCTCCAGGCCTTGTTCGGAGTTAGCCTTCGAGCCTTGTTCGGAGTTAACCTTCGGGCTCTGTTCGGAGTTAACCTTCGAGCTCCCTTCGGAGCCCCTCAGAGCCAGTCTCCGGACCCTTTCCAGCCAATTCAAAGCTAAGTCTCCGAGAACCCAGTTCGGAGCCCCGGTTTGGAGTCCAGTTCGGAGTATACTTCGAAGTCCACTTCGGAGTGTACTTCGAAGCCTCCCTTGCAGCCTCCGCCTGAAGAGCTCCGGCCCCTACTCCGAACCTAGAAAATATTTACACCTCGCTACAGTGTAGAAGCCATACCAGGGGCCCCTATGCCCCTAGTATGTCGTTTAGCTGGTCAAGAAGTGACATTGCCTGACACGTCTGTAAAGCTGTAAAGCACTTTTGTACAGTAGCTAGCTCCTTTTCCCCTTTTTGCCCCTATGAGCCTAGGACTTATAGAGGGCATTTTGGTCTTTTCCTTTGGCCTGCGTGCCTATAAAAGTAGGGCCAAGCCCTTGTAACAGGATAGCTTCTCCAGGGCCATGAAACCCTGGAGTTCACTACACCACACCGAGGCATACCATGCCAAATCCACCACAAACTGGACGTAGGGCTATTATCCCCTAGGGGAGGTCCAAACCACTATAAATCATTTCTCCCTCTAAGAGAACCCTTCGAGGTTCATTTTACACACCATATACACACATACAAAACATGTGTTGTTGCTAACACAATTGCTACAACAATTCTAAAGTGATCTTTAGTGACCGGCAACGTTGAGACCCGTCACTAAAGATCTACCTTTAGTGACGCGTACATATCTAGACCCGTCACTAAAGACCGACGCATACAAATTTTTTTGAAAATTTTGGCGGAAAGAAGAACACTAGCCCGAAAATTTGGGTGGACAGAAGAACCCTATTATAAAGCCATGTCTCCTCTCTTCAGTTTTTACTCTCAACCATTCTATAAATTCTCTCCCTTGCTATCTCTACTTGATCTTTACCCTTCTCATCTTGATCGAGCTCTATCAATGGTGGACGACATCACTACAAGATCTACTCGACGGCGACCATCGTTACTTCATAATCTACCCGACCATGAGTTCATCGGTATTGGACTGCTACAACAAAGGGTACAAAGTTATTACAATTGCTTCACCAAATCCTATTGTTTTCTCTCCTTTATTGTTATCGCCTCTTTATCTTCTTTGTCATCATCATCTCTCCTCCTCTATTTTGTCTCAAGGAAAGCATATCAAGACAATGACAAAAATAATAGAAAGAGCGCCTTCATGACTACCTTGGATCTATTATTCTTCTTTATCATCATCATCGCCTCTCCTCCTCTATTGTGGCTCAGGATAGAAGCCTTACTGATGATGACCACACGGAAATCACATCGGAATAATGATTAAAATGACGAAAAGAGACCCTCTATGATCCTTTCAGATATAATCGTTAACTCATTTGAACTGAAACAAACTAAATGAAACTGTATAGAACAAATCTGAAATGAAAGGAAATCTACCTTTAGTGACACGTGAATATCTTTACCCGTCACTAATGGTCACCTTAGTGATGAGTACATATGTATGTGCGTCACTAGACGCGTGAACATATATAACTGTCACTAAAGGTGACCACTAGTGACGAGTAAAGATGTATACCCATTACTAAAGGTCACCTTTAGTGACCGATGTATACCCGTTACTAATGACTATTATGACCCGTCACTAATGACCATTTTTTAGGTAGTGTATGTGTGTTTTTGGCCATTAGGTCATTTGAATAGAGTCGATGGTAGATCCATATATCTTTTGTAGTAATTATATGTATGTCATGTCGAATCATTATATCTTTTGCAAACATTGACAAACATGATAATTTCAATTTCAAAATGGTCATCTACATGTTAATGCGATTAATCAACATATAAATAGTCTTGCATACCCTTAGAGGCATAACTGACATTTATTACATAATCCATAGTTGAAACATGTTTCAACCAAATAGCTTTTAGCTTTCAGCTTTCCGACAACTGTCAGCTTATAGCAGCTTTCTCATAGCTGACAGCAGAAATCAGATTTTTAGGGATTCACAGTTGAACTAAACACACCCTTAATCTATTGAAGTATAATACAATAAATATATAGAGAGATTTTTAGGGATGTGGGCAGTTATATTTTCCATGCGCATGGGCACAGCGTCATTTCACGCAGGCGACGCGACAGTTGATGGAAACAACGCCTACTCGTGCGCAGGCGCCTCGTCGTTTGAAAAGGAAGCCATGCATGCAGGGAGGTTAATGAGATTAATCGAATCTTAAATATTATAATTGATAATATATTTTAGAAAAACTCCTAAAAAATATGTGGGGAAATTTTCATTAATATTGACTCGCTAAAAAACTGAAAACTTGAGAGTAAAACTTCCATAAAAAGAGTGCAATTTAAATGATCTAATGATCACAAATAGAATATACCTTAGAATATAGCTTTCCCTGAATTTTGCAAATTATGAAGTATCCACATACCAATTCTTTGAACATATTTTCTGAATATATACGTTGATATTGGTAGCGATTTTTTGAAAAATAAATCTATTAGATTTTCACATGATTTCATTAACAAAATAGTTATTTAATTTTAACATTATTTTGTAACTCGTGGGAAAATAATTGAGGAGTAATATGCTTTGTTTTATTATTTGTAATATAACATGATTGCATTTTTGAAATACATATAACATTATCTTCATGGATGATCGTGGAGAATTCTAATGAATTAATACCACATGATCCTAGAATATAATTAATCATTTTGTGAAGACACACATTTGTGTAAAGCTTCATATATAGTTTTAAAATGATTAGTGGAGGTAGCAACTAGGGTTTGCTTTAATGATTTCCATGTAATGATAGTACCTTCGTACAGGAAAACAAATCTAGTTTGTAATATGGCATTATATATGTATATCGGACATATAATCAACATCGATATATCCTATCATGGTTAAATCTTGATTTTTGTGATAGAATAAACCAAGATCTCGTGTACCATTTAGATATCTAAGGATTTGTTTTGCCCCAACAAAATGTCTTTTAGTTGGAGCATCACTCTGCCTAGCAAGCAAATTGATTGCAAATGTAATATTAGGCCTTTTACAATTTGTAGGGTACATTAGTGCTCCTTAGATATGGGACATTAGGCCCCAATATCTCTTCACCTTATTCCTTAGGTTAGAATGTATCATTATATATTTTTAGGGATCGAACGACCATAAGAGTTTTTGATGGATATGATTTATTCATATTAAATTTCTACTATTTTCCCAATATATACAGACTCGTGAATCAATATTCCTAATGGAAGATGCTTGAGTTGTAAACCCAAATAGAATTTAGTTTTATCTAAATCCTTCATTTCAAATTCTGTCTTGAGATGATTGCTAGTTTCCACAATATCTTGTGTAGTAAAAATAATGTTGAGGTCATCAATATATACATAAATGATATAAAGCTTGTCAGGGATATAACCCTAGGTACTTTCCGAGTGCTTTTATGACAACCGAATGGTCAAACGGAGTGTCAAACAACATTAAATGTGACCAACCAATGGTTAGATTCTCCAAAAGTCGTGTAACAATTAGAGGACCGAAGACTTCCCGAGTCCAAGTCCAGCACTCAGGATGATCCCCCAACTGTTGGCACTTGGACGATAGTAATCAAGAATCAGACTGCCCAATTAAAGACCAACATTAGTTTTCGTGGTGAATAATTGTCCCATTAATACAACCAATAATGCATAGAGTTATTACCCATGATTTAATTGTTTCCATCATAATTGGTCAGTTCATGGGGCACATTAATGATAAATTATAACCCCTGATATCTCTCATATATATAAAGAGATCAGGGGAGCATATTAGGGACACATTTTCCTAGTTGAAGACATTTGTTCCTATGCTTAAGGCCGTTTTCAGCTCTTAAGCCCATACTGCACACATAAGAGTAGGGTTATTATCCTCTGAGAGGCCCAAACCTATCTAAAAATACTCCTTGTCTCATTTTTCTGAGATAACCATCGAGATTCATCCACGAAACTTTCCCAAGCCTAACCTTACTATGGGTACCTCATAGTATACTACTGTCCGTACACAATGACAAAGTTAAAAATTGATCTTTTAATAAATACGCAAGGACAATCATCATTATTAGAGTAATCTTTCTAAAAAAGGAACTCACTTAGTCGGTTTTACCACATTCTCCTAGATTGTTTTAAGCCATGGAGTGACTTTATTATTTTACACGAAATCTGTTGTGATTTATACTTGGATTCGGAACACTAAGTTCTCCAAGGACTTTCATGTAAATATCTAAATCTGATGACCCATATAAGTTTATGGTGAATGCACCCATTAACTACATTGATAAGCTCATTTATATTGCCAATGAAATTAAATATCAAAAAGTTATTCTAGTACTCATAACAGGAGAATAGATTTCATCGTAATCGATAATAGGTTTCTACATGCACCTCATTTTTTTCATTTCTTTTTCAAAGGAAAAACCCATTTCGATCCAATAGGGAAATAAGTTTGAGGAGTAGGTATTACTGATGTAAATACCTATGTTTTTCTAAGTGAGTTCGATTCTGTCTCAATAACTTCCTTTCATTTGATCCAGTTTGAGTGCATGAGTCACTCTACTATGGTCTTAAGTTCTAGATCTACCTCGAGTTTTTATCTATAATTGAGGATAAATAGATGTCAACAATTGTAGTCTTTCTATTATAAGATTCTCCAACACTAGTATAGTTGGTGCGTATTTCTTCTAACTCTTCAAGATTTCCCACAACTATAGAGTTAGGTATTTCCAATATTCTAGCATATAAATTGGTGCACCCATCCATGCTGGATTTTGAATGAGAATGATCTATTTGGTTTACTTAACAAATCTATCAAAATAGTTTTTGGCTTTGGGGTATGGGGTTGGGAGTCGGTCATACGATGCCACCCCAATGAACAAGAGTTACATATGATGTGATTAACAAAGCACTACTTACCTATGTCACTTAGCTTCTAACAGTGTTGCCAAAACTCACTATGAGTTTGATGAATATGGATCTTATGCCACTATTTTGTCGTTAGAGGGAATGAGGCTATTTTTACATATAGTGGAACATATTTTATTAAATAGAAGATCAAAATAGTGTAGTTGTGAACCTTGAATTATTTTTGTAGATCATGGCACCTACTTTGAAGAACACTTTAATTTTTAATTTGTGATCCATTCTTGAAAGAGAACAACTTAATGGAACAAACTTTATTGACTAGTACCGAAACTTGAGAATTGTTCTCAAGCAAGAGAAAAAAGATTATATTCTAGAGGAACCCCACCCTAATGAATCCAAGGATGATACACCCCTCATTGAAAGGCATGCTTATGGGAAGCATGCCAGTAATTTAGTTGATATTAGCTATCTCATGCTTACAATTTAGTTGATATCAGCTATCTCATGCTTACATGTACGTCCTCTGAGCTACAAAAGAAATATGAGAACAGAGATGCCTACAATATGATCATATAGCTGAAGGCCATGTTTGAGAACCAAATAAGGGCTAAGAGATATAACATCTCAAAAGCCATGTTTGTGTGTAGGTTGGAAGATGGCAGTCCAGTGAGTCCTCATGTAATCAAGATGATTGGTTACATTGAGAACCTGGAGAAGCTTGGCTCTGCTCTTCATATAGATTTGGCCCGGGATGCTATTCTTCAGTCGATCCCTCTAAGCTTCGATCCATTCATCATGAATTTTCATATGAGTGGCATGAAGAAGACCATGGCTGAATTGCACAGGATGCTCAAGATAGCAGAGGAAAGTATCAAAAAGATCATAGTCATGTGATGATGCTTCAATAAGAAGGAAAGAAGAGAAAGCGGAAGGGAAAGTCTAAAGCTACAGATGTGATCTCGAGCTCAAAGTTTGAACCAACTAGAAAGTTCAAGTCAAGCCCTATTGGCATTGATGTTTACCACCACTACCACAAACCTAGGCATTGGAAGAGAATTTGCAAATTGTACCTAGAAGAACAGAAAAAAGAAGCAAAGTATGATTTCCTCTTCAGGTATAAATGTTATTGAAATTAATCTTGCTACTCATCCATGTGATTCATGGGCATTTGATACTGGTTCTACGATTCATACATGCAAATCATTGCAGGGGCTGAACAGGTCGAGAAGGTGTGTGCAAAGGTTGCAGGGTTAGTCATCAACGTTATTCATTGTCGCTTCTTTCAGTATTAGTTTTGGAGTTAACTAATTGTTATTTTATTTCTGCCTTGGGTAGAAACATTATCTCTTTTTTATGTTTATAGGAAGACGATTTTGAATTTGTAATAAAGAACATGTGTTTGTCTATTGGTGAATGGCTTGTATATTCTGAATCTCGAAGATACACATTTTATAACATTAATACAATTAAACCATGACTCAATGATTTAAATGCAACCTATGTGTGGCATTGTCATTTTGATCGTATAAATGAGAAGCGCATGCAGAAGCTCCATAAAGATAGGTTTTTGGAGTCATTTGATTGTGAATCATTTGACACGTGTGAGTGTTGTTTACTTTGCAAGATGACAAATATGTATTTCATTGGTCAAAGTGAGAGAGCAAATGAATTATTAGCCATTGTACATATTGATGTATGTGGGCCAATGAGTTCTACCGTGAGAGGTGGGTTTGGGTACTTCATAACTTTTACCGATGACTTTAGTAGATATGGTTACATCCACTTAATGAGGCATAAGTCAGAATCATTTGAAAAGTTCAAAGAATTTCAGAATGAGGTACAAAATAATACTAGCAAGACAATCAAATTTCTACGATCTGCTTATGGAGATGAATATTTAAATCATGAGTTTAATGACCATCTAAAGTAGTATGGAATTATTCTACAACTGGCTCCACCCGATACACCTCAATAGAATGGGGTGTCCAAGTGGACGAACCAAACCTTGTTGGACATGGTTCGGTCAATGATGAGTCATATTGATCTTCCATTATCTTTCAGGGATTTGGTTTATAAACTGCTGCTTTCACACTGAACTGAGTTCTATCAAAATTAGTAGAGAGAACACCATATGAGAGATATGGACTAGAAAGTGTCTCGGGTTGTATTTTCTAAATATTTGGGATTGTGAGTCCTATTTTAAACATTTGACGTCTGGCAAGCTCACTCTCAAGTCTGATAAGTGTTTCTTTGTTACAAGGAAGAGAGCTAAGTGTTTGTTACTCGAAATAGTGTTTTTCTTGAGAAAGAGTTTCTTTCCAAAGGGGTTAGTGGGAGAATAGTGTGTCTAAAAGAAGTTCGAGAGCATTTGGAAAATGATCCAGCTCCTACTAAACCACAGTAGGATATATAAGGTGTTGTAGAGCCAATTATAGATACATCTACACCACGATGGTCTGACAGGGTTAGTCATGCACCCAAGTGGTTTGCGTTTTTAACCACTAGGAAGCGTGTCATACTATTTGTTGGACAATGATAAGCTAAGACCTACACGGAAGCTGTAATGGGACCAGACTCTAAGAAATGACTTAGATCCATAAGATTTGAGATAGAATCCATGCGAGAGAATCAAGTTTGGAACTTGGTTGATCCACCTGATGACATAAAAACCATTGAGTGTAAATGGATTTTTAAGAAAAATATAGACGTTGATGGATATGTTTACATCTATAAAGCGTGATTGTGGGGAAAGGTTTTTAGATAGATTCAACGTGTGATTATGATGAAACGTTTTCACCTCTCGCAATGCTTAAGTATATCCGAATCATTCTAGTTGTTCCACATTTTATTATTATGAGATATGGCAAATAGATGTCAAGACGACTTTCCTTAATAGAACCTAAGTGAGGATGTGTACATGACACAACCTAAAGGTCTTGAGGATCCTAAAAATTCTAGGAAAGTTTGCAAGTTGCAAAGGTCCATTTATAGGATGAAGCAAGATTCTCAGAGTTGGAATTTTCGTTTTGATGAGGTAGTTGTTGACACAAAAATGCGCCAAACACACGGACGCTGATCCGGCGATCCAAAAGCGTGCAAATACTTAGGAGTAAACACCTAAGCGTATCACAACACTGATGCCGTGTTCTGATGATCCTTAAACAGTGATAATGAAATAACGGAGTCACCAGGAAATCAAATAATATTAATCTAAAATTATTCAATTAACCGATGTGCGAGAAAGAGTAATTAAACAAAACCGGCCAGAACAAGGCCGGTTGGACCGAAACCTAATATGCGGTCAGACCGGCCAATGTAAGCCAGTCGGACCGAAGGTGTACCGCCGGTCGGACCAGTGGTACAGAGGGTCGCTGAAGGGGGCCTCTGACGATCGGGTGCAAAGGGGTCCGAAGGTATCCCGAAGGGGCCTTCGGCCTATCAGCCGGTCATACCGAGAGTACAACCCCAGTCAGACCGAAGGGTCTTCGGAGGTCCCGGAGATGATACGAAGGTAGGCTCCAACGTGAGTATACCTCCGGCGCGAAGAATCCCGAGAGACACTCCAATGTTCGGCGCACACCCTAACCTTTGGTCGGTCAGACCGAAAGGTAGGCTCCGGTTGGACTAGAAGGTGTGTGACACTCCAGGTGAAGGGCCCCCGGCGTCCGGCGTGAAGGAGCCTGAAGCCTCCTGCGGAGCCCGGTTAGACCGGCCTCGTATTGCTGGTTAGACTAAGGCGTGACGGTGCATTAGATGACCACGCGGCATAGGCCGGTTGGACTGGAGGGTGGCCACCGGTCAGACCGACGACCTCCGACGATTGATCTTCGGACTCCGGTGACCGTCTCGCCATGAATAGATTGCAACCAGATCTCTTGGCAAGGATTGGAGAGATAAAATACTGTAGAAAACAATAAGAAATCCAATGGAAATTCAGCCAAGAGACCGAATCACCGGTAAAAACAGATAAAACGATAGAAATCTGTTACGTTGATGAAACGAACGATTCACGAGCGAACCAACAAGGACATACCGTGATTTCAACATGGAGGACGGGTGGTTTCTAGCGCAAACCAGCAAAGATCTACGTACTGAATTGAATCTAGGGCAAGAAAGTAAATTGAAAAGTAAAGGTACAATTCAAGGAAATAATAGATTGGATCTATTAGGGTTTTGGGGGGCTCCTTGAATCGGCCTTGCCTCTATTTATAGAGGTTTGTCATGAGTTCCTGGGTCTAATTTGAGTTATATATGAGTTCCAAGTCATCCAAAATTAATTAGGGATAAAAAATACCTTGAAATCAGCCATTTGGAGTCGGACTCGGGTTGGGTCTGTCAGACCGGACCCATATGGCCGGTCTGACCAGGCCTACATGGCCGGTTGGATCGGCCTTTGCTAGGTCTTGGCACAATTTCGGCCCAAATTACCAAAAATGATATTTTTACAATTTTGACCATTAATGTCATTTTTTGCTATCAACACATGCCCCCTGCGTTTTGGCAAACTTTAGTGAGCCAAAAGCACAACGAGCTAAGGGCGATATGCTCCATATCGGCCTTTCAACACTTCAAGCGTTTTGCCACACACTTAGGAAGTACTTTTTCAAATACCTACCATTCAAAGCCCTACGAAATCACTCTCCTTGAAGAGACTCTAGAAAATATGCATTACCTAGAGCGATTTCAACAACTCTAAAAGGACTTTCCCAACTAGGCAACCATTTACCAAATTTTGGGATCTTAGTGTCTAAAGGCAAAATCATCTTCCAAACCAAGTCACCAACTTGAAATGATTTTGATCTCACTTTCTTGTTGTAAGCTCTAGCTACTCTTCTTTTGTCTCTTTCTATTGCCTCTAGAGCTCTTAACCTCTTATTGGTCATTTCTTCCAAATTATATTTTAAAAGAGTTTCATACTCATCGACCGATAAGCCATCTTGCTTAAGTAGCCTTAATGAGCCAAGATTTACCTCTACAGGTAAAACAGCTTCTTGTCCATATACCAACTCATATGGATGTACTTTTGTGCCACCATGCTTTGCAACTCTACATGCCCACAATGCCTCAGAAAGCACTTCATGCCACTTTTTAGGAAACTCTTCAATCTTTTTCTTAATGAGCGTAAGCATAGCTTTATTACTAAACTCAGCCTAACCATTGGCCCGAGCATAGTATGGTGAAGAGTTTATCAACTTTATACCATAAGATTCGGCAAAATCACATACTTCTTTAGAAACAAATGAAGCACCCTGATTTGTAGTAAGAGTTTGAGGAATATCAAATCTATGTTTAATGTGCTTCAAGATGAAATCAATTACCTCGTTCTGCGTCATGTTCTTGAGAGGCACGACCTTGGTCCACTTTGTGAAGTAATATGTAGCCATCAACACGAACCGATGCTCTTTTGAAGAGGAAGGATAAATTTGGCCGATGAAGTCTAAGGCCCAACCTTGAAACGACCATGATTTGATAATAGGACTAAGCAAAGATGCATGAGCAAGCTGAATATTACCAAACCTTTGACAAGCTTCACAGCCTCTATAATACTTAAAATAGTCATCAGTCATAGGCGGCCAATAAAAACACGCTCTTTTGAGCATCCAACTCATTTTCTAGGCCGACTGATGAGTACCACAAAGACCTTCATGTACTTCACCGAAAGCAAGTATAGACTGATTGGCATTCAAACATCTCAAAAGTACTCCATCAATAGTTTGGCGATACAACTCATCATCGAGTAATACAAATTTAAACTATTGTCGCCGAACTTTCCAATCAACCCGCTTACTAGGATCTATCAAATACTGAGTAATTGGAATTCTCCAATCATCCTCATGATTACCTGAAGTAATCGCCAAATCCTCGCTCCAATTGGCATTCAAATCATAAATTTAAACTTGCCCCCGTGTCCTAAAACCTCCTGACACGGGGCGATCAGATTGGCCATGGAGGCCGGTCAGACCGGTCGTTGCCGGACGGCTGGCACGGGGCGGTCAGATAGGCCTAGCATGGCTAGTCAGACCGACCAAACACCTACAGTAGGACTAGCCATGTCTAGCCAGTCAGACTGATATGTTTTGACTCAAGTACTGAAATAAAGTCAAGCATCGGTTTTTCTTGTGCGAAAAATTTACCTCTTTCACAGGATCTTTCCAATACTGAATAATTGGAATTCTCCAATCATGCCCGTGATTTTTTTGAAGTACTCTCCAAATCCTCATTTGAATTGGCGTTTAAATCATAAATTTTAACCCGCCCCCATGCTCCGACACCTCTTGACAAGGGGCGGTCGCACCAGCCATGGAGGACCAGTCAGACCGGCCATTGCTGGATGTTTGGCACAGGGCGGTAAGATCGGCCTGGCATGACCGGTTAGACCAACTGGACACCTACGGTCGGACCGGCCATATCAGGCTGGTCAGACCGATGTGTTCTGACTCGGGCAATGAAATGAAGTCAAGCATTGGTTTTTCTTGTGCAAAACATTTACCTCTTTTAATTTGGTAACCAGATGCTTGCTGAGCCAAATCATTTGCTACTGAATTGGCTTCTCTAGACACATGTGAAATTTCAAAATCATCAAAAGTAGCAATTATGTCTAGACACTTATCCAAGTAACTATTTAGCAAACCATTAAAACATTGAGCATCTTTAGCTACTTGTTGAACTACTAATAGCGAATCTCCATATGTATGAACATATTTAACACCTATGGAGCCTAACAATTCAAGTCCTAACAATAGAGCTTCATATTCGGCTTGATTATTAGTACAAGGAAATTCTAAACGGGCCGAGGTCTCGAAATTCATACCACTAGGCAATATGAGCACAACTCCAACACCTTGGCCATTCCTGCAAGCCAAACCATCAAAGTAAAGTTTCCACGGTATTACCTCAATCAAAGCATTATCAAGACTCCAATTAACATCTACATGGTTATCGACTATAAATTCGCGATGACTTGGCCTTTCATAGCATTCGGGGGTTCATAAGCCAAATCGTACTCAATCAAAGCGTAAGCCCACTTTCCGATTCTCCCGCTGAGAATCGGCTTTGGCAACATGTACTTTATAACATCAGTTTGACAAGTAACAATACATATGCCAGATAGAAGATAGTGTCAAAGTTTCGTACATGCATAATAAAGTGACAAACATAAACGCTCTAAAAACATGTACCTTGTTTCGGCATCCAACAGGCGGTGACTCAAGAATCTGATGATGTATTATTTTCCATCCACTTCCTGAGTTAGTATGGCTCCAATCACGCTATCTTCTGCAGCAACATATAGCCGAAACGGAATCCCGGCTTTCAGCGCTCTTACCACAGGCGGTGATGACAAACACTCTTTGATTTTCTCAAATGCGCGTTGTTGACTTGCCCCCCAAGTGAATTCAGTTTCGTTCTTTAGCTGAAGTATGGGGAC
This sequence comes from Zizania palustris, assembly GCA_019279435.1. Classification (NCBI taxonomy): domain Eukaryota; kingdom Viridiplantae; phylum Streptophyta; class Magnoliopsida; order Poales; family Poaceae; genus Zizania; species Zizania palustris. The sequence goes on from JAAALK010000288.1 coordinate 17,146,037, forward strand.
AAAAGCATCGATCTTGCCAGACAAGTTAGATATGAAACGATGCAAATAATTAACCTTGCCTAGCAACTTTTGCACATCTCTCTTGCATGTCGGCGCTTGAATGTTCTTAATATTCTCAAGCCTCTTAGGATCAATCTCAATACCTCTTTCATAAATCATGAATACTAAGAACTTGCCCACCGACACACCAAAATCACACTTGAACAGGTTCATTTTTAAACCATACTGACGCATCCTATCAATAGCATCCGATTTGACTACAACATCATCTATATATACCCCTAGCATAACTCCTAGCAAGTCATGAACGATCAAATTCATAGCATGTTGATATGTAGCCCCAACATTCTTTAAACCAAAAGTCATCACAACCCGCTCAAACAAGTCAATAAAACCAAGGCTTCGAAAGGCTTTCTTGTAGACATCCTCTTCGGCCATAAAGATTTGATTATAACCAGCGTTGCCATCAAGAAAACTTAGTACCTTATGTTCTGAAGCATCGTTGATCAACATGTCAGCTATCGGCATGGGGTACTCGTCCTTCGGAGTGGCCTTTTTCAAGTCCTTGAAATCAATAAACACTGGAATCTTGCCACTTCCTTTCTTCTCACAGGCACAATGTTAGCAACCCATTCAACATACATGCATGGCTTAATAAACTCAGCCTTGAGTACTCATTCTATCTCTTCTTTAACTTGGTCATATACGACCAAATTAAAGCAACGAGGGGGCTGTTTATAAGACCTAAACCCGGGTTTGATAGACAGCCTATGCTCCACGAGCTTGCAACTTAGTCTAGGCATCTCACTATACTCCCATGCGAAACAATCTACATATGATTGAAGCAACTTTATTACTTCAGTCTTTTCATCAGCCTGCCAATTTTTGTTTACAAAAGTCAGCATTGGAATACTACCATTGCCTATATCGACCTCTTCTAGGGGGTCAGACGACGCAAAACCTTGACCTAACTTTTCTACTTTGCTAAAATCTTCAATGGCTTTGGCAATACCATATTTAGAATACACATATTTCTCCACATGAGAGTTTAGCCAATCAAGATTACTTTAACTAGACATGACTACTAGTTTAGAGATAGCCGAGCCACACCAGTCGACTTTACAGACACTGGAACAAAACGTCCCTCAGATACGCTAACAAAGTTGTAGTCTGAGAGATCTCTACCTGACAAACATTCTACTTTATCATGAATGGTGTCAATAGACACATCGGCCAAAGCCACTTGGGCCAAAGTATCAGCTGATACGATCCCCACATCATTGATGTCCCACTGAATCAGGCACTGTTGCAAAGTAGACGGAATACAACAATTTGCGTGAATCCAATCACGCCTAAGTAGCACACTATAGTTACCTTGCACATCAACGACGAAGAACACCGTCGGCAACGTCTTGTTGCCCACAGTTAGCTCCAAAGAAAGCACGCCCTTGGCCTCGGAGCTCTCGCTGTTGAAGACATTGAGCATCAGGTTGGTCCTCATCAGGTCATCTTCATTCTTGCCGAGCTTAGTCAACAGAGAGTACGACATCAAGTTGACAGTGGCGCCTCCATATACAAGCATCCTCAGGATCGTCTTCCCATTGATGTGCCCCTTGACATAGAGAGGCTCCAAGTGGCAAGCCGTATCCTTGGGCTTCTTGAAAATGACCTCCCGAGGGTCGAGGCTCAGTTGAGCAACATCGGCCTCATCCTGTGGAAGAGCGAACTCAGCGGGTAGCATGATGACGTTTATGTCCATCGATGAGGAGTGGGCCCCTCGAAGATTGGTGTGTAGTCGTCGTCCATCATGTCATCCTCGTCTTCGCTCGGAGTAGGAGTCGGGTTGTTTACGGCAACCGGCTTCAGCTTCTAGACCTATTTTGCCGTTGGTCGGGGATGGATCTCCTAAAAAACAACATCCCGATCATCCTCAGCCTTCTTCTCGTGCATCTCTTGGGATCGAAGACATTGTAGCCGCCTCTTCTGGGACTTGGTCATACCTAGGGGTGCCCACGAAGGTTGTGGCTTAGTGTCGGGCACCGGGACTTTGTTCTTGGAATTTTTGGCCTGATGGGAATTGCCCAGATTGGCTTCGGCGATTTTGCGCTTGGCGGAATCCTGCTTCCGTGCATTGTCGGTCAGACCGGCCTTATTGGTCTAGTCTTACCGGGCTACATCGGTCAGACTATCCATAGGGGGTTGGTTGGACCGACTGGTGTTAGGCATCTACAACAGGTCGGTCAGACTGGGATGGTGACTGCAGTATGACCGGCCCTAGGGATGTGGTCAGACCGAAGATCCTCGTCTCCTGCGGTTCACCTCCGTCTTGCTTCGAGGGGGCCCTTTTAGGGATTGGGACCTCCTAGGACCCTACCTTGACAACAATGGCCTCAGACGCCTCCTCCGGACATCCTCGTGGTGCGATGGATAGTCTACAAAAGACGTTGCCCCTTGGCGCACCCATCTAATCCTGCATATTATAAAATCTGGAGGGCACGAATGGAGCAACATAATATGGGGTAGGGTACCCTAGAGGCGGAATGTAACATGGTGACCACTGCTCCATGGACCAATGATATGGTAGAGGAAGCGGTGGCTCCAATGGTTTTGCCCACCGTGGGCCGAACCCACTCTTCCGAGGAGGGCTCGGCCTCGCTGGAGGTCCTGGCCGAGCGTTCGCCTTCTCGACCCTCTTCTGGTGCTTCTGGAGTAGCATCTCATATGTCACCCTCGACTTTTTGCGAGTCACAGCCGAAGATGATGCGTTAGTGTTCACCTTCCACACTCCTACCTCAGGGTTCTTCGGCACGAGCGTGTGTGGGCGTGGTTCTCCGATCACGACCTCATTCCCTTTAGCGGACTCAGCCTGCTCAGGCCGAATCAGCGCCTTCTTCCCGTCGAGATCAATAGTGTTCACAAGAAAGGGGTCCTAGTCAAGCTTCATCTTGGTATTCATATCCAACTTCAGCCATCCTTCTTCTATGGCCGATTGAACCTGCCGACGAAAAACATTGCAATCATTAGTAGAATGGGAATGAGAATCATGCCACTTACAATAAGCTCGCTTCTTCAAGTCATCGGCAGTCAGGATGACGTGACCCTTCGGTAACCTAATAAGTTTGTTCTTCAACAAAAAATCAAATACTTTATCACACTTGATCACATCAAAAGAATACTTCACCTCGCTGGGCCGACTCTTGGTAGGAGACGGCCGTATCTCAGTGCATGTGTTGGGCTTGGCCTTACTAGAACAATTCCACTCTATAGAGTACATGTCAGCCGAATCATCCTCACTCTCTGATGATTCCTCATCGGAGTGCTCCATGATGGGCACCTCGGCCTTAGGCTTATTGAATGTCTTAGTGAATTTTCTACTTTTGGCTCGGCTTTCCTGAACTAGAGCCTTTTGCAGCACTTGACTAACATCAAAGAAATCCTGTCCATCAAGTTTTTCCTTAAGTTCGGAGTGAAGACCGTTAAAATCTAGGTTGGCCAAGTCTTTATCAGAAATGTTTAAAATAAACATCAGTTTTTAGTGTCTATAAATGCTTGACGTACTCAGAAACACTCTCGTTGGTCTTCTGTCTAACCTATGTCAAGTGCGAAAGTCTGAGCTCGGTTTCCCCAGTATAAAAATAATCATGGAACTTCTGCTCCAATTGGGCCCAAGTATGAACGGAGTTCGGTGGTAACATCGAAAACCAAGTGAAAGCGGTGTCGGAAAGGGACAGAGAAAATAATATAAGCTTCAATGTATCCGACCCACTAGCTTCGTTGCGCTAAGAATTGACCTATGTTCTCTAGGGTGGTCTTACTACCTTCGCTGTCGAATTTTGTGAATTCATGCACCCTAAAGCCACGCGACTATGGGATGGTGTCGAGGTGATCAGGGTACAGCTTGTCATAAACCCTAACCCAACCTCTAGGTGTCCAACTCGCACACTCTCTAAACAGTGCATGGATTCGCTCGTCAAAGTCATCTACGCCTCTTGCCTGCGCTCGTCTCTCATGTGGGGGTGCGACACACGGTGGTATATCGTGGTGTCGGCCATGTGGCTCCTTCTCTCGTGGTGGCTCATGATGCGGGACGTAATCGGGCCTATGTGGGTGTGTGGGAGCAGGAGGTGCGGGCAGTGCGGGATAAGTAGCGTAGGCACGGGCGGTGGTGCATAGTGTGCGATAGGGGTGGTCTGACCAGCCATAGGGCTGGTCTGACCAAGGGTGTGATAGCCGATCAAACTGGCCTGATGGCCGGTCTGATCGATAGGGCCATATGCTGCCTCGGCCATGCATAGTGTGGCCGTAGACGCTATGGTCTTCTTTGTTCTCCCGTCAGTCCTACTGTGTATGCGATGGACAAGGGGTACACAAGTTATCGGAGTTGGGGAAGTGGCCTCGGAAAAGCCGAATCTCCTAAACATTGTCTCCATCTTAGAGTCGATCATGGCCTCTACGCAGTTTGCAACGGTAGCGCTAACGGCCTGGTATAAACGTGGATATTTTTTGCTCAAAGTTCTGGGAGGACAGTCGAGGGGACGATGTTGTTACCTTAGCCCCCGAGAGATCGAGGATGTCAATTGTTGACATGAAAATGTGCCCCCGCACTTGGGTCAGTTCGACGATTCAAAAGTGTGCGGATACTTATGGAAAAACCTAAGCGTAACACAACACCGACGTCGCGTTCCGACTACCCTTAGTTGCGGTAAGGGGGTGGAGTCGCTAGGTAATCAGATCACACAAATTAATCCAATTAGCCGAAAGAAATATATTAAATAGAATAAATCAGCAAACCGAGCGGAGCCTAACTGATTCGAAGTATAGTGCGAAGGGTGTCGCCGAAGGGTACCTTCGGCGTTTGGTGTGAAGTGTCCTGCCGAAGGGTACCTTCGGCGTTCGGACTGATCTGGCTGAAGATGAACTCCAAATGGATCTGGATGCAACAATCATCTCCGAACAGCGGGGTTCAACATAAAGTCATAATGACCCACTTGAATAAACTGACAAAACCAGGGCATCGAAAGGCTGTCTTGTAGATATCCTCTTCGGCCATAAAGATTTGATTATAACCAGCATTGCCATCAAGAAAACTCAGTACCTTGTGTCCTGAAGCATCATTGATTAGCATGTCGGCTATCGGCATTGGATACTCATCCTTCGAAGTGGCCTTGTTCAGATCCCTGAAATCAATACATAATCATATCTTGCCACTCCCTTTCTTCTCTATAGGCACAATGTTAGAGACCCATTCTGCGTACCTGCATGGCCAAATAAATTCAGCTTTGAGCAGTCGCTCTACTTCTTCTTTAACTCGGTCATAGATGGCCGAGTTAAAGCGATTAGGAGGTTGTTTATAAGGCCTAAATCCAGACTTGATAGGTAGCCGATGCTCTACGAGCTCACGGCTTAGTCCCGGCATCTCTCTATACTCCCATGTGAAACAATCAACATATGACCGAAGCAACTTTATTACTTCGGCCTTTTCATCGGGTTGTAAATGTTGGTTTACAAAAGTCGGCCTTGGGATGCTACCACCACCTATGTCAACTCCTTCTAAGGGATCGGCCGACGCAAAACCTTGTCCTAATTTCTCTACTTCGCTAAAGTCATCGATGGATTCAGCGATACCGTCTTTAGTAGACCGATACTGCTCTACACGAGACTTTAGCCAATCCAGATTATTCTTGCTAGACATGGCTAGTAATATAAAAACAACTGTGCTACACCAGCCAGCTTATATACACTGGTACAAAACGTCCTCTGGACACGCTAACAAAATCGTAATCTGAAAGATCTCTACCTGACAGGCACTCTACCTTGTTGTGAACGGCGTCAACTGACACATAGGCCAATGCCACTTGGGCAGAAGTGTCTGCGGGAATGACATCTACTTCATTGTCGTCCCACTGAATTAGGCACTGGTGCAGAGTAGAAGGAATGCAGCAATTTGGGTTAATCCAGTCGCGCCCAAGCAGCATGTTGTAGTTACCTTGTACATCGACGACGAAAAATGTTGTTGGCAAAGTCTTGTTGCCTACTGTCAACTCCATGGAGAGCACGCCCTTGGCCTCGGAACTCTCACCGTTGAAACCTTTGAGCATCAAGTTGGTCTTCTTCAGATCATCCTCGTCCCTGCCAAGTTTCTTCAATAGCGAGTAGGGCATTAGGTTAACAGTGGCGCCACCGTCAACAAGCATCCGGGAAATCGGCTTTCCATCAATGTGACCCCTGACGTAGAGAAGCTTCAGATGGCGAGCCGAGTCCTCAGGCTTCTCAAAAATAGCGTTGCGCGGGCCGAGGTTCAACTGAGCGACCTCGGCCTCATCCTGTGGCAGGGCAAATTCAGCGGGCAGCATGACGACGTTGATGTCCATCGCTTAGGGTGCAGGCCCCTCAGAGACAAGCGAGTAGTTGTTGTTGTCGTATCTCGGACTAGGATCCGGGTTGGTCATCTCAAACGGCTTCATCTTCTATACCTGTCTCGTCATTGGCCGCGGGCGAATTTCCTCAAAAATAGCGTCTCGCTCATCCTCGGCCTTCTTCTCGCACATCTCCTGTGCCCGTAGTCGTTGTAGACGCCTCTTTTGTGATTTGGACATACCTGGAGGTGCCCAAGATGGCTGTGGCGCGGTGCCGGGTGCCACTGCCTAGCTCCAGTTAGCTCTAACCGAAGTGGTACTACCCACCTTGGCCTCGTGCACTCTGTATTCGGAGGAGCCTTCGTTGCGGACCCTGTTAATCGGACCAGCCTCAGTCGACCGATCGGACCAGGCTCCGGCGTGGGCTTCGGCCAAAGTAGGGGACTTACCTCCGTCAAACTTCGGCGATGGGGCCTTCGGGATTGGGACTTCCTAAGACCCTACTCTGACTGTGATAGCTTTGGACTACCCGTCCTTTGCCCCTTTGCGCTCGTATCCTTCGACTTCACCAAGCCGGCTCGGAGGTACTACAGACAGCCTGTGGACGATGCCTCCCTCCGCGGCATCTGTTTGTCCCTGCCATTCATAATACTCTGAAGGAAAACAAGGCATAGTGTTAAGTTGCAGAGGGTACTCTGGCTGTGATACGTATGGAGCCCACAGAGTCCCCGCCCAGTTGTACGGCGGAGGCATCGGCAGCTCCAGTGGCTTCGCCCACTGTGGGCCGAACCTGTTACCCGGAGGGGGGTTTGACAGAGTCAACGGTGTCTCGGACCATATCTGTGAGGGGTCCTGCCAGGCCAAAGGTACGTTCGGCTAGTGTGGGCCGAAGCCTCCTGTTGAAGAGTTCGTCCAGAGTGGTGCGGGGTTTGGCCATTGAGGGCCAAACTCACTCCGCATGGGGTTCGGCCCCTGGTGTCCGAAGCTACCGTACGGGGGGTCTGACCACTGAGGTCCGAAGCGACAGCACGGAGTGTTAGGCCAATGTGGCCCAAAGCCACCATGCGGAGGGTTCGGCCATTGCGGTCCGAAACCGTCGTGAGGGCTCAACCACTATGGTCCGAAGCCACCCTCCGGATGCCTTGGGCCTTTCGGCTGACTTAGTTTCTTAGCGCGGGGCATGTTTCCTTGGCTTTTCTTTGGTGCTTGTTTAACATCTTCTTATATGTTACCTTCGGTTTCTTGCGAGCCTTAGCCGAAGGAATGCTAATATTTTGCTTCCACACTCCCACCTCGGGGTTCTTAGGTATGAGTGTGCGCGTGCATGGATCTCCAACAATTACCGTCTTCCCTTTAGTCGACTCGGCCTGTTCTGGCTGAATCAACACCTTCTTCTCGCCGAGGTCAATGGCATTGACGGGGAAGGGATCTTTGTCTAGCTTCATCTTTGGATTGTGGTCTATTTTCAATCATCCTTTTTTCTATGGCCGATTGAACCTATCGCCGAAAAACATTGCAGTCATTAGTATTATGTGAATGTGAATCATGCCACTTACAGTATGGATGTTTCTTTAACTCATCGGCAGGTGGAATGACTTGGCCTTTAGGCAACCTGAGAAGCTGGTTCTTTAAGAGAAAATCAAATATTTTATCACACTTAGTTATGTCAAATGAGTACTTGACCTCACTAGGCCAATTCTTCGTGGGAGACGGTCGTAATTCAAAGCAAGTGATAGGTTTACTCTTAGCGTTCCAAACCCAATCGGCCGCGTACATGTAGGCCGAATCCTCCTCTTCTGATTCCTCCTCATCGGAGTGATCCATGACGTGGATTTCAGCCCTAGGCTTGTTAAACGTCTTAATAAAATTTTTATCTTTGGCTCGGCCTTCCTGGACCAGAGCCTACTGCAAGACTTGGCTAACCTCTAATAAGTTTTGGTTGTCTAGTCTCTCTTTAATCTCAGAACACAACCCGTTAAAAGCTAGATCCGCCAAATCTCTTTAGGAAATATTAAGACTAAAACATCGGTTTCTAGTGTCCCTAAAACGCTTGATATACTCAGAGACACCCTCGTTAGACTTCTGCCTAACCGATATCAAGTGTGAGAGCCTAAGTTCTGTCTCACCCATATAAAAGTAGTCATGGAATTTTTATTCTAATTCATCCCACGTTTGGATGGAACTCGGCGGGAGTGCCAAAAACCAAGTGAAAGCGGTGCCGGATAGTGAGAGAGAAAATAGTCTAAGTTTTAGAGCGTTTGACCCGCTAGCTTCTCCACACTGTGCTAAAAATTGACTAACATGCTCTAGTGTGGTTTTGTTACCCTCGCCATCGAACTTAGTAAATTCGGGGATTCTATAGCCGCGAGGGTAGGGTATTGTATCAAAATGATCAGGATATGGCTTCCGGTAAACCCTAGCCCGACCCCTAGGCATGAAACTAGCGCACTCCCTAAATAGTGTGTGGATTCACTCCTATAGGTCATCTTGGCCTACTGCCTGAGCACGTCTCTCGTGCGGGGGCGCGACCCGTGGTGGGATATCGGCGTGTAGGCCATGGGCCTCTTCCCTATGTGCTAGTTGTACGACATGCTCGAGCCCAGGTGCTTGTGCATGTGGTGCGGGCAACACGGGCAGGGATGGTACCGGCGCAGGTGGTGGTGGTGCGTGGTACGCGGTGCTAGCTTAGCCATAAGCATAATGACTAGTCTCGGCCACGGGTGTTGAGACCGGAGACACAATGGTCTTGCCAGTGCTACCGTCAGTTCTGCTGTACACATGATTAACCGAAGGTATACTAGCAATAGGGACTGATGGTACGGCCTCAGTAAAGCCGAACCTTCTAAATGTCGCCTCTACTTGGGAGCTAACTACCGAATCTAAATGGTTGGCTAGCGAAGCGCTAACGGCCTGATCTACCGATGCGGCTATTTTTGCTCAATCTCTAAAGAAGATAAACGAGGCGATATGGGTGTTACCTCGATCTGAGCAAGGTCGGGGGCGATGATGTCGCGCTTGATGAAGCCCGCGCATGTCTTGACGTAGCTCCCAAGCATCATGTCTTGGAGCGCCTTTAACTTTGCCTCGATCTCTACTCGGTCTTTTGCGGGAATATCTTCAAGAGTAGGTGTTAGGATGTTGCGGTTGTCGATATCTGCACCTCCTACGGCGTCCATCGATGGTGTAGATGTAGTAGTCGTTGTAGATGTACCGGTGGCCGATGTAGACGTACCCGTCATGTTGGCATAGCTTCTCCCCAGCGGAGTCACCAAAAAGTGTGTTGACACGAAAACGTGCCCCGCACTTGGGTCAGTTCGACGATCCAAAAGTGTGCGGATACTTAGGGACAAACCTAAGCGTAACACAACACCGACGTCGCGTTTCGACTACCCTTAGTCGTGCTAAGGGGGGTGGAGTCGCCAGGTAATCAGATCACACAAAATAATCCAATTAGCCGAAAGAAATATATTAAACAGAATAAATCAGCAAACCGAGTGGAGCCTGACTGATTCGAAGTATAGGGCGAAGGGTGTCGCCAAAGGGTACCTTCGGCGTCGGGTGCGAAGTGTCCCGCTGAAGGGTACCTTCGGCATTCGGACTGATATGACCGAAGATGAACTCCGAACGGATCTAGACGCGACAATCACCTCCAAACAGCGGGGTTCGGCGTGAAGTCTCCGATACAACAGGATACAGAGTAATGACTCAGGCGCAACGCGCGGGCGTGACTTTGTCCGGAGCAGAGTACAAGCGTGTTGAAGCCTGTCATGACAAAGTCTGTTGGCGAAGCGTGTTGGCGTGCAATAGAAGCAGAGGTCTCGCCGAAGGGTGTTCTGGCAACCTCCATAACCGATCTCTCACCTCCGGACACCTCCGACGAAGTAGATCCAAACGTGGAAACCTGCAACAGAGTAGATTCAAAGTACCAATTCGGCCTGAGGACCGAATTATACTAAGTGTTGCACTAGTGGCGAAGGTAGCAATTTGTTACACAGATTAGCGGATACTTCACAAGCGAAGTAACAAGGCGATAACAATCTATTACGTAGATTAACGGATACTTCACAGGTGAAGTAACAAGGCGATAGCAATCTATTATGTAGATTAACAGATACTTGACAGGCGAAGTAACAAGGATTACCACTATTCCGAAGTGGTCGTCGGAGGGCTTCCAAGCAAACCCACGAAGAGTATAGAAAAGTAAAGATAAAGTAAATATGATTCAAAGCTAGCGCTTTGTGGTTGATTTTGTTGGGGGGACCCTCTAAACCGGCCTCACCCCTATATTTATAGGGATTAGACTTTTAATCTCTAAGTCTAATCTATTATGACTCGGCTGAATCACGCGTAGAGATAAACACTTTGCCAGAATTGGATCTAACTCTATCTTTGCCCGAAGTGGGCCTTCGGCCAGGCCCGCCAAAGCTTGCTCCTCGGGCCGAAACTTCGATGGAGTGGGCCTCCGAAGGCCTCCGGTCCGAAGGCCGTGGGCTGGCTAGAGGCTTCCGAAGCCCATAGCCCAGTGGTCCTTTGGCCTTGTAGGGCTTCGGCCTAACTCGGGACATGTGCATTATCGGCCCAAATTACCAAAAATTGATATTTCGACAATCTTAACCATTAATGCCATTTTTTGCTATCAACATCAATGTCGCGCTTGACGAAGCCACCGTGGGGCTTGGTGAAGCGGCCAAGAAAAAGAGTGTGTAGCTCCCTTGTCCTAGCCTCGACTTCTGCCCTATCCTTCTCAGAGAAGTCATCGAGGGTGGGAACGATGATGTTGATGTCATCGATCTCTGAGCTCCCCACCGGATTCATTGGTGTCGAGGATCCCATTGTTGTAGAGGTAGTGGGTGTACCCATCGCCGATGTAGAAGTGCTTGGAATGTCTGTCCCAGTGGAGTCACCAAAAAGTGTGTTGACACGAAAATGCGCCAAACACACGAATGTCGATCCGGCGATCCAAAAGCATGCAGATGCTTAAGAGTAAACCCTAAGCATAACACAACACCGACATTGTGATCCGATGATCCTTAAACAGTGATAAGGAAATAACGGAGTCGCCATGCAATCAAATAATATTAATCTAAAATTATTCAATTAACCGATATATGAGAAAAACTAATTAAACCAAACCGGCCAAAATAGGGCCGGTCGGACCGAAACCTAACAGGTAGTCAGACCAGCCAAGGTAAGCCGGTCAGAACAAAGGTGTACCACCGGTCGGACTGGTGGTACATACAGTCGCTGAAGGGGGCCTCTAGTAATCGGGTGCAATGGTGTCCGAAAGTATCCCGAAGGGGCCTTCGGCATATCAGTTGGTCGGACTGAGGGTACAACCCCAGTAAGACTGAAGGGTCTTTAGAGGTCCCGAAGCCGATACGAAGACGAGCTCCAGCGTGAGTGTACCTCCGGTGCGAAGAATCCTGAGAGACACTCTGATGTCCGGCGCAAACCCTAACCTTCGGTCAGTCAGACCGAAGGGTAGGCTCTGGTTGGACCAGAAGGCGTGCAACGCTCTGGGTGAAGGGCTCCGATGTCCAGAGCGAAGGAGCCCAAAGCCTCCCGCGGAGCCTGGTTAGACCGGCCTCGTATTGTTGGTCAAACCGAGGCGTGCCGGCGCGTTAGATGACCGTGCGGCATAGGCCGGTCAGATCGGAGGGTGGCCGCTAGTCAGACCGACGACCTCCGAAGATTGATCTCTAGACTCCAGCGATCGTCTCGTCGTGAATATATTGCAACCAGATCTCTTGGCAAGGATGGGAGAAATAAAATACTGCATAAAACATCAAGAAATCCAAAGGCAATTTGGCCAAGAGACCGAATCACCGTGAAAAACCGATAAAACGATAGAATTCCGTTATGTGGATGAAACGGACGATTCACGAGTGAACCAACAAGGACTTACCGTGATTTTGACGTGGCGGATGGGTGGTTTCCAGCACAAACCAGCAAAGATCTACGTGCTGAATTGAATCTAGGGAAAGAAAGTAAATTTAAAAGTAAAGGTATGATTCAAGGAAATAATAGATTGGATCTATTAGGTATTGGGGGGCTCCTTGAATCGGCCTTGCCTCTATTTATAGAGGTTATTCATGAGTTCCTTGGTCTAATTTGAGTTAGATACAAGTTCCAAGTCATCAAAAATTAATTAGGGATAAAAAATACCCCGAAATCAGCCATTTGGAGTCGGACTCGGGTTGGGCCGGTCTGACCAGACCCATATGACCGGTCAGACCGGGCCTACATGGCCGGTAAGACCAGACCTACATGGCTGGTCAGACCGGGCCTACATGGCCGGTTGGACCGTCCTTTGCCAGGTCTTGGCACATTTTCGGCCCAAATTACCAAAAAATGATATTTTGACAATTTTGACCATCAATGCCATTTTTGCTATCAACAGTAGTCAAAGGGTTTGTCTTTATCAATAATGAATAAGAGCCTTGTGTTTACAAAAAGGCTAGTGGGAGCTTACTTGTATTTCTAGTCTTATATGTAAAAGACATATGGTGGATCGGAAATGACATTCCTATGTTAGATGTTGTCAAGTATTCGTTGAGAAAAAATTCTCAATAAAAAATCTTGGAGAGGTAGCATACATTTTGGACATATAGATCTATAGAGATTGATCGAGACAGCTAATTAGATTAAGCCAAAGTATGTACATTGACAAGGTTTTGAAATGGTTCAAAATGGAGAATTCGAATAAAGGTTGTCTATCAATGTCACATGGTATTTCTCTCAATAAGACTCAGTGTCCTTCAACACCTAATGAGCTAGAGAAGATGAGAGTGATCCCATATACCTCCGCGATCGGGTCGATCATGTATGATATGCTATGTACACACCCAAATGTTTCCTATGCTCTAAGTGTTACAAGCAAATACCAGTCAAATATGGGTGAAAGTCACCAGACTGTCTATGGAGGTGAGGAGGAGCTCGTTATAAGTGGTTACACTGATGATAGCTTCCAAACAATTAAGGACGATTCACGATTGCAATCTAATGAGTTTAGTGATGTAGCTTTAGTGACGGATAAAATACACATGTAACTAATATACCTTTAGTGATGGGTGTGTTTTCAACCATCACTAAAGACCCACCTTTACTGACGGGTCTCAATGATGTCCGTCACTAATGATTTTCCAAATTCTAAACTGATCTTTGGTGACATCCAATGTTGAGATCTATCACTAAATACCTACCTTTAATAACGTGTGAATATCTTGACCTGTCATTAAAGACATACATTTAGTGACACATGAATATCTATACCCATCACTAAAGACCAGCGCATATGAAAATTTTTAAAAATTTAGACGGGCAGAGGAACACTAGCCCGAAAATACACACGCAATATTATAAAGCCTCATCTCCCTCCTTAGTCTTTACTCATCTCAACCATTATGTAACTTACTTCCCTTACTCTCTCTACTTGATCTTTATTATTATCGTCTCAAGATCTAACGACAGTGGCCGACATAACTACAAGATCTACTCGATGGTGACCGGTATCACCTCATGCTCCACCTGACCAAGAGCTTCTCGGTAGTGAGCTGCTTCAACAAAGTGTACATAGTTATTGCCATTGATTCACCAAATCTTATTGCTCACTCTCCTCCATTGTTGTCTCCACTTTATCTCCTTATTCTTCACCATCGCCCCTCCTCATATTTTTTAGCTTGAGGTAGAGGCCTCACTTAAGATGGCCACATGGAAAGCACATCGGAATA
>JAAALK010000288.1:17160222-17178562 GCA_019279435.1 Zizania palustris
TTGTACTGCATTTCTTTGATGTCTATCTCCGAGGATCAGCTTGATTCGCTAGGAGATGATGATCTGTGTTTGTTTAACAACCAGGTGCGTCGTGTCTATGATAAACGAATGCTTAAAATACACGGCACAAAATCCGGATGCTTTGAGTGTGGTGATCCAGGTCATTTCATCACCGACTGCCCCAAGCGGAAGAGTTATAAGAAGGGAACCGACGGTAACTCCAACGACTCCGGCAAGCACGACAACTCCACTTTCACAAAGGGCAAGCCTAAGACAATATTCTTTCGAAAGGCTCTGAAGGACTACAGGCATGAGAACAAGAAGCGAGACAAGACCTTCTTCGCCGAGATGGAGAAAAGCTACTCCAAGAGGTCTTTGTCTTCCTCCTCGTCTTCAAGTTCAAGTGATGAGGAGATCGTGATCAAGAAGGGGAAGGATAGGGACGTTTCGGCAGGCCTCTACTTCATGGCCTTCGGGGACAAGCCGAAGAGTCGCTCGCGTCACAGCCGAAGACCCCGCAAGAGCTTCTGCTCAATGGCTCTTGGATATAAGGAAGAAAAGGGATCCTTCAACAACTCCGACGACGACGATGATGAAAAGGTATCTTCCTATGAACAAGAAGTTGTTAGTTTGATAGAAGAGAATCGTCAAGAGTTGAAGTATCGGGAGAAACTACTTAGAGGGGCTAAAAAGAGAATAGATGGGCTTGAGAGTGAGCTTGCCATGGCAAATGGCAAGCTTGACAGTCTGTCTTCTTACTCTTGCTTGGGTGGTAGCAGTGAGTGCCCTAACTGTGAGGTGTTGTTGTGTGACCTGACGACTATGAAGTCCAGGTACACAGAGAGGGTGGATGAGAGAGACGCTTTGGCCACTGAGCTTGAAAGCGCTCAGCTGGAGCTGAAAGATGCTCATGCCACTGTCGTCGTGCCCTGTGTAGACTGCCCTTCCCATTTAGCTAGTATAGCTGAGCTGAGAGCCAAGAGTGATGAGAAGTTGGGCGAGTTAGCTGGAGTGAGAGCTAAACTAGAGCAGACTAAGCTAGAGCTTGAGACATTGTCAGTTCCACCCATTGTTTGTGAGAATTACTTGTCCCTGAGATTGGAGTTGATCTAGCTAAAAGCTGAGAAGTCTGTCGAAGTTGATAGAGAGTGTGAGATCTGCTTGTCTCAGGTGAAGGTGCTAGCTTCCTTGAGAGAGGACCTAGCTGATATTCAGAACGAGAACTTTTACCTCCATCAGATCCTGAGTTGGATTAGTGCCAGAGAGTCACAGCTTGACATGATGATCCAGCAGTTCAAGAGGTGGGATAGGTTTGGGGTAGGTTACACCTATACCAAGGCTGACTTCGAGAGTGCCATTAGCCGTGCAGTGGAGTGGAGAAAGATGACTCTAGAGCAGAGATATCCCAAGACTCACTCCACTGAGTCTTTTCAGGTTAGTCAGCCTAAGGATGGAGTGTTCCAAGAACAACCTAAAGCTCCACCTAAGAAGCAAATATGGGTCCCAAAGCCTAAACCTCTCCACACTTCTCTTGACTCTTTACTTGGACCCTCTCACACCAAAGAATCTACACCCAACACCACCAAGCCTAAGAACCCCAAACCTCAACCACATCCCAAGAAGCCTACCTATCACTATGAGTTTTGTTAGAGATACGAGCATCTTGAGAAGTTTTTCTTTAGGAGGAAGCGGGCTGAGAGAGCAGAGAGAGCTCGAGGTGGGCAGGACCAGTTCTACTAGTAGGGTGGTAGACAGAGAATCCCTAGACATGGATAGAGGCTAGAGGCTAGGCCACATCATGTAGGTGGTGGTAGAGGAGACGACTTTCATGACCGTGCTCCAGAGGGTGGTTTTCGTTCCGGCAGAGCTCCAAGTCGTTCTGGATACGACTTTGGACCTCGTGGCCGTGATTTTAGGCAGAACAGAGGACTGCACTTTGAGCCGCATTTTGGTCTAGACTCATATGATTCCTTCTACTTTCCTACTTACGAGTAGATGGCTCGACACTGGTTTAGCTCATTTGCTAAACTTGGTGTCGGACCGTTTGTTCCCACTCATGACCATTGATCTTGCAGGATCGATGACTGGAGGACGTGTGGATCATGGATTCAGGATGTTCTCGCCACATGACGGGACACCGCAGATGGTTCTCCAGCCTCACTCCCCCGAGCTCCAAGGAGTACATCACCTTCGGGAATAGTGGTCAAGGGAAGGTACATGGTATTGGGTCGATTCGCATCTATGATCATTTCTCTTTGAAGAATGTTGCTTTGGTTGGAAACTTAAATTTTAATTTAATTTCTGTTTCGCAACTTCTTGAGGATGGTTTAGAGGTTTTCTTTAAGAAGGGAATGTCTTCTGTTGCTGATTCTAGAGGATCTTTGGTTTGCCAGATCTTACCCTTCGGTAAGGTTTTTCGTATTGATTTCTCTAGTTCTTCTGGCCCTTCTCGCTGTTTGATTGCTGGATCCTCTTCTGTGCTCTCGAAGTGGCATAGGAGGTTAGGTCATTTGAGCTTTGATATGCTTGTCAGATTGAGCTCTATGGACCTTATCCAAGGATTGCCCAAGCTTAAAATGGAAAAGGATCTAGTTTTCCATCCTTGTCGTCATGGGAAAATGACTGCCGCTTCTCATGCACCTGTGACTCAGGTAATGACTTCGTACCCAGGAGAGCTGTTACACATGGATACAGTTGCCCCATCTCGAGTACGCTTAGTCGGTGGGAAGTGGTATGCGCTTGTGATAGTTGACGATTTTTCTCGATTCTTGTGGGTTTTCTTTCTGGAGTCTAGGAATGAGGCTTTTTAGTTTGTTCATGACCTGATTCTGAAGCTGAAGAACGAGAACAATGGTCGGATGCGAGCAATTCGTTCTGACAACGGCTCTAATTTCAAGAACTCTCAGTTCATCAGTTTTTGTAGTGATCAGAGTCTTGATCATCAGTTTTCTGTCCCTTACACTCCCCCACAGAATGGCGTTGTGGAACGAAAGAACCACATGCTAGTCGAGATGGCCAGGACGATGCTCGATGAGCATAGGACTCCTAGGCGCTTTTGGGCTGAAGCCATGAACACAGCTTGCTATCTGGCCAACCGCATTTTTCTTAGAGCTTACTTAGGTAAGACATCGTATGAGTTGCGGTTTGGTAGATAGCCCAAAATGAGTCACTTGCGAGCGTTTGGATGCAAGTGCTTTGTGCTCAAGAAGGGAGGGAATTTGGACAAGTTTGAGTCACGTTGCTGGGATGGAGTCTTTCTTGGTTATGCTTTGCATTCTCGAGGCTTTCGTGATTGGAACCTCGATTCTCAGCAGCTTGTCGATACTTGTGAGGTTTCATTTGATGAGTCCATGCCATCACTAACTACTTCTTTTGAGCTTTCTGGAGATGATGAGCTTGGAGAGTCCATCTTCGAGGAAGATGATGATACTCCTGCTGTTGATGAGGGTGGGACTTCTGCACAACCTACAAACCCTACACCTTCTGAGACTTCAACTAAGGACGAGGACGGACCTCTGATCACTCCTTCTACTTCGATCGAGCCCCCTCAGCCAAGTCCAGAGGTGCCAGTTGCTGACTCCGGTGAGGTGACTTCAGATCACCTAGGAACCCGAGCAGTTCAGCGTGATCACCCCTTAGAGCTCATCATCGGTGATCTTACTAAGAGATCCTTGCGTTCTTCTGTTGGTTCTCTTGTTGTGTTTGCTGAGTCTGCGTTTGTTGCCACTTTTGAGCCCAGAGACGTTTCTCATGCTCTTTCTGATTCAAATTGGATAAATGCCATGCAAGAAGAGCTTGAAAACTTTGTTCGCAATCGGGTTTGGACACTGGTTGAGCTGCCACCTTGATGCAACACCATAGGTACCAAGTTGGTGTTTAAGAACAAACAAGTTGAAGATGGGGTTGTGGTGCGCAACAAAGCTCGACTAGTTGCACAGGGTTTCTGCCAGAAAGAAGGTATTTATTTTGAGGAGACCTTCGCCCCTGTTGCCCATCTTGAGTCCATTCGTATTCTTTTTGCCTTTGCTGCTTCTAAAGGTTTTAAGCTTTTTCAAATGGATGTCAAGAGTGATTTTCTAAACGGGTATATAATGGAGGAGGTCTATGTTAAGCAGCCCCCGGTTTTGAGAACCCTAAGTTTCCTCGACATGTTTTCAAGTTGCAGAAAGCGTTATACGGTCTGAAGCAAGCCCCCGGGGCTTGGTATGATCGTCTAAAGTAGTTTTTGTTGGGGAACGTTTTTGTGATGGGTTCTATGGACAAAACTCTTTTCTTGCTCAGAGCTAGTTCAAACTTATTGGTTGCTCAGATTTACGTGGACGATATCATTTTTGGTGGTTCTACTAATGAGCTTGTGTCCAAGTTTTCTGAGCAGATGCACAGTGAGTTTGAGATGAGTCTCATGGGTGAACTCAAGTACTTCTTAGGGCTCCAGATCAAGCAGACCAAGGAAGGTATCTTCATCCACCAGGGCAAGTACATATGGGACATGCTGAAAAAGTTTAACTTTGGTGGAGAACTGAAGCCTCAGATGACCCCAATAGGTACATCTGGAGGCCAAGACAAGGACGAGAACAGCGTCAAGGTCAACGAGAGAGAGAATCGAGGGATGATCGAATCGCTTCTATACTTAACTGCGACGAGACCGGACATTCAGTTCGTCGTGGGTTTGTGCGCGTGTTTTCAGTCCTCACCACGCGCATCTCACCGGCAGGCTATTAAGCGTATTTTCAGGTACCTTACTTATGCTCTTGATCTAGGTCTTTACTACTCTGCATCATCGTCTCTTGATTTATCTGATTTTTCCGACGCTGATTTCGGTGGGTGTCGGCTGGATCGCAAGTCGACTTCCGGTACTTGCTAGTTTCTTGGTTCTTCACTTGTATCTTGGTCTTCTCAGAAACAATCTGGAGTTGCGCTTTCTACTACTAAGACTGAGTATGTAGCTGCTGCTAGCTGCTGCTCACAGTTGGTTTGGATGACTTCTACTTTCAGAATTTTGGGTTGTTCTTCTCTGCCAGAGTTCCTTTGTTTTGTAATAGCACCAGTGCAATTAGTGTAGGGAAAAACCCATGTCTTCATTCAAAAACCAAACATATTGATGTGCGCTTTCACTTTCTGAGGGATCAAAATGAGAAAGGGGTCATTGATCTTGTTCATGTTGATACCCATCAGCAGTTGGCTGATATTTTTACCAAACCCCTAGATCAGTCTACTTTTGAGCGTTTGCGAGGGGATTTGAGAGTTATGTATCCTTTTTAGGATATTTTGAGTCAGTTTTTTCTTTCTTCTTTATTCTTTTCTTGAGTCTTCTCGTGTGTGTTCATATCATGCATATTCACATATCACACTTTGAGCTTGCTTCTATTATATGATTGATCTACTTTACTTATTCTAGCTGGTACATGCTTTGATTAACTGTCGATGATCATGTTTTTGCTTCAGTTCACATGATATGTCTGATATCTGTCGTATGCATGGCTTTTATGCTTGAAAATTGAAAAATGATCACCATTACTTCTGGTAACTAGCATGTGTAGGCTGAATGCTTTCGCTATCTTTTACATGTCTGGTAGCTAGATCCTTACTTAGATGCAGATATGCAACTTGGCCATCTATATGCTTTAAACATGAAAAATGTGCTATAAAAATGATAAAAATTCAGAAAAATGAAAAATTCATGCCTTTTTATGCTTATTTGAAAAGATCCAGGTGGGTTTGCTTTGTCGCATTGCATTGTTCTGGACTGCTGACCATAACACTTTGGTATGAACTAGGACGGTGTAATGTATGCCAAGACCAATGTCTTAAGCTTCTGATGGTCCAGTTTTGGCCTAGGCTTGACTTGGTCGGTTAGCATAAGTTTGACATGCAAATAACCCCTGACAAAAATGAAAAAGGAAAAGAAATAGCCTGAAAAATTAAAAAGATAACAAGTTTGCTGAAGCACTTTGTTCTGGACAATGCTTATCTTGGTAGATATCAGTTAGCTTTTACATCTCATGCTTTACTTTGCTTGTCAACTAGAGAATGTGGTGATGCTTTTGATTGAAAAAATCGAAAAATGCGTGCTAATGACTCTCTTTAGATATCATCTGTTGCACTGATCATGTCATGTATCTTAGACAATATGTCTTTTGCTATACCTATTAGATGTTGTAATTGCAGTCAATCATATCTGAGAAGCTTGCTTTTTACACTCCACTTGTACCTCATTTGCATTCATGGCATATTTTGAGGGGGAGCTGCATTTCAGGGGGAGTTTGTGTCTATGTCTCTTTAGAGTGCATTTAGTCTCACTTGATGAGTTCAATTGTCAACAAGGGGGAGAAATTTTGGGTTACTCGATCTTTTAAAAGAGTTCAGGGAGAGTTTCTAGTCTCTTTTGTCTTTACACTTTAGATATCCTTGTTGATAGTTCTGATATTGCACTTGTTTTGAGTCTTTATTTTTGGTTAACCTTAATGACCGCTTTTCTTGCTTCTGTTCGGCTTTTGGTCAATAGGGTTAAACTTTTATTTTATTTTATTTTCCTCTTTCTATTTTTTGTTTTTGTTTTTGTGTTTTCACATGTTTTGCAGGTTCTGAAGAATTGCTGAAGAGGGTGTTGACAATGCACTCATCAAGGGGGAGATTGAGGAACCATGTTGAAGAGCATGGGTCTTATGGTCCCAGATGTGATGAGTGATTGTCAACAAAAGTCAAGATGTGTCTTGGGCGTGTGTGACTCAGGTACAAGGGCAGCGAGCGATAGCCGGGCAGAGGAGCCGCGGAGTCGAGCTGGCCCAATCCGAGTACATGGGCTAGGAGCGACAGAGGATCCACTGGTCTGTTGACCGGGATTGACTCAGGTACACGGGCGGCGAGCGATTACCGGGCTGAGGAAACTGCGAAATCGGGTCGGCCCAATCCGGGTACCCGGTGCGAAGACGGTGGACGCTTTGTGAGTTTCGGTGCAAAACTGACAACCGATGATTATATTTATTTAGGATTTTAATATTCAATATTTAGGTCCACAGTTTTTTATTCGAGTCAGTAAAATATTCTAAGGACATTTTAGTAATTTCAATTTTATTTTTAGAGTCAGTATAATTTACCCTATGGTTAAATTAGTCTTTTCCCTTTATTAGTGGGCTGCCTATAAATAGGCACCAACCCCCTAGGGTTAGGGTTGACTGTTTTTTCGAAATCAATCTACAGTCCATAATTTTTCCAACGCCACTATTCTTCTCTGTTTTCGATCTGCTCCACCGCGATTTCTTTCTTCCGTCGTCTTTCATCGCGCGCGTGGCAGCATGGCAATCAATGCACAACAGTAGCAAGCGGCATCGTCACGTGTTGCGAAGCAGCGTTAGCCTCTCGAGCAGCGTGGTGGCAGAATGCAGTAGCTACGCACAGGCTACAAAGAAAAAAACAACGTGTGCAAAAGCCAAATACAGATATAGCTATTGCGTGCACTAGTTGTGCATCGCTCGGGTAGCGTGCTGAGAGATCCATGGCCGCACGCCATCTTCACGGCAGCAGCGCAGACTCGTTTTTTTGGTGCAGCAGCTGCGGCAGACCACGGCGCAACAGTCCACGGCAGCAGCAGTTCTTGCGTGCTTCCCTAACGCGACGGTCGAGACTTAGCCAGCGGCGCATGTAGTCCACGCTCGGCGTTCGGCGCGAGACAACAGCAGCAGGCTGTCTACGGCAAGCAGTGCATCAGCTGAGGCGGATTGATCAAGTTTTTTTGGGAGCGAGGAATTTTCTTAGCACGTAAACGTTCCAGATCTAATCTCCTATTTTTCAGCTAAGTTGATTAATTAGCATGCTAATCTGGTTAATAATTTCGTAATTAATTTTTGGCTGTTAATATCTTATTAGTGCTCGCATATTATTTATTTAAGTATTTTTAGTATGTTTTTATAAAAATTTAAAAAATAAAAAAATAGTCATAGTAATATTTTTCATTCTCGATTTACGTTCAATATATCATTTTTATTTCTGAATTTATTTTTGAATGATCCATATTTTATTCACTTGATTAGTACTTTATTGTTAGATTGCAATATGAATATTTATTGATATATCTAAGTGTTTTCCTATGCACATCGAGTATTTATTAAATCATTTGAGAACACATTTTTTATTTACTGCAGTTATTTTAGTTTAGTTTAATTTATTTTTAATATCATTGTTGATATCATTTTAATTAGGACACCAGTCATTATTAGACTAGATCGACATCTTTAGTACATGTGATTTGCTTTGCTATTGTTGTTTGTCTGTCGAGGTACGTTGGGTGTTAGGATTAGACCATTGATTCGGAAGAATTTTTAGGGGTCCATTCACTCCCCTCTGGTCGCTACTTTTGGTTCTACACCGGCGTGACACGGAGCGGAGGTGCGACAGCCACTAAGGTTTCTAGCCACCATGTGGCGGCGCGTTGTGCGCTGTCTGTGCGGATGATTGTGGCATCTCCTGTACATGGGTGTGCATGAGTCCTGGCAGAGAGCGCGACACAAGCGTGGAAGGCTTGGCATGGGGAGGCACAACCTACAGGCAGCCAAGCGGAAGCGACGGAGGGAGGCTTGCAGCATGGCCTGGTGCGCAGGAGGTCCAGCCCGAGCATGGAGGCGGCCTGTGCTAGGGTGCTGGCAGCAGCCGACCCAAGCAGCCCAGGTGGTGTGGCCTAGGTGAAGGCGCGGCCCAAGGGGTTTACACCGTGGCCCAGAGTGGCCTATGGAGGCTATGAGCAGGCCAAAGGCCAAAGCCAATAAGAGGCAGACGCCCATACACATGATTTTTGAGTTATTTCAGATTTTGACTCTGATTATAACTCAAATTTTGTCTGAATTTGGCTATGTTTTTGTAGATTTTGGGGACTTTTCAAGGGTATAAATAGGTATCAAAGGGAGGCCAAAATATGTAGATCTAAAAAAGAGAATCTTGATCGAAAATAAAAGCCTTCGATCAAAGGGTGGTCTTCAGAGGCTTGAAGACTACAAAGGTGAATCCCTTTTTGGAGAAGAGTTGTGTTGTGCCAAGGCGGTGCACGATAGGGCTCGATGGTAGTCGTCGGTGGATTGACGAGACATGTGGAGCCGGTAGTAGTGATTTGATCGTGGCAACATGCAATCTAATCGTGGATCGATGGATGGCGTCGATGGCTCCTAAATTTGAGGTGATGAGGTTTGACGGGACCTGAAACTTCGGATTATGGCAGACAAGGGTTAAAGATCTGTTGGCTCAATAATGAATCTTGAAGATTCTTACTGACAAGAAGCCGGAGAAGATGGATGATGATAAATGGGATTAGATGAAGGCACATGCGTCTGGGACTATCAGATTGTGCATCTCTGATCAGATCATGTATCTTATCATGGAGGAAACATCACCGAAGAAAATTTAGGATAAATTGGCTAGTCAGTTTATGTCCAAGACATTGACCCAGAAGCTATATTTGAAGCAGAGACTGTTTGGCTTGAAGATGCAGGAGGGGTCAGATCTTGTAGAGCACATTAATGTCTTCAATCAATTAATCACTGACCTTGTGAAGGTGGAAGTGAAAATTGAGAATGATGACAAGGTGATTATTCTTCCATGTTCGTTGCCGGATTATTATGAGCACTTGGTTACTACATTGACATATGACAAAGAAACCGTCAAGTTAGAAGAGATTGTTGCGACGTTGCTTGCTCATAACCAAAGGAAGAAGAACAATGCAATAGAAGGGTCTTATGGGGATGCTTTGCAGGTCAGGAGTGATCATGGTTTAGATGAGAAGAATGGCAAGAAGAAGAGAAGGGGTCATTGTGTTACAAGTGCCATGAGTGGGGACATATAAAGAGAAATTGTCCAGCACTGAAGAAGGATGGAGGATCTGCAAATTTGATAACCACCAACAAGAAAGATGACTCGGATAACAATGGTGATGTTCTCATATTATCAAGTGAAAAGTCTTGTAAAGGGCGGTTGTTAGATTCATCTAGCTTGTTTAATGCAACATCAAAAAAAAAGTTGTTCTTGTCTTATACTGAGGATGACAGTGGTGGCTTTGCTTATTTGGGTGATGACTCGGGTTACCTAGTCATTGGAGTGGGTGACATCAAGTTCAATATATTTGATGGAAAAGAGATACTACTGAAGGGTGTGAAGCATGTCCTAGGGCTAAAAAGGAATCTAATTTCCCTTGGGCTATTGCATGAAGAATATTAGTTATATCAGGTGGCACCTGATAAGAATACCTTAAGAGTCATGAATGGAGGCAAGACCGTGATGATTGCTGAGAAGTCAGGCCCGTAAAAATACAAGCTACAAGGTAGTGTTGTTGAAGGTGGAGTCATGGATGGCAGTGCAACTTTGACGGTATTTGTTCTGGATATTGGTGCGACTGTGGGATCAGCCTCACGAGGCCGTTCTGCATGAGCGCCTAAAGGAGAAATAACTCAAGTCGATACACGGTGGCAGACATATTCGCCAAGGTGGAGTTTGTTAGAGATATGTGTCGAATATAGGTGTTTAATCTAGTTACGATTGGAGTTCGAGTTATAATTAGAGATATAGGTCGAGTCATTGTCTAATATTGTACCTATGGGGCCATATAAAAGATGGCAAATGCCTGTGTAACCATATTAAGGAGAGAAAAGATATGTGGTCATTTGGGCATGCGACATTGTCGCGGTGTGCCCGGATGCCGACGTAGACACCGTTTATGGGGAGAGCGCCCATAGTCATGCCCTGGAGTCGTAAAACTTCGTTACCAAAATATCACGCCTCGTTGTTGTCTCTTGGTTGCGATCTTCTCATGACGTCTATTCGATCTTATTAGTTCCGCTGCGTTAGGCCATACATGCCTGATTTTTGTTACAAAAGCCATTTTAGCTTAAGCTTGTTGTCATTTTTGTCGGACGAGCAAAGCAGTGGCTGGCCGAGCGGGCGAGACAGCGGCCGGCAAGATGGGGCAAGACGACAACTGGTTTTTTGCCAGAGGTGGCTGCCGATGGGGCGGGGTGTGGTGAGGCGGCAACACGAGGCAGGGCCGGCTAGCGGAGGCGACAACCAACGGGGTGAGGGTGACGAGCGGGACGAGGTGAGGTGGGGCCGGCCAACAGGCACAGACGATGACAACCAGTGGCAAGGTGGAGACACAATGAGTGATGTACGCGTGAGCTGCGCGCGAGTGATTGAGGAAAGCGAGGGCATGCGTGATAAGTATGTAATTTCTGTCGACTTCAAGGAAAATCGACATATGTTAACATAACTTTCGTCGGCTCATCCAGGGTAACATAAGTTAAGTAACTTCCATCAATTGTTTTGAAAACCAACAGAAATTATTATAGCCGATGTAAGTGTATTGTTTCTGTAATATGTTCCCTAGTGACATATCATGCTGTCCATCGGAGCCGTCAGCCGTGTCCCCCATCACCGTCAGCATCGAGCGTCTAAGATGATGCCGCCACTGGCGCTGTTCCATGACTTGCTGAATGTAAAGTGTATATCAAGCATTGCTTTCCTCGAAGACTAACATGGTGCCTTCGGATTCTGGCAATGTTCCCATCTTACAAATATATTTCTCAAAATATTTGCAAACCAACACTATGCTAGAAGAATCACCTCACATCTGTGGTCCATGATCGTAAATATGGCTATTCGAACAAATCAATAACATCTGTAGAACATACTCTACTTCACAGTTCAGCAAACATGTGTTCACAACACACGGCTGGTGAAGAGAGGTTCTGCCTTTCTAAAGAAAACTCAGGATAACCTTCTACCGCAACTAGAACTATTCCAAATCAAGCAGCAAGCAAGTCCAAGACTTCATATGCCTACGATCCTGAAGTCGTCTTCCCCGCAAATATCTCGATGATCCACAACTATTGATAGACCAGGCGGCCATGAGCCTACTAGTTGCTTAGCTAGGGGCGCATCCATTCAATGTTCAAGCCTAGGTCCTTCGGTTGTTAATTTGTTAACAGAATATAACCAGTAGCTCTACCACAGTGAAATAGCAGAAGTAGCACATTACCTACAACTCTAAAAAACATATATTCCCAACCTTATTGGTAGGGTCTTACATGAACTGAAGATCCACACACGTGGCAAACGATGTCTATTTAATGCAGTAGTTTACACAATAAGAATAAGAGTATCATACATTCATACTGTCTTCTAAACTTGGTTTCAGATGATAAAAATCAAGGTCAACCCCTATTCGTCGAAAAAGATGAATGAATGAACTTGCCCCATTATTAGTACTCGTACAAATATTGACATATCAACATATCAAAAAAAAATATTCCTAATATACCACTTAAAAATTATACAGTTTCATATGTCATTGGCTGTGTCAGTGACCCACATGTCCGTGATAACCAATGGTATATATGGAACCGAGTTAACTTCGACAAATATGTAACTTTCTCTATCAAAAGTGCCAAATTAACTGGATAGAGAAAACTTTTATTCCCTGATTATGTTCCCTTTTCATTTCTTAAAATCATTGCTATGTTTGCTCAACAAATACTGATCAAAAGTTTTCGTTCAAACCTGGTTTTCTTATTGATATGTCACAGGCGAAAAAATTGTTATTTTGACACTCCAAAGATGTGCACTTTGTTAATGATGACACTTCTAAGGCTGACATGTAGGACCATTTGAGTCAATGAAAGTGGGTCCGGATGTCAAAAATGCAAAGACCACACTTCTTTAAAATGTCAAAATAGCAAATCTCCCCAGAGATATTACACCTAAACCTAGTTGTGAATTGTTATCATATTGGTGTAGCAGTAATGTCAGCCTGCATAAAAAGTGCAGTACCAGCATAAAGTTCAAACTTTTGGAAGCCAGAGTGTCAGACTGACAGACCCAGAGCAAAGAACAAAAATAACATTGTACCGGAAGTGACAACAGCAGAGTAAGGAGTAAGGGGTGTTTGGTTGGGGCTGTTAAAATTTAGGAACTAAATTTTAGTCTCTTTTAGTTCCTAAATTGACAAACATGGAGACTAAAGTTTAGTCCCTAAACTTTAACCTTTTATCCCAAAATCTTGCTAAAGAGACTAAAAGTGCTACTTACCTCTCAGCCCTCACCCTCTTTTAGTCCTTAGAACCAAACAGGAGGGATTAAGTTTAGTTTAGTCCCTAAAGTAATCAAACAGACCCTACCTAGCTATCTTAGGTCATTAATTAGGTTACTAATTAAGAAAGGAATACCAATTTATATTAGGACTACTAAAATTCTTAATTCACCCTTCTGAATCATTTAAGCATGCCCAAATACTAATAGCTGCAATGGAGATTATAGGAGTCTACTAAATTCAAGAATCAGATTACATCAAACTACTTCCTAAGATAGTTTGCATTAAGCAAGTAAATATTGAATCCAACAAACGAAAATACAAAGACCATGTTCAATTCTTCTTCCATTTCAATTCGACGAATTTGTTGATGTTCCACGGGTCGCTGGAAGCGAGTACCACGGAACAAAGATCCCAGTCCCCCAACACTAGGATCACAGGTAGGACACATATATACAGAAGCGGATTTCGAACAGAGGAACGAATCCGCCAACGCCAGAGTCGGGATTAGGGGAGGAGGAGACCTAACCGTCCCATCCCCCATCTCAGCAGACGGTGGGGACGAAGCGCAGCGCGGCGACTCGAGCAGCGAGCAGCCCCGCAAGCCTCCGTACGGCGAACTGGGTGCAGTTGGAGAGCGCGATGAGGCACATGAGCTCGTAGAACACCCCGAAAGCTGCCTCCGCCGCGGACCTCCGGGGCGCTGGCACGTCAGGCTCCGAAGAGTCCCAGCCGGCTCCGGCTCCGGAACCGCCGTTCCACCACCCGCCACCACCGCCGCCAGGTCCCAATGGGCCACCGTCGCCGTCCTCACCGGATAAGGAACCGCCCACGTCTGAGGGGGGCTTGGATCGGCGGGTGTGGGGCCGAGTACGCGCACGGCGGCGGACGGTGGCGGTGGCGGACGCAGACGGGCGGCGGCGGATGGTGGTGGTGGCGGTGGTGGGGGAGGTGGCGGGCGGGACGGGCGATGAGGAGGCGAGCGGGCGGAGGAGGAGGAGGAGCGGCCTTGAGGGCGACGTGGCGGCGGAGATCTCCATGGTTGATGGTTGGTGGGTGCGTCGTGCCGGGCGTGCAGGGAAGGGGAAGGGAAGAGAGCAGTAGCAGAGGTGACGTGGTCTTGCCCTCTTGCGTGCGCGACTGTCTGGCGCGGGCTTGGGGGGTGTTACGCGTGGCGGTTGGTAACAGACAAAGAGTAAGGATAGATATGCACGTAAAAAAATCAAATTATTCTTATTAATATCTCGTATATTATAAATGTTTATACCTGTATCCGTACTCAAATTAAATAT
Organism: Zizania palustris; assembly: GCA_019279435.1. Taxonomy (NCBI): domain Eukaryota; kingdom Viridiplantae; phylum Streptophyta; class Magnoliopsida; order Poales; family Poaceae; genus Zizania; species Zizania palustris. Next base: position 17,174,578 of record JAAALK010000288.1, read on the forward strand.
TGATAATAAATAAAATATGCTAATTTGTTTAGTAAATATGGATATGGAAACAAACATCACAATTTCTACCGGATCCCCATGTAAAATGAATACATATATATTCATTTTAGGCTTTTACATATGTCAAACAGTCCCCGACTTAGAACGAAAAGGTGTCGTTGACGCCAAAATTTAGTAAAGCTAGGGCCTATCAAGGATTTTGCATGGTCAATAAAGGTCAAAGAGGTCTGGTTAGAGAAAATCAAAGAAGCGTGTTCATGACGTATGCGTGACCGGATGAGAGAAACCGATGGGATAAAGATGAGAAGAAGATGAAGATTATACGGAATCGGTTAAAATAGAATTCTTGGATGGCAAGACTCTGGACTATAAATATGAACCCCTAGTTAGCTTAGAAACACACATCAAACAACTACTCGACGCATCGCCATCCTTGACTTCAAGGTTATCCCGGTGGATTCAGCACTCGGAGCTGGGCTGCATCGTTCTGATCTCCGATGAAGAGGTGAGTCCCACCACCCCCGATGACCGTATCGACTAGGTCAGTATCCTCACGGCTGCATCAATTTAATCTCTTGAGGTGAACATCGAAACAATACAATCGCTGGTTATCCTCGGTGTATTAGCTAGGTCTAAGGCTGCATCAGTTTGATCTCTTAGATTGATGTGATCTAGGTGTGATAGTTTGAGGCTTCATTTGTTAGGTCTGACATCTCTTGCTATTATATATATTTATGTTGTATACTATTCATCTAAATGAAAACATGCACAATATTTGATATATTATTAAGATCATCGTGACTAGCTACTGTCTTGGTTAGGTCCGATCTAGTTATTGTGATGATTTCATGATGTAAACATGTTATCTGGTACGTTTTATTTATTTATGTCAGAGTACAAGCCGACATATTATCTTCAATTCAGCACCATATCATACCCACCATCGGAAAGCACTCGTCGGCCCACATGCGTAAATCATCTATCTCATCGGCCAATGGCATGCTCGCCCGATTGGTTTAGACATGGTCATCGGCCCTATGTCCGATCGACATAATATTCCACGATTTCACTATCTTTGTCGCAGTCATCGGCTCGCCAGCCAATCGGCTATGCTACTGATGTTATCCTTTATGTTTCCTTATCAGTTGCAGGGTCAAACTGATTGACACACCTTGAACCCTTTTCTGATAACGTAGGACCTGCACTGGAGTTAAGATGATCTTCCAGGCCACATGTGTGTCAAAGTATGACCAAAAAACGCACCAGCATACTTTTTGGCACGCCCGGTGGGACACAAACTTCACTTATTTGTTAGGTGAATTTGGGATAGCAGATGACTGAGTTGGGCCAATCCATAGTAAGCAGCCCGAGATCGCCCTCCAAAGACATTATTTATGAGAGAGAGGGCAAGCTCGGCCAAGGTATCGTCACGGGCGATGAACTGCAAGAAGTGGACATCGGACCCGGTGATAGGCCGAGGCCAACCTTTATAAGTGCAAAACTTCATAATGAGATAAAGAATGAATCACATTGCTACAAAAGTATCGAGATTGTTTTGCATGGGAGTATCATGAGATGTCAGGTTTAAGCCTATCAATCCTAGAACATCAGCTGCAGTAAAACAGGGATATCAACCATTCAAGCAGTCACCTCGGTGGTTCAAGACATAAATATATCGAGATATCAAGGCCGAGGTAACAAGGTTATATGATGTAGGATTCATAAGACTGTGCCGATATGCAGAATGGATGTCAAACATTGTGTTAGTATGGAAGAAAAGTGGAAAACTCAGAATATGTGTTGATTTCAGAGATCGAAAAAGGTACCCCGAAAGATGAGTACCCAATGTCGATCGTAGATCTACTAGTGGATGCCGCATCGGCTCACAAGATCATCAGCTTCATGGACGCGAAAGTAGGTTATAATCAGATTTATTATGGCTGATGAAAATATCCATAAGAATACCTTCTGGTGTCCAGGCGCCATCGGGTTATATGAGTGGGTAGTGATTACCTTCAGCTTGAAAAATGCCAGAAAAACTTACCAGAGGGACGTGAACTATATTTTTTCACAATTTGATTGGCCTGTTAGTAGCAATATACAGTGACAACGTCGTAGTAAAGTCAAGTAGCATTCAAGACCAAGTGGCCGATCTACGTCAAGTCCTAGAGAGGGCTTGGAAATAAGGATTTAAGATGAATCCCAAAAAATGTGCCTTTGGTGTATCGACGGGGAAGTTCCGAGCTTTATTGTACACGAAAGAGGGATCAAGATCAGCTAACACAGTATCGAGGCCATAAAGAACACCCTAGCCCCCTACCGATAAAACCGAATTGCAGTCACTAACCGAGAAGATAAATTTTCTTAGAAGGTTCATATCGAACCTCTCAAAGAAAATAGAGCCGTTTACTCCGTTGCTAAAGCTGAAGACCGACCAGAAATTCACATGGGGAGTTAAGCAGCAGAGAGGTTTTGACGAAATCAAAGAGTACCTAAGCTCACCGACAGTACTAATGCCGCCATAGAAGGGGAACCCGTTCAAGTTATATTTATCAGATAACGACGAAGTCATCGGGTGGTTTTGATTTAGGAAGTCGATAAGAAGGAAAGAGTGATTTTCTATCTCAGCAAGAGGCTTCTAGACAGCGACACCTGATACCCGGCAGTGGAAAAGCTCTGTTTATGCTTATACTTTCGCATGTATCAAGTTGAGACATTATCTACGCTCAACATAGTGCACCATAGTGTGTAAGGCCGATGTCGTCAAATATATGCTATCAACCCAAGTATTAAAGGGATGTGTCGCAAAATGGATCCTCGCTCTAATCGAATTTGATCTTAGGTATGAATCGGCTAAAGCAATTAAAGGTCAAGTGATAGCCGATTTCATAGTTCAACATAGGGACAAGATGGTGACTCAGGTGGAGCCGGCGTCATGGACATTGTTCTTTGATGGATCGGTATGTCGGCACGGATGTGGTATCGGCCTAGTGATCATCTCCCCTCGGGGGCACCGTTTGAATTTTCATACACCATCAAGCCTTTCTCCACCAACAATTAGGTCGAATACAAAGCCATGCTAAAAGGATTGCAATTATTAGAAGAAGTGGATGCTGATACAGTTGAAATTCTCCGCGGCTCTATGCTGATCATGAGACAGTTGTTAGATGAATACGAGTGCACGAATGATGTACTAAGAGAATACCATGATCGGTGCTGAGCTATAATGACAAGTTTATGAAGCATGGTTTTTAGTCACATCCCAAGAGAGCAGAACTCGGAGGCGAACGATTTTGGCCCAGAAGACATCAGGATACAAGCCGATGGTCAGGTCGATTGAGGTCGAAATTGTGGAGATAGAGGCCTATGACTGGAGGTATGATATTATTAATTGTTTGAAGGACCCTTCTATATTAGCGCCAAGAAAACTTAGGTATCAGGCAACAAGGTACGTCATGCTTAGTGAGGATTTATATCGCTGGATGACCGATGAGGTCCTCCTCAGATGCATAGGTGTCGAAGAGGCTAAAGTGGTAATGTGTGAGGTTCATGATGGTATATGTGGAACACATCAGTCGACATAGAAAATGAAATGGTTACTGTGAAGGGCAGGTTACTTTTGGCCGACTATGGTGGAGGAATGCATAACATACTACAAGTGGTGCCAGGACTATCAGAAATTTGGAACCGTCCAGAAGGCACTCGCATCGGCAATGAACCCCATAATCAAACCCTGGACCTTTAGGAGGTGGGGTATCAATATGATTGGCCAAATCTACCCAGCATCAAGCAAAGATCACAAGTTCATAATAGCAGCCACTGATTATTTCACAAAATGGGTAGAGGCCGTTTTGCTCAAGAAAGTCACATTTTCCGATGCCATCGAGTTTATCAGGCAACACATAATATACTAGTTCGAGAACCTGCAGACCATCACCACGGATCAGGGGACGATTTTCGTATTAGAAGATGTTGGCGTAAAAGA
>JAAALK010000288.1:17196088-17242448 GCA_019279435.1 Zizania palustris
TGCCTTCGAGCAGGCTTCGCACTTCAACCTTCGCAAGGACGGACTTCCCTCTGAGGACTTCGATCAGCTCTGCTAAGCAGTGCAAGCTCAGTACACTGAGTGCCTTTTGAGCAGGCTTTGCACTTCACCCTTCGCAAGAGCGGACATCGACCAAATACTCAGCGACAACAACTGGTGCTGGGCTTCGTACTTCGAAGGTCTAAACGCACACTGAACACACTTCGCCGAGGACTTCGACAAGGAAAGAAAATAGGCTTCGAACAGTGCTTCACTAGTAATCAGATAGGTCTAGCCTCCAGTTTACACAGAGCGAACAGACACTAAAAAACACACTTCACCCAGACAGACTTCTCACACACCACTCTAGAAAAACTCACAAGAAGATGGTGCACAGAGAAATCAAAACATGCAGAGAAGTATGCATACAAGTTCAAGCAGTAAAGAAGAACAGAAAAAGTTTATTGCATGAACAGGGAACACAAAATGAACTCACGGGATGAATACAAGAGTGTGGCGGCTAGCACAGGAGTTCTACAATGGCTGCTCAAAGTGTTGATGTGACCTAGCCAGTCTCCACTATTTATAGGCACTATTCAGCCCTATGAATAGACTACTTTACCCCTAGGGTTTACACCGGTTTTGACTCATCAGAACAGGGGGGTACAATTGGTAGTCTACTTTATTTGGAGGCTTCTTTTGTCAGCTTCGCAGCGGGGACAACACTAGCTTTTGCAGAGCAGACGCTGTCAGCCTTTGCAGTCTTGGATTCTTCTGAAGCCCCTCTTCGCACGCGGGGGGTGCGGTAGCTTCGGTGAGAAGCCTTGAGCCTGACGGCCTTCGCTTCACTGAAGTCAGCCTTCGATACAGTGACGGTTTTGAGCCGAAGCCGTCAAAGCCCTTGGGCCTTCGCACCAACACCTTCGGAGTGGACCACCACAACTTCGCAGCTTCTCCCATCTCGAACTCCATCAGTCCGTGTACCGAAGCCATGCATGGCCGAAGTACCTCAAGTCAGCCTTACTCCGGAGGCTGCCTCCCTCCGGAGCCAGCCTCACTCTGAAGTTAGCTTCACTCCAAAGCCAGCCTCACTCCGAAGCCCCACCTTCGGATTACCACCCTTCGAAGTCCCTCCTTCGTCCAAGGCCTCCGCATGAAGCATTCCATGAGCACTTCGTCGCAGTGTCTCTCCCCGAGCACACTCCTCGACGATCCTCACCCGGACCATGCCTTCGATGCACCTCGACTTTTGAGACCTTCGTCGGGTATACCTTCGAGTGCCTCCCTGCGGAGCACACTTCGAATGCCTTGCCTCATTGCTGAGTACTTGATCCACCATACTCCGAAGTAACTCCATTCGGAGTACCCTTCGAAGTGTCTCGCCTCCGAGGACTTCATCTCGGAGTACCTTCACCCGGAGCCACACTCTGCACTTACTGCCTTCTCCTGGCACACCTCGACCCGAGGTCCGAACTCGACCCCTTCGCAGCCTTCATGACGGAGCTCCCTGCTCCCCTGGCATCAAGCCTCCCGCTTGACCTAGGTTCACCTGCTACGAATCATCCGTCGCCTCAGAAGTCATCTGCGCACCACAGACAAGCAGGCAAGTGTATCCAGTACCCCGGAGACCTCTCTGAGTAAGCAACCTCCGATACACACTCCGGTGTACCGCCCAAAGTATCGAGACCTTCGGTACGACCCAGTCATTGTGTACTGTCGGATCCCTGTAGGACCGAAAGTAGCGACCAGAGGGTGGGTGAATGGGCGCCTAAAAAATTCTTGCTAAACTATGATTTAATCCCAACATCCAAAAGAACTTAACCAGACAAATAATTTTAACAAATCAAATTTCTGGAATTAAAGTTGTCTAGCCTAGAAATAATTGGTATCTTAATTTAAATGATATTACAGATAACCTAAATAAAGCACGGAATATTATATTTCAGTCTAGAAATAAAATACTAATCAAATGACTAAACCATGGATCATTAAAAATTAATTCGGTAATAAATCTAAAATATTGCACGTAAATCTAGAATAAAAAAATATTATTGCGACTAATAATATTTTTCTGTTTATACAAACTGATTAAAGTATATTGAAATAAAATATACGAGTACTAAAATATTTAGGCAGATTAAATTACCACGAAATTTTTAAAAAAGTTGGACTAATTAATTAATAGATAATTATCTCTAAAAGTGATTTGTTAAAAAATAGGAGATTAGATTGAATCTCACCTGCTTCATCTTCTTCGCGCGAGTTGCTTCCCGATGGCTGATGCGCTCGATGCTGCCGAGATGCTCAGACTGCCGAGCGCAGAGAAACTGACTACTGCATGCGCCAGGCGGGTCCCGCAGGGGAGAAAAAATATGCAACATTGAATGCAGCCGATCTCAGCCACTGGGAAAAAAACAAAAACAGTGCTCACAAGAAAAAAAATTGTGGAATCAATGGCTGGGGCCCGCTGCCGTGCAGCACAAACGTGCTGGCCAAAAATTGCTTCCTGCAGCTAGCTTTTTGTGGATTGCAATGCCTAGAGAAGCACACCGGAGATGCACATGCCGCCACGCAATGCCAAGAGAAAAACTTCTGAGAAGAAAAGTTTTCGGTGGAAAGCGAACGCGGAATCAGAAAAAATTGGACTGTAGATTGATCTAATAAAAATAGTCAACTATCCCCAAAGGGATAGGGGCCTATTTATAGGCAAATCCTAATATATGAAAAGACTACTCTACCCTCGGGTAAAATAAACTGACTCTAAAATAAATTCCGAAAATTACAAAAATATTCTTAGAAAAATTAACTGACTCGAATTAAAATATTCTAACCTTAAAAATTAAATATTAATATCCTAAAAACGAATTAAACATAGATCGTCAGTTTTACGCTGAAACTGACAAAGCGTCCACCGTCTTTGCACCGGGTACCCGGATTGGGCCGACCCGACCCCGCAGCTTCCTCAGCCCGGCAATCGCTCGCCGCCCGTGTACCTGAGTCAAACCCATTCAACAGACTAGTGGATCATCTGCCGCTCCTAGCCATGTACCCGGATTGGGCCAGCCCGACTCTGCGGCTCCTTTGCCCGGCTGTCGCTCATCGCCCGTGTACCTGAGTCACATGCGCCTCAGACTCGGCAAGTCTTCATCTCTCCCTTCCATTGACTTCCGTTGACAATCACTCATCACATCTGGAATATCAAAACTATATTCTTCAACATGGTTTCTCAACCCCTCCGACAAGCACACTCCACTGCAACAACTGCAGCAAACAGACCCACCGAACCCTTCGGTGAACCACCTCCGAACCCCTTCGGAGAAACAACCTCCGAACACCTTCGGAGAACCAACCTCCGAACACCTTTGGAGGGACCCCTTCGAACCAGACTCCGAAACCAACCCTTGGTTTCTCACCTTCCTTGTTATTATCTTGCATTATTACTTGCATTTGCGGTGGCTTGTTGAGTACTTTTTGTACTCATACCCGTTGGACACACCATTCAGAGGATGCCTACTATGAGGATGGTCTTGAGTAGCGACCCAGTCAAGTGGAAAGATCTTGAAGAAGGCGTTCGTCATGCTGTTTACTTTTACTATTATTTTTATTTAACTCTGATGTAATAATATGGTCTGTGTACCATGAATACTTATCGTATGTACGATTGTCGCATGATGAACCTCTTGTATTATTGTTTTTCTTTGGAAATTTAATAATGTTCCGATTCGGTAAATCGGGCGCCACAAAGACCAACTCACAACTGATGATTATTATAATATGATGACAGATGGCCTAGACGATCTGGCGTTGGTCTGATTAAAAGCTATCGAAAATATTGAGGAAAATAAGGCAAGGGTCGCTAGGTTCTACTATAAGAAGGTGGTGCCGAAATCGTTCGAACAAGGAGAACTCGTGTGGAAACTTATCCTACCGATCGGATCTAAAGATAATCGATTCAGTAAGTGGTCCCCCAATTGGGAAGGACCATTTCAGATACATCGAGTGGTGTCTGGCAATTCCTATTTGGTTGAAGGTCTAGACGGTGAAGTGTTCGAAAAAGCGCTGAATGGAAAATATCTGAAGAAATACTTCCCGAGCGTTTGGATAAACGCCTAGATATCTTCGCGCAAGACAGTCGATACCAATGGCATCGCCTTCAGACAACCGGTGCTGGGGTATCATACGCCGAAGAAAAACGCAGTTCAAGACCGGACCATATAAAACTTAGCAGTATATACATATTCGTTTTTTCAGATTACAAGGCGAATGTTTCGCAAACAACTGTCTAGCAGGCTCCCTTTGGCTTCACTTTCAAGTCAGCTTCCTCCACCAACAGTCGATCGAAGATCCTCGGCGCGGTCAACAATCTAGGACCGCCTTCCATTCACCCACGCCGTAGGAGTGGGAACACCAGCACCCAAGTTCTTGATGGATGATACCGACCTGTATTGTATCAGCCGACCACTAAGGCTCATCAAGGGGGCATCATGATCAACATCCTGCAGAAGACAAGTTTAAATTAAATGAGATAGAAGATAGTGGGAACAAATAAAAAAGGGGGTCGAATCACTTACTTTGGGGCCTTCATCAACGTTGTCTAGGTGAAGCCATTCTCGATAAACCAGTTAAGAATGGTTGAAGATATGCTGCTTTAACTTGCCCCACCATTCGTGGAAGGCCATAGAAGTGACCCGACAAGTTGTCCAGGAAAGGAGACCTTCGATGTGGATCCCATCAGTCATTTGAGAAAGTCATTCCCACTCCCAGGTGCTCGTAACCCTCCTGCGGGTTCGGATCCGGCCGACAAAGAAAAGATGGGGCGGGAGTTGGCCGAAACCCAGCTATTGGGAGAAGACTAATGGGGGATAAAACTCGTAGGAGGACTAATGGGGACACTCATTAGTGAAGTCAACATGAAGCAAGCAAGGAGAGATCGCAGCTAAGAATATACGAAAGGATTCTTCGTCCCGGGATACATCGGGTAAAACCAACTGATTAGGGAGTGCATACTCTGAATAAAATCCGTAGGGGAACTAGATAGTCCGATTGAAGAATACATGGTAGAAGCTCTTTAAGGAAACGACCAAAGCCACAGAGGAAAAAGGAAAAGCTGGAAGAGACGCTGCTGCCTCGCCCAAAGAAGAGTAGTAGCGATAAGTGGGGATGGCCGATTCTAGAAAATTGATTGGAAAAAGCGATTGGTTAAGGGGTTTCCTCTAATGATGTCGGATGTATAAACATTGAGCCAAAGCTAGAGAAACCACCAAGAGCCTCTAGATCGGCCGATGATGTTACCGGCCAATACAAGGTGGAGAAGACGATAAGTCTCTCAAGGAGGTAGTGACTGAGTGGGATCCGCACATGGGCGACAAGTTGTTTGGATAAAAACCGAAATTGGAAGGTCGGGGCTAGAGTTGGTAAGAAAAACGAACTCTTCTAACCAAAGGTTCAGGAAAGCAATGTGTTAAACAATATCTACGAGACCATTTTTCTTGTTGTGCCTCACAATATATCGGTCCCAGCCGTCGGTTGGTGTGACGCTAAGAAGAGAAGAAGGTTGGAAGCAAAAGGAAAAAGGTTGGCCGATGAGTCAATATTTAGATAGGTCAAAATGGACATCAAGCAAAGAGGGACTCATCAGCCCGTGACCAAAGATGAAAGCATTTAATGCGTCGGACCAGAAGTAGCAGGATGTGGCTAACATCAGCTCATTCAAATATGGATCGACAAGAGAAAGGTCGATGCAGTGACCAATATCAATGTCATCCCAAAAGGGGCGATAGGTGGCTGACACCCTAAGGTACCAGTCATGCCAGCCAGGGATAGGAGAAGGAGAATAATCAAAACCATAACCCCAGTTAGTAGGGCGCATGGGGGAACATTTAAAAGGGATCCTACGATTTTTGACGTTTATTAAGTCAGTTGGGTCCAGGTTGCCCAGGGGACCCAAAAAGATGCTAGAAGGATGAGTAACTATAGGGACTAAAATTTGATCTTGCAAGTTCTGTGAAAAGGAAGAAAGAAAGATACAAAATGAGAGAAATGAACCAAGAAAAGCCGAAGGAACAAAAGGATGAAAATGCCCGAGACTTACCTCAGGGATCTCGTGAATGCTGGCCATCTTGGTGTCACCGAAGTATGGGATGGAAAAGAAGAAGAGGGTGACATCCGGTGGAAGTTGCAAGAAGAGCTGGGAGTCGGTGATGGTAAGATCGGGGGAAAGAGTAAAAACAGTAGGCATAAAGCGTGAGATGAAAGGGATAAAAGAAAGCCGAATACTTATAGGTCAGGATGATTTTTTTTGCTGCCACGCCAGACCAATCTTGGTGAAGCAAGAAGGAAGAGAAGAGTTACTCGAAGCTGGAATATGATGAGATTTTAGAAGATGAAGGGTTTTGGCTAACAGGTAATGAATGCGTTGATAACAAAAATGGAATTAATGGCCAAAATTTTCGAAATATCAGTTTTGGTGATTTGGGCCAAAAATACACAAGTCCTAGTACAGGCTGAAGCCCTATAGTGTCGGAGGCACATCTTCATGAGGCTTCGGAAGCCCTTTGCAGTCTGCTAGCTTTGGCCCGAAGGCCCTTCGGAGGCCTGTTCCACCGAAGCTTCGGCCCAAGGAGCAGGCTTCGGCGGGCCTGCCGAAGGCCCAATCTGGGCAAGCTTCGGAGATAAAGTTTGATGCAGATTCTGGTTGTTTTTTATCCCTCAAACTTGATTAGGATGAATCTTATCAGATTAAAATTAGAGATAAGAAGACTAGCCCTTATAAATACAGGGGTGAGTCTAGTTCATCAACCCCCACACAAGAAATCAAGTACAAAGCCCTACCTTTGAACCGTACTTTATTTCCTTTACTTTTCTGTACAACCTTTGTGGGTTTTCCCGGAATCCCTCCATCGGCCACGCCGAACAATGGTAAGCCTTGTTGTTTCGCCTATGAATCATCTGTTAATCTACGTAACAGATTGCTAACACCTTGTTGGTTCACTTGTGAACCCTCCGTTAATCTACGTAACAGATTGCTACCTTCGTTTTCCTACTGCAACACTTAGTAAATTCGGTCTCCAGGCCGAATTGGCACTTGATTTATATTCTGCTGCAGGTTTCATGGTCGGAGCCCCTTCGCCGAAGGTTTCTGGAGATAGGAAACTGGTTTTGGAGGCTGCCAGAGCACCCTTCGGCGAAACCCTGCTTCGTCCGCCCGTGTCGGATCTATCACGCTATTGTCGGTCTAGTCAAGTCCTGCGTACCGGAGCCACTCCGTATCGGGGCTGCTTCGTGCCGAGGTCACGTCAAGACGCTTCGCATCAGGCTTCGTCGTACCGATACTTTGCATCAGGCTTCATCACACCAACACTCCACACCGGACAAAGTTGCACCAGCACATTGCGTTGGATTTCTGTCGTGTTAGAGACTTCGCACCAGACCCTGTCATTCGGAGGCGATTTCACATTATGATCTGTTTGGAGCCAGTTTTCGGCCAGATCTATCTGAACGACGAAGGCTATCTTCGGTGCACCGTTCACAACAGATGTCGAAGGCCCTCTTCGGTGACCCCTTCGCACGGTAAGCTCTGTACCAATCAGGCTCTGTTCAGCAGATTGGGTTATTTTATCTATATATTTTGGCTAATTGGATTATTTATCTGTGATCTGATTACCTAGCAACTCCATCCCCCTTGCCACTGTTAAGGGTAGTCGGAACATGACGTTAGTGTTGTGTTACACTTAGGCTTGTCCCTAAGTATCCACACACTTTTGGATCGTCGAACTGAACCAAGTGCGGGGGAACGTTTTCGTGTCAACACACTTTTTGGCGACTCCGCTGGGGAAGGCTACGCTAACATGACAAGTACGACTACATCGGCTACAAGTACTCCTACGATGGCTACTACGTCTACAACACCGATGGTTCCCATGGGGGGCGCAGAAATCGACAACCACAATATTATGACGCCCACCCTTGAAGACATCCCTGAGGAAGGTTGGGCGGAGATCAAGGCAAAAATGAAAGAGCTGCAAGATCTCATGCTCGCGAGCTACGTCAAGACACGCGCGGGCTTCATCAAGCACGACGTCAACATCCCCAACCTCGCCCGAACTCAGGTAACTCTAGTATCACCTCCTTTATCTTCCTTAGAAATTGAGCAAAAGATAGCCGCATCAATAGATCAAGCCGTTAGTGCTTCACTAGCCAACCGTTTAGATTCAACAGTCAGCTCCAAAGTAGAGGCGATGTTTAGAAGGTTCAGTTTTATCGAGGTCGTTCCCCCAACTCCAATCGCTAGTGTACCTCGTGTAAATCGCATATGTAGCAAGACCGACGATAGTACTAGCAAGGCCATCACGTCTCCGGCCTCAACACACGCGGCTGAGACCAGCCACTATATTCATGGCAAAGTTAACCCTATTTATTGCACGCCATCTATGCCTGCGCTAGCTTTTCCTGAGCTACCCTCGCCACATGTATATCCCGAGCCAGCACATGAGAAAGACCCCCGCGGCCGACACGTCGACATACCGCCGCGTGTCGCGCCCTCGCATGAGAGACGCGCGCAGGCAGGAGGCTAAGACGACATTGAGGAGCAAATCCTCGCTCTGTTTAAGGAGTGCACCGACTTCATGCCTAGGGATCAGGCTAGGGTTTACCAAATACGTACCCCGATTATTTCGACACTATATCATACCCTCGCGGCTATAGAGTCCCTGAATTCACCAAGTTCGATAGTGAGGGTAACAAAACCACACTAGAGCACATCAGCTAGTTTTTAGCGCAGTGTGGAGAAGCTAGTCGGTTGGACGCTCTAAAATTTAGATTATTTTCTCTTTCATTATCCGGCACCACTTTCACTTGGTTTTCGGCACTCCCACCGAACTCCGTCCAAACATGGGCCCAACTGGAACAAAAGTTCCATGACTATTTTTATATGGGCGAGACAGAATTTAGGCTTTTAGAGCATCTCCAAAAGCCTCTCTATCTCACTCTCCAAGCCAAAATTTAGCCAACCAAATGAAAAAATGCACTCTAAAAAAGTGGCCAACCGGATGGCCAAGCCGGGCCAAATTGAGCTCCGGACTGGCCAAATTTGGCCAACCAAACCAGCTGGCTAGTTTGTTGCATTACACTGGCGCAGGAAGGAAAGAAACGTCCAAGAAAAAAACCAAAGAAAGAAAGAAAAAAAAAGAAAAGAAGAGAGTAAAAGGAAAAAGGAAAATGAACAGAAATAAAAATGAAAAAAGAGAAAAATATATTTTTATTTTTTTTAAAAAATGAAAATTTTATAATTTGTAGATTTCTAAGTTTAGAAATTTAGATTTAAAAAGAAATCAAAAATTTTAAAATCTTTTAGGATTTTAAAAGTGAGAAGTAATTTTTTAGAGAGTCGAAAATAGAGAGTCTGTTGAAGTGTGCAACAGATATAGAGAGGAATCTTTTTGGAGTTAGCTAAACAAGTAAATTGGAGAGTCAAAAATGGAGAGTCTTTTGGAGATGCTCTTACACTTGACATCGGTCAAATAGAAATCTAGCGAGAGTGTCTCCGACTAAGTTCGGTAACGTCAATCCAGGCAAACAGCCTCGATTTGCGTGCCGACATTTTTCTTAAGTCGTTGCCACAGCTGTGTTTTATCATCTTTCAATTTTTTTGTGGTTTTTTTTTGTTGTGCATCTCTGCTCGCTCGCTGTTGTTTTTCTCTTCCGGCTAGCACTACGTGTGGGCTACGTGTGGACGTCATACCTATGTATAACATGATGCAACGCATGCATGCAGCCTTGTTCAGTCAGCGCAGCTGTGAGTTCCTCCGCTCAGCTAGTAGTTTCTTGTCTTGGGTTTGTGTGTCTTTAATTTTCCTTGCAGCCACTGTACACAATTTATTTGATAGAAAATATGTTACACGATTTGAGTACACACTTGATTTTCTGCACGCATAGACTACAGATCAAGACTTGACCAATTTCTTGCTGCAGATTTCCTGAATTTTTTTTAGTTTTGATTCTCGGTTTCGCTGCACATGTAGCGGCTCGTTCTGGCCACCTTTTCTTGGCATCGATGTTGTCTTACCTCGATCTGCAAGTGCTTGACTGATTTTTGTTTATCTGCACCTGGTTCTTGAGAATGCATACATGTGTTTTTGTTCATTTTATGGTTGATAAAATGATTGATTGATTTGTGGATGAGTTTTTTTAATGTCTGTTAAATATTTTAATCTGAATACTTTGTGATGAATGGTCTGTAATTTGTGAAACTGTCATTTGATCTGTGAGTAAACTTAATCTGCCTTTAAACACTGTGGTGATGTCTTTTTTATTAGGATACAGGTCGTTTTTAGGCTAGATTATTTTTAGTGCTCGTAATATCTCAGTCTGACACATCATATTATATTTGACAGAAAATTGATAGCACTAGCTTTATCTGGCAATTTACTGTGAAAGTTTATTTGTTTCTGCTTGTTCTTTTAGTGGTGCGTTGGGTGTTTAGAAAAGACCATCAATTCGAAATATTGTATTGAGGCGCCTATTCACCCCTCTCTAGTCGCCTGTTTCGATCCTACATCCCAGTTACCGAAGGTCCATGATTTCAGGTGTGTCTAGTGTGTTTGTCCTCATTCGAACCTATTTTGCCTAGAATGTGTGGTATATGACTCTTGGCTTAGTGTGGTGTAGGATGTTGTGTCCCTCTCGAGGCTTTTCCCTAGTGTAGTTCTTTTGCTAATGTGATATCGCCTAGTGCTTTCATGCTGCCTATATTGATGTATGGGTGCTAAGGTAGAGGCTTGATTCTACGGGAGTAGCTAGAGATGTCCACCGGTGTAGGCGCCTCGGAGGTGGCTTGTGACCCCACCGTTGAGGTTGAGCTGCCTAGTCCCTTTGAGCTGGTCTCTTAGAGTCGGTGACTATCTCCTCCAGTTGAGATGAGGATCACACGGAGTCGCTACTACCATAGCAGCGGCCCTTGAGGTCTTCGATGCTCATGGCAGTCATGATAGGTTGATGTTGCATCGCATGGAGCTTATTTTGAGAACTTTGATGCCCATAGCCACAACATTTGCTTTGTAGAATGTCATCTCTAGCCAACTGTGTGCCTTTTCTTCTTGTTAATCGAAGGAGGATGTGTCCCCTTCTTTGAAGTAGTGAAACCCCTATAAAAGATTAGTCCTTGAGCAAAAATTTGCTTTTAATTTTTCCTTACACAACTTGTACCACACATTTTGTGCTATATATCACCCACATGGTGTATCTTGGTAGAGTCGATGAGGATCCAAGACTATGGCTATACGGCTAAGTAGTCGACCCTCTCTCGAGTCTAGTTGAATGTACGACGACCATGTGGCACTCAACTCGGAGGGAAATGTAGTCTGCATTGGTCGGCGTGTTTTTAAATATGCACAGTTGCATGTGTACAACTAAAGAGTCGATCCTCTCCCAATTCTTGTTGCATGCATAGTGGTCGTTAGGCACCTAATACGGAGGGGGTGTAACCGACCTAGGTCAATGAGAAAAAAGCTTAATTATGAATGTATAACCCTAAGGTTGACCCCTTCCTGGCCTAGCTGCATGTCTAGGGGGAAGTAGTCGACGAGGAAAAGTGCTCGACTATGGGTGTACAACCCTAAGGTTGACCCCTTCTCGACCCAACAATGTGTCTTGGGGAGGAAAGCAATTGTTAAGGTCGATGTAAAAATAGCGTCATGGAGTCAATGAGTTTTGCCTTCCCATCTTCTTGCTTTAGCATGTATGCCCCTGATCTTGTTACTTCGACGATGATAAAAGGCCCTTCCTAGGGGGCAAAGGGTTTGTGCATCCTGATGATTGACTGTACCATAATCTACATTAGTGTAGTATTGGTTAGTATAGTGATAAGTATGAAACTCATGTTTAAGAAGTTTGGCTTCTTTTTGAGAAGCAGAGATTAATATTCTACAATTCACAATTTTTAAGTCCAAATGGTGCTTTCATCCTGTAAGGGGGATGACCATGGGGTAGTTCCCGAGTGCCTTTAAGGCAATTTGATAGAACAAAGGGTTGGGACATAAGACATTAAAGATTACATCGGAGTAGGTAAGACTAGCGATCTATAGCAAATACTAGTTCGGGTATCCTAAAGAATAATAACCCTATGTCTAATGTTTTGGTGTTTAATATGGTGGTGGAACTTACAATACGATCTAATTAAGCTATAGAGACTTTAGGCATCGAAAGCAAGAAAAATATGATGGATTTGGATGACTAGATGATAGATGCCTCTAAGGGGGTTCCTCACCTCCTTTATATGCTCAAGAGTTAAGACCAATAACCCAGAACTCTATCCATAGTCAATTTAGAATTACCTATCGAACTTGAGTGCTAAATCCTTAATTACAAGGATTCTGGTACAAATAAATCTCTCGATGCTATATCTAGAGCTCTGCTACCCGACAAGGACTCAACATTTCCTATTTGTGCTAAACCCCTCTCCATGGGCCATACCGGATAGTCAATAGTAGACTTGGCTTGCCTTTGGTCTAGACTGATAAGCCCAATCACAAGGTACCCGATGGTTACATCCCTGATACATATCCTTTTAGCCATTATGTCATCTTGTTATCTTGTTGTCATTGAAAATCACTAAAAAGTATCATATCATATCTTTGATGTTGGTTTTTGTTATACCTATTGCTCATGCAAGTGTTATTTTATTTATTAAAAAAGTAGAAAAAAGAGTTAGGAAAAATACAAAAAAGATTAAAAAAGAAGAGAAAGATATTGTGCAAAGTTGCTGAAACGTTTATGTTGATCTCTTAAATTTTCCATTTGAACTATCCATATCTTGAGATTGGCACTAAGCATTGAACATCTAGTTTGTATTGTTACTTATATTTATAACAACAAGAATTCAGTTGATTGCATTTCATACATTGGCTTATCATATATACCTACTAATGGTGTAGGGAACATAGAACTAGCTCTTCAACTTGAAGATTGTGTTACTATGACACAATTCAATGAGTTGAGGTAGAATATAGAAGCAAACATTCAAAATATTATGGCTCATCTTCAAGATCTTCATACTATTATTGACACAGAAGTGTGCCCCCGCACTTGGGTCATTTCGACGATCTAAAAGTGTGCGGATACTTAGGGACAAGACTAAGCCTAACACAACACTGATGTCACGTTACGACTACCCTTCATCGTGATAAGGGGGTGGAGTCTCCATGTAATCAGATCACACAAAATAATCCAATTAGCCGAAAGAAATATATTAAAGAGAACAAATCAGCAAGCTGAGCGAAGCCTGACTAATTCGAAGTATAATGCGAAGGGTGTCGCCGAAGTATACCTTCGGTGTCTGGTGCGAAGTATCCCGCCGAAGGGTACCTTCGGCGTTCGGACTGATCTGATCGAAGATGAACTCTGAACTGATCTAGACGCGACAATCACCTCCGAACAGCGGGGTTCGGCGTGAAGTCTCTGATACAGTGAGATACAAAATAATGACTTGGATGCAACGCACGGGCGTGACTTCGTCTAACGCAGGGTATGAGCATGGTGAAGTCTATCGTGACGAAGCCTATAGCGAAGCATGCTGGCGTGCGAGACTTGGTCAAACTGACAGCAGTGTGATGGTCCGGCACGGGCGGTCGAAGCAGCGATCTCGCCGAAGGGTGTTCTGGCAACCTCCGAAACCGATCTCTAGCTTTGGACACCTCTAGCGAAGTAGCTCCAAATGTGGAAACCCACCACAGAGTAGATTCGAAGTACTAATTCGGCCTGAGGACCGAATTCTGCTAAGTGTTCCACTAGGGCGAAGGTAGCAATCTGTTACGCAGATTAGCGGATACTTCACATGCGAAGTATCAAGGCGATACCAATCTATTATGTAGATTAACGGATACTTCACAAGCGAAGTAACAAGGATTACCACTGTTCTGAAGTGGCCGTCGGAGGGCTTTCAGGCAAACCCACGAAGATTGCAGAAAGTAAAGGTAAAATAAAGGTACGGTTCAAAGTTAGGGCTTTGTGGTTGATTTGTGTTGGGGGGTTCTGAACCGGCATCACCCCTATATTTATAGGGGCTAGACTTCTAATCTCTAAGCCTAATTTGATAAGATTTGGCTTGATCACGTGTGGGGATATAACTTAGTCAAAATCAGACTCAACTCTATGTCTGCCCGAAGTGGGCCTTCACCCAGGCCTGCCGAAGCCTGCTCCTCGGGCCGAAGCTTTGGCGGAGTGGGCCTCCGAAAGCCTTCGGGCCGAAGGCTGCAAGCTTACTAGAAGCTTCCGAAGCCCATACCCTAGTGGGCCTTCGGCCCTATAGGGCTTCGACCCAACCCGGGACATGTGTATTTTCGACCCAAATTACCAAAATTGATATTTTGATAATCTTAACCATTAATGCCATTTTTTGCTATCAACACATGCCCCCTGCCTTTCAGTGAACTAAGTGAAGTAAAAGCACAACGGGCTAAAGACAACACTTTTCATATCGGCCTTTCGACACCTTTCAAGTTGTTTGCCACACACTCGGGAAATACCTTTTCAAGTATCTACCATTCAAAGCTCTTCGAGACCGCACTCCTTGCAGAGACTCCAACACATAGGCATTGCCAGGAGCGATTTCGACTATTTTGAAAGGACCTTCCCAACTAGGTGACCATTTACCAAATTTGGTACTCTTAGTGCCTAAGGGCAAAATCGTCTTCCAAACCAAGTCACCTACTTGAAACGATTTTGGTTTAACCTTCTTATTGTAGGCTTTAGCTACTCTCCTTTTGTCTATTTCTATAGCTTCTAAAGCCCTCAACCTCTTATCGGTCACTTCTTCTAGATTGTCCTTCAAAAGAGTCTCATACTCGTAGACCGATAAGAAATCTTGCTTTAGAACTCTTATAGAGCCAAGATCTACTTCTACGGGTAGAACGTCTTCTTATCCATATACCAACTCATATGGAGTAACTTTGGTAGCACCGTGCTTGGCAATTCTACAAGCCCACAGTGCCTCGGAAAGCACTTCATGCCACCTCTTAAGGAACTCTTCAATTTTCTTCTTAATGATCTTAATCACGGTTTTATTACTAGACTCGGCCTGACCATTGGCCTAAGCATAGTATGGTGAAGAGTTTATCAAAATAATATTCGGCAAAGTCTTTCTCTTCTTATAAACAAATGAACTACGTTGATCTGTGGTGAGAGATTGAGGAATGCCGAATCTATGTATGATATGCTTCAAGATAAAGTCGAGTACCTCATTGTGAGTCATATTCTTGAGAGGCACGACTTCAATCCACTTGGTAAAGTAGTCTGTTGCCATCAACATGAACCGATGCCCTTTTGAAGAAGGAGGGTGAATTTGGCCGATGAAGTCTAAACCCCAACCTTGGAATGGCCATGGTTTGACAAAAGGGTTAATTAATGAAGCAGGAGCTAACTGAATATTGTCAAACTTCTGACACGCTTCACACCCTCTATAATACTTGAAACAATCCTCAGTCATAGTCGGCCAGTAGAAATCCGCTCTCTTGAGCATCCAACTCATTTTATGGCCCGACTGATGAGTGCCACAAAGCCCTTCATGGACTTCTCCTGTAGCCACCTGGGATCGTTCATTGTCTAAACATTTTAACAATACTCCATCAATAGTTCGGCAATATAGTGTATCATCTAGCAATACGAATTTAAACACTTGTCGCCGAACTTTCCGATCAATCCTTTGACTAGTGTCACTTAAATATTGGGCGATTGGAGTTCTCCAATCACTCTTACGGGCATCCGAAGGGTTTGCTAGCTGATACACTAGAGTGACGTTCAAGCTACTAGTTTCGGAGTGCCCCCCGAGCCCTTCCTGCTTTTGTCGAAGCTTGGCTAGACTGGCTGCGTGAATTGGGTCAGGCCGAAGCCTCCTACCGGAGGGTTCGAGTTCCCGGAAACCCTCACCGCCCAGGGAACTTCGACACATGGGCTCCGGCGTGCCAAACCCTTCAGCAGATGGAGTAATCCGCCCCTGGGGCTCCAGCGTGGTAGTCTCTGGTGGCCGGAGGGGTCCGACCCGGAGGGTTTAGCAGCCCCCGCGCCTGTGCGAAATTACTGGCTTTGGCAGTGAGAGCAAACATCGGCCTTTTCGGTATAGAAAATTTTCCTTTCCTGACTTGATAGCCGGATGCTTGCTGAGACAAATCATTTGCAATGGAATTTGCCTCTCTTGACACGTGAGAAATTTTGAAGTCATCAAAAGTAGCGACTATGTCTAGGCATTTATCCAAGTAGCTATTTAGCAAGCCATTAAAACATTGAGCACTCTTAGCCACCTGTTGCACTACTAACAGAGAATCATCATGCACATGAACATGTTTAACACCCATGGATTCCAACAATTCAAGCCTTAGTAACAAAGCCTCATATTCAGCTTGGTTATTAGTAGAGGGGAATTCTAAATGAGCCGAGGTTTCAAAATGCATTCCACTAGGCGATATGAGAACCACTCCAATACCTTAGTCATTTTTGCAAGCTGAACCATCAAAATAGAGTTTCCATGGTACTACCTCAATTAGAGCAACATTTTCACTCCAATTGACATCCATGTGGTGATCAACTACAAAGTTAGCTACAATTTGGCCCTTCATTGCTCTTAGGGGTTCATAGGCCAAATCGTATTCAATCAAAGCGTAAGACCACTTTCCGATTCTTCCACTTAGAATCGGCTTTTGTAACATATGTTTTATAACATCAGTTTGGCAAACGACAACACATGTAGTAGGGAGGAGATAGTGGCGCAATTTGGTACATGTGTAGTAAAGCGATAAACATAAGTGTTCCACAAATGCGTACCTGGTTTCGGCGTCCAGTAGGCGGCGGCTCAAAAACGTGATAATGTACTCCTTTCCCTCCACCTCCTAGGTTAGCATGGCCCCGATCACGCTATCTTCGGCAGCGATGTACAACCGAAACAGAATCCCAACTTTGGGTGCTCTCACCATGGGTGGTGATGACAAACACTCTTTGATCTTTTCAAAGGCGTGTTGCTGACTTGCCCCCCAAGTGAACTCGGCTTCATTCTTTAGCCGGAGTATGGGAACAAAGGCATCAATATTTCCAGACAAGTTAGATATAAAGCGACGCAAAAAATTCATCTTGCCTAGCAATTTCTGCACATCTTTCTCGCATGTCGGCGCTGCAGAGTTTATAATTTTCTCAAGCATCTTAGGATCGATCTCTATGCCCCTTTCATGAATCATGAAGCCTAAGAACTTGCCTACCGACACGCCGAAAGCGCATTTGAGTGGGTTCATTTTTAAGTCATATTGTCGCATCCTATCAAAAGCGACTTTCAAATCGGCTAGATGGTTCTCCATAGCATCCGATTTGACTACAACATCTTCAATGTAAACTTCTAACATAACTCCTAAAAAGTCATGAAAGATCAAATTCATAGCGCGTTGATATGTAGCGCCAGCATTCTTTAAACCAAAAGTCATAACGACCCACTTGAATAAACCAACAAAACCAGGGCATCGAAAGGCTGTCTTGTAGACGTCCTCTTCGGCCAAAAAGATTTGATTATAACCAGCATTGCCATCAATAAAACTTAGTACCTTGTGTCCTAAAGCATCGTTGATTAGCATGTTGGCTATCGGCATTGGATACTCATCCTTTGGAGTGGCCTTGTTTATATCCCTGAAATCAATACAAACTCGTATTTTGCCGCTCCCATTCTTTTCTATAGGCACAATGTTAGCGACCTATTCAGCGTATCTGTAGGGCCTAATAAACTCAGCTTTGAGAAGTCGCTCTACTTCTTCTTTAACTCGGTCATAGACGACCGAATTAAAGCGTCGAGGAGGCTGTTTATACGGTCTAAATCCAGACTTGATAGGTAGCTGTTGGACCGGAAACGGCGACTAGAGGGGGGGTGAATGGGAGCTTTTAAAATTTCAGACTAAAAATAGCCTTCTGTTTTAATTTTGTCTTCTACGGAACATGCTTCGAACACACCCTTCGAAGTTCTGGTTCAGAGGTATTTCACAGCTCCGAAACCAGGCTTCGCAAGGAGCAAAAGTTCGAAGTCAAGAAGACTTTGCTCCACCCTCAACACCAAAAACTCAACTCTGCTAAGTCAGTGCAGGCTCCGCACACTGGGTGCCTTCGAGCAAACTTCGCACTTCAGCCTTCGTAGGAGCAGACTTCCCTCTGAGGACTTCGACCAAATACTCTGCACTAGCAACTGGTGCCAGGCTTCGTATTTTGAAGGTTGGAACACACACTAAACACACTGTGCTGAGGACTTCGACAAGGAAAGAAAACATGCTTCGATTTAACCCAATGACAGTGCTTCGCTAGTAATCAGAGGTCTAGCCTCCAATTTACACAGAGCGAACACACTGAAAAACACACTTCACACGCACAGATCACTCACACAGTTCTCCAAAAACACTCCAGAGCAATAAACTCAACACAGGAAGAAGTGAAGCACAAAGAGATCAACACATGCAGTGCAAAGTAGGCATACAAGTTCAAACAGTAAATGAAAACTGAATCAAAGTTTCATTGCTTAAACAGGGAACACAAAAAGGAACTCACAGACTGAATACAAGAGTGTGGCGTCTAGCACGGGAGCTCAAAAATGGTTGCTCAAAGAGTTACTGTGACCTAGCTAGCCTCCACTATTTATAGGCACTATTTAGCCCTGTGAATAGACTACTTTACCCCTAGGGTTTACACTGGTTTGTCTCATCAGAATAGGGGGTACAGTTGGTAGTCTACTTTATTTGGAGGCTTCTTTTGTCAGCTTCGCAGAGGAGACAATATCAACTTTTTGCAGAGAAGAAATGGTCAGCCTTTGTAGTTTTGGAGCCTTCTGAAGCCCCCCTTCGCACGCGAAGGGTACGGTAACTTCGATGAGAAGCCTTGAGCCTGACGGCCTTCGCTTCACCAAAGTCAGCCTTCGATACAGTGACGGTTTTAGCCAAAGCTGTCAAAGCCCTTGAGCTTTCTAGCCATCACCTCCGGAGTGGACCACCACGGCTTCGCAGCTTCTCCCAACTCGAACTCCGTCAGTCCGTGTACCGAAGCCATGCATGGCCGAAGTACCTCAAGCCAGCCACACTCCGAAGCCCTACCTTCGGAGTAGCACCCTTCGAAGTCCCTCTTTCATCCAAGGCCTCCGCATGAAGCATTCCATGAGCACTTCGTCGCAGTTTCTCTTCCCGAGCACATTCCTCGACGAACCTCACCCGGACCATGCCTTCGATGCACCTCGACTTCTGAGACCTTCGTCGGGTATACCTTCAAGTGCCTCCCTCTGGAGAACACTTCGAATGCCTTGCCTCATAGTTGAGGACTTTGTTCACCACACTCCGAAGTCACTCCATTCGAAGTACCCTTCGAAGTGCCTCGCCTCCGACAACTTTGTCTCGGAGTACCTTCAGCCGGAGCCACACTCTGCACTCTCTGCCTTCGCCTGGCGCACCTTGACCCGAGGACCGACCTCGACCCCACGCAGCCTTCGTGACCGAAATCCCCGCCCACCCGGCATCAAGCTTCCCGCTTGACCCAGATTCACTTGCTGCGAACCGTCCATCGCCTCCGAAGTCACCTACGCATCACAGACAAACAGACAAGTGTATCAAGTACCCCAGAGACCTCTCCGGGTAAACAACCTTCGGCACACACTCCGGTGTACCGCCCAAAATACCGAAACCTTCGGTACAACCCAGTCATCGTGTACTGTCGGACCCCTCCGACAGGCACACTCCGCTGCAACAGCTGCAGCAAACAGACCCACCGAACCCCTTCGGAGGGACCCCTTCGAATCAGAGGATAAAATCTGTCAATCACTCATCACAAACTCCGAAACCAACCCTTGGTTCTCAATCTCCCCCTTGATGAGTGAATTGACAACCAAATTCAAGTACAAGAAAATTTGAAAGATTTCAGCACACAAGTGACCATAAAAACTCAGAAACGAGTCAAATCATGTCACTTGACAAAAGAATTTTCCTCCCCCTTTTCAAAAGAGTAAAAGCCCCTTCGGCAAATCTTCCCTTTGTAAGATAAAAAACTCCCCCTCAGTTAGTTTACCCCCTTGCTGTAGAGAACTCAAAAATTTCTCCCCCTTTGGCAATGCAGGCATCAAGGAGCATTTAAAAGATGGAAAGCTTCGAAATGGGCAGAATTGCAAAGACATATAAAGCAAAAATATGCAAACTTTAATATCAATATTCATGTGCTCAGCTTAGTTTAACATGATCTAACAACATGATGACAACATGTGATTGGATTATTTTGAAAATAAAAGCATCACCACCTAATCAAGGTAACTAGACAAGTAGAAGCAGGGACTGCACAAAGCTAGTCAGTTTCTACTCTAGACAGACAAGTCTAGTTCAAGTGGAGCATTGAAGGAAAACTTGATGGATAATGAATTTGTTGTTCTTTTCATAATACCAAGGGTTATTTGTTTGTCTACCTTATACTTTCCAATCAAGCCAAGCCTAGGCAGGAAAGCCATCAGAAGCTTAAGACAGTGATTTTGGCAAACACTACACTATCCCAGTTCAGACCATTGTGCAATGGTAAGTAGTCTAGAATAGAGCAGTGCGACAAACAAACCCACCTGGATCTTTTTCGCTTGTATCATGCAAATCATGGATTTTTGAATTTTTAATTAAGTGAACAAATTGTTTAGCACTTGATGAATATCCATGAATACAATTTTTCAAGTTGCAACGTTTAGCGTCTAGAGAAAAGGTGTCTTGCTATCAAGCAGATAAAAGATAGCTAAAGCAGTCCTGCCTAAACATGCTAGACGCAAGACTAAGTAGTGAGCATGATTTGATTTTGAAAAAAACATCATGCACAAAATGTTTCAGACATATTAAATAGAGCTGAGCTAACATGATTTCATGAATTAAAATTAGGCATATAAGTGCAAAAAGATGTAAATGCAATTTCACACATAATGAGCATATGCAAGACAATCAAAATTTGCTCCCCCTCACACAATGTCGTAAGGGTGACAAACACCAAGTTCCCCACGCAGGTAGGCAAAACGAGAAGCATCGAGTTGTTTTGTGAAAATATCGGCTAGCTGGTGTTGGGTATCAACATATTGAAGTTCAATATCACCCTTCTCATTATGATCTCTGAGAAAATGATATCGCACATCAATTTGTTTGGTTCTGGAATGCTGAACCGGGTTGTTTGCAATACAAATAGCACTAGTGTTATCACAGAAAAGTGGAACACTCTTATAATCTAACCCAAAATCTGGCAAAGTGGAAACTATCCACAAGATCTGAGAGCAACAGCTAGCTACAGCAACATATTCGGTCTCAGCCACGATTGTGCAACAATAGACTGTTTACGGGAAGACCAGCAAACCAGTGAAGTACCCAGAAAATGACAAGTATCGGAGCTACTTTTCCTATCAATCCTACACCTAGCAAAATCCGCATCGAAATAACCTCGAAGACACAAAGAGGAAGACGCAGAATACCAAATGCCAAATTCGAGGGTATGTTGAGATACCTGAAATAGAGCGGTGCGAAGCTCGTGGTGAATCCTAAAAACGAGTGCACAGACACATTGCGAAGTGTATATCTGACCTCGTAGAAGTCAAGTAGAGGAGGGAGCCGATCATGCTTTCGGAACTCCTTCTGGTCTACGGCTTCTCCATCCTCGTCAGGATCAAATGCTATCGAAGTAGCCACTGGAGTAGTGAGGGGCTTCGCATTAGCCATGTCGAACTTCTTGAGCAGGTCCTTAGTGTACTTCGTTTGGTGGACGAATGTACCTTGTTTGCTTTGCTTGATTTGCAAACCAAGGAAAAAAGTGAGTTCGCCTATCATGGACATCTCGAACTCCCTGCTCATGGCATCTGCAAACTCGGCAATCAAAGCATGAGAAGAGCTGCCAAAGATGATGTCATCCACATAAATCTGAACTAGGAGGAAATCTTTGCCATGCTTGAGAGTGAATAGGGTTTTGTCAACTGATCCCATCAAATATCCTCGCTCAAGCAGAAAAGACTTAAGTCTATCATACCATGCCCAAGGGGCCTGCTTGAGTCCATAAAGAGCCTTATGAAGTTTAAGGACTTTATGTGGGTATTTTGGGTTTTCAAAGCCTAGGGTTGTTTTACATATACATCTTCGCCTATGAAGCCATTAAGAAATGCACTTTTGACTTCAATTTGATAGAGTTTGAATCCCCGGGATGTCACAAAGGCAAGCAAAATCCTAATGGCCTCTAGACGTGCAACAGGTGCAAAAGTTTCAGTAAAATCAATCCCTTCTAATTGAGAATAATCCTAAGCTACAAGTCTAGCCTTGTTTCTAACTATAGTCCCATCCTCCCCTTGTTTGTTTTTGAAAATCCATTTTGTTCCAATGAAATGAACATTTGGTGGAGGATCAACTAAAGTCCAAACTTGGTTTCTCTCAAAATTTTCAAGTTCTTCATGCATGGCATTGATCCAACTAGAATCAGAAAGTGCATGACTAACATCTAAGGACTCAAAAGAAGCAACAAATGTGGAATCAATGAAATAAGCATGAGAACGTGTTACCCTTTGATCAAGCTCACCAATGATCTTCTCAGGAGGATGCATCCTTTGAACATGATGTGGAGCCTCACAGCGAGATGCAGTCTGCCCCTCAACTTGTGCGTTGGAGTGGTCCAAGATGACCGATGTCGAGGTAGTTGCTTCAGGACCTTGTGCCGAAGTGGTCTAAGCGGGGTCGGCTTCGGGGGTTGATGTTGAGGGTAGTAGGGGTTCATCCTCGAAGTCTCCAGGATCTTCTTCTTCGAAGATGGTCTGCTCCATGTCGTGTTCATTTGCCTGTTCAAAAGTGGAACTAACAGAGGGGGTTGATTCATCAAAAGTCACATCACATGACTCGATGACAGTGTTAGTCTCCAAATTGTAAACACGATAAACCTGACCATGAGTAGTGTAACCTAGAAAGATCCCGTCAGAAGAGCGCGACTCAAATTTATCCAAATTTCCACGTTTTAGGATAAAGCAACGACAACCAAAACTCGAAGATGAGTAACTTTGGGCTATCTCCCAAAACATAGCTCATAAGATGTCAAGTTCAAAATTAAGAGCAAGAAGATTTGGTTTGAGATGTAACAAGCAGTGTTCATGGCCTCAACACAAAATTTCCTAGGAGTCATGTGCTCATCGAGCATCATCCTAGCCATCTCAACCAAAGTTTGGTTCTTTCTCTCAACAACATCGTTCTATTGAGGAACCTGTGGAGAAGAGAATTGATGTTCTATGCCATGCTCCATGCAAAAGTCAACAAAGAGACGGTTCTTGAACTCAGTGTCATTATCACTTTGAATGAATTTCAATGCAGCAAGGAGTTCAGTGAAAAGTCTCAAAGCCAAGCTCCGAAAGTGTGAAAACACTTCATCCTTGTTGGCAAGAAAGAAGACCCAAGAGTAGCGAGAGAAATCATCGACAATGACTAACACATACCATTTGCCGCCTAAAGAACTAACTCGAGAAGGACCTATAGTGTCCATGTGGAGAAGTTCTCCGGGTTGTTCAGTCATCACCGTGGAGACTGGCGAGTGCGAAGCGGCAATAAATTTTCCATGTCGACAAGGAGCGCAAACTAAATTCTTCTCAAACTTGAGATTGGGCAATCCTCGGATCAGACCTAGGATCTGAGACGAGCAAGCAACTCAAAGCTCATATGCCCTAGTCTCCTATGCCACTTCCAAAGCTCAGAAGTCGAATGTGCAACAAGGCAATGAGAAGAACCAGATGACTCAGAAAAATCAGCTCCAAAAATTCTCCCAACTCGAAAGATCTTACAAACCATAATGCCATCAAAATTGAGTACTTGCAAAGTATCGCGATGGAATCGCACTTCGAAGCCCTCATCAAGCAATTAAGATACAGAAAGCAAATTGTATCCCAAGTTTTCAACCAAAGCAACATCTTTGAGAGTGAAATTAGAGTTAATTCTTACCACACCTTACCTTTTACTCTACTCCTACGATTGTTGCCGAAGGTGATATGTTCCTTTTGCTTGGTTGTGGTGAGGCTGGAGAACCATGCTGCATCTTCGGTCATGTGGCGCGAACAACCGGAGTCCATGATCCACGTGCCCTCGAAGCCTCGGTCCGGCACCTACATACGATAGGAATTTCTCGATCGCTTAGTGCTGGGGTGAGTGAATACATGACGTGGCATCCAGCACTGAGTGATACGAATAGTAGGCACAATAAAAATAGACTGTCGATGCACAGGATAATCAGAATGATGCAAAGTGCAAGGTCTACCTACATGCTGCGACTCAAATGCATGACGAGGTATCCTACTCTGATGAGGTACAAAGTTACTCGCCCGGGGTCTACTACCATATGGAACATGGTGAACACCTCGAGGAGCAAAACCTCTCTGAGAAGTATGAGGAGCCTCGAAAACAGGACGAGAGTAAAACTCAGACTCATGCATATCTAAAGATGGGTAGTGCATGTTCTAGAACCTCATCGTCTGAGAGCGTCGCTCATTCTTGATGCGACGAAAACAGAACTCAACCAAATGACCCGCCACTGACAATAGGAACAATGAAAAATTCTTCTAGGGGCACTCTCATGGGTCATAGGAGCAGTTCTCACAGGCTCATTGGGCTTCTCTTTAGTGATTTTCTTGGGAGTAATTTTCTTGGCATGAGGAGTGGTTTTCTTTGGAGTCCGGGTAGGCTTTTTGGCTGATGGAGTATCTAACAGGGCTCTCTCTTTCTCTAAGGTAGTGGGTGAGGTAAAAACAGTTTTGTTCTCACTGTCTAAAGGAATCCTCTTAAAACCCAATCCTAGAGCTAACTCCGCCCTGTCAGCACACATCTTGGTCTTGGCCAAAAGCAAGTCCATTCTACTCTTTCCCTCGGTGCATTTGTTAACCATGGAAAGAAGGTACACATTCTTAGTCATAAGGTTTTCAGCTCGCTCTGTAACAGTGCCTAGCTGGTCCTTAAGGGTTATGCAAGTGTCACACACAGGTTGCACATCCTTAGAACAACTGGCCCTCTCTAATCTAGCCTCTAAATCATGAACATGCTTATCACGTAAATCAATGCTCTTACGTAATAAAGAACAGTTCATGCATTCATTATATCATGAGAACTAGAATCAACCATCAAAAGTTGCTTCTATGCAGTCTCAAGCTCAGATAGAGTTTGAGCATGTACAGAACGCAACTGAGCAAGCTCACCCATGACAACAATACAAGATTCACATTCAGCATCATTAATCCCAGACTTAAGCATGGCATAATCAGTAGAAACAGATTCTAGCCTAAGTCTAAGGTATTTTCTATCTCTAGCAGCTTGCATAAGTAATCTATCCTGACCAAGTACTACTTCATTCAGTTCATCTAATTTAATTGAAAGCTGGTCATAGGATAGAGGTACCTCAGATGAGTCAAGCTCATCGCCGCTGTCATCGCTGTCGGCCATGAAGAAAAGGCCGGTGAAATCTCGTCTCTTCTTGTCCTTCTTCTCCTCCTTCCTTGGGGACTCCTCCTCCTCATGAGAGCTCGACTCCTCAGTTGAGGAAGTGTCGATGTCGCTGAGAGCAGCAACAAAAGCTCTGAAAGTGGCTTTGGCTACCCTCTTAGCCACCTTGCCACGCTTGCCCTTCACAAAGGGTTTTCCTCTCCTTCTTGTGGTATTTGGGGCGCTCACTCTCATATCTCTTCTTGAGTTTAGGACAATTGTCCTTGATGTGAGAAGTGTCGCCACACTCAAAACAACCACTAAAACCACTTCTCCTCTGATCCCGTCTCTCATGGTGAAAACGGGTGAACCTTCTGGCAATGAGAGCAAGCTCATCATCATCTAGAGTATCCACCTGCTCCTTAGTGACGGAGACCAGGGGGACAAGCAAAACCACCAACAAGACACAAGTGCCAGATGTGCTTGTGTTGGGGGAAAATATCTCATCTTCAGGGTTATTGCCGCAACAGCATGAAAGCAGATAGTGGATTCGAAGGTTTCCAGACGTCCATCTTCGAAGATACCCTGAGTCAAGCTTGAAGTACGAAGATAGGCATTGGTTCGAAGTACATCTTCGAACTAAGACTATTCAAGATCTTTATTGCCAGCTAAGATGGAAGATTCATCTTTTATATTATTAGATTAGTCTTTTACCATTTTAGCCCTATCAAGGGTACCGAATAGTTTCCACTATGTCGGTTGTAATAGAGGGGTAAATAGGTCTTTTCCTTAATATTTGGGCCTATAAATACCCCTCATTTCACCCTGTAATGGGGACCGAATACAAGCTATTCAATACACACATTCGAACTATTCTAAGTTATTATCCTTTCGGAGGCTTAGAACAGTTCACTTCGCAAACACTTCGTTTGTTAGTTTCTAATCTACAGAAACCTGTTAGCGTAATCTTTTACGCCAACAGTTGGCGCCGTCCGTGGGGAACCTAGTCCAAAAAACTTCGTTCTCTACCAACTTTTACATCATGCCTCCTAAGCGGAGCGCACCCTCGCAATCCCGTTCGGAGGTCTTCTCGGATCTCCGGAGAGATACCATTTGACACGGTTGAAGTCGGAGGGCCTTCGACATTCCCTCCGCAAACTCCAGAAGGGGCTTCCATCCCTCGAACATACGAAGCTTCTCCGCCAACCCCTTCTATACTTCGACCACCCGGAGTTCCTCCTCCACCTTCCATCCCAATTCGAACTGATCCTACTAGTTCTCAAGACCCGGAAGATCCTTCCGGAGGAGATGAAGACAATCTTAGAGATATGGCCACTCAAATGGCCAACCTTCAAGCTGAAGTAGCAAGGTGGCGACAGGAAGCTGCGAACAGGCTTCGCTCTCAAGCCATCCCAACTATCCCAGAAGTGACCAAAGACGACGAACCCGATTATCCCGAATCCCCGGAGAACGCCTCCTTCGATAATGAATCTCCGCTGCATCCTGAGCTGTAGAAAATTCGCTTTGATCCAAAGTTCAAAACTTCGAAGCTCTGTAAGTATGCCGGAGATGAAGATCCCGGAGAGTTCGTTCGTTCTTATGCCCTAGAAATTGAAGCTAGCGGAGGAGTTCGAGACACCATGGCGAAGTGCTTCCCCTTAGCTCTTCAAGGAGTGGCATTAAGGTAGTTCTGGTCTTTGAGGCCAGGATCAATTAATTCATGGGGGCAGCTGAAGAAGAAGTTTATAAGCAATTTTCAAGGCACCTTCGTGCCTCCCATGTCAACAGGAAGCCTTTTCCAGGTGAAATAGCTCCCCGGAGATACATTGAGGCAATATTTTAAGCGCTTCGCTCATACGAAGTCGCAAATCCGGGGGTTGTCTGCATCTTCGGTAGTTGATGCAGCTCGGGAAGGCGTCACTCATCAAGGCCTCTTGGATAAGCTTCATCGGAAAAGCATCTCCTCGGTCTCTCAGCTGATGTCTTACTTCGAGGAGTATGCGAGGTCAGAAGAGGGTTGGCTCCGAAGAACTGCCGCTACTTCGTCCATATTGTAAGAAGTTAAAGTAGAAGTGAAAACTTCGGCACAGCCGCAAGAACCAGTCTTCGAAGTTCAACATGATCGGAGAAGAGGGCAAAAGCACCCTCGTTCTGAAGTCATGAATATTGCACCCCCACAGAAGTTTACACAGAGAGCTCCACAGTCTTCGGGGAACAAGGCCAGCGGCTAGAGGCCGCCAGGGAAAACAGCTGGCAAGGGCCAGACCCTTTTCTGCTGCATCCATGGAGAAAATCGAAGCCATGCAACTGATACTTGCAAGGCTATACTTACCCTAAGGGGAGAGTATCTAGAAAGAACTTTGGGTCGAGGTACTACCGACCGAGTTCCAGCTGCAACGCGTCCAGAGCCGGTCCAGGCTGTGGCGCAGATAGAAACTTTGATGCTGCAAGATACCCTCCAGTGGCCAATGTTATGCCACCTCCGAAGCAAGAGGAAGGGCAAGACCAAGGGAAAGAGTAGTCCTCCCCATCTCCGGAGGAGGTACCCTCGGAAGCATGTCAAAGAGACAGCGGAGAGACTACGTCAGAGAAGTAGGCCATATTGGGACTTCGTCGTCTGCAGCTGCAATGCCGGAGTGGTCTCATGTACCGATATCCTTTTCTGCGGAGGATGCAGCTGGTATTAAGTTCCCGCATGCAGACCCACTTGTTATCACTGCTGATATTGCGGGCACTGAAGTTCGAAGGGTGTTGATTGACGGAGGTAGTTCGGCAGATATCATTTTGTTCAAGCCTTCGATCAATTGTGCATCTCCAGGAAGCATCTCCTTCCAGCGGCTCGTCCTCTGCAAGGCTTCGCGGACCTCCGCTTGATGCACTTGGCCAAATAGGCCTGGAAGTTACCTTCGGAGAAGGTTTGTTGGCCCGAACTGAGGAAGTAATCTTCGATGTTGTAGATGCCCCGTATGCTTACAACATCATCTTCGGAAGAGGTATGCTAAACCAGTTCGGAGCTATGGCGCATCACAATTATTTGTGCATGAAGATGCCCACACAAGCAGGAGTCCTTACTGTCTTCGGAGATCAAGCTATTGCTCGGAGAGCGTAATATGGTCATGGTCCCCCTCTTGATCCAAGACAAGTAAACAATGTACAATATAATGAAGAAATTTTTTCAGCCTCCTCCGAAGCTTCGAAGAAGTCCTTTCCGAGACCAAGTCCTGAGGGAGAGATTGCAGCGAAGGTCATTGTTAAAGATGGTAAAGAGTATACATTTCAATTTGGTAAAGATTTACCTCCAGAAGTTGAAACCTCCTTGGAAAAGGTGGTAGAAGAGAATTTGGATGTCTTCGCCTTGGTCTGACGAAGATATCACCGGAGTCGATCGGGATATCATTGAACATAGTTTACTTGTAAACCCGAAGGCCCGGCCTGTTCGGCAAGGACTCCGGAAAATGTCTACAGAAGAGCTGCTCTAGCGAAGGACGAAGTTGAGAAATTGTTGAAGGCTGGGATTATCAGAGAAGTGGCTCACACAGAATGGTTAGCCAACCCAGTCTTCGTCAGAAAGAAGTCTTCCTGGGAAGTGGCGCATGTGCATTGATTTCACATCCTTGAATAAAGCATGCCCTCGTGACCCCTACCCCATGCCCCGAATTGATCAATTGGTCGACTCCACCGCAGGTTCGGAGTTATTAAGCTTCCTTGACGCGTATTCTGGTTATCATCAAATATGGTTGAAGCGCGAAGATGAGATCAAGACAAGCTTCGTAACTCCTTCGGGAGTCTTCTGTTATGTAAGAATGCCCTTCGGCTTAAGAAATGTCGGGGCTACTTTTTCGAGTTAGTTGCTAAGGCGCTAGGTCATCAACTAGGTCGCAATGTGGAGGCCTATATGGATGATATTGTAATAAAGAGTGCTTTAAAGCACCAGCATAGCCTAGACTTAGCAGAAACATTCAATAGCCTTCGGGCATGTGGGATCCATCTTAACTCCGAAAAATGTATCTTCGGAGCTAAGGCTGGAAAGCTGTTAGGGTATTTAGTTTCAAGCAGGGGAATTGAAGCTAGCCCTACTCAAATAACTGCTCTACAAAAGATGGCTCCTCCGGAAAATTTAAAGCAAGTGCAAAAGCTGACTGGGCGTCTAACAGCACTTAGCAGGTTTTTATCAAGGTCTGCGGAGAGAAGCTTGCCTATATTTAAAGCATTGAAAGGGTCCGAAGATTTTGCATGGACACCGGAGTGTCAGAGAAGCTTTGAAGATATTAAAGAGTATCTCAGTAATCTTGCTACACTCACGGTGCCTACTGCGGACGAAACCCTACTCCTTTACCTTGCAGCTACAGGTTCTGCTGTCAGCGCAGTCCTTGTCAGAGAAGTGGATTTCAATGGGAAGTTGGTCCAAAATCCTGTTTATTTTGTATCCGAAGCATTATCAGGAGCGAAGACAAGATACTCCGAACTTGAGAAGTTCGTTTATGCTCTGATAATGGCTTCGAGGAAATTAAGACATTATTTTTGGCACACAATATAATTGTACCAACTTCGTATCCTTTAGGAGATATGCTTCGAAGTAAGGATTCCACTGGAAGGATTGGTAAGTGGGCAGTTGAGCTAGCACCCTTCGGCATATCTTTCTTGGCAAGGACAGCAATCAAATCGCAAGTCCTAGCAGATTTTGTAGCAGAATGGACTCCACCTGCAAATTTGGTTCCGGAGAAGTCGAGTGACGGAGTTTGGACTGTTTACTCCGATGGGGCTTTCCAAGCATCCGGAGCAGGCATCGGAGCAGTGTTAATTTCACCTTCAGGGCAAAGAGCAATGTACTCCGCAAGACTCAACTTTAAGTCTACCAATAATATAGCGGAGTATGAAGGGATTTTATTGGGACTCCGAAAAGCACGTGCTCTAGGGGCTACAAGAATTATTATAAAGACAGATTCTCAGATAGTAGCAGGGCACGTAGATAAAAGTTTCCAAGTTCGGCATCCACAGCTTGCAAAGTACTTAGAAGAAATCCGTAAAATCGAAGCACATTTCAAGGGTATTTCCATTCGGAGTATACCAAGAGCAGAAAATATGCAAGCGGACATCTTAGCAAAAGCTGCAGCCGGAGCTGTGGATGTGCCAGAAGAAGCTTTCTATGAGGAGCTCAGTATACCTTTGGTGCCACAAATTCCCTCTGCAGAGATTCTTTGCATTCCTAGTGCAGATTGGAAAAATTCAATCATGGAACTTTTACAGGGAGGAACAAATTTGCCCGAAGAGCCACAACTGTCAAGATTAAAGCTTAGAGCTAGAAATTATCAAATAATCAACGGTATTTTATACAAGGCCGGAGTATGTTCCCCTCTACTCCGATGTATATCTCAAGCCGAAGGTCAAGAAATTCTTCGAGAAATTCATGAAGGCCTTTGTGGTAGCCATTTAGCCCCTAGAGCTTTGGCAGGAAAAAACACTTCGCCAGGGGCTTTATGGCCTACAATAACAGCTGATGCGGAGAGCTTAGTCCGCACTTGTCAAGGATGCCAGTGGATGGGTCGACGGGAGTCATCGCCCACCAACAGCTCTTCAAGTCATTGCTCCAGGTATGGCCTATGGCCAGATGGGGTATGGATTTAATTGGCCCCTTTCCAGTAGCCAAGGGAAATCTGAAGTTCGCAGTGGTAGCTATTGAATATTTTTCTAAGTGGGTAGAAGCAGAAGCCCTTGACAGCTATCACTTCGAACAATGTACAGAAATTCTTCTGGAAGAACATCATCTGCCGGTTCGGAGTGCCTAGACAACTACAGTTGATAATGGAACACAGTTCGATGCAGAACCCTTCAGGAAGTTTTGCGAAGATCTAGGCATTCAGTTATGTTTTGCTGCAGTAAGGCATCCTCAGTCCTAATGGAGCCGTAGAACGAGCCAATGGAAATATTTTGTCAGGGCTAAATCGAAGGATAGTAGGATTAGCAAAGGGACTGTGGACCGAAGAGCTTCCGAAGATTTTGTGGTCCATTCGGACTACGCAAACAAGGTCCACAGGTTTTACTCCATTCAGACTACTATTCGGAGATGAAGCTATGACTCCAACGGAGCTCAAAGGAGGATCATTTCGCAGCACCGAACCAGAGATTGAAGAAGAAAGACAAGCTTCGATTAGATTTATCAGAAGAAACAAGACTTCGAGCTGTGGCAAATTTATCAAAGTATCATCAGCAGACGAAGGCTTGGTTTGACCCGAAGGTTAAGCTCAATGAACTAAGACCGGGTCATCTTGTTCTACGAAGCATTATAGCGCCAGGGAAGTTAGGGAATAAATGGGAAGGTCCATACCTAATTGTTCGTTCAGGATGCCCTGGCTCTTTTCAAGCTAGCTAATTTAGAAGGTGAAGAGTTAGCACATACTTGGCATGCGGAGCACCTAAAGCGATACTTCGCATAAGGGCTCCTTGTAATTCACTTGTAATCATCTTCTAAATTAATAAAGCATATGATCCTGATAGTGCCTTCCCCTCATAGACTTCTAGCTTCTGAGTGGACGCACTGGAACCGCGGGGTCGAACGAGAGGGAAGTGTCATGAAGCTGGATTGTATTTTCGGACTTCGAACCATTGGTTCGAAGCTTTCGACG
Organism: Zizania palustris; assembly: GCA_019279435.1. Taxonomy (NCBI): domain Eukaryota; kingdom Viridiplantae; phylum Streptophyta; class Magnoliopsida; order Poales; family Poaceae; genus Zizania; species Zizania palustris. The sequence continues at coordinate 17,228,139 of JAAALK010000288.1, forward strand.
TGGGGGCTGGCATAATCCGGAGTCCAAGCCACCGACTTGTAGGCATCCGTAAAAGAGCCCAAAACCACATCATATGGAGTCCAAGCCATTGGCTGGTAGACTTCCGTAAAAGAGCCGAAGGTGGCCAAAACATGCGGAGTCCAAGCCATTGGCTGGTAGACTTCTGTAAAAAGAGCCGAAGGTGGCCAAAACATGCGAAGTCCAAGCCATTGGCTGGTAGACTTCCGCAAAAAGAGCCGAAGGTGGCCAAAATATACGGAGTCCAAGCCATTGGCTGGTAGACATCCGTAAAAAGAGTCCAAAGAGACCATTGCAAACTCCGAACCATTAGTTCGACAGAGATCGCAAAAAAGAGCCGAAGGTGGCTAAAGAAAAACAGAGTTTGAGCCATGAGCTTCGAATGTCTGTTAACACAGTCCAAAGTGACAAATTATCTAAGATACTAAGGTATCTTGAAAGTTATCTCAAATGATTTCTTTCAAAAAACAAAGGTACTAAGTTGCCATTTTTCCGACTAAAAATAGTCGAAGACATTTTATAAGATTTTAAAAGATCTTTAAATTACAGAGGGGCTACGAACCCCCAAAAAATTGTACTCCGAAGTTTTTTCTTTGCGCATAACCATCTTTGAATACACTTCGAAGTTGCTTATACCCAAAGAGGGGCTAGTAAATATGGAGACAATTTTAAATCAGTATTCATTATTCAAACAAATGTGTTTACAAATTACATTATGAAAAATTGGTATCTATACCAAGAAGGAATCGAAGACCTCTTCGGTCCCTAGAGCTAGGGGTGGAACGACTAGTTCCAGCGCCGGGAGTTCTAATAACTTTGCGTTTAACTCTCTTGCCCCCCTTCGAAGCTCTAAAATCCTTCTGTTCTTGTTGAAGCTCGGCCCAAGTTCGAAGCCGTTCGGGGCTCCTTTCCCAGCTTCCAAGTTCTTCAGGCTTTTTATTTTGAGCTTCATCTTCGTCTTCAGACCATATAACGTCTTTAGAAGACGAAGTGTTTACGTTAACCTCTTTTTCTTCCTTTTAATATAAGACAGTATATCTTTGATTCCTTCGGGCGCAATTACACCGGAGTCATCTCGAGGAATTAGAAATCGAGGACGTTTATAAGCTTTTAGAAGATCGAAGGTGGTCCATAATGAGCGAACTTCATCGTTAAGGTCTAACACTTCGATATCTTCCGTAAGAGGCAAAGCCTAAAAATATGACAAACAAATTTTCATTGATAAATGTTTATAAGCATAAAGCTTTACATGGCCAAAAATCCTAAGGTATTTCTAAACCTGCGGGTTCGGAGGAGGCTGACTGCTCGAAGCTTGGGTCCGAACTTGCTTCTGGCGTTGGCCTTCGTCGATCCAAGCCTTGATCGCGGAACGACCTTCGGCTCTCCATGAAGTTTGGAAGGCTCGCCAGGCAGCAGCCACACCTTCAAAAGGTGTCAGAAGTCGCTCGTCGTCGAAGGTGATTGGGCCCCCTCCTGCGTCCGGAGTTATCGTTCGGCCCAGATCTTCGTAGTAGCGAAGTAGGCCGACAGCAGCCACTTGTCCGGAGAGTTCTCCGTATCTAATGCCCGCTGTCTTCATCTGCTTCGCCACTCCTTGGATCCTTTTTAACCGGCGCAGAAGAGTGATGTTATCATCAGAAGAAAGTATCCCAGTAGTACCAAAGTACTCCAGGACATCTAACAACTGACTCATAACTTCCACAGCCACCTTTTCAGACTTCAGCTTGTCTTCGTTCAACGCGTCCTTCGTCGAAGTGACTTCGCCCAAAACCCCAGAAAGTCTAGCATTTTCAGTGGTCAAGATATTCTTTTGGTTTAACAGCTGGCTAGCTTCCTCTTGGAGTCTGACAAGCTCGGACCCCGCAGTAGCGTGCTCCGCCCGCAACTTTTCAACTTCTGCTCGAAGCACAATTCTTTCTGCTTCGAGCTCTTTATTCGCAGCCTCCAAACTTTGTCTGGCCCTTCGCTCTGTTGACACTATATTGTCCATTTGAGCCACTCGACTTTCGGAGATGTTAAAATTCCTTTGAAGGACATTATTTTCCTCCCGAAGACGAGCGATTTCTTCATCATTGCATATATTCGCAGCTCGGGCCAAGACAGTTTGCTGCAAAAATAAAAACTAAGGTAAGTGTTTATTCGTAGATGAATTCTATGTTATTTCACAGTTGCTTCGTACCTGATAGGCTGCACGTTCTATAGCAGCATTAAGCTCCGTCCTATCCACCTTGCTCAAAATGGCCACTAAGTTGGTCTCCCCAATGTCACGGCTAGCTCGATCCAAAGGTTCGAGCAAAGTCCGAAGACCAGTTGTTTGCCCTAAGAAAGGAGCTAGCAAGGGGAGCATACTTATTGCATGTTGGTCATCTTCGTCCAGCGAAGGACCGGAGCGTTGGCTTGTGGTCTTCGGAGCCACTGGAGACTGGCCCTCCCCGGAAGATTGGCTCTCGTCTGTTGAATCAGACGGAGTTGATCCGGAACTCGCAGCAGGGAGGGGCTCTATATGTCTTTTGCCTCTTCCAGGTCCCTTTGAGTAACTCTCTGGGATGGCTCCGAAGACGTCGAAGGTCCAGGAATTATTTCTTCCTGTCGGACTTCTACCACAGGAGTGGGCCCTGTAAAAAAAATATATAAAGTATTATACATTGTATAAATACACAAAATAAACATGAAAGAGTTATTCGAAGTCTACCTTCGACATTTTGCAGAGGAGTCATCATCGGACTGTTCGGAGGATCGAAAGCTAGTTCTTCATCCGAATCAGCCGTTAAGTCTTGGACTGCAGGAACATCGTCCTGAGCAGTCCTCGTTGCTTCTTCGGGAATCGAAGCTATAGTAACTTCGACCCCACTCTCATTCATAGGAACTTCGTCCTGAGATACATCTTCCTGAACTACCGAAGTCCTTGGTTGATCAAGATTGTCTTGGGACTCCGGCACGTTCACAGGTACTTCGGCTTTTGCAGTCCTTTGAGTTTCATCTTCTTCTATTAGACGCACAAGCAATCTCCCTTCTTCCTCTTGGGAGTCGGAAACTGAAGCCCTTGAGCTCGAAGGTGCAGGATTCGAAGGTGCAAGATTTTTTGGCTTCCGAGCCACCTTCTTCACCGGAGTCTTTGCGGAGCTCGAAGTCCCAGCTTTGGCTTTTCTCTTCTTGGGTCCTTTCTCCGAAGGCACCCAATCCATCAAAGGGGGCGGAGTGATTTCCAGCATTCCCCATACTCTGTTAAATCTCTCCCAACTCCCGACCAACTTGACTCTCCATTCTTTTTCAGTCGGAGTTGGAGCGCCCAAAATCTTTTCCGAAGCCCTTACAATTTGTTCCGAAGTAACAGGGGCTGAAGAAGCTAAAAAATAAATCAAGTTAGTTTTTCTTCGAATGAATATGTATAATACATGTTGTCTTCGAAGTTACCTGCAGGGCTCGAAGTCAAGGTAATTTTTTGGAGACCGCCTTCCGAATCCTCTTCGAAGATGATAGGCCAGTTGGCCATCAGTAGAGAAATTTGTAACCCAAGGAACTCTTCGGCTAAGTCTCGCATGCTCACCCTTCGGCTGATCCTCTGAAGTAGGTTGAGACGAGCTTCGAGCTGACCTTGGCCAGGATGCACTAAGGCTTCCTTCCGGAATTGGATCTCTTTCAAAGGTCCGACCAGAGGATTGCTCGCCCCAACTTCGGCATAGAACCACCTCATAACCCAGTCAATGTACCATCTTGCATTGATGGCCTTAGCAGGAAATTGTAGGGCATATTCGTCCCGAAGCCTAAAATTGATGCTTCCGAAGGCTACTACTACTTTTTCACCTCCAGGGCCTACGAAGGTTTTAGGCTGGCATGAAGCCCTATGTAGTGCAGCGAAGATCTCTGCCCTCCCTTCACAACCTTCGGCTCTCAATGCCCATTTGAAGATAGCCAGTCGAGCTACTGCATTCGGAGACAGTTGAGGAAGGGTCACGTGGAATAAGTCAAGTACATCCGCCAAGAAGTCCACTGCGGGAAGGCCCAAACCGGCTTCGAAGAAGGCTTCGAAGACAACCACTTCTTCGGGCCTTGGCGACGGAATGAGTTCTTTTCCGGGCTTGCGAATCATAACTCCGGTACTGATCTTTCCTTCTACTGTGATTGCTAGTGATTCCCTCTTGCAGGTAGAAGATCCCAGTTGGAAAGACTGGTCTAGATACTTCGTTGATGGCGGGCAGAGACTTTGATCATCGATATATTGGGGATTTCTCCCTCCTGCCGCCATGGATGTCGCTGCAGATGCCGGAGGCACTGTCACCAATGCCGCAGCCACTACTGCCGCAGCCGCTTGCTGCTGGGCCAAGGCCGACGGGGCTCCAGAACCCTTGGTCTTCACCATTGCGGTCACTGGGTTGCTTTGGGGAAAATGGAGGCTAGGGTTCAAAGAACTCAAAGGGCTCAAAGGTGTTTGATTGCGAGAAAGCAGTGAAAAGGTAACCGGGTAAGTTCTAGGCCATCTATTTATAGCCTAAAATTTACATTTTTACCGTTAGTCCATGCTGTTTCGCATTCCTGCCCGTTACTTTTCTCCGAAATTAACGCTTTTTATGGTTTCCGTTAGGAACAGAAAGCTAACGGCTATTTCCTCTAAGTCTAAAAGACTTTCGAACTTCCTGAGTCGGTTCTAAGATAGTTCGAAAAGTAATTATCTTAAGACTGATTCGGAGTTTATATCTTCGTACATTTCGGAGATGAATTGAAATCTAATAACCCCTATGTCTGGTTATTTTTTCCTTCCGTATACTGCTCTCCTAACATTACAGGTTAAACGGAGAAGCGTATTCGAGGGGCTACTGTTGGGGGAAAATATCTCATCTTTGGGGTTATTGCCGCAACAGCATGAAAGCAGATAGTGGATTCGAAGGTTTCCAGACGTCCATCTTCGAAGATACCCTGAGTCAAGCTCGAAGTACGAAGATATGCATTGGTTCGGAGTACATCTTCGAACTAAGACTATTCAAGATCTTTATTGCCAGCTAAGATGGAAGATTTATCTTTTATATTATTAGATTAGTCTTTTACCATTTTAGCCCTATCAAGGGTACCGAATAGTTTCCACTATGTCGGTTGTAATAGAGGGGTAAATAGGTCTTTTCCTTAATTTTTGGGCCTATAAATACCCCCCATTTCACCCTGTAATAGGGACCGAATACAAGTTATTCAATACACACATTCGAACTATTCTAAGTTATTATCCTTTCGGAGGCTTAGAACAGTTCACTTCGCAAACACTTCGTTTGTTAGTTTCTAATCTACAGAAACCTGTTAGCGTAATCTTTTACGCCAACACACCTGCAAGAACACACGTGCATGATGTGCTTGGTTCTGTAGGGGTGGCACGGCTAGTGCTAGAAACTAGTGCCAATGGTTGTGGCAAGGAGTTCCTATGCACTGCAAGAGATGCCTTGGCAATCTCTGTGGACTTTATCTTACTGAAGAGCTCATCACAGGTCAATGTATCATAACCTGCGGACTCCTCAATGCTGGATATCTTCACTTCCCATATGCTACGATCAAGAGCATAGAGAAGCTTGATATCCCTATCATGATCATTATAAGCAAGCGTCCCGTTGGACCGCAAGTTACTCACTATCGCATCAAAGTGATAAAAAATGGCATCTATAGATTCACCAGGTGCCTGCACAAACAACTGATACTGTTGATTGTATGTTCTTTGGCGCCTGGTCTTAATCTGTGTAGAGCCCTCATGAAAATAGTGAGTGTAGTCCAAATCTCCCTAGCTGTCCTAAGGTGTTGCACCCTATCAAACTCACTCCGACTCAAACCAATGAACAATATATTTCTAGCCTTGGAGTTGGCATTATACTGATCCTTCTCTGTTTGAGAGGTGCGAGTTTCAGGGATGGAGTATTGTTAGTCCACAATCTCCCAAATTGCATTTCCTTGGCTTAGCAAGTAAGCCTCCATGCGCACCTTTCAGTATGAAAAATCTGTCCCATCGAACAAAGGTATTTTACTAACTCTGTCCATGTCGCCAACAGATCACAAAACTGGTTAAGGTCAACTGGTGATCTTAACCTGCTCTGATACCAATTGTTGGACCGAAAACAGCGACCAGAGGGGGGTGAATGGGAGCTTTTAAAATTTCAGACTAAAAATAGCCTTCTGTTTTAATTCTATCTTCTACAGAATAGGCTTCGAACACACCCTTTGAAGTTCTGGTTCGGAGGTATTTCATAGCTCCGAAACCAGGCTTCGCAAGGAGCAAAAGTTCGAAGTCAAGAAGAATTCGCTCCACCCTCAACACCAAAACTCAACTCTGCTAAGTCAGTGCAGGCTCCGCACACTGGGTGCCTTCGAGCAGACTTCGCACTTCACCCTTCGCAGGAGCAGACTTCCCTCTGAGGACTTCAACCAAATACTCTGCACTAGCAACTGGTACCAGGCTTCGTATTTCGAAGGTTGGAACACACACTGAACACACTGTGCTGAGGACTTCGACAAGGGAGAAAGCATGCTTCGATTTAAGCCAAGAATAGTGCTTCGCTGGTAATCAGAGAGGTCTAGTCTCCAGTTTACAGAGAGCGAACATACACTGAAAACACACTTCACACGCACAGATCTCTCACACACTTCTCCAAAAACTCTCTGGTGCAATAAACTCAACACAGGAAGAATTGAGGCACAAAGACCTCAAAGCATGCAGTGTAAAGTAGGCATACAAGTTCAAACAATAAATGAAAACAGAATCAAAGTTTCATTGCTTGAACAGGGAACACAAATGAACTCACAGACTGAATACACGAGTGTGGCAGCTAGCACAGGAGCTCAATAATGGCTACTCAAAAGTGTTACTATGCCCGCTAGCCTCCACTATTTATAGGCACTATTCAGCCTTGTGAATAGACTACTTACCCCTAGGGTTTACACTAGTTTTGTCTCAACAGAACAAGGGGGGTATAGCTGGTAGTCTACTTTATTTGGAGGCTTCTTTTGTCAGCTTCACAGAGGAGACAACATCAGCTTTTTGCAGAGCAGACACGGTCAGCCTTTGCAGTTTTGGAACCTTCTAAAGCCCCCCTTCACACGTGAAGGGTGCGATAGCTTCGGTGAGAAGCCTTGAGCCTGACGGCCTTTGCTTCAACGAAGTCAGCCTTCGATACAGTGATGGTTTTGAGCCGAAGCCGTCAAAGCCCTTAAGCCTTCGCGCCATCACTTCCGGAGTGGACCACCACGGCTTTGCATCTTCTCCCAGGTCGAACTCCGTTAGTCCATGTACCGAAGCCATGCATGGTCGAAGTACCTCAAGCCAGCCACACTCCAAAGCCCCACCCTCGGAGTAGCACCCTTTGAAGTCCCTCCTTCGTCCAAGGCCTCCGCATGAAGCATTCCATGAGCACTTCGTCGCAATGTCTCTCCCCGAGCACATTCCTTGATGAACCTCACTCGGACCATGCCTTCGATGCACCTCGACTTCTGAGACCTTCGTCGGGTATACCTTCGAGTGCCTCCCTCCGGAGCACACTTCGAATGCCTTGCCTCATTGCTGAGGACTTTGTCCACCATACTCCGAAGTCACTCCATTCAGAGTACCCTTCTAAGTGCTTCGCCTCTGAGGACTTTGTCTCAAAGTACCTTCATCCGGAGCCACACTCCACACTCTCTTCCTTTGCCTGGCGCACCTTGACCCGAGGACCGACCTCGACCCCATGCATCCTTCATGACCGAGCTCCCCGCTCGCCCGGCATCAAGATTCCTTCTTGACCCAGGTTCACTTGCTGCGAATCGTCCGTCGCCTCCGAAGCCACCTGCGCATCACAGACAAATAGACAAGTGTATCTAGTACCCCGGAGATCTCTCCTGGTAAACAACCTTCGGCACACACTCCGGTGTACCGCCCAAAATACCGAGACCTTCGGTACAACCCAGTCATCGTGTACTGTCGGACCCCTCCGACAGGCACACTCCGCTGCAACAGCTACAGCAAACATACCCACCGAACCCTTCGGTGAAACAACCTCCGAACCCTTCGTAGGGACCCCTTCGAATCAGAGGATAAAATCTTTCAATCACTCATCACAAACTCTGAAACCAACCCTTGGTTTCTCAGTAGCCGATGCTCCACGAGATCGCGGCTTAATCCCAGCATTTCTCTGTACACCCACGCAAAACAATTGACATACGACCGAAGCAACTTTATTACTTCGACCTTTTCATTAGTCCATAAATGGTTGTTTACAAAAGTCGGCCTTGGGATGTTGTCATCGCCTATGTCTACTTCTTCTAAAGGGTCAGCCGACACAAAACCCTGTCCTAATTTCTCTACTTCGCTAAAGTCTTCGATGGCTTCGGCAATACCGTCTTTAGTAGACCGATACTGCTCTACACGAGACTTTAGCCAATCCAGATTACTTTTGCTAGACATGAATACTAATTTAGAAACAGTCGTTCTACATCAGCCGGCTTTATAGACACTGGTACAAAACGTCCTCCGAACATGCTAACAAAGTCGTAATCCAAAAGATCTCTACCTAATAGACACTCTACTTTGTTGTGAATGGTGTCGATAGACACATCGACCAATGCCACTTGGGCTGAAGTGTCTGCGGATATGACTTCCACTTCATTGTCGTCCCATTGAATTAGGAACTGGTGCAAAGTAGAAGGAATGCAGCAATTTGCGTGAATCCAGTCATGCCCAAGCAACACACTATAGTTACCTTGCACATCGACGATGAAGAATGTTGTTGGCAATGTCTTGTTGCCTGCTATCAACTCCATGGAGAGCACGCCATTGGCCTCAGAACTCTCGCCGTTGAAGCCGTTGAGCATCAAGTTGGTCTTCTTTAGGTCATCCTTGTTTCTGCCAAGTTTCTTCAATAGAGAGTAAGGCATTAGGTTAATAGTGGTGCCACCGTCAACAAGCATCCGGGAGATCGGTTTTCTGTCAATATGACCGCTAACGTAGAGAGGCTTTATATGGCGAGCCGAGTCCTCGGGTTTCTCAAAGATGGCATTGCGCGGGCCAAGGTTCAACTGAGCGAACTCGGCCTTGTCCTGTGGTAGGGCGAACTTGGCGGGCAGCATGACGATGTTGATGTCCATCGCTTGGGGTGCGGGCCCCTCGGAGATGGGCGAGTAGTAGTCATCGAGCATGTCATCGTCGTCGCCCGGACTAGGAGCCGAATTGGTCATCTCAATCATCTTAATCATCCATACATGTCTTGTCATTGGCTGAGGGCAGATTTCTTCAAAAATGGCGTCTCGCTCATCTTCGGCTTTCTTCTCACGAATCTCCTATGCCCGTAGGCATTGTAGACGCCTCTTCTATGATTTGGACATACCTGGAGGTGCCCAAGATGGTTGTGTCTTGGTACCTGGTGCCACTGTCTGGTTCCTGCTAATTTTGGCTAGAGAAGTGCTATCCAGCCTGGCCTCACACATTCTGTATTCGGAGGGGCCTTCGCTGTGGGCCCTGGCAATCGGACCGGCCTCATTCGGTTGACTGGACCAGGATCTGGTGCAGGCCTTGACCGTAGTAGGAGACATACCTCTGCCAGGCTTCGGCGAAGGGGACTTCAGGATTGGGACTTCTTGAGACCCTATTATGACTGTGATAGCTTTGGATTCCCTGTCCTTTGCCTCTTCGCGCCCATCTCCCTCAACTCCGTTCTGCACAAGTCAGTTCGGAGGTACCACGGATAGCCTGTGAATGATGCCTCGCTCCGTTGTGTCTGCTTGTCCCTGCCAATCATAATACTCCAAAGGAAAACGGGGAATAATGCTATTTTGTGGAGGGTACTCTGGTTGTGATACATACGGAGCCCACAGAGTCCCTGCCCAGTTGTATGGTGGAGGCATTGGCGGCTCTAGTGGCTTCACCCACTATGAGCCAAACCCGTTACCCGGAGGGGGGTTCGGCAAAGTCGATGGTGCCTCGGACCATATCAATGAGGGGTCTTGCCAGTTCGGAGGTACGTTCAGCCAGTGTGGGCCGAAGCCTCCTGTCGAAGGGTTTGTATAGAGCGGTGCAGGGTTCGGCCATTGGGGGCCAAACTTGCTCTGCATTGGGCTTGGCCACTGGGGTCAGAAGCCACTGTATTGAGGGTTCGGCCACTGAGGTCCGAAGCCACCACAGAGAGTGTTAGGCCACTGTGGCCCGAAGTCACTATGCGGAGGGCTCGGCCACTGCGGTCCGAAGCCGCCATGCGGAGGGCTCGGCCACTGTGGTCCGAAGCCACCCTCCGAACGCCTTGGCCCCTTTGGCTGACTCAGCCTTTTGGCACGGGGGCCTGTTTCCTTGGCCTTTCTTTGGTGTTTGTTCAACAACATTTGATAAGTTACCTTCGGCTTCTTGTGAGCCCTGGCCGAAGGAGATGTGCTAACATTCTGGTTCCATATTCCCACTTCGGGATTTTTAGGTATGAGTGTGGGTGTGCGTGGTTCTCCCACAATCACTGCCTTCCCCTTAGTTGACTCAGCCTATTCTTGCTAAATCAACACTCTCTTCTCGTCAAGATCGACGGTGTTGACGGGAAAGGGATCCTTGTCTAGTTTCATCTTTGGATTGTGGTCTATCTTCAATCGTCCTTCTTCTATGGCCGATTGAACCTGCCGTCAAAAAACATTGCAGTCATTAGTATTATGCGAATGCAAATCATGCCACTTATAGTATGGATGCTTCTTTAACTCATCGGCAGATGGAATGACTTGACCTTTGGGCAATCTGAGAAGCTGGTTCTTCAAGAGAAAATCAAATATCTTATCACACTTAGTTATATCAAATGAGTACTTGACCTCACTAGGCCGATTCTTGGTGGGAGACGGTCGTAACTCGGAGCAAGTGACATGTTTACTCTTACTGTTCCAAACCCATTCGGTTGCGTACATGTCGGTCGAATCCTCTTCTTCCGATTCCTCTTCATCGGAGTGCTCCATGACATGGATTTATGCTCTAGGTTTGTTAAACGTCTTAATAAACTTTTTATCTTTAGCTCAGCCTTCCTGGACCAGAGCCTGTTGCAAGACTTGGCTAACTTCTAACAGGCGTTGGTTGTCTAGTCTCTCCTTAATCTTGGAACGCAACTCGCTAAAATCTAAATCCACTTAGTTATATCAAATGAGTACTTGACCTCGCTAGGCCGATTCTTGGTGGGAGACGGTCGTAACTCGGAGCAAGTGACATGTTTACTCTTACTGTTCCAAACCCATTTGGCTGAGTACATGTCGGTCGGATCCTCTTCTTCTAATTCCTCTTCATCGGAGTGCTCCATGACATGGATTTATTCTCTAGGTTTGTTAAACATCTTAATAAACTTTTTATCTTTAGCTCGGCCTTCCTGGACCAGAGCCTGTTGCAAGACTTGGATAACTTCTAACATGCGCTGGTTGTCTAGTCTCTCCTTAATCTCGGAACACAACCCGCTAAAATCTAAATCCGCCAAATCCCTCTCTAAAATATTAAGACTAAAACATCGGTTTCTGGTATCCCTAAAACGTTTGACATACTCAGAGACACTCTCGTTAGATTTTTGTCTAACTGATATCAAGTGTGAAAGCCTAAGATTTGTTTCACCCGTGTAAAAGTAGTCATGGAATTTTTGTTCTAATTAAGCCCACGTTTGGATGGAGTTCGGCGGGAGTGTCGAAAACCAAGTGAAAGTGGTGCCGGATAGTGAGAGGGAAAATAGTCTATGTTTTAAAGCGTCCGACCCACTAGCTTCTCCACACTGTACTAAAAATTGACTAACATGCTCTAATGTGGTTTTGTTACCCTCACCATCGAACTTGCAGAATTCAGGGGCTCTATAGCCGCAAGGGTAAGGTATTGTATTAAAATGATCGGGGTACGGCTTCCGGTAAACCCTAGCTTGACCCCTTGGTACGAAGCCAGTGCACTCCCTAAACAGTACGCGGATCCGCTCTTCAATGTCACCTTGACCCGCTTCCTGTGCATGTCTCTCATGCAGGGGTGCGACACGCGGTGGGATGTCGGAGTGTCGGCCATGGATTCCCTCATCATGCGCTAGCTGTATACCGTGCTCGAGCCTATGTGCTTGTGCATGTGGTGCGGGCAGCGTGGGTAAAACTAGTGTGGGCACAGGTGGAGGCGGTGCATGGTAGGCGGTGCTAGCTTGGTCGTAAGCATAATGACTTGTCTCGGCCATTGGTATCAAGGTCGGAGACGTAATGGTTTTGTCAGTACTATTGTTAGTTCTGCTATAAATGTGACTTATCGGAGGTATGCTAGCGATAGGGGCTGATGGCACGGCCTCAGTGAAGCTGAACCTTCTAAGTGTCGCCTCTACTTGAGAGCTAACTGCTGAATCTAAATGGTTGGCTAGCGAAGTGTTAACGGCTTGATCTACTGATGCAATTATTTTCTGATCTATCTCTAAAGAAGATAAACGAGGTGATACTAGTGTTACCTGGATCCAAGCAAGGTCGGGGATGTTGATGTCGCCCTTGATGAAGCCCGCACGTGTTTTGACGTAGCTCCCAAGCATCAGGTCCTGGAGTGCTTTCATTTTTGCCTCGATCTCTACTCGGTCTTCAGCGGGAATATATTCAAGGGTAGGCGCCATGATGTTGCGGTTGTCGATATCCGCGCTCCCCATGGGATCCATCGGCGATGTAGATGTAGTAGTTGTTGTAAACGTACTAGCGGCCGATGTAGATGTACCCATTATGTTGGCGTAGTGTTCCCCAGCGAAGTCGCTAAAAAGTGTGTTGACACAGAAGTGTGCCCCCGCACTTGGGTCAGTTCGACGATCCAAAAGTGTGCAGATACTTAGGGACAAGCCTAAGAGTAACATAACACTGACGTCGCGTTCCGACTACCCTTCACCGTGATAAGGAGGGTGGAGTCGCCAGGTAATTAGATCACACAAAATAATCCAATTATCCTAAAGAAATATATTAAACAGAACAAATCAGCAAGTGAGCGAAGCCTGACTAATTCGAAGTATAATGTGAAAGGTGTCACCAAAGTATACCTTCGGCGTTCGGACTGATTTGATCGAAGATAAACTCTAAACCGATCTGGACGCGACAATCACCTCCAAACAGCGTGGTTCGGCGCGAAGTCTCTGATAAAGTGAGATACAGAATAATGACTTGGACGCAACACGCGGGCGTGACTTCATCTGACGCGGGGTACGAGTGTGGTGAAGTCTATCATGATGAAGCATGTTGCAAAGCGTGATGTCGTGCGAGACTTAGTCAAACCGACAACAGTGTGACGGTCCGGCACGAGCGGTCGAAGCAACGATCTCGCTGAAGGGTGTTCTAGCAACCTCTGAAACCGATCTCTAGCTCCGGACACCACTAGCAAAGTAGCTCCGAATGTGGAAACCCGCAACAGAGTAGATTCGAAGTACCAATTCGGCGTAAAGGTAAAATAAAGGTACGGTTCAAAGCTAGGGCTTTGTGGTTGATTTGTGTTGGGGGGTTCTGAACCGGCCTCACCCCTATAATAATAGGGGTAGACTTCTAATCTCTAAGCAAATATGATAAGATTTGGCTTGATCACGCGCGGGGATATAACTTAGTCAAAATTGGACTCAACTCTATCTCTGCCCAAAGTGGGCCTCGGCCAGGCCCGCCGAAGCCTACTCCTCGGGCCGAAGCTTCGGCAGAGTGGGCCTCCGAAAGCCTCCGGGTCGAAGGCTGCAGGCTTACTGGAAGCTTCCGAAGCCCATAGCCTAGTGGGCCTTCGGCCTTGTAGGGCTTCGACCCAACCTAGGACATGTGTATTTTCGGCCCAAATTACCAAAATTGATATTTTGATAATCTTAACCATTAATGCCATTTTTTTGCTATCAAAAACTATTGATGAGAATGTCGCAAGTGTGCATGCTGATGAAATAGATGAGGAAGTTGCTGCTCAGGTTGCGTATGAAGCTTAAGAAGAGAGACTTAGTAAACTGAAATTCACCGTACTAAAGTTTGATGGAAGATATGATCATGAAGCTTATCTTATATGGGAATTGAAGGTTGACAATATTTTTTGCTTTCATAATTATACTGAAGAAAACAAGTTGGGAATGACTTCTCTTCAATTTTATGATTATAATCTAATGTCATGGGAGTAATTAATCAATGACCGAGAAGATGCTAGCCAAGCTGAAATTTCTACAAGGAATGAAATGAAATGAGAAATGAGAGCTAGATTTATTTTAAAGTACTATTAGCATGATCTCTTTGATAGATTGCAGAATCTGAAGCGAGTAAATTATAGTGTTGAAGAACATTACATTATAAAAATGAAGAGAAATATATTGCAGATTATGTTGATTTGCAAGTGATATT
>JAAALK010000288.1:17251383-17457785 GCA_019279435.1 Zizania palustris
CTATATAACATATGCAACGCATGCATGCAGCCTTGTTCAGTCAGCGCAGCTGTGAGTTCCTCCGCTCAGCTAGTAGTTTCTTGTCTTGGGTTTGTGTGGCTTTAATTTTCCTTGCAGCCACTGTACACAATTTATTTGATAGAAAACATGTTACACGATTTGAGTAACACTTGATTTTCTGCACGCATAGACAACAGATCAAGACTTGACCAATTTCTTGCTGCAGATTTCCTGAATTTTTTTTAGTTTTGATTCTCGGTTTCGCTGCACATGTAGCGGCTCGTTCTGGCCACCTTTCTTGGCATCGATGTTGTCTTAGCTCGATCTGCAAGCGCTTGACTGATTTTTGTTTATCTGCACCTGTTTCTTGAGAATGCCTACATGTGTTTTTGTTCATTTTATGGTTGATAAAATGATTGATTGATTTGTGGATGAGTTTTTTTTAATGTCTGTTAAATATTTTAATCTGAATACTTTGTGACGAATGGTGAGATCAATGGTCCGTAATTTGTGAAACTGTTATTTGATCTGTGAGTAACTTAATCTGCTTTTAAGTATTGTGGTGGTGTCTTTTTTATTAGGACACAGGTCGTTTTTAGGCTAGATTATTTTTAGTGTTCGTAATATTCTTAGTCTGACACATCATATTATATTGACAGGACAATTGATAGCACTAGCTTTATCTGGCAATTTATTGTGAAAGTTTATTTATTTCTGCTTGTTCTTTTAGTGATGCGTTGGTGTTTAGAAAAATACCATCAATTCAAAAGATTTTGTTGAGACGCCCATTCAACCCCCTCTAGTCGTATGTTTCGATCCTACATCCTAGTTACCAAAGGTCCATGATTTCAGGTGCGTCTAGTGTGTTGTCCTCATTCGAACCTATTTTGCCTAGAATGTGTGGTATATGACTCTTGGCTTAGTGTGGTGTAGGATGTTGTGTCCCTCTCGAGGCTTTCCCTAGTGTAGTTCTTTTGCTAATGTGATATCGCCTAGTGCTTTCATGCTGCCTATATTGATGTATGGGTGCTAGGGTAGAGCTTGATCCTACGGAGGTAGCTAGAGATTCCACCGGTGCAGGCGCCTCGGAGTGGTTTGTGACCCCACCGTTGAGGTTGAGCTGCCTAGTCCCTTTGAGCTGGTCTCTTAGAGTCAATGACTATCTCCTCTAGCTTAGATGAGGATCACACGGAGTCGCTACTACCAATAGCGGCAGCCCTTGAGATCTCCGATGCTCATGGCAGTCATGATAGGTTGATGTTGCATCGCATGGATCTTCTTTTGAGAATTTCAATGCCCATAGCCACAACATTTGCTTTGTAGAATGTCATCTCTATCCATCTGTGTGCCTTTTCTCTTGTTAATCGAAGGAGGATGTGTCCCCTTCTTTGAAGTAGTGAAACCCCCGTAAAAAGATTAGTCCTTGAGCAAAAATTTGCTTTTAATTTTGCCTTAACCAAACTTGTACCACACATTGTGTGCTATATATCACCCACACGGTGTATCTTGGCAGAGTCGATGAGGATCCAATACTATGGCTATACGGCTAAGTAGTCGACCCTCTCTCGGGTCTAGTTGAATGCACGACGACCATGGTGGCACCCAACTCGGAGGGGAATGTAGTCTGAAGTGGTCGGTGTTTTTTAAATATGCCAGTTGCATGTGTACAACTAAAGAGTCGATCCACTCCTAGTTCTTGTTGCATGCATAGTGGTCGTTAGGCACCTAACACGGAGCGGATGTAACTGGCCTAGGTCAATGAGAAAAAATGCTTAATTATGAGTGTATAACCCTAAGGTTGACCCCTTCCCAGCCTAGTTGCAGGTCTAGGGCGAAGTAGTTGACAAGAAAAGTGCTCGACTATGGGTGTACAGCCTAAGGTTGACCCCTTCTCGGCCCAACAATGTGTCTTGGGGAGGAAAGCAGTTGTTAAGGTCGATGTAGAAATAGCGTCGTGGAGTCAATGAGTGTTTGCCTTCCCATCTTCTCGCTTTAGCATGTATGCCCCTGATCTTGTTACTTCGGCGATGATACAAGGCCCTTCCTAGGAGGCAAAGGGTTTGTGCATCTTGACGATTGATTGTACCATAATCTACATTAGTGTAGTATTGGTTAGTATAGTGGTAACTATGAAACTCATGTTTAAGAACTTTGGCTTCGTTTTGAGAAGAAGAGATTAATATTCTACAATTCACAATTTTTAAGTCCAAATAGTACTTTCATCCTGTAAGGGGGATGACCATGGGGTTGCTCCCGAGTGCCTTTAAGGCAATTGGATAGAACAAAGGGTTGGGACATAAGACATTAAAGATTACATCGGAGGAGGTCATACTAGTGATCTATAGCAAATACTAGTTCGGGTATCCCAAAGAATAATAACCCTATGTCTAGTGTTTTGGTGTTAATATGGTGGTGGAATTTACAATACGATCTAATTAAGCTATAGAGACTTTAGGCATCGAAAGCAAGAAAAATATGATGGATTTAGATGACTAGATGATAGATGCCTCTAAGGGGTTCCTCACCTCCTTTATATGCTCAAGAGTTAAGACCAATAACCCAGAACTCTATCCATAGTCGATTTAGAATTACCTATCGAACTTGAGTGCTAAATCCTTAATTACAAGGATTCTGGTATAAATAAATCTCTCGATGCTATATCTAGTGCTCTGCTACCTGACAAGGACTCAACATTTCCTATTTGTGCTAAACCCCTCTCCATGGGCCATACCGGATAGTCAATAGTAGACTTGGCTTGCTTTTGGTCTAGACTGATAAGCCCAATCACAAGGTACCTGATGGTTACATCCCTGATACATATCCTTTTAGCCATTATGTCATCTTGTTGTTGTCATTGAAATCACTAAAAAGTATCATATCATATCTTTGATGTTGGTTTTGTTCTACCTATTGCTCATGCAAGTGTTATTTTATTTATTAAAAAATATAAAAAAGAGTTAGGAAAAATACAAAAATGATTAAAAAAAGAAGAGAAATATATTGTGCAAAGTTGCTGAAACGTTTATGTTGATCTCTTAAATTTTCCATTTGAACTATCCATATATTGAGATTGGCACTAAGCATTGAACATCTAGTTTGTATTGTTACTTATATTTATAACAACAAGAATTCAGTTGATTGCATTTCATACATTGGCCTATCATATATACCTACTAACGATGTAGGGAACATAGAACTAGCTCCTCAACTTGAAGATTGTGTTACTATGACACAATTCAATGAGTTGAGGTAGAATATAGAAGCAAACATTCAAAATATTATGGCTCATCTTCAAGATCTTCATACAATTGATGAGAATGTCGAAAGTGTGCATGCTGATGAAATAGATGAGGAAGTTGTTGCTCAGGTTGCATATGAAGCTTAAGAAGAGAGACTTAGTAAACTGAAATTCACCGTACTAAAGTTTGATGGTAGATATGATCATGAAGCTTATCTTACATGGGAATTGAAGGTTGACAAGATTTTTTTGCATCCATAATATACTGAAGAAAACAAGTTGGGAATGACTTCTCTTAAATTTGATGTGTTGACACGAAAACGTGCCCCCGCACTTGGGTCAGTTCGACGATCCAAAAGTGTGCTGATACTTAGGGACAAGCCTAAGCGTAACACAACACCGACGTCGTGTTCCGACTACCCTTAACCGTGGTAAGGGGGTGGAGTCGCCAGGTAATCAGATCACACAGAAATAATCCAATTAGCCGAAAGAAATGTATTAAATAGAACAAATCAGCAAGCCTAGTGGGGCATGACTGATTCGAAGTATAGTACAATGGGTGTTGCCGAAGGGTACCTTCGGCGTCTGGTGCAAAGCATCCCGCCGAAGGATACCTTTAGTGTTCGGACTGATCTGGCTTAAGACAGACTCCGAACATACCCTAACGCGACAATCACCTCCGAACAGCGGGGTTCGGCACGAAGTCTCCTATACAATAAAATAACTTAGACGCAACACGCGGGCGTGACTTCGTCTGACGCAGGGTACGAGCGTGGCGAAGCCTGTCGTGATGAAATCTATTGCAGAGCGTGTTGGCGTGTAGGACTTGGTCAAACTGATAACAGCGTGACGGTCCGGCACGGGCGGTCGAAGTAGTACTCTCACCGAGGGGTGTTCTGGTAGCCTCCGAAACCAATCCCTCAGCTCCAGGCACCTCCGGCGAAGCATCTCCGAACGTGGAAACCTGCAACAGAGTAGATTCAAAGTACCAATTCGGCTTGAGGACCAAATTTTGCTAAGTGTTGCACTAGGGGTAAAGGTAGCAATCTATTACGCAGATTAGCGGATACTTCACAGGTGAAGTAACAAGGCGATAGCAATCTATTACGTAGATTAACGGATACTTCACAAGCGAAGTAACAAGGATTACCACTGTTCCGAAGTGGCCGTCGGAGGGCTTCCAAGCAAAACCACGAAGATTGCAGAAAGTAAAGGTAAAATAAAGGTATGGTTCAAAGCTAGGGCTTTGTGTTGATTTGTGAGAAGCCATGCTGAAGAGCGTGGGCCTCATGGCTCCAGATGTGATGAGTCATTGTCAACGGTAGTCAAAGAGGATAGAAGAGAAGAAAAGACCTTCTGCGTCTGGGCCGCGTGTGACTCAGGTACACGGGCAGCGAGCGACTGTCAGGCAGAGGGGCCGCGAAGTCGGGCTGACCCAATCCGGGTACATGGGCTAGGAGCAGCAGAGGATCCACTGGGCTATTGACCAAGATTGTCTCAGGTACACGGGCGGCGAGCGATTGGCAGGCTGAGCGATTGGGCGGCGAGCGATTGGCCGGCCCAATCCGGGTACCTGGTGCAAAGCTGGTGGACGCTTTGTCAGTTTCGGTGAAAAACTGACGACCGCTGATCTTGTATCAGACTGTCCAGAAGTGAAGCCGTAGTCGCTACAAAAGCTTAGCTTTCGGATAAGTCATCTGTAAATAGGAGTTTACTATTTTGTCCTTAGGCCCACAGTCAGTCAGTCGAGTCTGTAAAAATCCTAAGGGCAGTTTAGTCTTTTCCTTTTATTTCAGCGTCTATAAAAAACCCTAAGGGTCTTTTAGTATTTTCCTAGTCTATTGGGCTGCCTATAAATAGGGCCCCAATCCCTAGGGTTAGGGTTAACTCACTTAATGACAAACTTGAGTTCACTTTCCCCATACTGAGTTTCTGTTCATTCTCCTGTTCTGGGCATGCCGCCACTGTTCATCAAAATCTAATTGAGCCTGCTGTTTGCGTATGCTGTTCATTTTTGCTCGTTCTGTTTTCGCCATAGATTGTTGGGTGCTTTTTATTGGAGGAATCGATCACCTGGTTCTTCGCGACATCCACTAAGCGAGGTTTATCCTGTTGCGAATTTTTTTATTCAATCTCTGACCTGCCGTAGGCTAGCTTGCAGTCTAGGACTGTTGTTTATTTCTTTCATCTACTAGGAGAGCTGGACTGCAGCACGTTTTTGCTGTTCCTGACCGGCAGCACTCAGCAGCCCCTAGTCTCTAGCTTGAACAACTCTTCCTGGTGCTACTCTTTGAAAGCAGAGTTGTTGTAGTTGTGTCAGTTTTTAGGCTTGGGAAGTTGTGTGTAGCCAGGGCTTTTAGCTCTCTTCGGAAAAGCTCTCTCTCATGGCTCTGAAAGCTTGCAGCGCATAGCTTCGTTAAGTCTTTTCTGGGGCTATCGTATAGTGGCAGCATAGGTGCATAGGTTTCGTGTTTCGATTCTGCAGCAGCCGGATTTCCTGTGTTGATCTTCGTTACTTTTGAAGAAGGTTATTCGAAGCCCTCAAGTGAATTTCGTTCGAAGCACTGACGCTGTCACTCTTTGTTCGGAGGGTGATTCCTTTTCGAAGTATGGATTTATCATGCTCTCTTTTCCGAAGGTGCTTAGATGTTTTTGCTTTCAGAGTTGTTGTTTTTGCAACCTTCGACTGATTATTCTTCGGGCGTTTGAAGTACGGTCTGGCACATATAGTACTTTTACAACAAACACCGAATCTGGCATATTCGAAGCATGTTTCGGAGGTACCTCACTGATTTTGCCTTCGGAGTTTAAGTGCTTCGGAGCTAGGCTCCGCTCTTTGTCAGTTTCGAAGGGTCAACCTCGAAGCAATTTTCTTTTTTAGTGTTGCTTGGCGTTTTGTCTTTGCGTGGGCTTCGAAGCTTTCCCTTTTTTGCTACCTTTGAAGTATATTGTTGTTTGCTGTCGGAGGTCTCCATTTCAAAATTTGCGAAGCAGACTTCATCATCTACAGGCTTTGACACTGCATACCTTGAAGCAGGCTTCGACACTGCAAGCTTCAACACTGCAGGCTTCGACACTGCAGGCTTTGACACTGCAGGCTTCGAAACTGCAGGCTTCGACACTGCAGGCTTCGACACTACAGGCTTCGACACTGCAGGCTTCGATACTCAGGCTTTGATGTTGCAGGATTCATCAAGTACCTTACTGGAGACAACTTTTGAACAGTAACTTCTCATCTCGTTTTACGTGTACTTAGATCAATTGCTGTGATGATTTGTTTCTGAGAAGTTTGATCTTCCATGTTTTAAATGATCTGTTAATCTTCCTATTAGCACTGTGTTGGTGTTTCTTTGTCTAGGACACCAGTCGTTTATAGGCTAGATACTTTTAGGCTTTATCGATCAGATCGCTTTTTCCTGCTAAGTCTTTTGAGGAGCGTTGGGTGTTGGGAGCAGGCCATTGATTCAAAAGAATTTTTTGGCGCCCATTCACCCCCCCTCTGGTCGCTACTTTCGGTCCTACAATTTGTATTGAGGGGTTCTGAACCGGCCTCACCCCTATACTTATAGGGTCTAGACTTCTAATCTCTAAGTCTAATCAATTATGACTCGGCTGAATCACGCGTAGAGATAAACACTTAGCTAGAATCAGATTCAATTCTATCTCTGCCTGAAGTGGGCCTTCGTCCAGGCCCGCCGAAGCCTGCTCCTCGGGCCGAAGCTTCGATGCGGTGGGCCTCCAAAGGCCTTCAGACCGAAGGCTACAGGCTTGCTGGAAGCTTCCGAAGCCCATAACTTTGTTGGCCTTCGGCCTTGTAGGGCTTCGGCTCAGCCCAGGACATGTGTATTTTCGGCCCAAATTACCAAAACTGGTGGTTTGATAATCTTAACCACTAATGCCATTTTTTGCTATCAACACATGCCCCCCTGCCTTTTAGTGAACTAAAAGCATAATGGGCTAAAGACGATACCTCTCATATCAGCCTTTCGACACTTTCAAGCTGTTTGCCACACACTTGGAATGTACCTTTTCAAGTATCTGTTGTTCAAAGATCTTCGAAACCGCTCTCCTTGCAGATACTCTAACACATATGCATTTCTTGGAGTGATTTTGGCTATTTTGAAAGGAACTTCCCAACTGGGTGACCATTTAACAAATTTAGGGCTCTTAGTGCCTAAGGGCAAAATCGTCTTCCAAACCAAGTTACCTACTTGAAATGATTTTAGTTTAACCTTCTTATTGTAGGCTTTAGCTACTCTCTTCTTGTCTATTTCTATAGCTTCTAGCGCCCTCAATCTCTTATCGGTCGCTTTTTCTAGATTGTCCTTCAAAAGAGTCTCATACTCGTCGACTGATAAGTCATCTTGCTTTAGAACTCTCAAAGAGCCAAGATCTACTTATATAGGTAGAACAACTTCTTGTCCATACACCAACTCATATGGACTAACTTTGGTAGCACCGTGCTTCGCAATTCTACAAGTCCATAGTGCCTCGGAAAGCACTTCATGCCACCTCTTAGGGAACTCTTCAATTTCTTCTTAATAAGCTTAATCACAGTTTTGTTACTAGACTCGGCTAGACCATTGGCCTGAGCATAGTGTGGCGAAGAGTTTATCAGCTTAATACCATAAGATTCGGCAAAGTCTCTCACTTCTTTAAAAACAAATGAACTACCTTGATCTGTAGTGAGAGTTTGAGGAATGCTGAATCTATGTATGATGTGCTTCAAGATAAAGTCAAGTTCCTCGTTGTGAGTCATATTCTTGATAGGCACGGCTTCGGTCCATTTGGTGAAGTAGTCTGTTGCCATCAACACGAACCGATGCCCTTTTGACGAAGGAGGGTAAATCTGGCCGATGAAGTCTAAACCCCAACCTCGAAATGGCCATGGCTTGACAATAGGGTTAAGTAATGAAGCAGGAGCTAACTGAATATTGCCAAACTTTTGACACGCTTCACACCCTCTGTAATACTTAAAACAATCCTTAGTCATAGTCGGCCATTAGAAACTTGATCTTTTAAGCATCCAACTCATTTTCTGGGCCGACTGATGAGGGCCACAAAGCCCTTCATGGACTTCTCCCGTAGCCACCTGGGATCATTCATTGTCTAAACACTTCAATAGTACTCCATCAATAGTCTGGCGATATAGTGTATCATCTAGCAACACAAATTTAAATGCTTGTTACCGAACATTCGATCAACCCTTTGACTAGGGTTCCTCAAATACTGGACAATTGGAGCTCTCCAACCGCTCTTATGGGCATCCGAAGGGTTTGTTAGCTCATTTACTAGAGTAACATTCATGCTACTGGTTTCGGAGTGCCCCTCGAGCCCTTCCTGTTTCTACTGAAGCCTGGCTGGGCTGGCTGCGTGGAGTCGGCCAGGCCGAAGCCTCCTACGGGGGGGTCGGGTTCCCGAAAACCCTCACTGTCCAGGGGGGCTTTGGCGCATGGGCTCCGGCGTGCCAGGCCCTTCGGTGGGTGGAGTACTCCGCCCCTAGGGCTCTAGCACATGGCAGTCTCCGGTGGACGGAGGGGTCCACCCGGAGGGTTTGGCAGCCCTCGCGCCTATCCGAAGTTACTGGCTTCGGCAGTGAGAACAAGCATCAACCTTTCTTGTACAGAAAATTTACCTCTCCTAACTTGATAGCCAGATGCTTGCTGAGCCAAATCATTTGCCATGGAATTGGCCTCTCTCGACACGTGAGAAATTTTGAAGTCATCAAAAGTAGCAACTAGGTCTAGGCATTTATCCTGGTAGTTGTTTAGCAAGCCATTAAAACATCGAGCACTCTTAGCTATTTGTTGCATTACTAACAGGGAGTCTCCATGCGCATGAACATGTTTAACACCCATGGATTCCAACAATTCAAGTCCTAGTAATAAAGCCTCATATTCAGCTTGGTTATTAGTAGAGGGAAATTCTAAACGAGCCAAGGTTTCAAAATGCATTGCACTAGGTGATATGAGAACCACTCCAATACCTTGGCCACTTTTGCAAGCTGAACCATCAAAGTAAAGTTTCCATGGTACTACCTTAATTAGAGCAACATTGTCACTCCAACTGACATCTATGTGGTGATCAACAATAAAGTTAGCGGGAATTTGGCCTTTCATAGCTCTTAGGGGTTCATAGGCCAAATCATACTCAATCAAAGCGTGCGCCCACTTCCCGATTCTTCCACTTAGAATCGGCTTTTGCAACATGTGTTTTATAACATCGGTTTGGCAGATGACAACACATGTAGTAGGGAGAAGATAGTGGCGCAATTTGGTACATGCGTAGTAAAGTGATAAACATAAACGTTCCACAAACGTGTACCTAGTTTCGGCGTCCAGTAGGCGGCGGCTCAAAAACGTGATGATGTACTCCTTTCCCTCCACCTCTTGGGTTAGCACGGCCCTGATCACGCTTTCTTCGGCAGCGATGTATAGTCGAAATAGAATCCCGGCTTTGGGTGCTCTCACCACGGGTGGCAATGACAAACATTCCTTGATCTTTTCAAAGGCGCGTTGCTGACTTGCCCCCAAGTGAACTCGACTTCATTCTTTAGCCGGAGTATGGGGACAAAGGCATCAATCTTGCCATACAAGTTAGATATAAAGCGACGTAAATAATTCATCTTGCCTAGCAACTTCTGCACATCTTTCTTGCACGTCGGCGCTGTAGAGTTTCTAATTTTCTCAAGCCTTTTAGGATCAATCTCTATACCTCTTTCATGAATCATGAAGCCTAAGAACTTGCCTGCCAACACGCCGAAATCACATTTGAGCGGGTTCATTTTCAGGCCATACTGTCGCATCCTATCAAAAGCAACTCTTAAATCGGCTAAATGGTTTCCCATAGCGTCCGATTTGACTACCACATCATCAATGTAAACTTCTAACATAACTCCTAGCAAGTCATGAAAGATTAAGTTCATGGCACGTTGATATGTAGTGCCAGCATTCTTTAAACCAAAATTCATAACGACTCACTCGAATAAACCGACAAAACTACGGCATCAAAAGGTTGTCTTGTAGACGTCCTCTTCAGCCATAAAGATTTGATTATAACCAGCGTTGCCATCAAGAAAACTTAGTACCTTGTGTCCTGAAGCGTCGTTGATTAGCATGTTGGCTATTGGCATTGGATACTCGTCCTTTAGACTGGCCTTGTTCAGATCCCTGATATCAATACAAACTCGTATTTTGCCGCTCCCTTTCTTTTCTACGGGCACA
Organism: Zizania palustris; assembly: GCA_019279435.1. Taxonomy (NCBI): domain Eukaryota; kingdom Viridiplantae; phylum Streptophyta; class Magnoliopsida; order Poales; family Poaceae; genus Zizania; species Zizania palustris. Next base: position 17,261,845 of record JAAALK010000288.1, read on the forward strand.
ATGTTAGCGACCCATTTAGCATACCTGCATGGCCTAATAAACTCATCTTTGAGTAGTCGCTCCACTTCTTCTTTAACTCGGTCATAGATGGCCGAATTAAAGCGTCGAGGAGGCTGTTTGTAAGGCCTAAATCCGGATTTGATAGGTAGTCAATGCTCCACGAGCTCGCGGCTTAATCCCGGCATTTCGCTATACTCCCACACGAAACAATTGACATACAACCGAAGCAACTTTATTACTTCGGCCTTCTCATCAGGCTGTAACTGTTGGTCTACAAAAGTCGGCCTCGGGATGCTACCATCGCCTATGTCAACTTCTTCTAAAGGATCGGCTGACGCGAAACCCTGTCCTAATTTCTCTACTTCGCTAAAGTCCTCGATGGCTTCAGCAATACCATCTTTAGTAGACCGATATTGATCTACACGAGACTTTAGCCAATCTAGATTACTCTTGCTAGACATGACCACTAATTTAGAAATTGCCGTGCTATACCAGCTGGCTTTACAGACACTGGTACAAAACGTCCTCCGGACATGCTAACAAAGTCGTAATCCGAAAGATCTCTACCTGATAGACACTCTAATTTGTTGTGGACGTTGTCAATGGACACATCGGTGGATGCCACTTGGGCCGAAGTGTCTGCTGGTATGACTTATACTTCATCGTCGTCCCACTGAATTAGGCACTGGTGCAAAGTAGAAGGAATGCATCAATTTGCGTGAATCCAGTCGCACCAAACAGCACACTGTAGTTACCTTGCACATCAACGATGAAGAATATTGTTGGCAATGTCTTGTTGCCTACTATCAACTTCATGGAGAGCACATCTTTGGCCTCGGAACTCTCGCCGTTGAAGCCGTTGAGCATCAAGTTCGTTTTCTTCATGTCATCCTCGTCCCTACCAAGTTTCTTCAATAGCGAGTAAGGCATTAGGTTAACAGTGGCACCACCGTCAACAAGCATCCGGGAGATCGGCTTTCCATCAATGTGACCCCTAACGTAGAGAGGCTTTAGATGGCGAGCCGAGTCCTCGGGTTTCTCAAAGATAGCATTGCGCAGGCCGAGATTCAACTAAGCAACCTCAGCCTCATCATGTGGTAGGGCGAACTCGGTGGGCAGCATGACGACGTTGATGTCCATCGGCTGGGGCGCGGTCCCCTCGGAGATGGGCGAGTATCATCATCGCTTGGACTAGGAGCCGGATTGGTCGTCTCAATTGTCTTAACCTTCCATACCTGTCTCGTAGTTGGTCGAGGGCGGATTTCTTCAAAGATAGTGTCTCGCTCATCCTTGGCTTTCTTATCACGCATCTCATGTGCCCATAGGCATTGTAGACGCCTCTTCTATGATTTGGTCATACTTGGAGGTGCCCAAGACGGTTGTGGCTTGGTACCAGATGCCACTACCTGGTTCCTATTAATTTTGGCCGAAGTGGTACTGTCTAGCTCGGCCTCACACGTTCTATATTCAAAGGGGCCTTCACTACGGACCACGGCGATTGGACTAGCCTCGTTCGGCCAATCGGACTAGGCTCCGGCACGGGCTTCGGCCGGAGTCAGAGACATACCTCTGCCAGGCTTCGGCGAAGGGGCCTTCAGGATTGGGACTTCCTGAGACCCTACTCTGACTGTGATAGCTTCAGACTCCCTGCTCTTTGCCTCTTCGCATCCTTCTCCTTCGATTTCGTTCTGCACGAGTCGATTCGGAGGTACCACGGACAACCTGTGGATGATGCCTCCCTCCGCTGTGTCTTCTTGTCCCTGCCAGTCATAATACTCCGAAGGAAAACAAGGAATAGTGTTATGTTGTGGAGGGTAGTCTGGTTGTGATACGTATGGAGCCCACGGAGTCCCTGCCCAGTTGTACGGCGGAGGCATCGGCGGCTCCAGTGGCTTTGCCCATTGTGAGCCGAACCCATTACCCAGAGGAGGGTTTGGCAAAGTCGACGGTGTCTCGGACCATATCAACGAAGGGTCCTACCAGACCAGGGGTATGTTCGGCCAGTATAGGCCAAAGCCTCCTGTCGAAGGGCTCGTCTAGAGCGGTGCATGGTTCGGCCATTTGGGGTTGAACTCGCTCTGCATGGGGCTTGGCCACTAGGGTCCAAAGCCATTGTACGGGGGGTTCGACCACTGAGGTCTGAAGCCACCATAGGGAGTGTTAGGCCACTGTGGCCCTAAGTCACTATGTGGAGGGCTCGGCCACTACGGTCCGAAGCCACCATGTGGAGGGCTGGGCCACTGTGGTCCGAAGCCACCCTCCGAATGCCTTGGCCCCTTCGGCTGACTTAGCCTTTTGGCGCAGGGGCCTGTTCCCTTGGCTTTTCTTTGGTGTTTGTCTAACAAGTTGATAAGTTACCTTCAGCTTCTTGCGAGCCCTAGCCGAAGGAGATGTGCTAACATTCTGCTTCCATACTCCCACTTTGGGATTTTTAGGTATGAGTGTGTGTGTGCACGGTTCTCCAATAATCACTGTCTTCCCTTTAGTGGACTCGGCATGTTCTGGCCGAACCAACACTCTCCTCTTGTCGAGATTGATGGTGTTGACGGGGAAGGAGTCTTTTTCTAGCTTCATTTTTGGATTGTGGTCTATCTTCAATCGTCCTTCTTCTATGGCCGATTGAACCTGTCATCGAAAAACATTGCAATCATTAGTATTATGCGAATGCAAATCATGCCACTTACAATATGGATGTTTCTTTAACTTGTCAGTAGATGGAATGATTTGGCCTTTAGGCAATCTGAGAAGCTGGTTCTTCAAGAGAAAATTAAATATTTTATCACACTTAGTTATATCAAATGAGTACTTGACCTCGCTTGGCCGATTCTTGGTGGGAGACGGCCGTAACTCGGAGCAAGTGACAGGCTTACTCTTAGCATTCCAGACCCACTCGGCCGTGTACAAGTCGGCTGAATCCTCTTCCTCTTCTGATTCTTCCTCGTCGAAGTGTTCCATGACGTGGATTTCAGCCCTAGGCTTGTTAAATGTCTTAATAAACTTTTTATCTTTAGCTCGGCCTTCTTGGACCAGAGCCTGCTGCAAGACTTGGCTAACTTCTAAAAAGTGCTGGTTGTCTAATCTCTCCTTAATCTCAGAACACAACCCGCTAAAAGCTAGATCCGCCAAATCCCTCTCCGAAATATTAAGACTAAAACATCGGTTTCTGGTATCTCTAAAATGCTTGATATACTCAGAGACGCTCTCGCCATATTTTGTCTAACCAACGTCAAGTGTGAAAGCCTAAGTTCTGTTTCACCCGTGTAAAAGTAGTCATGTAATTTTTGCTCTAATTCAGCCCACGTTTGGATGGAGTTCGGCGGGAGTGCCGAAAACCAAGTGAAAGTAGTGCCAGATAGTGAGAGAGAAAATAGTATAAGCTTTAGAGCATCCGACCCACTAACTTCTCCACACTGTGCTAAAAATTGACTAACATGATCTAGTGTGATTTTGTTACCCTTACCATCGAACTTGGTGAATTTAGGGACTCGATAGCCGTGAGGGTAAGGTATTGTATCAAAATGATCAGGGTACGGCTTTCGGTAAACCCTAGCTCGACACCTTGGTACGAAGCCGGTGCACTCTCTAAACAGTGCGTGGATCCGCTCCTCAATGTCATCCTGACCCGCTGCTTGCGCATGTCTCTCATGCGGGGGCGCGACACGTGGTGGGATGTCGGCATGTCGGCCATGGGTCTCTTCCTCATGCGCTAGCTGCACAACGTGTTCGGGTATACGCGCTTGTGCATGTGGTGCGAGCTGCGTGGGAAAAGATGGCACTGGTGTGAGTGGAAGTGGCGCATGGTGAGCAATGTTGGCTTGGTTGTAAGCATAATGACTTGTCTCGGCCATGGGTATCAAGGCCGGAGACGTAATGGTTTTTCCAGTACTACCGTCAGTTCTGCTATATATGTGACTTATCGGAGGTATGCTAGCAATAGGGGCTGATGGCACGACCTCAGTAAAGCCGAACCTTCTAAGAGTCGCCTCTACGTGAGAGCTAACTGCCTAATCTAAATGGTTGGCTAGCGAAGCGTTAACGGCTTGATCTACTGATGCAACTATTTTATTCTCTATCTCTAAAGAAGATAAACGAGGTGATACTGTTGTTACCTAGATCCGAGCAAGATCAAGGACATTGATGTCACGCTTGATGAAGCCCGCGTGTGTCTTGACGTAGCTCCACAGCATCAGGTCCTGGAGTGCCTTCATTTTTGCCTCGATCTCTGCTTAGTCTTCTACGGGAATATCTTCAAGGGTAGGCGTCATGATGTTGCGGTTGTCGATATCTACGCCTCCCATGGGATCCATCGGCGAAGGGTATCACCGAAGGGTACCTTTAGCATCTGGTGCGAAGCGTCCCGCCAAAGGATACCTTCGGCGTTCGGACTGATCTGGCCGAAGACAGGCTCCGAACAGACCCTGACGCAATAATCACCTCCGAACAGCGGGGTTCAGCGCGAAGTCTTCGATACACTAAAATAACTTAGATGCAACACGCGGGCGTGACCTCGTCTGACATAGGGTATGAGCGTGGCGAAGCCTGTCGTGACGAAGTATGTTGCGGAGCATGTTGGCTTGCGGGACTTGGTCAAACCGGCAACAGCGAGACGGTCCAGCATAGGCGGTCGAAGTAGTACTCTCATTGAGGGGTGTTCCGGCAGCCTCCGAAACCAATCCCTCAGCTTCGGGAACCTCCGACGAAGCAGCTCCGAACGTGGAAACCTGCAACAGAGTAGATTTGAAGTACCAATTCAGCCTGAGGACCGAATTCTACTAAGTGGTGCACTAGGGGTGAAGGTAGCAATCTATTACGCAGATTAGTGGATACTTCACAGGCGAAGTAACAAGGCGATAGCAATATATTACGTAGATTAACGGATATTTCACAAGCAAAGTAACAAGGATTACCACTGTTCCGAAGTGGCCGTCGGAGGGCTTACAGGCAAACCCACGAAGATTGCAGAAAGTAAAGGTAAAATAAAGGTACGGTTCAAAGCTAGGGCTTTGTGTTGATTTGTGTTGGGGGGTTCTAAACCAGCCTTGCCCCTTTACTTATAGGGGCTAGACTTCTAATCTCTAAGTCTAATCTGTTATGACTCGACTGAATCACGCGTAGAGATAAACACTTAGCCAGAATCGAATTCAATTCTATCTCTGCCCAAAGTGGGCCTTCGGCCAGGCCCTTCGAAGCCTGCTCCTCGGGCCGAAGCTTCGGTGTGGTGGGCCTCCGAAGGCCTTTGGGCTGAAGGCTGCAGGCTCGTTGGAAGCTTCAGAAGCCCATAGCTTTGTGGGCCTTCGGCCCTATAGGGCTTCGGCTCAGCCCAGGACATGTGTATTTTCAGCCCAAATTACCAAAATTGGTATTTTGATAATCTTAACCACTAATGCCATTTTTTGCTATCAACATGATGATTATAATCTAATGTCATGGTAGCAATTAATCAATGACCAAGAAGATGCTAGCCAAGCTGAAATTTCTACAAGGAATGAAATGAAATGAGAAATGAGAGGTAGATTTATTTTAAAGTACTATTAGCATGATCTCTTTGATAGATTGCAGAATTTGAAGTGAGTAAATTAGACTGTTGAAGAACATTACATTATAAAAATGAAGAGAAATCTATTGCAAGATTTATGTCTGGTTTGCAAAGGGATATTCAAAGGATTGTGGAATTTTATCCATTATGTAATCTTATTCAGTTAGTACATCAAGAAAGAAGAGCTGAATGCTAATTATGTCAAGATGCTAAGCTAAATAAGATGAGCTCTTTTGGTACACAGGTTAAGCAACAAGTTTATGCCAAGAGCAAAATTTACCTAACGTATAAGTGTAAACTCAAGTGGAGTTTTATGCTCAAATGTGTCCAGAGTTTCTAGTGGTAAAGAGGCCGCCAATTCAAGTGGAGAGAGTAAAGACGCAACTTCATCTACAAATTATGTTGGTTCTAGATCTAGAAGTAGAGATAGACAATGTTTCAAGTGTGGAGGCCATGAACATGTCATCAAAGAAGGTCAAAACAATCGTCCCATCATTATAACTGAACAAGGAGAGTATGGATCTGCTAGTGAGGAGGATGAGCCTAAAACCTTTTAGCAAAAGATTTTTTCCTATTCTTTTCATATTATCTTGTAAGTCTAAAAGAGAACATAACCAAATGTCTGTCTTTTCCACAATGTGTATAGTTATACTTCATGTGTTTAGTTATTTTAGATGTAGAAGCAATTGCAATTGATGTAGCTAAGTTTGAAATGTTCCAGCGGATTTAAAAACAATTTGCTTTGGTTCAAGTTTAACTTCAATTTCACCTCTTTGAATAACTTTGAGCGTAGTAGGTTGATGGGATGCAAAATAAACATGAGAATCTAAACCTATTCCCCTATGATTTATGCTTACTTTGGATGTATCTGATAACATGTTGAGGGTTTTTTCTAGTACAGACAAAATAGTGGCAATACTGAAGATGGAGAAAGCCAACAACATGAAGAAGATTTAGAAACTAATAGGTTGCATGACAACCCTCGGGAGGTTCATCTCCTAATTGGGAGAAAGGGGAGCTCCCTTCTTCAATCTCCCTAAGAAATAAGATGACTTATAATGGATAGTCGATGATGACCCTCTTCAAGCAAGACTTCACCTAAGCATGAACAAATCTAAAGGACAAGATCATCAATGAACTTTGAAGGATTATAAAAGGCTAGAGTGCTATAAGTCTTTCATTGCAAATTATTTTTGACCCTCTAGCTATATGTTATATTTAACTCGAGGCTTAGGAGCTACACCGTGTGGATGTACCTACACAATGCACCTCGCATGAAGAAGAAAATTAAAGCTTTTTTAGGACTATCATACTTCAGTAGAAGCATGAAGATTGAACATTAAAGGATGAGCTCCTACCATCTTGTTATGTCAAAGGTTTCTAACCAAGCTAAGAAGAGTCAGGGGTTGCTGTCGGGGATGTGACCACATGGTACCCACGTTGAGCTTATCCGTCTAGACCAAGATCAGCCAAGTCCAGCATTGCAACCTGGTATGGACCATGAAGGGGGTTAGGTTTTGATGAGGAAGGTTGAGTCCTTATCGGTGAACCGAACTCTAGATATGGTATGAAGAGATATGCTTGTACATAAATACTTGTAATTAGGAAATTAGCATCCGAGTCAAATAGGCAATCATAGACCTCCATTATACTGAGTCGGGATAGAGTCCTAGATCACTCGGATCACCCTTGAGTATATAAAGGGAGCGAGGCACCCCCTAAGACATCTTAGTCTCCTTGATTTCAGTGCCTTAAGCCTTCATAGCTTAATTGCGCTACATTGTAAGTTTAGTCACAATATAATACACCAAAATACTAGACATAGGGATATTATCCTCTAGGAAGGTTGAACCAGTATAAATCTTGGCTCTTGTTCATTAGAGTCGAATATAAAGCTCAAAGGCATTGCACTTCCCTTACACATCTAATCACCATCTTAGGTACCCTCTTGGGTGGACTGATCGGTGATTCACCGACACATACATAGTTGCCTCAATTGCACCACTATTGATGTTAAAATGAAAGGTGCATGTTTTGCTCACTTATAACTCATTATCTTAAATAAATTGGCTAAAACCAATCATTAGATAGCACCATCCATCTATGGATTTATGCACTACAATTGAGACTATTGTTCTTCTTGTTGCAATTAGTTGAATCTAGGTGGTATGTAGGTATAAGTGATTCTCACAATATTACCTTAAAAGTACTATTACAATAAATTTTTTGATACCTACTTAGATGAGGCAAGTGCACATATGTAGATATTTGCAATTATAACATGTGCAAAGTGCTTATCACCGACTTCTTCTTGATGATCGAGGGATTTGATTGTGTAGACATATAACTGGTCTCAACTAAAAAACTTACCGAGATGTCCAATGGCAGTGCCATGCTGATCACTTGGGAGGATTACCATGTCGTAGACTGATATGGGTTCTATTATATCCCTAATTGATGTTATATTTAACAACAATGAAAAAAGTATAATAATATTTGTATAAACCCTAATTCATGTTGAACAAGACTATCCACTTCAGATGTCCGAAGACTCCAATGCTATTGATTTAGGAGAAGTCTTGTATAAGAAGACATTCAATTCATAAGTTTTCAGTTTGAATAAAGAGAGTCTAAAGCAAGAGTAGTCATATCATTGGACTCTTGAATTGCAATAACTTTAAAGTGTAATTAGTAGTGTAAGCAGTATCAACTGAATGAAGGTTGGTAAGAATTTTATTAAAGAAAGCAAAATACTCATCCAAGGTCTCACCGAGTTTCTTCTCAAATTTCTTGTACCCTTTCTTATACTATGGGATCGGATTGGGCGACTAGAGGGGGGTGAATAGACGCCTCGACAATTTCTTGTGAATATGATGGCCTATTCAGAACACCCCAACACTCATCTAACATTACACAAACAAATTTGTGAGCTACTGATCAAAACCAGAACATAATTCAACCTCAAACAAAATTTTTGTATAGATCGGAGATTGAATGGTCGAACTACACTGTCGGTGATTGAAACTCCGAAATAGATCAGCTATTTCAGCAAATGATAGTCCGACAGAAAGGTGTCGATCGTTGGAACTCCGACAGGTTTTAGAGAATCAGAAAAACACTTAGTGGCTCAATTTTGTTAATTTGAATCATGTTCTTGTCAAGTCTAATTGAATATACACACCTCACAATATTCACAAGATCATGAACAATCAAATTAAGCATCCATATGAATCTAAAAAATGGTTCAGATTTGATTTGAAGAAATTCAGTGAACAGGAAGAACCCACAAGTTCTGATCAGGGAAGTATTCAGTACAGCAGTAGGATCAGTGCTTAATTATCAATGGAAACTGCTCAAATTTTATCCAAAATATCAAAACAACTCCAAGCAACAGAAATTAGCACATGATTCTTAAAGCAATAGTTAAGTACTCTGCTCACATGGTTCAAACTGTAAAACTGAGACTCATTCCTTTTTAGTGCAAACAAAATATCAAATCAGAGTCAATCTGAGAAGATCAAGAGAGTAATTCCTCAAGAGATCAATTCAGACAACAAGCTGATGCATCAGGATTCTACTCAGTTTCAATCAGCACTAAAACAATGAAGAACACCAACTGAACATTTTCAGTATTGCACTGTATAGTTTCAGAAATAACAAGCTTCAAGTAACACTTGACAATTAATAGATGCAAGAATACTGATATTGGTTCAGGAGACCATTTCAGAATTAAAACATCAAGAACCAGCCAAAATGTTTATAACTTGCTGTTCTGAATCTGAAACTTTCAATTACAGAACTAGAGCGGCAATTACTATTCACTAAAATTCAGATTTCAACCAACATGTGAAGTTTGATATTAAAAATCTTCAATTAAATGTCTATGCACACAACCCTTTGTTACTGATTGCAGAAAGGATTCAGATTAAAAAACTCTAGCTGTTCTTGAAACTTTTTAGCACAAACTATACTGTACTTTTGGAAGAACAAAGTATTTCTTCCCAGTGCAGTCAAGTGGCATCCAGAAATTTCACAAAGCAGATAAATTAGTTGTTGTTCAGAAAAATAGAACAATCACTCAACCAATTACTCACACAAGAACTCAAATCCCTAAAAAAGAAGACCTAAGGATCACTGCTAGATGAATCAGAGTAGAGGAGTACCTGCTGCAGTGTAAAGAGTTCTTGACTAAAAACTTCACGAGCAGATTCTGATTCTTCTAAATCAAGGCACATATACTTGTAGATTTCTTTACAGATGGCTTGGGATGATCCCTCTTAACCTCATGCATAAGATTTGCAAGAAAGAAAAGCTACAAATTCAGATCAAAAAGAGCTGCAAAGTAAATCGCTGGAAGAAACACTATGGCGGCGCTGCAAACATTTCAACAGAACTGGACACGGCACAGTGTTTTCGGCACAGAAACAGTGAACTCTTGAACCAGAATGATGATGAATAGTAAATACTCAACAGGAATTAGTAAAAACAGAAATTTCAGAACAAAATCATGCACAAATAAACAACACAAACTGAAGAGAAAATTCTGGTTTCATTAAAAGTGGGCAGCCCTAACCCTTAGGCATGGGGTCCTTTATATAGGCTCACCTACTAAAGTAATCCCCAAAATGCCATTAGGATTAAAGTTAATAGTATTTACCTAAATGCCATAGTGTATTTTCAGAATTACAAATTCTAAAAAATACACTACTGTTTACTCTAATTTTTTACAACATTGACCCTACTCTTTTAATATATTTTCAGAATTTAAAAATTCTGAAAAATACTAAAAGATTACACTTAATCTAAGTTACTAAATGAAAAATTAACTCCTATTTATTGGAATTAAAAACATTTTGAGATGAGATGGTTTTCAACAAAAACCGACAAAGCCTCCTAGATCTTCGACATGTGTTGTCAGTTCATGAACTCGGCTGCTAGCAAGTCTCTCCTGCTCTCGATCCCTCGAGCCGCCTTGTCACTTGCACTGGCTTCCCTTTCGTTGACTAGATCAACACTTCATCTCGATCAATAGTTCTCCCATATCTCGCTTCGTCTCCATGCGTACGCCTGAGATCACCTTCAACTTCAACTGGCATCCTCGACCATCTGGCATTAAACTCCCTGTCTAACCCTAATCACTCGCCATCGACATTTGACAAGCATCTCAACCCTGCACACACGAGACAAGCAAAACACACACACCTCTATGCAACCCATACACAGACAACCAACAATCACCATAGCCAACTTCGTCAATCACTCATCATAACACTGGAACCATAGTGAGAGCCTCACTTGGTTTCTCATATACACATCTTTGTGCACTTCCTTGATTGTGGAGGAGCATTGATGATAGACACAAAGAGCATTCCACATCTTATACGTGGAATAAAAATTTTAAATATTATCAAATTAAGAACACCAAACACTATTTATAAGCAAGTTTCGAGGTTTGCAATTTTCTTTAAAAGCAGCCTTATTAGTGTCACTAACTTCATTATCACTAGATGGATCATATAGTTTAGAAACATTTTCCAAAATATCAAAACCCTATGACATGATATAAGTTTCCATCTTTATTTTCCAAAACTAAAAATTAATTTTATCAAAAATATAAGGCTTACTAGAAAAGCTTTAATGTCATGGTGATTATTGAGATCAGTCAAGATCATAACAAAAGTAGAAACCAAGCTTTGATACCAATTATATGATAAAACAAACTAACCACAATAACCAAAGGGAAAGGGAAGTGAATGGTTGCAGTACCCCAAATTTGACAACAAAAGAAAAAACTAAAAACTACTCCCGACCACTAAAAACTATTCCCGGCCCATCGGAAAAAATTTCGACTAGTCTAAAAAATAGCCCCATAAAACAACAGTAAAACTTGTGTAACATTATATCTGTAACTTGGATTGATCTGAAATTTTAACATGAGAAACTACACTTCAATACGAATCATTGCCAACAAGTTTAACTCAAATCCGTGTTCCCAATCAAAAGTTATGGGGCCCTTGAAATCATAGCAATGTAAAATAGGACTGATATGATCTAAAAACTAAAATCTTGATTTTACTCCTAAAATAGAAGGAATTGAAGATAAAACTTTCTAGATCATTTTCTTAATGTCTTAGAAAGGTTTTGTATAATCAATTTTGACTAATTCACAAGTAAAAGCAAAATCATAGATTAAGCCAAAATGATGCAAACCGATCAATAAACATTAAGAAGAAAGAACGTGATATCACACTCGTTGATGCTTAAAGTTGAATATTTATTGTATAAGAGTGTTTACAAGGTGTAATCATAGCACCCCTTATTAAAACCACATCCAAAACCCTAAATGAAATAGCAAAAGGACAAGCACTATTTTTTCTCTCTTGATCGATCTCTTAATTTTGCTCTTCCCTCTAGTTTATTTATATACCCCTCATGTGGGTCGTGGCTGCCAACATGAGTGACGAAATTAACAACCTTGGAAGTCCTTATCCACTTAGGAATCCATATCTCTTACTAAATATCAAATCCTAACTTCTTCTGAATTTTCCTCCATTCCATATTCGCACACATCTCGCGCGCACCATATGGAAACCTCATCTTCATGTGTAACATTCTCAAGCCTGAGTGTCACACATGACTTTCTTGATCATTATAAACCTCAGCTCCTCCTTGATCCTAGCTTCAATCTCATCATCAACCATGATTTACCCTCAACCACTGCCTACACGTGAACAAACCAAGAAACCTATTACCAGAGCATAAGTTCATTCTAACTTGACTCAATTAATAATAAACCTAGTTGACTACTCCAAAGTGTTGATTTCCTGACCACCCAACCAGAGTGCTCGACCTTGCATGCCTAACCACCCGACTAGAGTGCCCGATCACTCAATCCAATCAAAACCAGTCTGTTCATCATGATCCAAACAATGATCATACACATGATCTCACATAATCACTTGGCGAGACTGTTAGGACCCAAAGACAGCCGCACCAATAGAGACTACTATATAATTAGAAGCATAATCGATGAGTAAGGTTTGCTTTACTTTATTATTATAAGTTGAACCTTTAACATTATTGGGGAATAGGAAAGCTACGCTAGCCGGCAAATTCAAAAAATTCACTACAAAGCCTAAGAACCATGCGTGTGAGGGATCATGAATCATTACCTTCTAACACGAGATGCGCTAGGTGCAGTAGAAGAAGATGTTAGAGAAGCGCGTCCTCGCTTATCCTCACCTCTCTCCACCCGTTCCTCGACGATCCAATCAGTGAATACGGCGGTGTCCACGTGAAGAAGACGATGAGCATCACTATTCAAACAACGTCTCCACGGAGTCCACACATGCAGGGATGAGATCGATTTCACGCCGGCGTGCTAGCACTGCTCATGAGAATCGAGAAAGATCTCAATCTCAACTCTTGAGATCACGAAAGAGCGAGGAGAGATTCTTGGTGGCTAGGGTTTAGTTATAATCTAAATTGCAATTCATATGATATCTAGGACCTCCTCCTCCCTTTATATAGAGATAGGACCCTGGGCCCAAGTCTAGATTAAAAACGCAATAGATTCAATCCGTTCAACCACATCAGAACTTATGATCCGGACTCTCTATTTTAGTTCTAGAAATTATCGTAACTTCTGATCCACTATCATAACTTCCAATCCATCTTACCTCCCGATGATCCTAGAATATCGGAACTTCCAATCCACCATCGTAACTTCCGACTCATTCAGAAACCAGAAAAGCGCCCTAGGTCTAGCCGTGTCAGAACTTCCGATACCATATCGAAACTTCTGACAAGTGCAATATTGTCGAAACTTTCGATCCATCTGACCTTCCGACGATCCTAGAACATTGGAATTTCCGATCCACCATCGGAACTTCCGACTCATTTAGAAACCAGAAAACACCCTAGGTTTAGTCGTGTCGGAACTTCCGATACCATATCAGAACTTCCGACAAGTACAATATTATCGGAACTTCCAATTCTAAATCGTAATTTTCGATCTACCTGCCAGAATTCTCTTTGGCACAATTCCTTCAAACATATTCTCACTAAACTCATTTTTGTTGTATCTCATTACAGAGCTTTCGGTACTGGTGCCAATCCATCGAATGTAACAGAATACCGATAGTTGGTGCATAAAACCATAGTCGTGGTAGGTCTCTAAATATTTGACTTATCCATTAAATATGTTGTCCTCACTAATAGTGTATTTTTATAACAATGTGTACTCAACCTCCTAGCAAACATTATGAGTTTTATATCACATATATATCATACGATGATGTTAGTAAAGGTAGTGGATTTTCAAACGTCGAAAGTAAGATACTTTCATAAATGTAATTGCTATGTTACATTTATTTTTGACATGTAAATATTGACTAGTGTAAAAAACTCAATTCGTGGGAAAAAGATTTCGTTAAGAAGACTGACTTATGTAACATCCATGCACGGATAGGAACATTCTTAATGGTAGAAGTAATCCCTCTGGATGCACAATTCCATTGTAGAGACATTAATTAGTTTCTGTTTGTTACGAAGTACATGAATTGTAATATTTGGTGAATAGCTAACTTATGTAATGCATGCGATGTTTTTTCAATACAAATTGTATTGTTGTATTCTGTGATAAAATTGATGTGATATTATCTTATTGATGTAACCTAAAAATATTTTTATAATATGATCATAATACTAATGTCGGGCCTACATAAATATTCATCTCTATATGACACCTTTAATGAAGTGTATATATATCGGCCCATCAAAAGGGTTTATATAAAGGACCACGTTCGGACCAATAGGACACCCTTTAGTAACAGGCCAATAGGTATACTGATCCCTGTAGTATCACTAATGACTAGCTTTCCTGACATGGCAAGAATGATTGGAGAAATATTTGTTACTAATAGAAGTTATTATCCGTTATTATAGTCATAATTTACGTGGTTGCGTATACCTTCCAAATAAGTCGAGGAATTTTACTCGAGTAATAGTACTGACGGCAATTGGTACGTGACAACGAGATCATTCAATTGCCGATTATTTATGACCAAAGATCCATACATGCATGCGTACGTACGTCCTGGCAGATCGACTAAATCATCAAGCCTTCGACGCCACCTCTTCCATTACGCTTCATGGAGAAGAAGCGCTTCATGAAATCCTCGAAGACCATCGACGTGTACACCGCCTTGCCGTCGTCCTTCACGAGCTCCGGCAGAGGCCCGACCATCGCATTCCGGCACGCCATGTGGAACACCGCCGCCGAGATCCGCTCCTTCTCCGGGTTCACCACAGCCCTGTGCTCAATGCTCCTGTACCTCCCATTGCTTAGAACCTTCAAGCAGCGGAAATGCACGATGAATTGTGAGCAATTCAACATCGATCATTCTAAGTGCGATGCATGAGGTGAAAATATGGTCGATCCTATCGATCCACTCACTCACCTCAAGTATGTCGCCGACGTTGACGACGAGCGCGCCGTCGAGGGCGTCGACGGCGAGCCACTGGCCTTCCTTCCTGATCTGCAGTCCCTGAACGTTGTTCACCTGGAGCACCAGCGTCAGGCCGGTTGCATCGCAGTGCGGTGACAGGCCTAGCACCTTGCCTGCTTGCCGGCACGGCGGGTAGTAGTTCGCCCGCATGCTTTGGGGCTCGCCTCTGAATTTCTCTAGGAGGGACTCCGGATCAACGCCCATGTCTATGGCCAAGAACTTGAGCAGGCAGCGTGCTACTTTTGCTGTCTCAGAGGAAAACCTCTCTATGGAATTCCTGACAAACACACACGTACTTGTGTTCTGAATTTCTGATTGATGCAGCCAAAACGAGCAAGTCCATATATCTCCGGGTAGCATAACCATGATTGATGAAACTTGAAAGATTGTGTTTTTGTGTCGCGAGGCAGACCTGAAGGATGTAGGCTGTTCAGGCCAGAACCTCATGTCCCTAGACTCGTTGGGGCGAAGCTGGAGGTAGAGCAGGTCTCCCCAGTCCAGCTTCTGCTCCTCGGAGAAGACGAAGGAGTGGCCATAGCCTTGCAAGCCGTCTGCTAGCTGCGAGTACTCCTCCTTGGCTTCGAGTGGTAGCCTGAAGAACTCCGTTACGTCTCTCCTCGTGTCGCTGATCACCTCGCCAGGCACCCCATGGTTGATAAGCTGCAGTTTAGTTTGTCACATGGTAGACAATTAATTTATCCTACTCAATTCTACTATGAAAATTTTATGGTACCCCAAATCAGTGTGAATCATTTATTTTATATGATCTAATGGTTGAGATTTGAATAGGGCAATTTATTACCTCTAACCCTATTACCTCTTAGGAGGTAATAGGTTAGTACACACATGTAGAGAATAACAAACAATTATTATCCTTTCTTTTTATGTGCGCTCAAGTTAAATTAAGTTAAATTGATGCCATTATTTTCTTTCGGTGAGCACATGCAGATCGCTACTTGTTCATGTAATCACAGAATATGACTGCATAATAAACTCAATCATCTTATAATAATATATGATTTGTAGATTTTTGAAATAATTTTTATTTTGATTATATTATTCTGGTAACTATTACTTTTTTGTTTTAATACGTCATTTGTCTATATGGAATAAATTCATGAAATTTCAAAGTTTATTTTTAATCAACTTAGGTGTTGTAAGTTTGAATTCATGAAACATAGTAGTTTGATTCTATTTTAGGCAATGTATTTTTTCCACCGGTGGCCCATGTTCACAGTCTCTTATGTTACATGATCCAATATATATAGAAAGCTTGATTTTCAGATAGCAGGCGCGCCTTGTGCATGCAATTTATTAGCAATCTAATAAATTATGACAGGCCGTAACTGGTGAATAGAAAATAAATTTAAAATTATTTTAGTTAATTAAATATAATCAATGACTAAGATTGATTTGATTTCTTACATCTTTAGATTCTACGGTCGGTATGGACTTGCATCTACGCACTTAATCTGTGTCACTTTCTCTAATTTTTCAAATAGTAGAAACGGAAGTCGTATGCGACTAATTTTTTTTCCTGAAACATCAAAGAGCTGACGAATTTTTTGATGAATCTTCTTGTTGTACCTGGAAGAAGCCCCAGTGCTGACAAGCAGATCCCAGCTTGGCACACTCCTCTTGGGATGACTGTGGGTCGAGCAGCTTGGCGAGATCGATGACCGGAATTGCAGAGTTGATGTCGCGGCCTCCGATGGCCTCATCGGCGGCGACCTCCGGCCTGACGTACCTGTCAGGTATCTCCCCGTCCGTTCCGTGGCAAGCTCGCGCGAGTTCTTGCACATTTGGCACGGGTAGAGACATGGTTAAATTTTCTATCGCTTGCTCTCCTCCGGTGCTGCTGGCTGCTGCTGGTCTTATATATAGATAGAGGAAGCCAACAAAATATATCTCGTTGTTGTTGATGTTGGTATCATATATGTACGACTGGTGAATGATTAAAGACTATATATATATATATTTGGTTGACAAATTGTTCCTACTTCCTTTTCACACCATAAATCGTGTGTTTTTCCAAAATCAAACTTCGTCTATTTTAAACAAGTATAAATAAAATACATTAATACTTATTACATTAAATAAATACACTATTAAAATATACTTAATTACCTATTTAATAAAACTAATCTAATATTCTAATTTACGGTATTTTTTATAAGATTAGTTAAAGATGAAAAGTTTAATTATTAAAAAAATCAAACGACTTATCGTGTGTGTATGTATATACTTATTTGGTGCAAGCGTGCAATCAAGCAATCTGGTGCATCTAATCAAGCGATCCAACGGTTACATATGAAAGGGGTTAAAAGTAAAAAGTACTAGGTTTCAGTCCCCTTTCATATGTAACCGTTGGATCGCTTGATTGAATGCACCAAATCGCTTGATTGCACGCTTGGACCAAATGAGTGATTGCACAGGATATTTCCCCATATATATATATATGTGTGTGTGTGAGAGAGAGAGGGAGAGATTACTTGTCAAACGTATGAGTTTTGATAATTAAAGCCCTCAGGCTCGATATGTATGAGCAGAAGTAACTTCTTGACTTTTTTTTAACCGTATCATCCATTATTTGGTCATAGTCTTAGGCGAAATCCTTAAAACAAGTCTGAGGTGTACAAACCAAGCTTCTGTCATGGTATTGAAATGGGAAAAAAAGTGCACGGAAAGATATTAATAGTTCCTGGAAGATTAGGAGAGTACCATGACGCCTTGGAAGATATATTTCCCCAAAGACATTCCAGGTACCATTTTCAACAAGGTGCAAATAAAGCAGATAACAACAATAACAGATTATTGAATAGATTATGTAGGACCAAGAAGGGGTAAAATAGGGATCAGATATGGATGAAACTAGTAATATATATCATATGCACTTTCATGTTTTTCTTCGGATTCAGAAGCAAAAAAACGAATATCCTGCGTACATAAACGAAAATAGATAATATCAGATACGAAATAGATAATAACAGATTATTGAAAGAGTCTGTTTATATTAATTCCAGTGCACGTACTTATTATTGTGATTCATAGGCATGTATTTGATTCTACAATTGATAAGATTTAGAGATATTGGTTATGCTGAGCATATCAACGGTATATGGGATGGCATACCTTTTTCACCCCTAATCACAATTCAGATAGAACTGCCAATCCACAGGGTTCTCTATACTTGTCTAAAATTACTGACAGCTAGAGACAATACAAAAAAGTTAAAAAAAATTAGTTGAATACACGTACGGGAGATTCATATCTTTGCATGAAGTATTGAAGTAGAGGACAAAGTTACAGGGCAAGAAAAGGCCACAACACCAACGTGAGCACGACCTAGTGAACCAGCAGAAAAAGAAGTGAAAGGAAACTACCTGCTGATAACAAGAGAAAAAACGAGCAGAGAGTTCTACAAAAATTTATACATTAAGATTAATGTTTGGAGAAAATATTTTTACCCTGATAAGATTTTAAGATCTTTCGAAGGTGAAGACAACATTTCAGCAAGAGTTGTTGTCATGTAGTCCTTCGAAGACCGATGGTTCGGAGCCAATGATCACGCCAAAGCCCTCCTTCATCTACATGGCTGCGAAGCTTGAAAACAATTAGATGTGATATCAAAACCATGGGATCACATTCCCTCTGATAAGACGTGTGTCTTTCCCTATTCACTTGGAGCATTACTAAATTATCCTTATGTAAATTCACTACTCACACTGTAATAGTTGGTTGAGTATAGAGGGTAACTCATTATTACGATGCCTATAAATACCCTCTCCTTCATAGGGGGAGGAGATCTAACTCTGATAATAATAGTTAATACAACTCTTGTTCGAAGGCTATTATCCATTTGAAGGCATCGAACATAGTTTGAACCCTAGCAAACACTTCGAACCCTTCGAGGTTCTAAAACACTAAAATATATTGTGTAGTTCTGAATTACACCAACAATTAAGATTAAGAGTGATTTTAAAGTTCTTAAAGACATACCGAGAAATATCATAATTTTAATGTTAATTTTGATATGATTTAGTACTTGAGATACCAAAAGGTACCAAAATTAACACTAAAATACTACCACAAAATGGTATTTAGTGACACAGCTTTACCGACGGATAAAAGACACGTGTTAGTAATACACTTGTAGTGATGGAATATTTTACACGCGTCAGTAGTATTGTATTATTAGTGATGGATGTAAATTGAATCTATCACTAAAGATGGAGCACTCTCATTACTGACGGATCATTGTACGACATGTCACTAAAGGTTGCCCCCTATAGTGACGAGTTATGTTGATACCTATCATTAAAAAGTGACATCCCTATTAGTGATGGGTAGTAGTAATACCCATCACTAGAGGATGTGACTTCTAGTGGCGCGTGTTGTTTTACTCGTATCAATAAAGTACCCGCAACCCTAAGTCCATCGTTAGTGACGTCTTTTTATAGATAACTGTTATTGATGATAAGTATTTAAGGACCTAAGACACTGAGCTCCACACTTATTGCTACCAACCACCTCTGACTTCACCATTTTACTTCGAGATCAAGCTACATTGGATAACCCTGCTTGTGTCAAAAAGAACAGTTATACATCAAGAGGAGTTGAGCAGCAATGATCTTGTACTGGTTTGGATAACACCATTTACCAACTAACTGAACCAACCACATGCAAGCTTATCATAAAGCCTGCAGGAGTTCAAATTGAGGTGGCAAGGGGTATGGTATTTCTATATCAACATGAGCTACACTACTTGCCGATAATGGAGAGATTTTGTAGTGGTGTCTATAAATTTTGTGCACCCCAACGTAGAAGACATCTCATTGCTTATTCCTCAGAATGACGGAATCACCACTCTGTATGATGCATTTCGTACATGGGTATAGTGGAAACATGTTAATATTTTGATTGATGCTAAGACTACTACAAGTTAAGCTTGTGCTCAACCTTCTACTACTCAATCTCCTACTGCTCAACCACTTGTTTCTCAACCGCTAGCTACTCAACCTCATGCTACCCAACCAGCTGCTCAACATCTTGTTGCGCCTATTGCCACTAAACCTATTGACCAAAGTCAAAATACTACCACTATGGTACCACTCAAGAAGCCAATGACTATATAGAAAAAACTAAGAATATTGGCACCCAAAAGTCCAAAAAAAATTGTGAAGCCTAATGTGGGGTTAGTCTAGACTCAGGTACACCCTAAGTACCAAGCTAGCAAGCTCGTACTCCCTCAAAATCAGCTAAAGATGTCTGGGCAAGTCTTAATGGATCTCCATTTATTGTACCTGAATGGCTACCGCATCAACAAATCTTCGGTCACTATAATGTACAAGCAACAAAATTTCTAGATCAGTGACGACTATTTTTTGGTTTGCTTTGAGGATCTATATCATCTTTTTAACTTGGATGCTCTCGACATCAGCTTACTGTGGTGCTAGACATTGTAAGTTACTTAACCTATTTTTTCAATTTGCATTATGTCATTATGTGGTATTAACTACTCTTTCATATATGTAGGCTAATGTAGCAAGAAGGCAGGAAGCAAACATTCAAATGTTTGGATCCACGTATGTTAGTAATTATAACAATCAAGAACGATAGGGTTTCATGCGTCAACTACCTATGTAAGGTACTCCCCACAGGCAACACAAGAAAGCAATTTATAATCACTACCATAGAAACATACATTAGTGACGGGTCATAACGTACATTAGTGATGGACATGTCCTCCGTCACTCTTATCGTGTCAGTAATGTGACATCAATAGTAATGGATAAACACCCATCACTAAAGGGTCAACCTCACTCCTATAGGCTCACTTGTTATGGCTATTTGGTCTAATGTGTTCTTCAGTGACGGTTGACTATTGTCACACGTTACTAATGTGTTATTTAGTGATGGGTGTTTATTGTTACCCGTCACTAATATTATGGTCATTTCAAAAAACAATTAGGTTGCATCCTAGATTTGGCAGCCAATTAACATATGCAACATCAAAAGCACATCACAGACAATTCAACACAGAAGATTCATTACCAAATTTGTATCACATATGTTAACTTCTAACTCATTATCTGAAAGAACATGGCTACAACAAAGATCAATACATAAGATGTTTTCATAGATTCTAACTAATATCTAACTTATAGCGATATCAAGAGCTTGGATAGTATCCTTGTAACACCCCAAAAATTAAAAGGAATAAAATAAAAAGAAAACATTATTTCTGGATTTATTAATAAAGGAAAATCACAAAAGAACCTAAATAAAGCCAAACAGGGGGAAATACTCAAAATCTGAACCTGAAATTTTTATGAGATGAACTAGAGCCCAAAATATAATTTTAGGAATTTTTACAAATTTTTATCAACAGTGATTCAACCCTTAATTAAATAAATGAATTACTGGAATTATTTTAAATCGAAAATCAAATTTAAATCCTTAACGGGCCTCAACCCAGAAACTTCCCCCAGCGGCCTTTTTGGCCCAGCCCATCGCCACCCTCTCGCTGACAAGAGGGGCCCGCCTGTCGGCGCACGCCCCCCCTCTCTCCTCCCGCTCGCGCCCCGCCTGGACCCACTTGGCAGCCACTCGCACCCATTTCTGTTTCTCTGACCGATGGGACCCGCTTGTCGGCCCTTCCCTTTTTCGTTCGCCCGCCGACAGGTGGGGGCCACCTGTCGGGATCGTCTTCCCCGAAGGAAAGGGATCCCCCTTTCCATCGCCGGCGACCCCTCCTTCCAAATCCGCCGCCGCCAGCTCCCCTTGCCAAACCGACGCCCGATCTCGACTTGCCGAACTCCGGTGACCCCTTTCCAAACAAAACCGACGCGTTTTCGTGCTTATGGAAGCATATCCGAGGTAAAAAGAAACCTCGCCGGAGTTAGGAATGAACCCTCGGGTTCCCCGGCGTGGCTTGCCATCTATACACCGGAGACCTCCTATAAGAACCCCTCTGGTCGCCGCCCTCTGCCCACACCGTAGCAGCCCGAGCCCTCACACACCAGAGCGCCCCGACAGCATTTTTCGAGGTTCTCCCCTGCTCCATCTCCGGCGAGCGATCGCCGTCGATCCCGACCCCCTTCGCCCTAGCCACCGCCACCGGATTGATCGTCGACCACCGCCCGTCCTCGTCCACCCCTCCGTTGGCCTTGGAGCCCGCCGGATCACCGTCGCCGACGAGCACCCGAGAACCCTTCTTCGTCTACCCTCGCCGCCGGTCGCCGTCCTTCGTCCATCCTCGCCGCCGCAGGTATGGTTGGAACCGCCGTGCTCCCCTCGTTCCATTTTCGCCGGTAGCTAGGCACCTAGGCGCTCGCCGCCGCCGCCGTGGCCGCACCCGAGCCCGCCGTCGCCGGAGACGAAGGCGGTACTCGACCCCTTAGCGCGTGCCGTGCCGGATTCCATCTGAGCCGCACGATCGCGAATGAAGGGCACAGATTAAATCCCTTCGGGATTTAATCTCACCCGTAGATCTGGTCAAAGGGGTACGGGGCGATCGCAGCCGTCGATCGTTACTTGAACCCCAGGATCAATCTGGTGCGTCCACGTATACCCTTTCGCCACGTTTTAATCTGAGCCGTCCGATTTCATTAAAACCCTCCCGCCTCGCGCTCAGCCGCCAGATCTGGATCCTACGGCTCTGGATCGGCCGGTCCACGCGCAT
This sequence comes from Zizania palustris, assembly GCA_019279435.1. Lineage (NCBI taxonomy): Eukaryota > Viridiplantae > Streptophyta > Magnoliopsida > Poales > Poaceae > Zizania > Zizania palustris. The sequence continues at coordinate 17,284,574 of JAAALK010000288.1, forward strand.
AGTCACGGGTTCACGGTGAACCTGGTTCACCGTGGACCAGAGACTGTTTTTAGTTTAAATAAAATCCAGAAAATTGATTTAAACTTTGAAAATTCATATCTTGCTCAATTTAACTCCAAATTTCACCATTCAAATTTTGTTAGAACCAGAATAATATTCTCTACACATTAATGCCATAAAAACAGTATGTTTCTGTTACCCAAAATATTATTAATAAATAAATGAATAAAAATCCCTTAGGGTTAAAAATTAATAATACAGAAAATAAGTTGGGAAAAATTCTAAAATATTAAACTTTACTGTTTTGAACAAAACCTTGAAACATTAAAAATATTACTTCACATAATCAAACCTACAAATGTGTATGTTTAATATTTGGTGAATTTTATCTGTTTATTGAATGTATTGTTTATTTTCCGTATCGAGAAGACTACGAGTTCGTCGAGGAGCAGGAGTTCTACCCCGAGGTTCCTCCATCCCCATTTGCTGAGCAAGGCAAGTCATCGACCATCTCTGTGGAAACAGTTGATCATAATTGAGCCCATGTTTTAATAACTTATCGCTATAACCCATAGGTTAATATTGCATTAGTCAAATACTCAAGCCTTACACTTATATTTATTAGATCCCCGTCCTTGTGTGCAAACCCAAGCCATGCTTATTGAGCCTTAACTCCTTGTCACGCTACTATAAATATATTAGCTAGTGCCCAATGTACCGGCACAACTGCTATAGGATAAAAAGAATGAGTCGTAGATAGCTGGATTCTGTATATGAATTTCCCTGTTATTCTCGTCTCTGGACTCTGTTGGAGTTGGCTAGGTTATAAGTATGGTGGGTTCCGGGTGCAAGCTCGGGCACTGGTTTGTCGCACCCGGGGCACTATAAGGACCGGTCTGCGGGATCTGTTGCAAAGCACTTCCGTACCAACCACAAGTCTAATGGGTAAGTCCTAACTGGAAGTATGGAATACCCCGGCTTGATGCACCATAGAGGAGGGGGCAAGGGGCTAGCCTGCGGGCGACTTGTACCGACGAGGCTCAAGGGGGGGTATGGTGGGGCTCCGATGCGTCGGGACACCATATGAAACCCATAAGAGGGTGCTATTGAGTCGGGGAGGACTATATGGAAGGTTTTGGCACGAGTTCCCGTGTGATGGGTCATCTCGTTACACTTCGGTGTAGGTGATGAGTGCGTGCCTTGTGGGTACAGTGGTACATCTCTGATCAGAGTACTTCAATCTTTTCGAAAAGCCGAGCCCACGGTCAAGGGCGGGTTGTGTGACTACTCGCAGTTAGTTTACAATTGTTTGAATGTTCAAGTTATTCATGGCACGTAAGGACTGTTGAGCGAGGTGGGGCTGACTGTACCCCTCGAGTTAGAAGATGATGATACACATGCACATGTTTACTTTTCCGTACTAATAAACTGCTCACATTTAAAGCTCTACACATATGCTGCTTCCGCTAAATTAGCCAATATCTCCCTTGTTATTACCTTGCATTATATTTGCATTCGGTGGCTTGCTGAGTACATCTGTACTCACCCCGTTGACTTACAACATCAGAGCCAGTCTACTACGAGGAGGATGAAGGTCTGGAGTAGCGACCCAGTCAAGGCGAGACTGGAAGGAGGCGTTCATCTAGGACCCTTGTTTTATTAGTTTCTCTTCATCTTTAATCACTTTTGTATTAATGCGGTCTACGAACCGTGAATGACTGCTCGTATTGTACGTGGTCGTGTGATGAACGTCTTGTTTTATTGATTTTCTATGGAATTTCAATAAAGTCCTGATTTATTAAATCGGGGCACGACAAGATGGTATCAGAGCCGACTTGACTGTAGGAAGCCAAACAGACCTGACCTTAGGACTTATATATATATTCACTATATTTTACAAAAGATTACTTATCCTCTCATCTTCTAAGATTTTCACAAAAATTTTCTCTCTTTTGTAGATGCCGATCCGTACCGTGAACGGGAACCTTCGTGACGAGACCGGATTCATCCGCGAGCTACGCATGCTCGTCAGTTTCCTCGGCTTCGAGCAAGAGCCGATGTACCATGGGGTCTTCCCCGACGAGGAAGAAAGCTACTGCGAGGTCACCGTCGTCGTCCAGCCCTCCCCTCAGACAGCTCACACCTACCGCGGAGGAGGACCTACCTTCCTGGTAGCCAGTCAGCGCACCGCTCTCCAGGCACTTACCGAGCTCCGGATGATCTACGACAGCGAGCTCTACGACACGGACTTCCGCTTCGTACCTCTTCGCACCCCAGGGAGCCCACACAGTGTCTTCGTCAGCACCCTCTCCCAGCGTCATTCAGCGATCGGTCATACCATGCGCTTATTGGAGGCCATGGATGATCTCCACTACGAGGCGCTGCAGGACGCCAATGGACAGCGCGACACTATCAGTTTCTACCGCCATTCCTCCGAGGACCTGAACCGCGAGAACGGAGAGCTTCGTCGCCGCATCCAGCAGGGACACCGGTTGGCTGCCGAGGCAGAGGAGTTGCGGCGTCAGAATGAGCTTCTTCGACAGCGTGTCGCCACCAACCCGCACCTCCGCTACCAGATCGAGGAATTAAAGAAGGACATAGAGGAGATCGCACCTCTTCCGCCTCGCCGGAAGAAACCCATCCAGACTCCCACAGTGAGGCCCAAGAGGATCTCCCGCAGTGCACCACCCGCCGGACCGTCCAGTTCCTCGACCCCACCCGTCTCCCACGAGCCCGAGATCGAGCCGTCCCCCGAGCTGCCCTAGACGTAGATTTTACGGTTGATTGTTATTTTCATTTTTGCTTGTATTAGCATTCATGTCACAATATAAGGCATGAATGAGAGAATAAATAAATGTAACCGCAAGAACGGTATTCTTTTGAAATAAATATAAAGAAGTTCACCCAAAATAAATATGTGTACATTGGAAATTCCAGGATGACCAACACCCAGGGATCAGACGCTCCTCAGAACGGAGGGGAGAGTGGCAACCTGCCACAATGGGGAGCCACCGGGCAGAGGCAGGCCCCGGTCGCCAACCACCCCACCGTGGCTGAAATGATGGCCACCCAAAACCAGCTGGTCTCAGCCCTCCTACACCAGATGCAGCAGCAGCAGCAGCAAATGCAAGAGCAGCAGGCTCACTTCTTCCGCCTCTACCAACAGCCCGAGCTGCCCCGACCCGCCACACCAGCTCCCGCTCCCGCAACTCAGCTCTCGGAGTTCCTCCGAGTCCGCCCACCGACCTTCTCGAGCACCACCAACCCCATGGAGGCTGGGGATTGGTTGCGGGCGATCGAGAAGAAACTCGATCTCCTGACCTGCACTGAGCAGGAGAGGGTGGCCTTCGCCACCCACCAGCTACATGGTCCCGCCGCTGAGTGGTGGGACAACCACCGCGAGACTCTACCCGAGGGCCACGCCCACACTTGGGCAGAGTTCTCGGCTGCCTTCCGTGCCGCTCACATCCCCGACGGCATCGTTGCTCAGAAGCAACAGGAGTTTAGGGACCTGCAGCAGGGGAGCAGGTCCGTAACGGAATATCTGCACGAGTTCAACAGATTGGCCAGGTACGCACCTGAAGAGGTTCGTACGGATGCGGCCAGGCAGGCTAAGTTCCTCCGGGGACTGAAGGATGAGCTGTCTCTACAGCTTATCTCCGGAGACTTCGCCAACTTCCAGAAGTTGGTAATAAGGCTATCATGCAGGAGACCCAGCAAAATAAGGTCGACCTGAAGAAGAAGCGCATGATTGCCTTCAGGCAGAATCAAGGAAAAGCCCCCGGATTTTCAGAAGACGAGAATGGCACCATATGGTTTGGAACTCGGATATGTGTGCCAGATAAACCTGAAATAAAGACTCTTATCCTAAGAGAGGCCCATGAGACATTGTACTCCATTCACCCCGGCAGTACCAAGATGTACCAGGATCTGAAGGAACGCTATTGGTGGGTTAGCATGAAAAGGGAGATCGCCCAGTTCGTCGCCGAATGTGACACCTGCAGAAGAGTAAAAGCTGAACATCAGAGACCTGCAGGATTGTTACAGCCACTTAAAGTACCGGAATGGAAGTGGGAAGAGATCGGTATGGATTTCATCACCGGACTCCCAAAGACCCAACTCGGGTATGATTCTATATGGGTGATCATTGATCGGCTTACAAAAGTAGCTCATTTCATAGCCGTCAAGACGACCTTTAGTGGCCCTAAGCTAGCAGAGTTATATATGGCCCGGATAGTATGTCTTCATGGAGTGCCCAAGAAGATAGTATCCGACCGAGGAAGTCAGTTTACCTCTCGGTTTTGGAAGAACCTCCAAGAGGAGATGGGCACGAGATTAAATTTCAGTACCGCCTACCATCCTCAGACAGATGGACAAACAGAAAGGGTAAATCAGATACTAGAGGATATGCTTCGAGCATGTGTTTTGGATTTTGGAGCCACTTGGGACAAGAGCTTGCCATATGCAGAATTTTCATACAACAATAGCTACCAAGCCAGTCTTCAGATGTCTCCTTTTGAAGCCCTATATGGACGTAAGTGCAGAACGCCTCTCCTTTGGGACCAAACAGGTGAATCCCAAGTATTTGGGACCGACATTCTACGTGAAGCTGAAGAGAAAGTACGGATTATCAGAGACCGACTCAAGACAGCCCAATCTCGACAGAAGAGCTACGCAGACAATCGCCGTCGAGACTTAGCCTTTGAAGAAGGAGACCATGTCTACCTTCGGGTTACACCTCTTCGTGGGACTCAACGGTTTAACATGAGAGGAAAGTTGGCCCCTCGATATGTTGGACCATTTCTCGTCATTAGACGCCAGGGCGAAGTCGCATATCAGTTGGAATTACCACCTTCATTGGCTGGAGTGCATGACGTATTCATGTGTCTCAACTCAAGAAGTGTCTCCGCGTCCCCACGGAGCAAGTGGATCTTCAGCGGTTGGATGTCCAAGAGGATCTGACTTATGTGGAGAAACCGGTCAAGATATTGGAAGTCAAAGAAAGAACCACCAGGAGTCGAGTCATCCGCTTCTGCAAGGTGCAGTGGAGCAATCATCCAGTAGAAGAAGCCACATGGGAAAAAGAAGATGAACTCAAAGCACAGCATCCTGAGCTATTCGAAGATTGATCCGAATCTCGAGGACGAGATTCTCTGTAAGGGGGATAGGATTGTAACACCCCAAAAATTAAAAGGAATAAAATAAAAAGAAAACATTATTTCTGGATTTATTAATAAAGGAAAATCACAAAAGAACCTAAATAAAGCCAAACAGGGGGAAATACTCAAAATCTGAACCTGAAATTTTTATGAGATGAACTAGAGCCCAAAATATAATTTTAGGAATTTTTACAAATTTTTATCAACAGTGATTCAACCCTTAATTAAATAAATGAATTACTGGAATTATTTTAAATCGAAAATCAAATTTAAATCCTTAACGGGCCTCAACCCAGAAACTTCCCCCAGCGGCCTTTTTGGCCCAGCCCATCGCCACCCTCTCGCTGACAAGAGGGGCCCGCCTGTCGGCGCACGCCCCCCCTCTCTCCTCCCGCTCGCGCCCCGCCTGGACCCACTTGGCAGCCACTCGCACCCATTTCTGTTTCTCTGACCGATGGGACCCGCTTGTCGGCCCTTCCCTTTTTCGTTCGCCCGCCGACAGGTGGGGGCCACCTGTCGGGATCGTCTTCCCCGAAGGAAAGGGATCCCCCTTTCCATCGCCGGCGACCCCTCCTTCCAAATCCGCCGCCGCCAGCTCCCCCTTGCCAAACCGACGCCCGATCTCGACTTGCCGAACTCCGGTGACCCCTTTCCAAACAAAACCGACGCGTTTTCGTGCTTATGGAAGCATATCCGAGGTAAAAAGAAACCTCGCCGGAGTTAGGAATGAACCCTCGGGTTCCCCGGCGTGGCTTGCCATCTATACACCGGAGACCTCCTATAAGAACCCCTCTGGTCGCCGCCCTCTGCCCACACCGTAGCAGCCCGAGCCCTCACACACCAGAGCGCCCCGACAGCATTTTTCGAGGTTCTCCCCTGCTCCATCTCCGGCGAGCGATCGCCGTCGATCCCGACCCCCTTCGCCCTAGCCACCGCCACCGGATTGATCGTCGACCACCGCCCGTCCTCGTCCACCCCTCCGTTGGCCTTGGAGCCCGCCGGATCACCGTCGCCGACGAGCACCCGAGAACCCTTCTTCGTCTACCCTCGCCGCCGGTCGCCGTCCTTCGTCCATCCTCGCCGCCGCAGGTATGGTTGGAACCGCCGTGCTCCCCTCGTTCCATTTTCGCCGGTAGCTAGGCACCTAGGCGCTCGCCGCCGCCGCCGTGGCCGCACCGAGCCCGCCGTCGCCGGAGACGAAGGCGGTACTCGACCCCTTAGCGCGTGCCGTGCCGGATTCCATCTGAGCCGCACGATCGCGAATGAAGGGCACAGATTAAATCCCTTCGGGATTTAATCTCACCCGTAGATCTGGTCAAAGGGGTACGGGGCGATCGCAGCCGTCGATCGTTACTTGAACCCCAGGATCAATCTGGTGCGTCCACGTATACCCTTTCGCCACGTTTTAATCTGAGCCGTCCGATTTCATTAAAACCCTCCCGCCTCGCGCTCAGCCGCCAGATCTGGATCCTACGGCTCTGGATCGGCCGGTCCACGCGCATAGTCACGGGTTCACGGTGAACCTGGTTCACCGTGGACCAGAGACTGTTTTTAGTTAAATAAAATCCAGAAAATTGATTTAAACTTTGAAAATTCATATCTTGCTCAATTTAACTCCAAATTTCACCATTCAAATTTTGTTAGAACCAGAATAATATTCTCTACACATTAATGCCATAAAAACAGTATGTTTCTGTTACCCAAAATATTATTAATAAATAAATGAATAAAAATCCCTTAGGGTTAAAAATTAATAATACAGAAAATAAGTTGGGAAAAATTCTAAAATATTAAACTTTACTGTTTTGAACAAAACCTTGAAACATTAAAAATATTACTTCACATAATCAAACCTACAAATGTGTATGTTTAATATTTGGTGAATTTTATCTGTTTATTGAATGTATTGTTTATTTTCCGTATCGAGAAGACTACGAGTTCGTCGAGGAGCAGGAGTTCTACCCCGAGGTTCCTCCATCCCCATTTGCTGAGCAAGGCAAGTCATCGACCATCTCTGTGGAAACAGTTGATCATAATTGAGCCCATGTTTTAATAACTTATCGCTATAACCCATAGGTTAATATTGCATTAGTCAAATACTCAAGCCTTACACTTATATTTATTAGATCCCCGTCCTTGTGTGCAAACCCAAGCCATGCTTATTGAGCCTTAACTCCTTGTCACGCTACTATAAATATATTAGCTAGTGCCCAATGTACCGGCACAACTGCTATAGGATAAAAAGAATGAGTCGTAGATAGCTGGATTCTGTATATGAATTTCCCTGTTATTCTCGTCTCTGGACTCTGTTGGAGTTGGCTAGGTTATAAGTATGGTGGGTTCCGGGTGCAAGCTCGGGCACTGGTTTGTCGCACCCGGGGCACTATAAGGACCGGTCTGCGGGATCTGTTGCAAAGCACTTCCGTACCAACCACAAGTCTAATGGGTAAGTCCTAACTGGAAGTATGGAATACCCCGGCTTGATGCACCATAGAGGAGGGGGCAAGGGGCTAGCCTGCGGGCGACTTGTACCGACGAGGCTCAAGGGGGGGTATGGTGGGGCTCCGATGCGTCGGGACACCATATGAAACCCATAAGAGGGTGCTATTGAGTCGGGGAGGACTATATGGAAGGTTTTGGCACGAGTTCCCGTGTGATGGGTCATCTCGTTACACTTCGGTGTAGGTGATGAGTGCGTGCCTTGTGGGTACAGTGGTACATCTCTGATCAGAGTACTTCAATCTTTTCGAAAAGCCGAGCCCACGGTCAAGGGCGGGTTGTGTGACTACTCGCAGTTAGTTTACAATTGTTTGAATGTTCAAGTTATTCATGGCACGTAAGGACTGTTGAGCGAGGTGGGGCTGACTGTACCCCTCGAGTTAGAAGATGATGATACACATGCACATGTTTACTTTTCCGTACTAATAAACTGCTCACATTTAAAGCTCTACACATATGCTGCTTCCGCTAAATTAGCCAATATCTCCCTTGTTATTACCTTGCATTATATTTGCATTCGGTGGCTTGCTGAGTACATCTGTACTCACCCCGTTGACTTACAACATCAGAGCCAGTCTACTACGAGGAGGATGAAGGTCTGGAGTAGCGACCCAGTCAAGGCGAGACTGGAAGGAGGCGTTCATCTAGGACCCTTGTTTTATTAGTTTCTCTTCATCTTTAATCACTTTTGTATTAATGCGGTCTACGAACCGTGAATGACTGCTCGTATTGTACGTGGTCGTGTGATGAACGTCTTGTTTTATTGATTTTCTATGGAATTTCAATAAAGTCCTGATTTATTAAATCGGGGCACGACAATCCTCCAAGCTTGCACCATGGGCGGCTTGAGGAGAAGCCTCGTGGGTAGTAGTAGAAGCACCACCGGCCATGGGTAGCAGGAGTACAACATGGCCAGTAGGAGCACCACGGTGAATGTTTATGCCAACTTCGAGTGCAATAGTTCAAAGAAATTAGCTAAAAGCAGTAGGTCAGGTTACCCTGTAACAATAAAATTAAAATAAAGTTAGCAACGACGGACGATGCCTGTGGATGGGGAAGAGCAGGAGGATGACAACTGTTGACACGGAAACATGCCCCCGCACTTGGGTCAGTTCGACGATCCAAAAGTGTGTGTATACTTAGGGACCAGCCTAAGCGTGACGCAGCACCGACGTCACGTTCTGACTACCCTTAGTCGTGATAAGGGGGGTGGAGTCGCCAGGTAATCATATTACACAAAATAATCCAATTAGCCGAAAGAAATATATTAAACAGAATAAAATCAGCAAACCGATCAGAGCCTGTCTACTTCGAAGTATGGTGCGAGGGGGTCACCGAAGTATACCTTCGGCGTCCGGTGCGAAGTGTCTCGCTGAAGGATGCCTGCGGCGTTCGGACTGGTCCGGTCGAAGATGAACTCCGAACGGATCTGGGCGCGACAATCACCTCCAAACGGTGGGGTTCGGCGCGAAGTCCCTGATACAGTGAGGTACAAAATAATGATGAACGCTGCGCGCGGGCGTGACTTCGTCCAGAGTGGAGTGCGAACGTGGCGAAGCCTGTCGTGACGAAGTGTGTTGGCGAAGCGTGCGGTCGAAGTAGAAGTCCCGACGAAGGGTGTTCTGGCAACCTCCGAAACCGATCTCTCGGCTCCGGACACCTTCGGCGAAGTAGCTCCGAACGTGAAAACTTGCAACAGAGAGGATTCGAAGTACTAATTTGGTCTGAGGACTGAATTTTGCTAAGTGTTGCACTAGTAGCGAAGGTAGCAATCTGTTACGCAGATTAGCGGATACTTCACATGCGAAGTAACAAGGGGATAGCAATCTATTACGTAGATTAACAGATACTTCACAAGCGAAGTAACAAGGATTACCACTGTTCCAAAGTGGTCGGCGGAGGGCTTCCAGGCAAACCCACGAAGAGGTACAGGAAAATAAAAATAAAGTAAATGCGATCAAAGATAGGGATTTGTGTTTGAGTTGTGTTGGGGGGCCCTCTAAGCTAGCCTCGCCTCTCTATTTATAGGGGCTAAATTTCTGATCTAATCTGCTATAATTCAGCTTGGATAGAGATAAAACTTAGCCAGAATTGTATCCAAATATTTCTCTGCCGAAGTGGGCTTCGGCCAGGCCCGTCGAAGACGGCTCCTCGGGCCGAAGCTTCGGTGGCGTGGGCCTCCGAGGGCTTCTTGGCCGAAGGCTGTGGGCTGGCTAGAGGCTGAGGAGCCATGCTGAATAGCGTGGGCCTCATGGCTCCAGATGTGATGAGTCATTGTCAACGATAGTCAAAGAGAACAGAAGAAGAGGGAAGACCTGCTGCGTCTGGGCCTCGTGTGACTCAGGTACACGGGCAGCGAGCGACTATCGGGCAGAGGGGCCGCAAAGTCGGGCTGGCCCAATCCGGGTACATGGGCTAGGAGCAGTAGAGGATCCAATGGGCTGTTGACCAGTATTGACTCAGGTACACGGGTGGCGAGTGATTGCCGGGCTGAGAGAGCTGCGGAATCAGGCCGGCCCAATCCGGGTACCTGGTGCAAAGTCGGTGGAGGCTTTGTCAGTTTCGGCGCAAAACTGACGACCGCTGATCTTGTATCGGACTATCCAGAAGAGAAGCCGTAGTCGCTATGAAAGCTTAGCTTCCGGATAAGTCATATGTAAATAGGAGTTTACTATTTTGTCCCTAGGCCCACAGTCAGTCAGTCAAGTCTGTAAAAATATCCTAAGGGCAGTTTAGTCTTTTCCTTTTATTTCAGCGTCTGTAAAAAACCCTAAGGGGCTGGTGGAATATTCCTAGCTATTGGGCAGCCTATAAATAGGGCCCCAATCCCTAGGGTTAGGTCACCCTTTCAAGAAATCACTTTTTTAATCAAGGATTGGGTCATTTTGTTTCCTGCATTCTCTTTCTCTCTCTCCTGTTCATGCGTGCGCCGCCAGGAAGAATGCTTGTGTTTGCTTTGCAAGTTCATCTCATTTTTCTTTGGTCTGGATGAGTTTATCCCTGCTGTTTTTGTGTGCAGCGTTTCATTAATAGCTCTGCAGTTTCGTTGTGCGTGCAGCTAGTTTATTCCTGATAAGAAGCCTCTCGGGTTGCTTCATTTTGTTCTTCTCGTGAGTTCTAGTTCTTGCGCACTGTAGCAAGTAGTACTACTCTCTGTAGCAACAGTACACTAGTACTCTAGCCTCGCTTTTTACTACATAGTCTTTTTGATCGAGTAGACAGGACTTAGTTTTTCCCTGGCTGTTTCTGGTGAAGCCCCTTCGTTTTGGTTCGAAGTCCTTCAGCTCTGGGAGGCAGGCTTCGGCCAGACTCCTACGAAGGCTCTGCTAAAATGTTCAACTTAGATTTTGAACTGTGAACCTAGCTACGAAGTATGTTCTGTGCTTAGGTTCTGTTAGCTTGGCATACTTCGACAGTTCTTGCGAAGGTATACTCCGACTCGAGGTCTCCGAAGTCAATACTTCGACAGGCTTCGAAGTTATCTTCGAAGCATGTCTCTCTGATAGACTTCGCTCGGAGTATATTTTTCTGAGGTCTTTCAGCTGCTGTCTTTTTCGAGGGTCACAGTGTGTGGGTCATACCTCGATCAAAGCTAGCTTCGAAGGTAGAGTATAGGCTTCGACTTGGTCTTGCGGTTGTGTGTTTGGCTTCGCTTCTCTTTCAAAGGTTGCTTTTTGCAAACTTTGTTCGAAGCTGTCTGATCGAAGTATAGGCTTTGAAGTACACTGTTTGAAGAAGGCTTCGATACTTTCATACTTCGCTTCGAAGCATTCTTTGCATTCTGCCACACTCGAACTAGGCTAGTTCCCACAAACCTTCGGCACTTCCACGACAACCTTCGCTAGACTTCTACAAGGGACTCCGAAGCAGGCTTCAACACTGCGAAGCAGACTTCGACACTGCGAAGCAGGCTTCGACACAGCGAAGCAGGCTTCGCCAAGTTTCGAACAGGATACAAATTTGAACAGTAACTTCTCATCTCTCTTCATGTACACTTAGATCATCTGCTGAGAAGTTTGATTTGCCATGTGTTGAATATTTTGTTTATCTGCCTATTAGCACTGTATTGACACCAGTCTTTTCTAGGCTAGATACTTTTAGACTTAGGCAATTTGTTCAAGCTTTGCTGCTTAGTCTTTTAAGGTGCGTTGGGTGTTGGGAGCAGGCCATAGATTCTAAAGAATTTTTAGGCGCCCATTCACCCGCCCCCCTCTGGTCGATACTTTCGGTCCTACAAGTGGTATCAAAGCCTGGTTAGGGTTTTTCCATACCTTAACAGGTTCTAAACCCCAGTAGTGATCATGACTTCTCCTGGCAAGGTCCCGTCCTTGGAAGCTTATGGCTATAACTATTGGAAGACTCGCATGCGAGCCTATCTTATGAGCCAAGGCTCGGACATTTGGGACATTTGCGTTCACGCTACGTTCGTTATATTGCCAGTTGCTGAGCATGGTACTCCTGGTATCATTGCCCAGCATCTGAACAATAGTAAGGCTATGAACATCTTGTTTTCTGGTTTAGGTCCCACTGAGTTTGAGCGTGTGAGCCATCTCTCCACTGCGAGAGAGATCTGGGCTACCCTCAAAGCACACCATGAGGGAACAGCCCAGGTCAAGGCTCGGCTCTATCATACCTACCGGCATGAATATGAGAATTTCACACAAAAGCCGGGTGAATCTGTTGAAGCGTTGTTTGGTCATTTTCAATCGATCATAAACAAGCTTCGGGACAACAAGGCTGAGGGTGCTCAGTTAGTCTCAGATCACGAGCAGGCGCTCAAGGTTCTCCATACCATGGACCCAAAGATCTGGAAGATCAAGGTATCCTCTATCATTGAGAGCACATCTTATGATACCTTGACCATTTCTGAGTTGTTTAGCAAGCTGAAGGCTACCGAGGTTGATATCCAGTTGAGATCAAATCTCACTGGCTCTGGATCAAAGTCTCTGGCCCTTGCTACACCTTCTGTTGATCCCTCTTCTGTGAGCTGTGCTGGGTTCTCCCTGATGTCTATCACTTAAGACCAGCTTGAGTCTTTGGGAGATGATTATTTGTGTCTTTTTAACAACCGGGTGCGTCGTGTTTATGACAAAAGGATGTTCAAAAGACACGGCACAAAATCCGAGGTGCTTTGAGTGTGGTGACCCAGGACACTTCATCGCCGACTGCCCCAAGCGCAATGGCCACAAGAAGGGCACCGGTGGTGGCTTCCACGACTCCGGCAAGCACGAGAGCTCCTCCTTCAACAAGGGCAAGCCAAAGACCAGATTCTTCAGAAAGGCCCTGAAGGACTACCGGTGAGAGAACAAGAAGCGCGACAATGCCTTCTTTGCCGAGATGGAGAAGAGCTACTCCAAGCGGTCCACGTCTTCTTCCTCTTCATCGAGGTCAAGCGATGAGGAGATCGTCATCAGGAAGGGGAAGGACAAGGACGATCCGGCGGGTCTTTGCTTCATGGCTTTCGGGGACAGACCGAAGAGCCGCTCACATCAGCGCCGAAGATCCCGCAAGAGCTTATGCTCAATGGCTCTTGGGGATAAGGAAGAGAAGAGCTCCTCCGATGACTCCGATGACGACGACAACGAAAAGGTATCATCTTATGAACGCGAAATCGTTGATTTACTTGAAAGCAATCGTCAGGAGTTAAAATATCGGGAAAAACTGCTTAGGGGAGCTAAGAAGAGGATAGATGAATTAGAGAGTGAGCTTGCCGTAGCCAACGGAAGAATTGAGAGTCTATCTTCTTCCCCCTGCTTGGGTGATAGCAGTGAGTGCCCAAAATGTGAGGTGCTTCTGTGTGACTTGTCGACTCTGAAGTCCAAGTACACAGAAAGGGTTGATGAGAGGGACGCTTTGGCCACTGATCTTGAAAGCACTCAGCTGGAGCTGAAAGATGCTCAAGCCACTATCGTCGTACCCTGTACTGATTGCCCATCTCATCTTGCTACCTTAGCTGAGCTGAAAGCCAAGGGCGATGAGCATTTGGGGGATTTGGAGAGAGTGAGAGCTGAGCTGGCGCAGACTAGGCTAGAGCTTGAGACACTGTCAGTTCCACCCACTGTCTGTGAGAACTGTCTATCTCTTAGAATGGAATTGATCAAGCTGAAAACCGAGAAGTCTGTCCAGGTAGATAGCGAGTGTGAGACCTGCATGTCTCAGGTGGAGGTACTAGCTTCCTTGAGAGAGGAGCTAGCTGATTCTCAGAATGAGAATTTTTACCTTTGTTCTATCCTGAGTTGGATCAGTGCCCGAGAGCCACAACTCGACATGATGATCCAGCAGTTCAAGAGGCAGGATGGGTTTGGGGTAGGTTACACCTACACCAAGACTGAATTTGAGAGTGCCATTAGCCGAGCAGTGGAGTGGAGTAAAATGACTCCTGAGGAGAGATATCCCAAGACTCACTCCACTAAGTCTTCCCTGGCTAGTCAGCCCAAGGATGGAGTGATTCATGAACAGCCCAAAGCTCCACCCAAGAAGCCCATCTGGGTTCCAAAGCCCAAACACCTCCACACTTTTGTTGACTCTCTTCCTGGACCTTCTCAACCCAAGAAGACGACACCAAACACCACTAAGCCCAAGAACCCCAAACCTAAACCACATCCCAAGAAGCCCACCTATCATTGTGAGTATTGTCAGAGAGATAGGTATCTTGTGGAGGTTTTCTTCAGGAGGAAGCGGGTTGAGAGAGCAGAGAGAGCTCATGGTGGTCAGGAGCAGTTCTACCAGCAGGGTGGTAGACTGCGTGTTCCTCGACGCGGGGAGAGGCTGGAGGCCAGGCCGCGTCGTGTAGGTGGTGGTAGAGGAGACGACTTTCATGCCTGTGCTCCAGTTGGTGGTGTTCGTTCCGGCAGAGTTCCAGACCATTTTGGCTACGGTCCTGGACCTCGTGGCTGAGGTTTTAGGCAAAACCATGGACCGCGCTTTGAGACGCTCTTTGGTCCAAACTCTTCTGATGGTTTTCGCTTTCTGTCTTTTGAGCAGATCGCTCGACACTGGTTTAGTTCTTTTGCTAAACCTGGTGCCGGACCATTTGCTCCCCCTTACAACCACTGATTGTGCAGGATCGGGGATTGGAGGACGTTTGGATCATGGACTCAGGATGCTCTCGCCACATGACGGGACATCGCAGATGGTTCTCCAGTCTCACTCCCCCGAGCTCCAAAGAGTACATCACTTTCGGGAACAGTGGTCAAGGGAAAGTAAGTGGCATCGGCTCAATTTGCATTTCAGACCATTTCTCTTTGAAGAATGTTGCCTTGGTTAAAAATTTGAAATTTAATTTGATTTCTGTTTCGCAACTTCTTGAGGATGGTTTGGAGGTGCGTTTTAAGAAGGGCAATTCTTCTGTGTTTGATTCTAGAGGGTCTTTGATTTGCCAGATCTTACCATTTGGTAAAGTTTTTTGAATTGAATTCTCTAGTTCTTTTGGCCCTTCTCGTTGTTTGATTGCTGGATCTTCTTCTGAGCTCTGGAAGTGGCATAGGAGGTTAGGTCATTTGAGTTTTGATCTGCTAGTCAGGTTGAGCTCTAAGGACCTCATCCGAGGATTTCCCAAGCTTAAGATGGAGAAGGATCTAGTTTGTCATCCCTGTCGTCACGGGAAAATGGTTGCCGCTTCTCACTCACCTGTGACTCAGGTGATGACTTCGTATCCGGGCGAGCTGTTACACTTGGACACTGTTGGTCCAGCTCGGGTGCGCTCAGTCGGTGGGAAGTGGTACGCGCTTGTGATTGTTGATGACTTTTCTCGATTTTCGTGGGTTTTCTTTTTGGAGTCTAAGGATCAAACTTTTCAGTTTGTTCATAACCTGATTTTGAAGCTGAAGAATGAGAACAATGGTCGGATACGAGCAATTCACTCCGACAACGGCTCTGAGTTCAAGAATTCTCAGTTCGTCAGTTTTTGTAGTGATTAGGGTCTTGATCATCAGTTTTCTGCTCCTTACACTCCCCCACAGAACGGCGTTGTGGAACGAAAGAACCGCACGCTAGTCGAGATGGCCAGGACGATGCTCGATGAGCACATGACTCCTAGGCATTTTTGGGCTGAAGCTATGAACACGGCTTGCTATTTGGCCAACCGCATTTTTCTTCGAGCTTACTTAGGTAAGACTTCATATGAGTTGTGGTTTGGCAGACAGCCCAAGGTGAGCCACTTGCGAGCATTTGGCTGCAAGTGTTTTGTGCTCAAGAAGGGATGGCATTTGTACAAGTTTGAATCTCGTTGCTGGGACGGAGTTTTTCTTGGCTATGCTTTACATTCTCGAGGTTTCCGTGTTTGGAACCTCGACTCCCAGCAGCTTGTCGAGACTTGTGAGGTTTCTTTTGATGAGTCCTTGCCTTCTTTGACTCCTTCTTTTGAGCTTTCGGGTGATGATGAGCTCGGAGAGTCCATCTTCGAGGAAGATGAGGATACTCCAGCTGCTGATGAGGGTGGGCCTTCTGCACCTCCTGCAGAGACCACACCTTCTGAGACTTCGACTGAGGACGAGGGCGGACCTCTGATCACTTCTTCCACTTCGATCGAGCCCCCTCAGTCGAGTCCAGAGGTGCCAGCTGCTGACTCCGGTGAGGTGACTTCAGATCACCAAGGATCCCGAGCAGTTCAGCGTGATCACCCCTCAGAGCTCATCATTGGTGAATTGACTGAGAGAACTTTGCGTTCATCTGGTACCTCTCTTGTTGTGTTTGTTGTATCTGCTTTTGTTGCATCTTTTGAGCCCAGAGATGTTTCTCATGCTCTTTCTGATTCTAATTGGATTAATACTATGCAAGAAGAGCTTGAAAATTTTGTCCGTAATCGGGTTTGGACACTAGTTGAGCCGCCACCAGGATTCAATCCCATAGGCACCAAGTGGGTGTTCAAGAACAAACAAGGTGAAGATGGGATTGTGGTGCGCAACAAAGCTCGACTAGTTGCCCAGGGTTTTTGCCAGAAGGAAGGTATTGACATTGAAGAAACATTCGCTCCTGTTGCCCGTCTTGAGTCCATTCGCATTCCTTTAGCTTTTGGCACTTCGAAGGGTTTTAAGCTTTTTCAAATGGATGTCAAGAGTGCTTTTCTGAATGGGTACATAGAGGAGGAGGTTTATGTTAGGCAGCCCCTCGATTTTGAGAACCCTAAGTTTCCTCGACATGTTTTTAAGCTGCAGAAAGCTTTATACGGGTTGAAGCAAGCCCCCAGGGCTTGGTATGACCGGTTGAAGCAGTTTTTGTTGGGGAAGGGCTTTGTGATGGGTTCTGTGGACAAGACTCTCTTTTTGCTCAGAGTTGTTTCTGATTTCTTAGTTGCTCAGATTTACGTGGATGATATTATCTTTGGCGGTACTTCTAACGATCTTGTGTCCAAGTTTTCTGAGCAGATGCACAGCGAGTTTGAGATGAGCCTCATGGGTGAGCTCAAGTACTTCTTAGGGCTCCAGATCAAGCAGACCAAGGATGGCACCTTCATCCACCAAGGTAAGTACACTCGTGACATGTTGAAAAAATTTGACTTTGGTGGGGAGTTGAAGCCGCAGATGACCCTAATGGGCACATCTGGAGGACTGGACAAGGACGAGAGCGGCGTCAAGATCAATGAGAGAGAGTTTCGAGAGATGATCGGTTCGCCGCTGTACTTGACGGCAACAAGACCAGACATACAGTTCGTCGTGGGACTTTGAGCGCGTTTCCAGTCCTCACCACGTGTGTCTCATCAGCAGGCTGTCAAGCGCATCTTCAGGTATCTCACTTATGCGCCCGATCTCGGTCTTTACTATTCAGCATCATTATCTTTTGATTTATCTGGTTTTTCGGACGCTGACTTTGGTGGGTTCCGGTACTTGCCAGTTTCTTGGTTCGTCTCTTGTTTCTTGGTCTTCTCGAAAGCAATCTGGAGTTGCTCTTTCGACCACTGAGGCTGAGTATGTAGCTGCTGCTAGCTGCTGCTTACAGTTAGTTTGGATGATTTGCACATTACGAGATTTTGGGTTGTTCTTTCCTACCAGAGTTCCTTTGTTTTGCGACAGCACCGGTGCAATTAGTGTAGGGAAAAACCCATGTCTCCATTCAAAAACCAAACACATTGATGTGCGCTTTCACTTTCTGTGAGATCAATATGAGAAAGGTGTCATTGACTTTGTTCATGTTGATACCCATCATCAGTTGGCTGACATTTTCACCAAACCCCTAGATCAGTCTACTTTTGAGCGTTTACGAGGGGATTTGGGTGTTGTGTATCCTTTCTAAGATATTTTGCGTCAGTTTTCTTTCTTCTTTAACTCTTTTCTTGAGTCTTTTTGTGTGTTTTCGTATCATGCATATTCACATATCACACTTTTGAGCTTGCTTCTATTATATGATTGAACTGCTTTACTTATTCTAGCTGGTACATGCTTTTGATTACTTGTCAATGATCATGCTTTGTTTCAGTTCACTTGATATGTCTGATATCTGTCATATGCATAGCTCTTATGCTTTAAACTTGAAAAATGATCACCATTGCTTCTGGTAACTAACATGTGTAGGCTGAATGTTCCTGCTATCTGTTACATGCCTTGTAGCTAGTTCCTGACTTAGATGCAAATATGCAACTTGGACATCTTTATGCTTTAAACATGGAAATGTGCTATAAAAAAGATGAAAAATGAAAATTCCATGCCTTTTTATGCATAACTTGAAAAGATCCAGGTGGGTTTGCTTTGTCGCATTACATTGTTCTGGACTACGTACCATAGCACTTTGGTATGAACTAGGACAATGTAGTGTATGCCAAGATCAATGTCTTAAGCTTCTGATGGTTCAGTTCTGGCCTAGGCTTGACTTGGTCGGTCAGCATAAGGTTTGACATGCAAATAACCCCTAGCAAAAATGAAAACGGAAAAAGAAAAAGCCTGAAAACTGAAATGATAACAAGTTTGCTGAAGCACTTTGTTTTGGACAATGCTTATCTTGGTAGATATCAGTTAGCTTCTACATCTGATGTTTTACCTTGCTTGTCAACTGGAAAATGTGGTGATGCTTTTGTTTGCAAAACTGAAAAATGTGTGCTAATGACTTTCTTTAGATATCATCGGTTGCACTGATCATGCCATGTGTCTTTGACAATATGTGTTTTGCTATACTTGTTAGATGTTCTAATTGTAGTCAATCATATCTGAGAAGCATGCTTTCTTCACTCCACCTGCAGGCCAGTTGCATTCAGTGCATATCTTGAGGGGGAGTTGCGTTTCAGGGGGAGTTTGTGTCTTTTTCGAGTGCTTGATGAGTTCACTTGTCAACAAGGGGGAGAAATTTTGGGAGAAGAGTTTAAGGGGGAGTTTTGGCTTTCTCTGGGATTTGTTTCAGGGGGAGTTTTTGTCCCGATTGTCCTTACTCTTTTGTTATCCTTGTTGAGGTTTCTGAGATTGCACTCGTTTTTGAGCTTTTACCTTTGGTTAACCATAATGTCCGCTTCTTGTTTTTGTTTGGCTTTTGGTCATTAGGGTTAAACTTTTACTTTATTTTCTTCTTCCTTGTTTCCTTGTGCTTTGTTTTTTCGTGTTTCCACATGTGTTCGCAGGTACTGAAGAGCTGAAGAAGTGAAGTGTTGACAATGCACTCATCAAGGGGGAGATTGAGGAGCCATGCTGAATAGCGTGGGCCTCATGGCTCCAGATGTGATGAGTCATTGTCAACGATAGTCAAAGAGAACAGAAGAAGAGGGAAGACCTGTTGCGTCTGGGCCTCGTGTGACTCAGGTACACGGGCAGCGAGTGACTATCGGGCAGAGGGGCCACGAAGTCGGGCTGGCCCAATCCGGGTACATGGGCTAGGAGCAGCAGAGGATCCGCTAGGCTGTTGACCAGGATTGACTCAGGTACACGGGCAGCAAGTGATTGCTGGGCTGAGAGAGCTGCGGAATCAGGCCGGCCCAATCCGGGTACCTAGTGCAAAGTTGGTGGAGGCTTTGTCAGTTTCGGCGCAAAACTGACGACCGCTGATCTTGTATCGGACTGTCCAGAAGAGAAGCCGTAGTCGCTACAAAAGCTTAGCTTCCGGATAAGTCATCTGCAAATAGGAGTTTACTATTTTGTCCCTAGGCCCACAGTCAGTCAGTCAAGTCTGTAAAAATATCCTAAGGGCAGTTTAGTCTTTTCCTTTTATTTCAGCGTCTGTAAAAAACCCTAAGGGGCTGGTGGAATATTTCTAGCTATTGGGCAGCCTATAAATAGGGCCCCAATTCCTAGGGTTAGGTCACCCTTTCAAGAAATCACTTTTTTAATCAAGATTTGGGTCATTTTGTTTCCTGCATTCTCTATCTCTCTCCTATTCATGCGTGTGCCGCCAGGAAGAATGCTTGTGTTTGCTTTGCAAGTTCATCTTGTTTTTCTCTGGTTTGGATGAGTTTATCCCTGCTGTTTTTGTGTGCAGCGTTTCATTAATAGCTCTGCAGTTTCGTTGTGCGTGCGGCTAGTTTATTCCTGAGAAGAAGCCTCTCGGGTTGCTTCGTTTTGTTCTTCCCGTGAGTACTAGTTCTCGTGAGTACACTGTTCGAAGCAAGCTTTGATACTTTCATACTTCGCTTCGAAGCATTCTTCGCATTCTGTGTCACGCCCAGATTTAATAAATCAGGACCTTTATTGAAATTCCATAGAAAATCAATAAACCAAGACGTTCATCATGCCACCACGTACAAATACGAGCAATCATTCACGGTTCGTAGACCGTATTAATACAAAAGTGAATAAAGGTGAAGAGAAACTAATAAAATAAAGGGTCCTAGATGAATGCCTCCTTCCAGTCTCGCCTTGACTGGGTTGCTACTCCAGACCTTCATCCTCCTCGTAGTAGACGGGCTCTGGTGGTGTAAGTCAACGGGGGTGAGTACAAACGTACTCAGCAAGCCACCGAATGCAAATATAATGCAAAGTAATAACAAGGGGATAGTGGCTAATTTTGCGGAAAAGCATAATTGTGAAGCAATTAAATGTGAGCAAGTTATTAGTACTGAAATGTAAACATGTGTATGCATCATCATCTTCTAACTCGAGGGGTACAGTCAGCCCCACCTCGCTCAACAGTCCTTACATGCCATGAATAACTCAACCATTCAAACAATAATAAACTAACTGCGAGTAGTCACACAACCCGCCCTTGACTGTGGGCTCGGCTTTTTGAAAAGATTAAATTACTCTGATCAGAGATGTACCACTGTACCCACAAGGCACACACTCATCACCTACACCAAAGTGTAACGAGATGACCCATACCACGAGAACTCGTGCCAAAACCTTCCATATGGTCCTCCTCGACTCAACAGCACCCTCTTATAGGTTTCATATGGTGTCCCGATGCATCGGAGCCCCACCATACCCCCCCCCCCCCCTTGAGCCTCGTCGGTACAAGTCACCCGCAGGTTGCCCCTTGCCCCCTCCACTATGGTGCATCGAGTCGGATTGTTCCATACTTCCAATTAGGACTTACCCATTAGACTTGTGGTTGGTACGGAAGTGCCCCGGGTGCCCCGCAGACCGGTCCTTATAGTGCCCCGGGTGCGACCAACCAATGCCCTAGCTTGCACCCGGAACCCACCATACTTATAACATAGCCAACTCCAACAGAGTCCAGAGACAAGAATAACGGGGAAATTCATATAACAGAATCCATCTTTCTACGACTCATTCTTTTTATCCTATAGCAGTTGTGCCGGTACATTGGGCACTAACTAATATTTATATAGTAGAGTTACAAGGAGTTAAGGCTCAATAAGCATGGCTTGGGTTTGCACACAAGGACAGGGATCTAATAAATATAAGTGTAGGGCTTGATATTTGTCTAATGCAATATTATCCTATGAGTTATAGCGATAGTTATGAAAAACTGGGCTCAATGATGATCAACTGTTTCCACAGGAGGGTTCGATGACTTGCCTTGCTCAGCAAAGGGTGAAGGTGGAACCTCGGGATAGAACTCCGGCTCCTCGACGAACTCGTAGTCTTCTCGATACGGAAAAGTAAACAATACATTCAATAAAGCATCACAAAACATAAGCATACAAGTTTTATGATTTAAATATGTGAATTGAGCTTTATTGTACTGAAGTTATATTAATAATATCAAAGGTTAAAGTTTTCGGGTTTTTCCTAATTTATTTCATGAATTATTAATTTATCCCTAAGGGGTTTTTATTTATTTAATTCATAAGATTATTTTATGCTAAAGTAACATACTTTTTTATGGCATTAATATGTAGAGAATAAAATGCTGAATTTAACAAAATTTGAATGGTGAAATTTGGAGTTAAAACGGGCAAGTTATGAATTTTCAAAGTTTAAACTATTTTCTAGAATTTTATTTAAACAGAAAATAGATTTTAGTCCACGGTGAGCCAGGCTCATGGTGGACCTCGGTACTGTGCGCGTGGACCGGATTAACCAGATCTGTTGGATCCAGATCCGGTGGCCAGATGTGAGGCGGGTGGGTTTAATGAGTTTGAACGGCTGAGATTAAAACGGGCGAAGGGGTACGCGTTGACGCACGAGATCGCTCTAGCGTTTTAAGTCACGATCGACGGCCGTGAACGCACGGTACCGCTTTGACCAGATCCGAGGGCCCGGATTAAATCCCGAAGGGATTTAATCATAGCCCTCCAATCACGATCGGATGGCCACTGTGCGATCCGGCATGGCACGGGCGTAAGGGGCATGTACCCCCTTCGTCTCCGGCGACGGCGGCCTCGAGCGCGGCGGCGACGGTGGCGGCGAGCGCCTAGGGGCCTAGGTTTTGGCTAAAATGGAATGAGGAGAGGTCGGTGAACACGATGGTACCTGTGGCGGCGACGATGATCAACGGATGGTGACCGGCGGCGAGGGGTAGACGGGGAGAGTGTTCGGGTGCTCGATGGCGACGGCGATCCGGTGGGTTCCACGGCCAACCGAGGGGTGGCCGAGGTTGGGCTGTCGACGATGGACTCGAAGGTGGCGGCAGCTAGGGCGAAGGGGGCCAGGATCGACGATGATTGGTGGCCAGAGACAGGGAAGGGGAGAAGAGCCGAGAGACGAGGGGGAGCGCTCTGGACTGCTCAGCTCGGGTTTATGCGGTGTAGCTGAGGGCGGTGGCCGGAGGGGGGGTTTATATAGAGGGTTCGTCGGTGTCTAGATGGAAGGGAACCGAGGGGTTCCCGTGAACTCCGGCGAGGGCTTCCAAGCTTCGGCCATACTTCCATAAGCACGAAACCGCGTCGGCCATAGATGGAAGGAGGTCGTCGGCGGTCGGGGAAGGTGATCCGAGGCGAATCCAAGCGAACGCGGGCGGCCGGAGGGGGAAAACAGAAAGGGATCACCGGAAAAAGGAAAGGGGAGGGAGGGATTCCATCGGAGACGATGGATCTGATAGGTGGCCCCCACTTGTCGGCGGGCGAACGAAAAAAGGAAGGGCCGACAGGCGGGCCACGCTGGTCAGAGGGCGAAAGCGGGCGCATGTGGCTGCCATGTGGGGCCGAGGCGAGCGCGGGCGGGAGAGAGAGGTGGGGGTTGGCACCAACAGATGGGTCCCACTCGTCAGTGACTGGTGATTTGGACTGGGCTAGGCTCGAAGACTTTGAGGGTTGAGGCCCAATTAGATTTATAAATGTTTTCTGATTTAAAATAATTGCAGTATTTCATATATTTGTTTAAGGGTTGAATCACTGTTGATAAAAATTTGTAAAAATTCCTAAAATTATATTTGGCCTCTAGTCTATCCCATAAATTTTGCAAGTCCAAATTTTAAATATTTCTCCCTGTTTGGCTTTATTAGGGCTCTTTTAGGATTTTCTTTAATAATACATTCAGAAATCCCTTTAATATTATTTTTCTTTTATTTTATTTCCTTTTAATTCTTGGGGGTGTTACATTCTGCCACACTCGAACTAGGCTAGTTCCCACAAACCTTCGGCACTTCCACGACAACCTTCGCTAGACTTCGACAAGGGACTCCGAAGCAGGCTTCGACACTACGAAGCAGGCTTCGACAAGTTTCGAACAGGAGACAAATTTGAACAGTAACTTCTCATCTCTCTTCATGTACACTTAGATCATCTGCTGATAAGTTTGATTTGCCATGTGTTGAATATTTTGTTTATCTGCCTGTTAGCACTATATTGACACCAGTCTTTTCTAGGCTAGATACTTTTAGACTTAGGCAATCTGTTCAAGCTTTACTGCTTAGTCTTTTGAGGTGCGTTGGGTGTTGGGAGCCGGCCATAGATTCTAAAGAATTTTTAGGCGGCCATTCACCCCCCCTCTGGTCGCTACTTTCGGTCCTACAGAGGCTTTCGGAGCCCATAGCCCAATGGACCTTTGGCCCTATAGGGTTTCGGCCTGACCCCGAACATGTGTATTTTTGGCCCAAATCACCCAAATTGATATTTTGACAATCTCATCCATTAATGCCATTTTTTGCTATCAACACATGACCCCTGCCTTTTAGTGAACTGAGTGAACTGAAAGCACAACGAACTGAAGATGATACCGTCCATATCAGCTTTTAGACACCTTTTATGTTGTTTGCCACACGCTTGGAAAATACCTTTTCAAGTACCTACCATTCAAAGCTCTTCGAAACCGCTCTCCTTGCAGACATTCCAACACGTATGCATTGTCGGGAGTGATTTCGGCTATCTTAAAAGGACCTTCCCAACTAGGTGACCATTTACCAAATTTGGGACTCTTCGTGCCTAAAGGTAAAATCGTCTTCCAAACCAAATCTCCTACTTAAAATGATTTTGGTCTAACCTTCTTATTGTAGGCTTTAGCTACTCTCCTCTTGTCTACTTCTATGGCTTCTAAAGCCCTTAATCTCTTATCGGTCACTTCCTCTAGATTATCCTTCAGAAGAGTGTCATACTCGTTGACCGATAAGCCATCTTGCTTTAACACTCTTAAGGAGCCAAGATCTACCTCTACAGGCAGAACGGCTTCTTGTCCATATACCAACTCATATGGACTGATTTTGGTAGCACCGTGCTTTGCAATTCTACAAGCTCATAGCGCCTCGGAAAGCACTTCATGCCACCTTTTAGGAAACTCTTCAATTTTCTTCTTAATGAGCTTAATCATGGTTTTATTACTAGACTTGGCCTGACCATTGGCCTGAGCATAGTAAGGTGAAGAGTTTATCAATTTAATACCATAATATTCGACGAAGTCCCTCACTTCTCCAGAAACAAATGAACTACCTTGATCCGTAGTAAGAGTTTGAGGAATGCCAAATCTATGTATGATGTGCTTCAAGATAAAATCACGTACCTCATTGTGAGTCATGTTCTTGAGAGGTACGTCCTCGGTCCACTTAGTGAAGTAATCCATCGCCATCAACACGAACTGATGCCCCCTTGAGGAAGGAGGGTGAATCTGGACGATGAAGTCTAAACCCCAACATCGAAACGGCCATGGCTTGACAATAGGATTGAGTAATGAGGCAGAAGCTAACTGAATATTGCCAAACTTCTAACATGCTTCACACCCTCTATAGTACTTGAAACATCTTTAGTCATAGTCAGCCAATAAAAACCTGCTCTTTTAAGCATCTAACTCATTTTCTAGGCCAACTGGTGAGTGCCACAAAGTCCTTCATGGACTTCTCCCGTAGCCACCTGGGAATGTTCATGATCTAAACACTTTAATAGTACTCCATCGATGGTTCGGTGGTACAATGTGTCGTCTATCAACATGAATATGAATGCTTGTCGCCGAACCTTCCGATCAACCCTTTGGCTAGGGTCTCTCAAACACTGGAAGATTGGGATTCTCCAATCGCCCTTATAGGTTTTAGAGGGTCTCGCTAGCTCACCTTCTGAAACAATTTCTAAACTACTGACTTCGGGATGCCCCCCGAGCCATTCTTGCTCCTACCGAAGCCTGGTCGGGATGGCCATTCTGAGTGTGCTGGGCCGAAGCCCTCCGAAGGGCTCAGACTCCCGGGAGCCCTCATCGTGCAGGAGGATTCGGCCTACGGCCTCCGGCGTGCCAGGTCCCTTGGTTGGCAGAGTGCTCTGGTCCAGGGACCTCGCCACGCCGTGGCCTTCGATGGCCATAGGGGTCCTACCTGGAGGGTGCGCTTGCCCACTGTCACTAGCTTCTGCAGTGAAACCAAGCATCGGCTTCTCCAATACAGAAAATTTTCCTCTCCTGACTTGGTAACCAAATGCTTGCTGAGCCAAATCATTTGCAATCGAATTGGCCTCTCTTGACATGTGCGAAATTTTGAAGTCATCAAAAACAACAACTATGTCCAGACATTTATCCAAGTAACTATTCAGCAAGTCGTTAAAGCATTGAGCATTTTTAGCCACTTGTTGCACTACTAACAAAGAATCACCGTATGCATGAACATGTCTAGAGCCTACAGATTCTAGTAATTCAAGCCCTAGCAATAAAGCTTCGTATTCAGCTTGGTTATTAGTGGAAGGAAATTCTAGACGGGCCAAAGCTTCAAAGTGCATCCCATTAGGTGATTTGAGAACCACTCCAATACCTTGGCCACTTTTGCAAGCCGAACCATCAAAATAGAGTTTCCATGGCACTACCTCAACTAGAGCAACATTATTACTCCAACTGACATCTATGTGGTGATCAACTATAAAGTTGGCTATGATTTGGCCTTTCATAGCTCTGAGGGGTTCGTAGGCCAAATCATATTCGATCAACGCGTAAGCCCATTCTCCGATTCTTCCACTTATAATCGGCTTCTGTAACATGTGCTTTATAATATCAGTTTGGCAAACGACAACACACGTAGTGGGGAGAAGATAATGGCGTAATTTGGTGAACACGTAGTAAAGTGATAAACACAAATGTTCCACAAACGCGTACCTGGTTTCGGCGTCCAGCAGGCGGCGTCTCAAGAACGTGATGATGTACTATTTTCCTTCTATCTCCTGGGTTAGCACAGCCCCAATCACGCTATCTTCAGCAGCGATGTATAGCCGAAATAGAATCCCGGCTTTGGGTGCTCTCACCACAGGCGGTGATGACAAGCACTCCTTGATTTTTTTTCAAAGGCACTTTGCTGGCTTGCCCCCCAAGTGAACTCGGCTTCGTTTTTTAGCCAGAGTATGGGGACAAAGGCATCAATCTTGCCGGACAAGTTGGATATAAAGCGATGCAAATAGCTCATCTTGCCTAGCAATGTTTCTAATCTTCTCCAACCTCTTAGGATCAATTTATATGCCTCTCTCGTGAATCATGAAACCTAAGAACTTACCCGCTGACACACCAAAAGCACACTTGAGTGGGTTCATTTTCAAACCATATTGTCGCATTCTATCAAAAGCAACCTTCAAATTGGCTAAATGGTTTCCCATAGCGTCCGATTTGAGTACAATATCATCGATGTAAACTTCTAACAAAACCCCTACCAAGTTATGAAAGATTAAGTTCATAGCGCGCTGATACGTGGCACCAGCATTCTTTAAACCAAAGGTCATGAAGACCTACTCGAACAAACCGATAAAACCAGGGCATCGAAAGGCAGTCTTATAGACGTCCTCTTCAGCCATAAAGATTTGATTATAACCAGCATTGCCATCAAGAAAACTCAGTACCTTGTGTCCTGAAGCATCGTTGATTAGCATGTCGGCTATTGGCATTGGATACTCGTCCTGTGGAGTGGCTCTGTTCAGATCCCTGAAATCAATACATACTCGTATCTTGCTGCTCCCTTTCTTCTCTACAGGCACAATGTTAGCAACCCATTCCGCGTACCTGCACGGCCTAATAAATTCAGCCTTGAGTAGTCGCTCTACTTATTATTTAACTCGGTCATAGACGATCGAGTTAAAGCGACGAGGAGGCTACTTATAAGGCCTAAATCCGGACTTGATAGGTAGTCGATGCTCCACAAGCTCGCGGCTTAGTCCTGGCATCTCGCTATACTCCCATGCGAAACAATCGACATACGACCGAAGTAACTTTATTACTTCAGCCTTTTCATCGGGCTGTAAATGTTGGTTTACAAAAGTTGGCCTTGGGATGCTACCATTACCTATGTCAACTTCCTTCAAGGGATCGGCCAACGCAAAACCTTGTCCTAATTTCTCTACTTCGCTAAAGTCCCCGATGGCCTCGGCAATACCGTCTTTACTAGACCGATATTGCTCCACACGAGACTTTAGCCAATCTAGATTACTCTTGCTAGACATGACTACTAATACAAAAACAGTCGTGCTACACCAACCGGCTTCACAGACACTAGAACAAAATGTCCTCCGAATACGCTAACAAAATCGTAATCCGAAAGATCTCTACCTAACAGACATTCTACTTTGTTATGGACGGCGTCAACCGATACATCGGCCAATGCTACTTGGGCCGAAGTATCCACGAGAATGACCTCTACCTCATCGCTGTCCCACTGTATCAGGCACCGGTGTAGAGTAGAAGGAATGCAGCAATTCACGTGAATCCAGTCACGCCCGAGCAGCACGCTGTAGTTACCTTGTACATCGACGACGAAAAATGTTGTTGGCAATGTCTTGTTGCCCACCATCAACTCCATGGAGAGCACGCCCTTGGCCTCGGAGCTCTTGCCATTGAAGTCGTTGAGCATCAAGTTAGTCTTCTTCAGATCATCCTCGCCCCTGCCAAGTTTCCTCAACAACGAGTAAGGCATTAAGTTAACAGTGGCGCCGCCGTCGACGAGCATTCGAGAAATCGGCTTTCCATCAATGTGACCTCTAACGTAGAGGGGTTTCAGATGGCGAGCCGAGTCCTCGGGCTTCTCGAAGATGGCATTGTGCGGGCCGAGGTTCAATTGAGTGACCTCGGCCTCATCCTGTGGCAGGGCGAACTCGGTGGGCAGCGTGACGATGTTGATGTCCATCACCTGGGGTGCGGGCCCTTTGGAGACGGGCGAGTAATCATCGTCGAGCATGTCGTCATCGTCGTTGCTCGGACTAGGAGACGGGTTGGTTATCTCAACCGGCTTCTCCCTCCATACTTGTCTTGTAGCTGGCCGAGGGCGGATTTCCTCAAAGATAGTGTCGCGCTCATCCACGGCTTTCTCCTCGCGCATCTCTTGTGCTCGTAGTCGTTGTAGGCGTCTCTTATGTGATTTGGACATGCCTGGAGGTGCCCAAGATGGTTGAGGCTTGGTGCTAGGAGCTACTGTCTGGTTTCTATTAACTGTGGCCGAAGTGGTATTGTCTCCTTCGGCCTTGCGCACCCTGTGTTCAGAGGGGCCTTCGACGCGGACCCCGGTAGTCAGATCGGCCTTGCCCGGCCGATCGAACCCAGCTTCGGCACGAGCTCCGACCGAAGTATGGGACTCACCTCTATCAGACTCCGATGATGAAGCCTTCGGGATTGGGACCTCCTGAGACCCCACTCTGATCATGATAGCTTCAGACTCCCTGACTTCGGCCTTTGTGCGTCTGTACCCTTCAACTTTGCCCTGCATGGTCCGATTCGGAGGTACCACGGACAGCCTATGGATGATGCCACCCTCTGCTGCGTCTGTTTGTCCATGCCATCCATAATACTCCGAAGGAAAGCAAGGCATAGTGTTAAGTTGCGGAGGGTACTCCGACCCGGATATGTACGGAGCCCATGGGGTTCCTGCCCAGTTGTACGACAGAGGCATCGGCGGTTCCAGTGGCCTCGCCCACTGAGAGCTGAACATGTCACCCGGAGGGGGGTTCGGCAGAGTCGACGGTGTCTCAGACCATACCAATGAAGGGTCCTGCCAGGCCGGGGGCACGTTCGGCCAGTGCAGGCCGAAGCCTCCCGTCAGAGAGTTCGGCCAAAACGTTGCGGGGTTTGGCCATTGGGGGCCGAAGTTGCTGTATAGGGGGTTCGGCCACTGAGGCTCAAAGCCACTGCATGGGGGGTTCAGCCATTGAGGCTCGAAGCCACCGAACGGGGCGTCAGGCCACTGTGGCCCGAAGCCGTTGTGCGGAGGGCTCGGCTGCTTTGGCCCGAAGTCGCCCTCCGAAAGTCTTGGACCCTTCAACTGTCCGAGTTTCTTAGTGCGGGGACATGCTTCCCTGGCCCTTCTTTGATGCTTGTTCAACAACATGTTGTACGTTACCTTCGGCCTCTTGTGAACCTTAGCCGAAGGGGTGTTAATGTTCTGTTTCCACACTCCTACCTCGGGGTTCTTTGGTATGAGCGTGTGAGTGCGCGGCTCTCCAACAATTACATCCTTCCCCTTAGCTGACTTGGCATGTTCTATCCGAATCAACACCTTCTTCTCGTCAAGGTTGATGGCGTTGACGGGGAAAGGATCTTTATCCAGCTTCATCTTTGGATTATGGTATATCTTCAATCGTCCTTCTTCTATGGCCGATTGGATCTGCCATCGAAAAACATTGCAGTCGTTAGTATTATGTGAATGTGAATCATGCCACTTACAGTACGAATGCTTATTTAACTCATCGGCGGATGGAATGACTTGACCTTTAGGTAACCTGAGAAGCTGACATTTTAAGAGAAAATCAAATATTTTATCACACTTAGTTATAT
This sequence comes from Zizania palustris, assembly GCA_019279435.1. Taxonomy (NCBI): domain Eukaryota; kingdom Viridiplantae; phylum Streptophyta; class Magnoliopsida; order Poales; family Poaceae; genus Zizania; species Zizania palustris. The sequence goes on from JAAALK010000288.1 coordinate 17,314,695, forward strand.
CGAATGAGTACTTGACCTCACTAGCTCAATTCTTTGTGGGGGATGGCCGTAACTCGGAGCAAGTGACAGGTTTATTCTTAGCGTTCCAAACCCATTCGACCACGTACATGTCAGCCGAATCCTCCTCTTCTGACTCCTCCTCGTCAGAGCATTCTATGATGTGGATTTCAGCCCTAGGCTTGTTAAACGTCTTAATAAACTTCTTATCTTTGGTTCGGCCTTCCTGGACCAGAGCCTGCTGTAAAACTTGGCTAACTTCTAAAAAGTTCTGGTTGTCTAATCTTTCTTTAATCTCGGGACGCAACCCATTAAATGCTAGCTCCACCAAGTCTCTTTCTGAAATATTAAGGCTGAAACATCGATTCCTAGTATCCCTAAAATGCTTGATGTATTCAGAGTCGTTCTCGTTAGATTTCTGTCTAACCGATGTCAAGTGTGAAAGCCTAAGTTCTGTCTCACCCGTGTAAAAATAATCATGGAATTTCTGCTCTAAATCATCCCACGTCTGAACGGAGTTCGGCGGGAGCGCCGAAAACCAAGTGAAAGCGGTGTTAGATAGCGAGAGAGAAAATAGTCTAACCTTTAGGGCATCTATCCCGCTAACTTCTCCACACTATGCCAAAAACTGACTAACATGCTCTAGTGTGGTTTTGCCACCCTCACCATCGAACTTAGTGAATTCAGGGATCCTATAGCTGCGGGGGTAGGGTATTGTATCGAGATGGTCGGGGTATGGCTTACGGTAAACCCTAACCCATCCCTTGGGCATGAAGCTGGCACACTCTCTAAATAGTGCGCGGACCCACTCCTCTATGTCATCTTGGCATGTCGCATGTGCACGCCTCTCATGCGGGGGCGCGACACGCGGTGGGATATCGGCGTGTCGGCCATGGGCCTCTTTCCTGCGCGCTATCTGCATGACGTGCTCGTGTCCGGGTGCCTGCGCATGTGGTGCGGGCAGCGTGGGTAGCGGTGCAGGTGGTGGTGCATGGTACGCAGTGCTAGTTTGACCGTAAGTGTAGTGATTAGTCTCAGCCATAAGTGTTGAGGCCGGAGGCATCACGGTCATGCTAGCGATACCGTCAGTTCTGCCGCACACATGGTTTACCGGAGGTACACTAGCAATAAGAAACGGGGGTACGGCCTCAGTAAAGCCAAACCTTCTGAGAGTTGCCTCTACTTGGGAGCTGACTGCCGAATCTAAACGGTTGGCTAGCGAAGCGCTAACGGCCTGATGTACTGATGCGGCTATTTTTTGTTCAATCTCTAAAGAAGATAAACGAGGCGACACAGGTGTTACCTGGACCTGAGCGAGGTCGGGGTGACAATGTCACGCTTGATAAAGCATGCGCGTGTCTTAACGTAGCCCCCAAGCATCACATCTTGGAGTGCTTTGAACTTTGCCTCGATCTCTGCTCGGTCTCCTGCGGGGATATCTTCAAGCGTAGGCGTTAAGATGTTGTGGTTGTCGATATCCACGCCTCCCATTGTGTCCATCGGCGGTGTAGGCGTAGTAGTCGATGTAGTCGTACCGGTGGCCGATGTAAACGTACTCGTCATGTTGGCATAGCTTTCCCCAGCGGAGTCGCCAAAAAGTGTGTTGACACGGAAACGTGCCCCCGCACTTGGGTCAGTTCGATGATCCAAAAGTGTGCGGATACTTAGGGACCAGCCTAAGTGTGACGCAGCATCTACGTCGCGTTCCGACTACCCTTAGTCGTGATAAGGGGGGTGGAGTCGCCATGCAATCAGATTACACAAAATAATCCAATTAGCCGAAAGAAATATATTAAACAGAATAAAATCAGCAAACCGGTCGGAGCCTGTCTACTTCAGAGTATGGTGCGAGGGGGTCACCGAAGTATACCTTCGGCATCCGGTGCGAAGTGTCTCGCTGAAGGATGCCTTTGGCGTTCGGACTGGTCCAGTCGAAGATGAACTCTGAACGGATCTGGGCGCAACAATCACCTCTGAATGGTGGGGTTCGGCGTGAAGTCCCTGATACAGCGAGGTACAAAATAATGACGAACGCCGCGCGTGGGCGTGACTTCATCCAGAGCGGAGTGCGAACGTGGCGAAGCCTGTCGTGACGAAGTGTGCTGGCGAAGCGTGCGGTCGAAGCAGAAGTCCCAACGAAGGGTGATCTGGCAACCTCCGAAACCGATCTCTCGACTCCGGACACCTCCAGCGAAGTAGCTCCGAACGTGAAAACCTGCAACAGAGAGGATTTGAAGTACTAATTCGGTCTGAGGACCGAATTCTGCTAAGTGTTGCACTAGTAGCGAAGGTAGCAATCTGTTACACAGATTAGCGGATACTTCACAGGCGAAGTAACAAGGCGATAGCAATCTATTACGTAGATTAACGGATACTTCACAAGCGAAGTAACAAGGATTACCACTATTCCGAAGTGGTCGGCGGAGGGCTTCCAGGCAAACCCACGAAGAGGTACAGGAAAATAAAGACAAAGTAAATGCGATCAAAGTAAGGGCTTTGTGTTTGAGTTGTGTTGGGGGGCCTCTAAGCTGGCCTCGCCTCTCTATTTATAGGGGCTAAACTTCTGATCTAATCTGATATAATTCAGCTTGGATAGAGATAAAACTTAGCTGGAATTGTATCCAACTCTATCTCTGCCGAAGTGGGCTTCGGCCAGGCCCGTCGAAGCCTGCTCCTTGGGCCGAAGCTTCAGTGGCGTGGGCCTCTGAGGGCTTCTTGGCCAAAGGCCGTGGACTGGCTAGAGGCTTTCGGAGCCCATAGCCCAATGTACCTTCGGCCCTATAGGGCTTCGGCTTGACCCCGGACATGTGTATTTTTGGCCCAAATCACCCAAATTGATATTTTGACAATCTCAGCCAGTAATGCCATTTTTTGCTATCAACAACGACCTTAGGAGGAGGACTAGGAGGATGCAACCAAGGTGGCGGTGAGTAGCACGGCCACGCACGCCACAGTCGGCAGTGCATGTGACCAGGAGCAATGACGAAGCGGTGTGTAGCATGATGAAGGAAACGGCGGCAGCGGGAGTTTGGGTTAAGGTTGCGCGGAATGAAAGTGTGATGATTCACTTCGGTGCCTTGCCTATTTATAAGCAGGAGAAGTCATCAGTGACGGGTAATAGTTACCATCCGTCGCTAATGATGACGGGTATACATAAAACCCAACACTATAGGATCCTTTAGTGACGGGTAACAATGTTCACCTGTCACTAAACGATCCTTTAGTGACAGTTGTTTGTTATTACTAGTCACTAATGTTATGGTCATTTTGAAAAAAAAATAGTTTTTAGACCACAATATGAATCAAAGTCAGGATTTGGCAGCCAACATATCCAACATTCCAAAACACATCACAAATAATTTATCATGGAATACAGATAATTCATCGCAAAATATTTATAACCTAATATTACATCATACCCTAGGTTTACAGTATATACATTATAACCTCAATTGCATCATTATTGATGTTGAAATGGAAGGCGCACAGTGTGACAATTTATAATGAGTTGTTGCTAAGAAATTAACCAAAACCTTTAGTTAGATAACATCGTTCACCCGTTTCCTTATGAACCATAATTGGGACTACCTCAGACCCTACTTCTGCCATCTAAATCTCGGTGGTCGGGTGGTGTAGGTGAGGTGTGATCTATTTTTCACAGTAATTCCTTGAAAACTACTACAAAATAAAATTTAAACAAAGCTATTAGACAAGGCTATTTGTATAGATCAACTACATGTGCAAATAACTTACCACCGACTTCTTGTTGATGATCATGTTATTTATTCTACAGGCATATAACTGACTCTTGGAAGATAAACCTGCTGATATGTCTTGTAGAAGAGTCTTTCTTATTGTAGTTACATCTATTAGATTGCCAAAATAACAGATGTGGTTTAATTGGTCCATTTGGTCGGTGTCAACCTCCCTGACTATCCGCTTCCCCCTCCTGTCTGCAACATTGCTAGGACCCTCCCCTGATATTATAAGAAACTATGATAAGAACATAAAGTATCGTCATTGTCCTCCATTTTGATGGTCGTTGGGGTCTTCTTATCACCAAAGTTAGTGTAGAATTTTGTCATAACAGTCAATGGGCATGTCCCATTGTTATTACCAAATAGTCCCCTTATGTTAGGCCACCTCTTCAGCTAAATTCAGGCCACCCTTTGTGAAGACATATCCTACCGCCGCCCACACAGCTCATAACCTCAACCTCAGTGGCGCACACATCTTTTGTCATTATTTGAAGGGTATCACCAGCACGAATGTTATTGACCTCATAAAATATTTTTGAGAAATACTACAATAGTAAGGCAATGCCGCTTCAGTTTGTTAACACCATAAATAGAACATGCAATGTACAAAAAATATAATTAAACCTGGTGATGTGCGTTGTTAACTAGATGATTGATCTTTATTAAGCAACTATCAGGAACATAGGTTGGTACATGTAGATTTCTTGGAACCCTTGCCATATCCCTAATTCACAAATTCAATAAGCAAATTTCGGATAAATGATTTTATAAACTAAAATTTAATAGTAGGCATGAACAAACTTATGAGAATGAGAATGCAACCTAGGTGCGGAGGACACGGGCGACAGAGCGACAAGGAGCATGACGAAGGCGATCACGGCAGTGGGAGTATAGGGTTAGGGTTGCGCAAAATGAAAGCGTGACGATTTAATTCGATGCCCTACCTATTTATTAGTGGGAGTCATCTGTGACAGGTGATTAACTTCTTTAGTGACGGGTGGAAAAATAACCAGTCACTATACTGGAGCTCTTTAGTGATGGGTCATGGTATGACCCGTCACTGAGGGGGTGCCCCTTCTTTAATGACGGGTCTAATTACAACCTATCACTAATAATGCAGCATTACTAACACGTGTGAAATAGTCTGTCACTAAAAGTGTATTACTGACGCGCGTCTTTTACCCGTCACTAAAGTTGCATCACTAAAGATTGTTTTTGTGGTAGTGAATGTCCATATACTACTTGAATGGACATTATGTCCGACAACTCTTCACCCCTAAGTGGAACATTGTATGGTACATTGACTTGACAAGATCGTTGAGACCGAATGGTGAGTACATCAAGAGGGACTTTTCGATAATCAGAAGTATAATCAGTGAATAAGGTTTCCACTTTATTATAAGTTCAACATTTAACCTATTTTCACTTAACTCAATCTTGTTGTACCTCATTATAGAGCTTTCAAATTTTATCTCTGTCTCAATAAATCAAAAGCAACATAACACTGATAATTGGTGTATAAAACCGCAATGCCGATAAGTAACTAAATATTTTTCCCTTTCAAATTTAATGTGTCATTACAAACTAATTGTGTAGTTCCGTAACAGTGCTACAGTCAACCTCCTAAAAACCAATGTAGGTTTTATGTTGCACACAATTTGATGCTGGTCTTGAAGATAGCGGATCTTAAATCACCTGACGTAAGTTATCATGTACTTTATTTTTGTGTTGAATTTACTTTTCACTTGTGTAAACATCGATTAACATCAAAAAAAAAATTTGCAAGAATTTAATATACTTGAAGGCAATCTTAGTGAGACTGACTTGGCAGAGATCCGATCATGGCTAGCAGCATTCCTTGTGAACCAAGTGTTCGCACAGAATGACACATTCCATTCTATAGGCCATTGTTAATGTTTGAACTTGTGAGGTAACACATGTAAACATTTGATGAAATCTATCTATGAAATACATTTTTTGATGTATGCTTTGTTTGTGCAATGCAATTTATGATGATGGTATTCTGTGATGAATTATGTGTTGTATTTTTGTGATGAATTTTATGTTGTTTATAATTTAAAATGTTGGCTGCCAAATCCTAGCTTTGATTTAGGATGCAGCCTAAAAAAATATTTTTACAATATGACCATAACATTTATGATAGGTGAACATGATGACTCTTTTTTGAAGGTTCACAATAGTGATTGGTGTCAATTACTCCCCATTACTACAGTTTGATCTTTTGTGACGGGTCATCTTGTTCACCGCCCCATCACTAAAAGAGGACATACTGGACGTAGCGTGGATCTAGAGGGACCCTTTAGTGACAGGAGTTTATCCGTCTTACTAACATGATAAAAGTAACGGGGATATGTCTGTTAGTAATGTATGTTATTATTTGTCACTAATGTACATTATATTTCTATGGTAGTGAAAATTATGGTAAATACAAATTACTATCATAAACTATCGCAAAAGTTTAAATAATCCTCTGAACTATAATACCGTTTAAATAGACTTCAAAAAATTTCAAAACCAATTCACTGTCCGTGTGGTTTCGTTGAGGTAGACAACGTAACGATGGTTTTTGCTGATTGAGACACACATGACTTGTTAACGTAGCTAACCAAGTAAAAGCATGCCACACTGACAATGCTTAGAAGGTGATAAATGAAATGACAAAGTGTCCACTCCGCTCACCACCGGTCTCCTACCTTGGGGTGGCAATATCCCCCGTGGGGCCGGGGACCCGCCGGGGACCCGCCCCTATAGGGCCGGGGACGAGTTCAATTTTTCACCCGCGGGTTCATCGGGTCGGGGCCTCGCATATTGTCGGGTTCGAGTTCGGGTTGATTATTTGACCCGCGGATCTCCGACCCAATAAGTAAAAAAGCTCATATATATATATGTATATATTTATATATTTATATATGTATATGTATATATGTATATGTATATATATATATTGGTCCAATATAAGATGATAAAAAACCTAACTTTAATATTGATAAATTTTGTTTGTTGGAATGTTGGAAAATGTAAACAAGATGATTTACGATGATATTTAGTTTGAATTTTGTTATATTTATAATTTATAAATTATGTCATTTGTATACTTTTAAATTTTAAAACGGGTCCGGATCCAGATGAAAAATTTCACCTGCGGGGCCGGGTCCTACCGGGTCCGGGTTCAAATCTGATATTCATCAACCCGGACCCGCTCCGCCCCGCCCCGTTGTCACCCCTACTCCTACCGCTAGCGTACACTGCACCCAGGGGCGGAGACAACGGGGAGCGCGCAGGGGCCTAGCCTCCCTAACAATTTTTCGTGAGAACGTCCCCTGGGTAGCACGGCTTAACACCTAAAAGCATAGCGAACAGCAAGTAACAGGATAAAAGATCAAAAATTCACAGGACAGGCTTTGGGCCCATGGGCCTTTGAAGCTCAAGCGTCAATTTGACAATTGTAAAAATAAAAACAGCATGTAAACAATTGCATCTCACACGCCGGGTGGCCAGGCTTCAAAGATCAATCTGGCGAAGGGTGAAGGGCGATCGTCGATTGAAGAAGCTTCACGGCAGCGCTCGCTAGGCAGCAAGCAACAATGACGGCCACGTTACGACACACATGAGTTTTTCATAAGTATTTTATATGATGTATCCTCCGCAATTTAATTTTATATGGTATATCCTCCGTAGCTTAATCTAAATTCTCTTTTTAATTGTAGTTATGATAGTAACTAGTTGTTGATTTGTTTAATCTTTAACCATGAAGAGGTAAAAACTATTGATAGTTTTTTTAAGAAAAGTTAATACGTGTTCCAAAAGTGCTGAAAATACTAATGCGCCGATTGATCAATCTAGTTCATTTTCTATTATTAAACTTATGCTACATTGTTTTATTACATATACTCTTGTTGATATTGCTAAAAAATATGTTATTGTTGATGTTGTTAGTTGGCCCCAAGTGTTTAAATCTTCTCCGCCCCTGACCGCACCTCCGCCCTCCTGCCACTGGTGTCCGCCGCACCTCACTGCTGCCGTCGCCACCTGTCGCACGGGAGTGATCGTAGGGAGTGCATGCATACTGTTTGGCTACTTGGTTCTCCCTGCACGCAAGCAAATAGTTGTAGTTGGTATTTGACTGACGATCACATCAGCATGAGTCAGCCGACTCATACTAACGTGGTTTGAGTCAGCCGAAAAAAGTGTTGCTGCGTCGAAAAAAAGTCACGTAGGTCTGAGTCGGCCAATGGTCAGCTGAATGGTATTAACGTGGCCTGAGTCGACTTATCATTGGCCGACTGTTACCTATTTTTATAAATTTTTGAAACCGCTATATACATTTGATTTTTTTTCAAAAAAATATTATTTAAAAAAATCCCCGCGTCACTGCCACGGCGCACCTCGTCGCACGAGCACCGTCAAACTCGAAAGTAAATTCGGTGGGGGTGGATATTCTTTCTTAATATTTAAACCTCCCCGGATTAGAGGCTCCACAGCAATTCGGGCGGCGTGGCCGCCTCCGCGCGCGGCCACGTCGCATGTACTGTGCGGTCAGTTTTTCAAAAAAAACCCTTATTTTTGTTGTTATTTACTTTTGGGTCCGCATGTGGGATAGTACGAGAGTGTGAGAGTTCTGCAATTATTTTCGTTTTTTCAAAAAACACCTTATATTTTCTGTTATTTACTTTTGGTTCCAGCACGTGAGATAGTACGAGAGATTGAGAGTTCTGCAGTCATTTTTGTAGAAAGGTCCTGGTGTTTTCGGTGATTTCCTTTTGGCTCCACTACGTGGGGACAGAGTGCTGCAATCCCTATTCCCTAGCCCCTCGCTGCGGCATCTCCTCCCTTGCTGTTCACCGTCGGTTCTCCCGGGCTCCCGGCCCGCCCGGTCGCCACCGCCTCCTCGTTCCTAGCCGCTCCACGCCGCAACTCACTCTCCTCCCCGACACTCCCTCTACCCATCGGTTGTGTTATCCCAACCCATTCACCCATTCCTAGCCCGCCAGTTTGAATATTCCGGTGTGTCTCCCCTCGAGATGTTGGGATGTCGGCCGTCGGCAGCCGCGCTCGGCTCCGCTCCGCTCCTGCCCCCGTCTGCTGCTCAGATCTATGCTCACGCGCTGCCATGCCCGATGCGGCGCCAAGCGGCCGCGCGCAGTGCCGAGCTCGCGCCATGAAGGCCCGGTGAGTACCGCTGTGGCCACCAGGACACGAGGCAGCGGTGGTGGCGCCGGCGGTTTCTCCTCACTAGGTTACGGTTTTTTCAGTGTGTGTGGGCTCTACTAGCCCTTGTGAGATGTGCGACTGCACTGTTCGTCTCCTACAGCGGTGGCGGTGAGCCTACTCTCTCTGCTTAAAGCGGTGATGAAGTGACTGTACTGACTGCTGCTTTTTACAGGTGTGCTGTGTTCGTCTCCTACAGCGGTGGCGGTGAGCCTACTCTCTCTGCCTAAAGCGGTGATGAAGTGACCGTACTGACTGTTGCTTTTTACAGGTGTGTTGTGTTCCGCTGCCTACTCTCTCAGCTCAACCTAGCCTCTGCCGACTATATAAGTTGCGTGATATTTCTCTACGAAGCTCTCTCTTTTTCCTCTGCTCTTGGCACCTCGAGCACATCGTAAGAACATTTACAGAGCGCCATCTCTTGTTTGTTTTCTACTTAATGTTATTCTGTTTAGCAACTTTATGTCCGTATGTTGATTCTCTGGCCATGCCTTGCTCCAAACATCTGAACACTTAGACAATTCTTTCTGTTCTAGCATTTACTTTGCTTTTCTGTTTGTTCTTTCTCTTGGTGGGTAGCCTATTAATTTAGATGCCATGTTGTAGTAGCTCTGCTGCTTACATGTAAGCTTTTTTCTTGCCGGGTTGCTTCTAGACTATGGATAATATCAATAGTTATACTTACCAAATGTGTCTACTGCCCGTTGTACGTCTGATTGTGTTATGAGATCTGTTAATTTCTTATGTTCTTTGGCACACTGCTATTACCTCTTGTGACTATTTGTTCTTAGAGGTTGTACTGTTAGTGATTTTTTCGATAAACTGTTTGATGTCTACATGGAGTTATCAGTGGTCTGATATCTGAAAATAGAGATTTAATGAACTCATGTTCTCTTTATAAAGGGATATGTCTGTTGTGCTGTGTACCATCTATCTATCTTTAAATTCTTCTCCAGTATCATCTATCTTCCATGTATCCAAGATATGACAGACCCTAGACCCTGTTGTGAATACCCAGATTATAAGGATAGTAAACAATTTGCCTAAGATATCATCATGTAGTATCCTTGATCTGCTTCCTGAAGGGATTCTCTGTGCTGCTCAAATTTCTACCGGACAACTGCTCTCACTGGTTTATTATTATTTTTGCACTTAGAAAACATCTACCGCTAACTTTTTGTGAGCTCTTACAGTTCTTAATTGCCCATGTTCTCTCAAAAACTTGGACACTATCTATGCAATGACTATTGGTTTTGAGGTAGGTTTATTTTGCCCATACAAGATGGAAAGCTCAGATCTTAACCGTAGAAATTAACTTATTAAACAGACATGAAGTTATTAAACATTAGTTGCAATAGAAATTTTTAACCTGAATGCAAAAGGAATCCAGAGGATATGTCAATTACTTTTTTATAGTCAAACTTTATAAAACATACACTTATCATGCCCATTCTATAGATGGTGTTTTATCTGAAAGTAAAATTTAGTGTGTGCTTTCATTTTAAAATTGGGTTTTCATTAGGGAAATTTATTATGTCACCATATTGATTCTTGAATTAAAAAATTACAAATGTTTCTCTTGATAATCTTTCTACTCTGGTACTACCTCTTGTGTTTTTTATATTTCTGAATAAAACTATCCTTTAGAATCAAGTAAGAGTCAGCAAACCAGTCTGTGACCCAGCAATATTTTCACACCATGGCTATTTTAATCTCTTTGGTTTCTCATTTTTAAATTGGGTTTTCATTAGGGAAATTTATTATGTCACCAGATTGATTCTTGAATTAAAAAATTACAAATGTTTCTCTTGATAATCTTTCTACCCTAGTGCAAAGCTGATGCCAATTTCCCCTTTTTCTATACAGAATCCTTGAAGTAGCGAGGTTTTGTGGAATTTGCTAATGTAAATGGAAAGGTACTGACTTACTATGCCCAAGACAGGTACCTAACTCCAATTTCTTTGATGGCAAAAGGATTAACTTCATTCAAATTATGACGCTCCTTTCTCATTCCAACCAGTACTTGTAAGGTGTTCGACTTGAAAAACTACACCCGTCTATTCAATATTTGATAAAAATGTTTAACAAATAAAGATCAGTTAAGGAAAATTTCTCTTTCTGAGTTTCTGGTCTTGATTGCTTTTTACATTTGTTCCACGATCTAAATCTTTGGCTTTCTATTTTCTGTGTGGGTTGAATATGTGAACTGATTGCACTATGGAATATTGATCCCTCAACTTATCTTATTCTAATAAGCCTAGCAGGGATATAGCTACCCTTGCTTCTGATTATCAGTTTAGTTTTTTCTGTTCGATGCATCACTTCTGAATTAGAATGTCTGTAAATGTGCATGCCTTACAGGCACATCAAATCATTTCAGAGAAAGAGTGGAGTAACTTCATGATTCATGGACATGCTACGGAAACCCCCTTCAAGCCACTTTTAGGATAAATGCAAGGTAATGTTTCTTTCTCTCAAGCATCAGGGGGAATACATACCTTTCGATGTAACAATTTCTTGTTCATTGTTTTCACTGTATTAAAGGGAAATGCAGTTAGCTTATTTACCGGTGTACCACTACCTTGATTATGGCAATATAGTCACACTGCATTTTAAAGAAAATCATTCCATAAATTATCATAATTGTATACTGTAGTTTTCCATGACTAAAGTCACCGAATAGCTTGCGATGTTGCTTGAAATCACCAACAATTTCTTGGTGTTGTTGTATATATTCTGTATGAAGGATAATCTGTACACTCTCAAATTTGGGTTTCAATAATTGAATCTGGGAATTTGGTTTTCAGGATGTGAGTATGCTGATGAATGATAAAGTATATATAACAAGAAGAGTACTACGCTAATATTGGGAACTTGTGCTATACAAACTATCAATTTCCCTATTGATCTAATGAATGTGCAAACCACTATCTGAACAGATTTGGATCAGTAGTAAACAAGTTGCATATGCATGCATTCCTATTTCATGCTTGTTTCAGTAGCAAACAACTTGCATATTTTCCATGTTTGTTTTCAATTTGTTTCATCGATTCGTGTATTTACAAGTGCTAAATTCATGCTGAACAATTATTTGTGTGATTCATATTTTTCCTCTTGCATGTAATTTCTCCTCTTGCACCTGAAAAATGACTGTGATAGTGAATGATTGGCATATACTAATACTAGTTAGGTGCCTGTGCTTTACAACAGAGAACGTTATTTTCAATAGAGTATTTGTGTAAAATTCATGTTTATGCATGATTTTTCAGAAATATAAGGATTTTTATATAAAATTCATACCTTCATGTAAAATAAAAAAATTTAAAAACAAAAATGCAAAAGTATATTTTTTCTTCTTTTTTATTTTATTTATTTTCCTTTTTCTTTTTCTTCGTTCAAACGTTTGGATATGGCAGTTGCAACTTGCACGCCTGCTCCTTGCATGCGGCGGTTGTTGCGGACCGCTCGGCGCGCGGGGGAGCCGCGCGTGAGCCCGGTGGGGCATGGGGGTTAGTCAGGCTGTTTGGACGGTTTTTATAGGGCACAAGTTTTAGCCGGTTTTTTTATTGGTTTTTTATGGGAAGTGGGAAGACACTACCGGGCTTGCGGACGGAGGACGGAAAACTAGCCGCTTTATAATAGTAGAGATTGTTGTGACTAAATAGTACTTTTAGAATCTTACAGTAGGGACTTTAAGAAACATGTTTCTTTAATTTTGGTTAGCATTACATGGTACTTACATGCACATAATCTTTTAGATTTTAGACATGCAAGCAAATTTTATTTTTCTTTTCTACGTTTTTATTTAATATTTTTATGTTGTATTTTGTCAAGACAATAAAATGTGACTTATCGATGGGGCGCCAAACGGGCGCCTCCCTGTCTAGTAAAAGTTTTTATGAGGACCCCTGTTTGAATGGTTGTCATGTGAGCACTGAGATAATTGGATGATAGAGGGCAGGACATAAATTATTTGGGGCTTTAGACTTCTCTCCTGAGAACTCCGTCTAGATTGACACTATGTAAACATCTAAGGTAATCCTACCACAAAAAGCTAATCTAAACGGGATCATTACGTAGAGGATTTTACAGCTAACCCGACGAAATTTATTTCCATAAAGTCGTGTAGAGCACTCACAATATGGAGTTGTTTATGGATTTGAGCAGCAATTATTTTGAACAATTTTGCTATTTATTTGTTTGTTGGGCTTTAATTTTTATATTCTTCAGTCACTTAAACTTGCAAAAAATAATCTAAACTTGTACATTCTAAAAGTGTACAGATTAAGAACAAATCTGGTGCCATTTTTAGTTTGTTTTAGTATTTAAATAATAAATTAACCTACATATGTTGATTTAATTTAGATCATGGGTTTTTGTTGGTAAGCAGTAGAACAAAAAAAACTGAAGTAAAATTTTTAAATTAACTTAACTTTAATTTAGATCAAATTTTCTTCCATCACAGGGAAAAAACTGGGCATGCATGTAAGTCAGTTGATAAATAGATATGAGCTCAGTTTCAAATACAGTAAGTAAACAACACTTGAATAATATCACCTAGGAATTAATTCTTCTATGACGATACCATAATAATATGCCTATGAGCGTGGCCACAAGGATGATCGTTCCAGCTATTAAAATCCAAACCAGTAGTATCCAGGGTACATATTTTTCATGGCTGTTGGGGTCCAGCTTGTCGTACGAGGTGAAGTTGAAGTGTGGGTTGGTGCCGTACAGCGCCTGCACGCCATGGACATCGTCGATGGTGAGGTGCACTTTCCTTTCCCTTTGATCGATGTACGGGTACATCACCGCGCTCTCGGACGAGGAGTGGTCGAGCCCGAGGATGTGGCCGATCTCGTGCGTCGCCACCGACTCCAAGTCGAAGGCCAAGAGCGACTTGTCCGTGCGCAAGTCCAGCGCCCACCGCTCCGCCGCGTCGAGGTGGAGATGACCGTCTTCCGGCTCGGTGGAATGACCGAGGATGTGTAGCTGCCCGTCGAACGAGTCCCCGTCCCCGTGGTCGCCAGCGTAGAACCCCACCTTGATGTCGGCGGCGTCGTAGTTCATCGTCTCGACCAAGCTCACGGGGATGGTCTGCGCCCACCGCGCGAACGCGCGTCGGAACACAGCCCGCACGCCTCGCGTTGGAAGGTAGTCGACGGTGGCCGTCGGGGACAAGGCGTATGTCAGCACCATCGGGCTCGGCCGCGACCACCGTGGCTTGTCCGGGAAAAAGCTGAAGCGGCCGACCGTGCCGTCGACGACGTCGCCGACGCCGCTGCGTCGGGACTTGTTCTTGTCGAGCGTGGCGGAGTCGAGGCTGCCGTGATTATGCCGTTGCAGCATCGCTGGCGCCGGCCGCGCGGTAGCGACGTGGACGCATGAGAGGAGTCTAACTACCACCAGCAGCAGGAGAAACGTGACATCTCTTCCGCGACACAGGCACACAGCAACATCGGGAGTCGGCGGCCGGGTGCCCTTACCGTTATTCTCGTTATCGGTCGGCAATCGTCCACACGTCGTCACCTAATCAAAGATCAACTACTTGTGTTGATCACGACATAAAAAAACCTAGCTCCAATGTTTGTTTATATAAGAGGCCTGATCCTAGGGCAGAAACCATTACTCATAATACTAATCGAATTCATTCTGATCGAGTTCTGACCGATTACGAATCGCACCAGTATTCATCCGTATGCCTCCCGAATAATGCTGCTGCTTGCTTTCGACATAGCTTAGCGACTGAACCTGCCGGCGGGTGCGCCATGTACAAGACGACGATCGGAGCACCGTACCGCCATTCTGTCTGTCTCCTCGCCCACATCGACCTGACCCCTGTGCCGCGCGCCCGCGCCGCCGCGGCCACCTCCGTTGTCCCTGCGCCCCCGTTCATTGATTTGTTAAAAAAGATTTAAGTTTTTCTCATCAGAATCCAGATGCTACGTCCTAGCTGGAGCATTGTGTCCTGAGAATGTTTGGTTTAGTTTAAAATGTAAATTTAAAATTTTGAAAAAAATCGTATAAATATTATATATGATTTACGGTGAATTTATTTTCCAAATTTGTTATACATTTTATGTGTTTTTTCTGATTTTTTTAAAAACAAATGGTTTTCAACACAAACTAATTAGTTGTTTGACTAGTTACCGATAGTTAGATCGGTCGGTAAGCTACAGTAACCGCTATAAAACCATGCGATTACTGAGTCAACCAGCTTGATTACAGCTGTTTGGTTTAAAATTTTAAATTCAAATTTTGTTCAATTTAGGCTCGTTATCAGGTCTAGATCGGTTACCTCAAATCGGGACCTAATTGTTATCCATGCTTAACTAATCTTAACTTTTTTAACCCTTACAAGTTTGCTCTCCATACCAAATCTGTATTGCTTCAATATTTAATTTTATTGTCATATTAATATTTTAGGTTTGTGGAGAGATTCCAAATGATATTTCAATCCAATATAGAAGAAATTGGCCTAGATCCAATTATAACTAACTCGAATTCCGACAACTACGTGGTGGAGGGGGAACACAGATGGCGAGATGTGCTCCTTTTCCGGGTGCACCACCGTCCCGTGTGTTCAACGCTCCTCCCATGAACAGGATAAGGGTTACTTGCTTCCTTGTATCTTGTTTAGTCCGTAATTTTTGAAATGAAATTTGTGACCAATAATTAATAAAGAAATTTATTTATTTTGGTAAATCTTAAAAAATATATGACAAAAGTAGAAAAAATAATAACACAAGAAAAACTTCTAATATTTTGAAATTTGAGCTCCAAGTTTTATAACAGCATGTTAAAATTAAATATAAAAAATTCTTGTATTAGTACCTTAAAACATAAGTTAACATATAATCACATTTTGTTTCTAACAATTTTGAATTATTGTTGGTACAATTCTTTGTGCAATTTTAATTATAAGGCATGTTCAAAAAATTTAGAAACAAGTTATGATTATGTGCTAACTCATGTATTAACGATGTAAGGTAATAATGCAAAAAAATATTTTTAATCTTGACATACTTTTATAAGATTTAGAGTTCAAAGTTTCAAAATATTAGAAGTTTTTATTGTATTATTATTATTTCTACTTTTTTCATAATTTTTGAAGACTTACTTATGTTATAAAATACGGATCTATTTTTTTATTGCTTTTTATTAATTGTTGGTCATCAATTTTTTTTTAAAACCCTGCGCTAAACAAGAAGAATACGAGACAATTCACTGCGTGACCTTCCTCTGCAACGACAGATGATCTTGTTCCGTCCGTGTCCGCACCCTTCCCCTAGGAGGCGCACGACTACATGCAGCAGCGCGCCCCCAACCGCCTGCATGCGCCCTAACCTCACGCATGCAGCACCTCAACCCCACGCATGCGTGAAGAAAAGAAAAAGAAAAGAAAGAAAAATAAAAAAAAAAGAGCTTTTACAGTTTTGAAAAATCATATAAAAACTAAGAATTTTGCGCAAAGGCCCTTAAATTTCTGAAAAATCGTACAAAACTATGAATTTTACGTATAAACTGTTAGATTCGCTGAAAATTTTACGTTTGAGTGGGCAAAAGAAATTCAAGGTTTACCGACAGTTTTTTTGGAAAAACACTCGACAAACCCAAAAGAGCAAATATTTACGGTGAATGAATTTTTCCGGTCTATATGATATTTATAAATTTATTTTATCTTGAAAATTTTTCTACAATCAAAATACAACATATATTATTTTATGTAAAAATTTTGCATTTTATAGGCTAGTTTTTATTTCTATTTTATTAATTGTGTTTCTACTATTTAAATTGAAATAGGTGAATTTTGAACTACAGATGCCTAAAATAAAAACAAAAAATATAAAAAATCACATTCATGTTTTTAGTCCATTTTTAGTTCTTATCTATTAAATAAAAATAAAATTTAAAAATGTAGATTTCAGCACTCAATCAGCCACATGGAGCTTAATAGTTTTTTAGTTCTAAAAAAATCAAATGAAGTCTGAAAAATACAAGACTTGTCATGATATTATAATATGATATTTAGATACCATGATAAAAAATTAATAATGTTTCGAGAAAATTGTCACGTAGGATGCTAAGAAACTCAAGATTCTCCAAGTGATTGAAATAGGTCAAATTTAAATTAAATCGCATGAAATAGTAAACTAAAATTTATAGAAAAATCATATTCATATTTTTGGATCTATTTTGAGTGTTATCCACTAAATGGAAATGTTGCGATACTCGATCGGTAACGTGGAGATTAATAGTTTTTTAATTCTAAAAAAATCAAATGAGGTATGAATGAAAATACGAGACTTTTCATGGTGTTATAATATGATACATATGTACTATGAAAAAAATTAAAAATGTTTCGAGAAAGTTATCACGTAGTATGTTAGGAAATCGGAGATTCTTCGAGAGGAATTAGGATTTAGAGAAAAAATATGTTAGGTTTGAAAGTAAAATAATTGTTTAATATTTGTTTGAAATTTAAACTTTTTTACAGTCAAAATAAAACACACCTTATCTCATGCAAAAATTTAGTATTTTTCTGGATCATTTTATTCTTTTTAATTTATTAAATGTTTTTCTAGAACTTATATTAAAATAGGTCAAATTTGAACCGCAAATGCACGAAATAATTATCTAACATTTTTATAAAAATCATATTCATGTTTTGAGTCTATTTGTAGGCCTTAACGAGTAAATGGAAATAAATTTTGAAAAAACTATGTTGTGACACTCGATAGGTAATGTGGAGCTTAATAGTTTTTTAATTCTAAAAAATCAAATGAATTCTAAAAAAACAAGACATGTCACGGTGTTATAATATGATATGCAAATGTTATGATAAAAATTTTAAAATATTTGGAGAAAGTTGTAACATATAATGTTCAAAAACTGAGTATGAATTTGAATTTAAATAAGGAATGTGTTGGGATTGAAAGCAAATTGATTGTTAAATCTTCGTTTGAACCTAAAACTTTTTTCTAGGATCAAAATATAGCGTATCTTATCCCATAAAAATGGTATTTTTCTAGGCCAAATGGCTATTTTTAATTCATTAATTGTATTTCTAGGATTTGGATCGAAACATGTCATATTTGAAGTGCAAGTGAATGAACTAATGAATTAAATTCTCTGGAAAAAAATCATATTCATATTTTTAGGTCTATTTTTGGGACTTACCATCTAAATGTGAAACGTTCCCAAAATTTATCAGGAAAAAAATGAAAAGCAATTTTGACAAAATTTACAAAAAAAAATGTTTGACGAGTGCCAAATTTGAGGCATTCGGTAAACAAAAATTTCGCCTCCCACTCATTTTTTCTAGATTCGGCACAATTTTTTTAGATTGGGCATCAAATTTTTGCATCCCCTTTAAATTTTATCGTTCACCTCCCCGATGCACCTGCATCATCACCACCTTCCTCACCCGGTGCCCTCCCCTCCTCTCTATCACTGGTGTCACCATGCTGAGTCACCGTCATCACCGCACCGCGCTCCATCATCGCATTGTGCCACATCGCTAGAGCATCGCTAGATCCTCACCACATCGCCGTTGCCATACTTTATCGCCATTGCCATCTCCATGCCCCATCGTTCACCATGCCCCATCGCCGATCGAGCCTCGTTGCTAGCCCATCGTCGCGTTGTGTCACCGGCCTGTCACCATGCCCCGTTGCTCGACGCGCCACCCCGGCATCACACTACACCACGCCACACCGCATTGCGGTTGGCTTCTCTTTTTTTTATTTTCTTGTTTGCCAACTACCAAACTTTTGACACTCGGTAAACTCATCGTCAGCGGCAGATCTAGGGGTATGCTAGTAGGCCATATTATACCCTGTTTCTAGGAGATTTTAAGAAGGATGTATACTCTATTCCTTAAGCTTATTCTATCCGAGCTGAGTGGCGCTTGTTCGATCTCAGCAGGCACTAATTTTTGTCAGTTATTTGTGTGCAGCAACTTTTTCGTTTGCCCATCCACCCTATTACTTTAGTTTAGTTTAGTATGATATTTGAATTATTTGTATTTATAAAAGTTTTAATTTAATATTTTAATTTGAGATATTAAAAAATTATTGAATTAAATATATAACTATTGTATGATATTTGAATTATTTATATTTATAAAATTTTTAATTAAATATTTTAATTTGAGACATTAAAAATTATTGAATTAAACGTACAAATATTGTATGATATTTGAATTATTTATATTTATAAAAGTTTTAATTTAATATTTTAATTTTAGATATTAAAAAAATATTGAATTACATATATAAATTTTACAATGGCATACCATGGATAAAATCTTGTGTCCGCCACTGCTCACCATCATGCCACCATTTAGTCGCTTTTTTTGCAAGTGTCAAATTTGGCACTTGGCGAAGTGTTCACCGAGTGCATAATAAAAAACACTTGCCAAACTCCTCTTCGCCGAGTGTTCTTCACCAAGTGCGGCACTCAGCGAACCCATCGTTGAGTGTAATTTGGGCTTTACCGAGTGCCACAAGCACTCGACGAATATGGCTTTCTAAATATATATGTTGCTTAGTGAATATGTTTCTTTGTATATATATTGTTTTGTGAATATATATGTTACTTTGTGAATGTGTTGCTTTATTGATATCTCGATGAAGAGAATACTGTTAGTATGAAGATGTGTGTCGCACATAATATTCATTTTTGTTTATTAGAGTTTACGCAAGTATTATTGTACTTTTTTCACCAGTTATCAAATATAACATAAATTAGGAATATGACAAGCCTCTAAGTGTCAACAGGATACTCCTACTAGATAACGTGCTTCTAGTAGTAAGCAGATATCTATGGTTCTGACTTATGTTCCTAACAATTTCCTCATAAAGATCAATCATTATGTCCACAATGGGCATCACTAGGTTTATACATTATACATTGCATATTTTGTTTATGTGTTAATAAAACTAATAAATTGATACAATATTATATTATTGTTATAGTTTCTATCAAAAAACTTTGAAGATATCAATAACATTCATGTTAGTGACACCCTTAAGATATTAAAAAGAGATGGATATACTAGTGTTGGTGTGTTTTTGTTCACACACTGACACACGCGTGGCCTGGGAGATTTACTTAACTCCAGTGCAGACCCTACGTTCTCAGAAAAGGGATTCAGGATGTGCCAATCAATTTGACCCTGTAACTGATAAGGGATCAAAAAGGATAAACGTTAGTAGCATAGCCAATCGGCTGGTGAGTCGATGACCATGGAAGAAACGATAAAATCATGAATCAGCTTGTTGATCGGCCATAAGGCAGATAGCCCAAGTTGACCCAATCGAGCGAGCGCGCCATCGGTCGATAGAAAAGATACATCATGCATATAGGTCGATGTGCATCCTTCGACTGTGAATATGATACGGAGATGAATTAAAGATAACATATCATCTTGTACTCTTATAGAAATAAATAAAGCATGTCATATAATAGATCTATACCATGGAGATCATCACAATAACTTGATCGAACCTAACCAGGACAATAGCTAGTCATAATGATCTGAATAATATAACAACGAATCAGGAAAATGTATTTAGATGAACAGTATACAATATGAAAAAGATACAATAGCAAGAGATGTCAGATCTAACCGATGAAGCTTTAGACTATCAGACCTAGATCACATCAATCTAAGAGATCAAACCTAACCGATGCAGCCTTAGATCTAGCCAAATACACTGAGAACAACCGGCAACTGTATTGTTTCACCATTATCCTCAAGAGATTGAACTGAACCGATGCAGCCGTGAGGATACTAACCTAGTTGGTACAGATGTCGGGGGTGGCGGGACTCACCTATTCGCCGGAGATCAAAATGATACAGCCCAACTCCGAGCACCCGAGTCCCGCGGGATAACCTTGGGGCTCAAGGGCGGCGATGTGCCGATTGATTGGTTGAACAAGAGTTGTTTAATCTAACCTAAGGGATACATATTTATAGTCCATAGAATTGCCGTCCAAGTAACTTATCCAGCCGATTCCGGATGAATCTGTAACCATCTTCTGCTCTTATCTCCATCGGCTTCCCTTCTGATCATGCAATTGTTGCGGACGGACTCCTCTGAACTTTCCTTGACAAAATCCTCTTTGACTTGTTGTTGACTGTGTGCCTTCCTTGATGGGCCTTAGTATTTACCAAATCTTGGTGTCAACAACTAGTGAGGTTGAGGTTGTGAGCTGTAGAGACAGGGTATACCTACATAAAGGGTGACCCGCATTTAATAAAAGAGTGGAACTAATAGAAGTGAACTATGTGGTAATAATAATGGGATATGCCTTATTAACTATTATGATCAAATTTTACACTAACTTTAATGATGAAAATACCATAAAAGCCATAAAAGTGAAGGATAACAATAGTGGTATCTATAGTAATATGACATTACTTACTAGACATGCATATTTTGTTTATGTACTTAAATTAGATTTTTATAATATCAAGTGAGGGTCCTAGCAATGTTGCGAATATGAAGCGAAGCATCTAGCTAGGGAAGTCAACATCGATCAAATAGCCTAATTGAAAAATATATATTATTTTAGCAATCTAACAGATGTAACTCTAGCATTGAAGGCTCTTCTGCAAATACATATCATAAGGTTTATTCTCTAAGACTCGGTTATATGTCTACACAATAAATAACTCGATCATCAACCAAAAAGTTGGTGGTAATATCTTTTCACATGTAGGTGCTTAACTCGATCATCTATGCACTTGGTCTTGTCTAACTAGTTTTATTTAAATTTTATTGTTATAGTACTTTTCAAGATAGTACTATTACAAATACATCATACCTCACCTACACCAGGAGACTACGGAGATTTAAGTGACACTAGTAGAGTTTGAGGCAGTCCCAATTGTGGTGCATAAATCCATGGATGGACAGTGCTATCTAACTACTAGTTTTAGCCAATTTCTTTGAGATAACATATTAGAAGTTGACATAATATATGCCTTCCATTTCAAAATCAATAATAGTGCTATTGAGGTTGTCATGTATGTGGTGTAAAACTGGGTTATGATGTCTTCTTATTCGTCTTCCTTTTTAAACTGATAACTATTCTACATATTATACTGATTTTTTTTGGAGGAGTACAGAGTGGCCATAAAAGAGGCTACAAAACTAGACATGTACAACCTTAAACAATTTATAGTAGGAAGATAAAAAGAATCCCCACAGAACACTATTCAAGCTCTTGATATCACTCTTAGGGAATTCCCAAATGCAAGTTCAAATTTAGCTAGAAGTTAGAAGTTAAGGAATGCTAAATTGGAACTTTGTTTTAGCTATACAATTTCTTCAAGATAATGAGTTATAAATTAATATATGTGATATTAATTTCATTATAAATTTTCTGCGATATGCTTTGGAATGTTGGATATGTCCTAGATTTGATTCAATATGCTACCTAAAAAATGTTATTATTTTTTTCAAAATAACCATAACATTAAGGACAAATGATTATTGTTCCTCATCACTAAATGATACATTATGACCCGTCACCAAAGAGTCATAGCAACTGAGTCAATAGGCTCCTTTTAGTGACGAGTGAATATTGTCACATGACCCTTTAGTGATGGGTAAACACTCGTCACTAATGATATTACATCACTGATGTAATAAAAGTGACAAAAAACTTATCTATTACTAATAAATATTATTATATGTTACTAAAAATATTTTATATAGCAGTGGATCTTAATAGTTCCTTGGAACACTACAAGTGTAACATGTACAAGACTACAAGTGTAATATAACAAGTACAAGACTACAAGGTACATTGGACATATTTTTTTCTCAAAAATATGGTACTTGATAATTTGTCACACAAAATTTTTATCTATTTGATTATTTGACCGGGGATAAATAATCGAAACCATCTTTATAACAAATAGTGAACTATTCTGGTCATCAAACATAACAACTCTATGCATGCATAAGATCGGTACTATTGTTTTCGAACGAAGGTCTTGCTGTACTACTCAGCCTCTGCAGAACATTAGCAATTTTGCACTGGTGATGAGTGCATGTGAGATTATTGGAGTGTGTTGGTTGGACTTAATAATGTCGTCTCACCTGAGACAAATTTGGTGATGGATCGCACCAAGTAAAAAAATTGTTGCATCGAACAGACGAGGTCCAAGAACAATATAAACCAACCGGAATTAAAAAAACCATTAATATGCGAAAAATACGATAAACTAATACATAGGTTTAATTTACATACGCGTATTAATAAGTATTAATAAATGATAAATACATATAGTAAAATAAAAATAAGTTTTATTTTAGTTGCAATGAATATATATTATTTATTTTTAGCAAATAATTATATATTAATTTAAATTAAATTGTTTAATATTTTGTGAATAGACTATAGTTTAAAGTTTTATATAACATGTAAAAGTAAAAGCTAATATTCTATATAGTGCACTAGAAAAACTATAAAAACGAAAACTTTTTGTTTTTGTTAAGCGGAATATTCTGTTTTCGTATTCATTTTTGTCGGAAATTATTGTTCTGCTTCCGTTTCAGTTTCCGATTAAAAAATCTGTTTTCGTTCCAAAGTATTCCATATATTCGTTTACGATTCCGTTAATTTTTTAGAACAGACCAAAACAATGCCTACACGTTTGGCACCGGTAGAGACCCTCCTGCGGCCGCGTGCACCATTGTCGTACAATCTCTCTTGTTTCTGAAGAGGACATGTCACTGTCGGAAGGGGAAGAGGATGATCTTTTGTCACTTCCCCTGTATTTGGTAGATCCCAGCTCTGTAGAACCTTAAAGAAAAGATAGGACAGCCGCAACAAAGACGGCTTTTCTCGCTGGACGGCTCTGTCAATTGGAGAAGGTTTTTGGTGAAGGCCTGAAGATATCCCTACTTTGCGAGTCCAACAGGTCTAGTATTCTTTTCTTTTTCGTCCGAGGGAACGTTCGTGATCTGTCTCCTCAACTGTATACCGATCGAAAGGCAGCAGGCCGAAAGGGCGCTTCCTTCCTCTATAGTATGTCTCGCTTGGCTTCGTCTCAAACCAAGGAGGCATGATGGCGGGCGTTTGCGTGTGCCAACTACAGAAAGGCTAAGGGATCTCTTTTCTGCAACTGAAAAAATCTGCCCGGTTTTGGATCTGAGCAGAAAGTCGTCCCGCGTTAGGGCATTTTCGATTAAAAGAGGATTGAAGAGGATTAAAATAGGTTGAGAAGGATTGGAGGGAATTGTAGTACAAATCTTCTCTAATGTCTCTCAATCTTTTTCCCCGAAGCCAAACAGACCCTTGGGCTTCGCCCCTCCCTCTTCATTTCTAGCTGCGAACAAACGACATGCCCTTCTAATTATACTCATCCCGGCCATGAAGATGAAGGCAATGATGCGAGCATAGTAATATGCAAGTCCGATCTCCAGGTAAGTTTGTCAAATACGGATTAATTATATTTTTCCTATAAAATTAGATGGACTTTATATTTTTATTCTATTCCAATGTAAAATAAATGAGTCAAAGTGTCTTTTTTTTCTACTTTGAGAATGGCGTCTGTGTCATTATGGTTGAAAAATGCATCATGGATATGGTGCTGAAATCAAACACGTACTGCAGGTCATATACCAGCCATAACAAATCCATTGACAGAAGTGCACATCGTATAACATACTAGTATAGTACTTATGCTATACAACGTTGAATATTAAAAAAAATATTAACAATACTTTGTAGGTGTCATCTCCTTTTTTTTGGAACTCGTCTTGGAAATCTAGCTCTAGCATGAAGACCGTGATGACGATCTGATGGTCAGGGATCCGATCGAAACGGTGACTGGAGATAGGTAGGGGACAGCGGATCCAATGGAGTTGACAACGAGTGGCTGCTGGCGATAAGGGCAAGCGACGGCGAAAAAACGCAATTTGGTTAACGATGCTAGGGCTAGAATTGATAGTGAAATTTGGTCAGGGAGATGCCAGAGAAAAAAAGAGGGCGGGTATGGAAGGGATTTTCGAGGTTTCAAAAATAATATTGTGTCATGAATACGTTTCTCATTTATTTATTATTTATATATAAGACTAATCAGATTTTCATATATATGATCAATATTTATATATTAATGATTTCCATATAAAATAAATCAGCTAC
Organism: Zizania palustris; assembly: GCA_019279435.1. Lineage (NCBI taxonomy): Eukaryota > Viridiplantae > Streptophyta > Magnoliopsida > Poales > Poaceae > Zizania > Zizania palustris. Next base: position 17,339,846 of record JAAALK010000288.1, read on the forward strand.
CATATATTGATGATTTCTATATATTAATAATTCCATATAAAATATATGTGCTTCCATATATTGATAATTTATGATAATTTACGTATATTAATAATTGTTATATAAAATATATTAGCTTTCGTATGAAAAAACAGACAAAGCCCAATGATAGAAAGAGAGAGCATTAAATAACAAATCAAATGGCTAACAATCTAGATTAGTGAATAAAATGTTAAGATCTTCTAGATGAGTGAGTAAATGAACTCTCCACTTTGTCAATTATATAGCAGGGTAAATTAAGCCATTCTGGTCTTGTTAACGAATGACGGCCACAACGAATAGGATTTATCTCAATTTGATTCAAATCAATTCAATCAATATTTATGCGAGTTTAGCGAACAAACAAGTGAATTCTAAACTATCAGACAAAAATGAAACCTTAATCCTTTCCAAGAATTGTACACCACCAATCAAGTAATTCCACCCCCAAAGTCGGAACTTCCAAACCAAAGCCAAAACGAATCAATCTGAATTGTACCGCAAACGAACAAGAATTTTCTTCCCTTATTCACCATCTTCTTCTGTTTCTGCTCAGCTGGAATGTGCCGCCCCTCCCCATCACTGCCCTGTACAACCGAAGGTGGCAGCTGTGATGGTAGCAATGCAATGCCATTACCACACAACTCCACAAGCAGCCCAATGAAAGAATTATTGTGCATGCTCCTTAGCTCTCTACCAAGCCACAGGCAATGTCCACGATGATGATGCGGACCGAGACGACATTGATGCTGAAGATGAATCACCATCTCATCTGCAATGTAGATATCGTATGACTTCCAAGTGTAGTCGAGCGGGCTTGCCGACGTCGAGACGATCCCATGGCCTTGCCCTTCCCGGACCAATGCATAAAACTGACAGGGCCCTTGTGGAGAGGACGGCAGCTGCCGATGATGTTGTCACCACCCAAGCCATGTTGGTTCCAGCGGTGGTCGACAGCCTTCACCTCGCCGGAGAATACGAGCAAGAACGGGGGCAGCGACCCTAGCTCGTAGATTCATTTTCTTTCTACATCTCCATCCACCAGAATTCTTTTGTTGCAATAAATTTATGATACCCTCGTGCACTTCTATTTTCCTGTTCATCACATCTAGCCATAGATTTGAGCTCTACAAGCAAGCCATGACAGGGATGTAAGCAAAATTTGAAAGAAATGTATTGTAGAATTGCACATATCAATCGTATTTGGATGTATCGCAGTGATGCGGTCCAGACATCTAAAATTACATGGACAAATAGATATAGCTCCCTATTGTAAGTTCAGAAGAATGACATGAGGAAATGATGTTCAAAATTCTCAAAGAAAAGAAGAAATATTTAATTACTTTGAAATTGCTTGATCTAGCACCTTCATATTCACCTTGTAAAATCATCTGCTTTGGCCTGGTATAATAATTACTTCGTTACGAGGAAACCCATTACATGGCACACAATAAGAAACTATTATTGGCTTGGTAAAATCATTTTAAAAATGTAACAAAACAATGTTTAATTGAGGAACAAAAACAACCAAATTAATACATCTATAGATTGCTTACAGGCATAATGCTGCTCCCAGGCTCATTTTCTGGTAGGACAAGTTCACCAAGTCCACGTCGAGGGCCACTGATCATATGATTAGAAAATAGAAACATTGAGTGCATCTGTCTAGAATATTACAGAAAAATATCAACCATCTAAAAAGGCTAAATATTGGAGTACGCAGTACTGATCTTCCCAACAATCATATGCCATTTGCTATCAATTGGTAAGAGAAACAGAAACTGTGTTTATAGCACCACTACTTTCAACAAAAACGTCAGAATTACATAAATGTAGAAATTGGATTTATGGAACCTCTAATCTCTATTGACAGTTTCAAGTGTTGACTGTGAACATAACAACTAACTAGATCTCTAAACTTGTTCTTTGCTGTCACAAAAGGTAGTTCTATTTTCTCAGCTACTGCAGAAGCAATTTTGACACCAAATCTGAAACAACAGACATAACTTTCGATGAATAGAGAACTTTGCAAATGCAAGCAGATACAAATCTAACTAAATGTCATCAGACATAATTGTTTTGGAGGAATCAGATGTATATTTATGGTTAAATAGATACAATGAATTGTTTCATATCTGATACAATGCAATCATCAAGTCAACATTCTTATCTTATTAATTCTAGCCTAGATTACCTAAAGTACAGTATATATTGTTCATAGCACATAATTAAACAGGTACTTGATAATAGAAATATTATTTTGCATTTAAAAATCCATCTAGATTAAGAGCATAACACCAGATGCAAGGGTTACATGATTCTCCCACCAATGAGGTAATATGGTCTTATCTCCATAAGAGTTTTTTAATGCAGAGACGAAGAATGTTAACAAGTGTCCATGTGACATTGTAAACAAACTAATCTGAAAAGAAAATTCAAAATTACCCTTTCTTAGTGTTCAAGCCTGTTCCAACTGCAGTTCCACCTTGAGCGAGTTGTTCATGTAAAGAATGATCGGAAATTGTTCATTTACGCACCTCTATTGAAAAAAGATTGAACATTAATACAGGTATCTAATACATCTGTGGTAAGGTACAAACAATTCTATCAATTTCTGTACTTCACCTATCAATGGGTTTTAAAACAACATATAAGTATTTCTGTCAATATATAATCAATGGTAATCAATTAAACACTAAAAGATGTTGGAGATTTTCCTACATGTGTAGCATAACTGTCATAACTTTGAACTCTTAGCCAAGAGTCGATAGGGTTGCATCTTGAGTATGTGTACCGGTGTTGTGTTTGTTCATGACGATGAATTGGAACCTCATCTGAGCGTTTCTACACATGATCCAATGGATTCTGGAGAGAGTTGGGTCTCAATATGCACGCAAAACCCCGATCCAAACCATAAACCACCATTCTAGAGACTACCCCTTCTCACCTCTCCACCACGAACAACGATCCCTCTACATCCTTCCATCTCTACACAGGGGGAATAAGAACAACGACCCCTCCTCACCTCCAGGAACACAACGTACTTGGGTCGGAGCGCTTCTCAGAACCCCCTCTCCATCCAGTAGAGCACCAACGCAGAGCCGCCACTGCCCTCCTCCTCCTCTACCATCGTCGGGTGCTCCTCCTCGCCCGCTGCGACGCTCATGTTCGCCACTTCAAGAAGTGTAGGCCCCATTATCCCATGACCAAAGATGATTGCATTTAGGGTGTCACACCAGAAGAAGTGGGTCGTTACCAATAGTGCATAATCTATTTATGGATCAGCTAGTGATAATCCGATGTAATGGCCAATCCTCATCTCATCCCAATACACATGGTGAACGGCCGATACTCATAGATACTAATCCCTCCTTCCATGAACCATGTTGGTCCTAGGCATTAAAGTTGTTTTCCCAATTGTACAAATCTTAAGAAACGACGTGAAATGAAATGTGATCGGTTTCACAGTTAACAAACTCGGTTGGATCGTCTTTGCCATGGGGCCCTAACCAGTACATGGAGGAACTTTTCAACAGGATCAACAACTAGTTCCTAGCATTCTACAGAAGTAAGATAGGAACATGCCATCATTCGAAGAAGCAGGGGGGCACAATGAAGAAGCCATCAATGGCAGCGGCGAGCTGCAACGGTCATCCAGGGAGGGCAGAGACACAAGTTGCGGTAGAGATAAACCAGCGGTGGTGAGGAACCCAAAAGGTTCTGTTGGGGGGTTGAGAAATCATGGAAGCTTGTAGTGGAATGGAAAGGCTACATGTTTTATAATACTCCCTCCTTCCTGTATTCAACGTCGCCTAAGCGTTTTAGAAAAATTTCTAAATCTTCGTCGTATTCTATCTATACTACTACTTGGTTCAGCACACGAGGTGGCAGCGTGTGTACTCGTGCTGCATGTATGCATGGCCTCAGCACCGTTTCAATAAGCAGCATATGATTTGGACTCTGTATGCAACGCTTCACTTCTTTCTAGGAATGTAGCATGCAGTTTGCTAGAAGTAGTTGCTACATGTATGGGAAGTATTTAATGAGAAACCATGCGGTTGCTACATGCAAGGAGAGTACTTTTTTCCTTGGTCACTGTTCCCTGAGTTTAGGAGATGTTGAATACGGGAAGGAGAGAGTAAGAGGGGAAATTTAACTGTTTACCACTCTTATCGTTGTCACCTCTTCAAATGCCACCCTTTTCGTTGCAATTAATTATTTGCCACTCTCTTCATGGACAGTCTATTTTTTTTGCCATTTTGTGCACCGTTGGCGCCACGTCACCTGCCACGTCATTTTTTTGCCATGTCACCATCTTCTTCCTCTTCCTCTCTCCCTAACTTCTCTCCCCAACCTCCGACCGGCCACCACCACTGTCGGCCCCGTCGCCGCCGGCCTCGCCGCCGCCCGCCGCCGGCCACGCCGCCCACCGCCGGGGGATGCGGGGTCGCCGGCTTGGGGCTTCGTGGCGGCCGATTTGGGGCTTCGGGGCGGGCACGGAGCTTTGTGGCGAGCATGGGGCTTCGGGGCGCCGGCTTGGGGCTTCGGAGGCGAGGGCAGCAGAGCTGCCGGCGGGAGGCAGGGGGCGGCTCGGCCGGCGACGGGGCCGGTGGCAGAAGCTGGCGACAGAGGCCGGCAGTGGCGGTGGCGGGGCCGGCGGTGGGCGGCGGCGAGGCCGGCGGCGGGCGGCGGCGAGGCCGGCGGCGACGGGGCCGACAGTGGTGGTGGCCGGCCGGAGGTTGGGGAGAGAAGTTAGGGAGAGAGGAAGAGGAAGAAGATGGTGACATGGCAAAAAAATGACGTGGCAGGTGACGTGGCGCCAACGGGGCACAAAGTGGCAAAAAAATAGACTGTCCATGAAGAGAGTGGTAAATAATTAATTGCAACGAAGAGGGTGGCATTTAAAAAGGTGGCAACGATAAGAGTGGCAAATAGTTAAATTTCCCGAGTAAGAGAGTTATGTCGGTTGAGTTCCCAACACAAAGTCGAAGCAACGTGATAATTGTGAAATGATTGTGAAGAAACATGCCTACCCACACCTCGAACTCGAGGGCATGTAGTGCACTGGTTCTATTGCACCATAATTGACATGTGTCTAGTAATGAATTGATAGACCAGCCAAAATTCATCAATGGCATCAACTCGGGGGGGCAACGCACCTATTGAAAGCTGATGAATTTAGGGGATTTTCAACTAGAAAATTCACATTTTCAAATTTTTTTGAATCCTACAATGCAAGATGAGGACATCTAATCAATGGGCGTGGCAAGTCGACCAAGGGACTTGTTTGGCCAAATGGTTTGAAGTTCTCATATAAGTTTTAAGAACTCATCGATAGAAGAAAAGGAAACTAAAGCTGATGAAATAAATCCACAGGAGACAAGTCTTCCAAAGGAAATTATATTATTTATAGAAAGGGTGATTAAAAGAGCTAATTGTAGTGATTATAAGATTTGAAGGAAAAGTTCTAAGGCAGAAGTTGCATTGACTTGGTTCCTTTTGATGTGCACAATCATATCAATAGCATCCTCATAGCTTCCATCGACTGTCTGGAGGGCCTATTTCTTTTGGGAGCGTTCCTCATTCACATTGATCACATTAGCTATTGATAGCAAAAAATGGTATTAATGGTCAAAATTGATAATTTGGACTGAAAATATACCAAGTCCTGGAACAGGCCGGTCAGACCGTCCATGTGGGCTCGGTCAGACCGTCCATGTGGGTCCGGTTAGACCGGCCCAAATCTGAGTCCGAGTCAGATTAAGTGATTTCGGGGTATTTTTATCCCTAATTAATTTCTAATGACTTGGACTCGTATCTAACTCAAATTAGAGCCCAGGCACGTCATGTCCAACTCCTATAAATATAGGGGAAAGGTCGATTCAAGGCTCTCCCCCCTAAACCCTAATAGATCCAATCTATTATTTTACCATGAATCACACTTTTACCTTTCAATCTACTTTCCTTGCCTAGGATTAGCTTAGCATGTACATCTTTGTGAGTTTGCTCTGTAAACTCTTTGTCCGCCGCATCGTAATCACGGTAAGCCTTGTTGATTCGCTTTTGAATCACCTGTTTCATCCACGTAACGAATTTCTATCGTTTTATCGGTGATTCGGTCTCTTGGCCGAATTGACTCTAGTTTCTTGGTGTTTTTGAAGTGTTTCATCTTTCCCATCTTCGCCAAGAACACCCGTGCAAAGATACCATCAGCAAGGTGATCACTGGAGAACCCGGGCGATTGGATCAACCGCTGTCGATCTGACCGATAACAGGCAGCCGGTCTGACCGGGGCGTGTCGGGTCGTCATCCCGTTGCCAACACGCATCGATCTGACTAATGGTGCATGGCCGGTCTTAATGATTGGACGCAGTCAGCCCCGGGCTCCTTCCTTTTTGCCTACGCGGTTGGACCACCAGGTCAACGTCGGTCTGACCGGTCCCCTTAGGTCGGTTTGACCGACCCCACTGTTTCGGTTCAACCAGCCCTAGTTTGGCCGGTTGATCGCTTTTTAAAGGTTTGGTAATATTCAGCTTGCTCCCGCATCTTTACTTAATCCTATTATCAAACCATGGTCGTTCTGAGGTTGGGCCTTGGACTTCATCAGCCAAATTTATCTTTCCTCTTCAAAAGGGCATCGGTTCGTGTTGATGGCTACAAATTACTTCACCAAGTGGCCCAAGGTCGTGCCTCTCAAGAATATGATGCAAAACAAGGTAATCGATTTTATCTTGAATCACATTATACATAGATTCAATATTCCTCAAACTCTTACTACAGATTAGTGTGCTTCATTTGTTTCTAAAGGAGTGTGTGATTTTGCCTAATCTTATGGTATAAAGTTGATAAATTCTTCACCATACTATGCCAGGCCAATGGTCAGGCCAAGTCTAGTAATAAAATTGTGATTAAGCTTATTAAGAAAAAGATTGAAGAGTTTCCTAGAAGATGGCATGAAGTGCTTTCTGAAGCATTATGAGCATGTAGAGTTACGAAGCATGGTGCCACCAAGGTAAGTCCATATGAGTTAGTATATGGACAAGAAGCCATTTTACCCGTAGAGGTGAATCTTGGCTCTTTGAGATTACTTAAGCAAGATGGCTTATCGGTCGATGAGTATGAAACTCTTCTGAAGGATAATTTGGAAGAAGTAACCGATAAGAGATTAAGAGCTCTAGAGGCTATAGAAAGAGACAAAAGAAGAGTATCTAGAGCTTATAATAAGAAGGCGAGAGCAAAATTGTTTTAAGTTGGTGACTTGGTTTGGAAGACGATTTTGCTTTTAGGCACTAAAAGCCCAAAGTTTGGTAAATGGTCGCCTAGTTGGGAAGGTCCTTTTAGAGTTGTTGAAATCACTCCAAGTAATGCATATTAGTTAGAGTCTCTGCAAGGAGAGCGATTTCGTGGAGTTTTGAATGATAGGTATTTGAAAAGGTACTTCCCAAGTGTGTGGCAAAACGCTTGAAGTGTCAAAAGGCCGATATGGAGTGTATCGCCCTCAGGTCGTCCTGCTTTTGGCTCACTAAAGTTTGCCAAAACGCAGGGGGCATGTGTTGTTAGCAAAAAATGGCATTCATGGTCAAAATTGTCAAAAAGTCAAAATTGGTAATTTGGACCGAAAATATACCAAATCTTGGCACAGGCCGGTCTGACCAGCCATGTAGGCCCGGTCATACCGGCCCAAATCTGAGTTCGAGTCAAATTAAGTGATTTTGGGGTATTTTTATCCCTAATTAATTTCTAATGACTTGGACTCATGTATAACTCAAATTAGAGCTCAGGCACGTCATGTCCAACCCCTATAAATATAGAGCAAGGCCGATTCAAGGCTCTTCCCGCGAAACCCTAACAGATCCAATCTATTGTTTTACCTTGAATCACACTTTTACCTTTCAATCTACTTTCCTTGCCCTAGGATTAGCTTAGCACGTACATCTTTGTGAGTTTGCACTATAAACTCTTTGTCTGCCGTGTCGTAATCACAGTAAGCCTTGTTGATTTGCTTGTGAATCACCTGTTTCATCCACATAATGGATTTCTATTGGTTTATCGGTTTTTATCGGTGATTTGGTCTCTTAGCCGAATTGCCTCTGGTTTCTTGGTATTTTTGAAGTGTTTCATCTTTTCCATCTTCGCCAAGAACCCCCATGCAAACATACCAACAACAAGGGGATCACCAAACGACCCGGGTGATCAGATCTGCCACTGTTGGTATGACCGACATCAGGCGGCCGGTCTAACTGGGGCGTGCTAGGTCGTCATCCTGTTGCTGGCACACATCGTTCTGACCAACGGTGCACGGTCGGTCTGACCGGTTGGACGCAGTCGGCCCCGGGCGCCTTCCTTTCTGTCTGCGTGGTTGGACCGCCGGGTCAACGTCGATATGACCAGTCCCCTTAGGTCGGTCTGACCGACCCCACTATTTCGGTTCAACCAGCCCTTGTTTTGTCGGTTGATCGCTTTTTTCACCTTTCGGCCAATCAGGTTATAACTATGTGATCTGATTGCCTGGCGACTTCACCCTCCCTTGTCACTATCAAGGGTCGTCGGAATGTGACGTCGGCGTAGTGTCATGCTTAGGGTCGTTCCTAGGTATCTGCATGCTTTTGGATCGTCGAATCGACATCAGTGTGTTTGGCGCTTTGACCGTCAGGTTTTAGTGACAACATCAGCTTTCTTGAACTAGTTCATGATCTGCAAATCATCCAAAAATTTTTGCCGAGTCTCCATACAATTTTGGAGCTGATTTAGACTATAAGTCGAGAGACTTATCTTCTGAAGGTTACAGTCTTCTTTTACTATGAGCTAATCCATGTGTGCCTGGTCTTGATCAAGCAGACTAAGCAAGAACTAGAGTTGATCTTCGGCTGCACGCACCTTGGCATCAACCGAGTCAAAATTCCAGCGATGGACTTTTAGCATCGCTCGATCGACAAGGCTAGAGTATGCATTGAGGTAGATTGACTGATGTTCTCGAGAGAAAGCCTAGAGAAGACGATCGGCTAGATCCTAACGGAGCCAATCAGCTACGGATTAGAGTTAGACTCGTGCCACCATGACGTCTTGAAAAAAAGCCCAATCAGACGACAAAGGTGGTCGAGTAGGGCCAATAGGTCACTATGTATAAGGTCTTGGGAGAAGAAAGCTCTATCCAATGACTAGTATTCCTCAAGAAAATAAAAGATGAGCCGGTGGATTCATAGAAAGTGTAAACATTAAAATGAAGGTTACCTAAGGGAATCGGCAAGCGAGTGATAAACTTAAGGCTAGTAGGGAGTCTTTAGGGTGTGTTTGGTTGAGCTGTGGCTGTGAGAAAAAGCTAATGTGGGTTGTGGGCTATGAAAAAGTTGTTGTGAGATGTCAGCTGCGAGAAAGATGAAATCCGTTTGGCTGAAGCGACTATCGACAAACAACTTTGAGTTGTGAGCTGTGTAAAAAGTCTGTAATACCCATATCTGCTTCAAATATTGATTATATGTAAAATGTTGTAAAATACTATTATTTAATGATTCACGTATAAATAACATTTTTAGAAAAGGGAAATTAATTTATAGAACTTTGTTGATTCAATTATTATATGTAAAATGCTTATTAAATGGTTCCAGTATGCCATCTTTGCAAAAATGTGTGAAAAATATATCCATTAAATTATGGATTTATTGCATGTGGATAGATTTTTCTAGAGCAAGATGTCACCCCCCAATCCTCGACGCCATCGCCCCAAAGCTGATCATGAGGTGGCTCTAGTCCCAGCTTCTACTCAGTAGCGGCTTCACGTCGACCACCTCGCTAAATAAGTTCACCAGGTCCAAGAAACCCACGACACCGGCGCCACCATGCTCGGCCTCCGTCATCTTTGTTTTCATCTCCAACTGTAGGCCCAGCTCCTACTCAACGTCGTCGTCGGACACAGTGATCAGCAGGAACTCACACACTTCATAGTTGAGCAGGTCCAACGGGTCGGTCAGTGCGTATCGGTTGCTCCTGAACCGACCTTGTAGGTGTGCTGGGAACGCCGCCCTGTGCTTTCTCTACAGCCCGCGGAACCACTCTTCGCCGCTGCTAGAGTGTGGCTGCTTGGGGTTCTAGATCTGGATGAGGTAGAATGCCTCTGGCTCCACTTTCATGGCCTCCCTTGGCTCATCGGCCTCGTCGAGAGGCAATGAAGAGGAGGGAGGAAGGAGAAGAGCAACAGGGGAAAGAAGCGGAAGCCGCCAAAGCTGGTTCGAAGGGGCTGCCACTTTTGTACTGCGTTGAAAGCTGACTTTGGGAAAAAGTTGTTGGGTTGATTTGGTCCTTTGGTTGAGCTTTTGGCTTTTAAGAAGCAAAAGCTGCTTCCAAAAGCTCAACCAAAGGGACTCTTAGAGCTATTGTCTCTATTGGAACAGAAGTTGGGCAACTGATCAAACTGAAGCTGATTTGGGTTATGATCACCATCGGCACTAATCGGCTAAGGCAGGGCATCAGTGTTCCCAGGATGCGAAGGACTTGGCAAGTTGGAGTTCGGTTTAGTAGGAGCCTGGAATTCAATAATGAGAATGAAATGCACAAGAATTCAAAGAAACCAAAGAAAATGTTGTGCAATTGGAACTAGTAAGCCAAAGAAGACAAACCATATCATGATCGTCAAATGCAGCGGGATGAGGAGAGCTCATATTCAACTTCTTGTTCAGCGGCAAGCTTGGGTCATTAGAAGCCATGGCAGAGGAGAAGGAGAAAAGGTGTTGGTGTATGGCAAAGGTGGCTAAGCTTGAAGAAAAAGTCTTATCGAGCAAGATTTTATATCTGCTCGGTGATCTGAAGATTGGGTTCTCGAAGAAAGATTTCAAAACACGATGTTTCACATTCCAAACTCGGGGAGCATGTGTTGACATTAGAAATTAGACTAGCGCACCATCGGCATGACAAACCAAGTGGCTGGGCTGATGGGCCACCGATAAGAATTTAACGGGCAAAGATGGGCTACGCGAGATGTGGGCTAATACTTCATGGTGTTTATCTTTTAGTTAGCAAATAATTAGAGTCAATTAAGATTTTGTGTTATCCATAGATAGCATGTTTACCCGACTATAAAGGGTTAATTTTTTCCGTGCCATTATAATTTTCATGATTTGTCAATATACCATCAGTGTGATAACATATGGGGGCCACCACAATCACTGACAGTGGCATGTAGGAAATTCTTGAAAATTGTATTGGCGTGTGAGTAATTTTCCCAACTATAAATAGATAGGCTCAGGCTATTGTAAAGGAGTTCACACATCCGATCAATCAACCCTTTGGCTCATCGCCAACTTTAGGTATGTAGCATTAGGGCAATTCTCCATCAAAATTAGGTTGTATCGGTTGAGTTCGATCTCTAATCATGATGGGGATAGCCTATTTGGTGGACTAATTGATATGTTCATGGCTTTCTCGGTTGGGTCTAATACTGTGAGTAGATTGAGTAGGTCTGCTAGTTATCAATTGAATGCATTGATCCACTTTCTTATTGTATGCTTTATTGCTCTGGTCTATGCGTTTGCCAACCAATGGTTTAGTAGATTGTGTCAGATTATATCGTATGTCGATCATCAACACGGTGTTGTCTAGGTTGGGTCCGATCCATGGTATTGAAGGGAATGTGTGTGAACTGTCTTGATCTGATCTATTGAACTAGCATTCATCGAGGTTTTAGCCGATGGAGTATTTGATATCTGATAGATTGGTTCATTTCCGACCATGGTAGCCCTGATATGATATCTTTATGCTACATTGGGTTGATTCAAATTGTAGAGATTGATGTGTTAGAACGCTAGCGTTGGAGCCGATTATCAAGATTTAGAGTACTCTATATGCTTTTCACGATGCATCCTAAGTTTTTGTGTGTGCTATCGAAGCCGAGATGTCGATAGGCCATCGTCGATAGCGTTAAGGCATCTCACATTTGTTTCCTTATCAATTGCATGGTCAATTTGACTGGCATACTTTATACACCTCCGAGTTATTTAGGACCAGCACCGGAGCTAAGTAGACAAGCACTTCGAGTACGAAGGCGCAAGAATCCATGTGCGAGATCTGAAGGAGCCTCGTTGTAGCTGGATTGAAGTGCAATGCAAGATGCATGGTTTCCTCGTAGGAGATAAGGTCCATCTGATATCAAATGAGATATATGAGATGTTAAATGATTTAATTGGTAAGATGATACTCTTTAGATATGAACCTCATTTAGCTTTTTTTGTCAAGGTCGATGAAGAGGGGATTGCACCACCTGAGCAAGATGATTTGTTTGGAGTTGTTGGTGGCTAATATCACTACCGAAAAAGCAAGGTTTGTTGAGTGCCTGAGACTTTGCCGAGTGCAATATCTCGAGCACTCAGCAAAGATTTGTTTGCCAAGTGTTTTAAAAAAACAATCGACAAACAAAAAAAACTCGGCAAATTAAATGTTTGCCGAGTGTTTTTTGCAAACAAGTTACTAACGGACGTCGCGACGGCGTTCTTGCGCGGCAAATTTTTTTTTGAGGGTTTGCTGAGTGTTTTTTAAAAAACACTCGGCAAAGAGAGTATGTTTGTCGAGTGTTTTTTAAAAAATACTCGGCAAACCCATTTTTTATTTTTTTGAACCTTTGTTTCGAGTCTACGTGATATTTCCAATTTGATTTTAACTTGAATTTTTTTCTACAATAAAAACACAACATATATTATCTCATGTAAAAATTACACATTTTTTTGTTCAGTTTGTTATTTTTAAATTATTAAGTATGTTTCTAGGATTTAAATTGAAATAGGTAAAATTTGAACTACAAGTGCCTAAAATAATAAACCAAAAATTATGAAAAAATTATATTCATGTTTTAAAGTCTATTTAGGGTTCTTATAAACTGAATTAAAATAAATTTTGAACAATTTAGGGCGTGACACTCGTTCAACAACGTGAAGCTTAATAGTTTTTTAATTATAAAAAATCAACTGATATCTAAAAAACACTAGTCTTGTCATGGTGTTATTATATGATACACATATGCTGTGATAAAAATTTAAAAATATTTAGAGAAAATTATCATGCAGAGTGTTTAAAAATCGGAGATTATAAGAGAAGTGATTATGGTTTAGAGAAGAAATGAGATAGGTTTGAAAGAACTTTGACAGGTAAATTATTTTTTGTACTTGAAATTTTTTCTACAATAAAAACACAACATATATTATCTCATATAAAAATTATATATTTTTTGGTCTAGTTTGTTATTTTTAAATTATTAAATATGTTTCTAGGATTTAAATTGAAATATGTGAAATTTTAACTACAAGTGCCTAAAATAATAAATCAGAAATTAAGAAAAAAATCATATTCATGTTTTCAAGTCTATTTAGGGTTATTATAAACTGAATTAAAAGAAATTTTGAATAATTTAGGGTGCGACGCTCGTTCAACAACGTGAAGTTTGATAGTTTTTTAATTATAAAAAATCAACTGAAGTCTAAAAAATATGAGACTTGCCATGATATTATTATATGATACATAGACGCTGTGATAAAAAATTAAAAATATTTCGAGAAAATTATCACGTAAAGTGTTTAGAAATCGGAGATTATGAGAGGAGTGATTAGGGTTTATAGAAAAAATGAGATAGGTTTGAAGGAAATTTGATGGGTAAACTATTTTTTCTTTTACAATAAAAACACAACGTATATTATCTCATGTAAAAATTACACATTTTTTGGTTCAGTTTGTTATTTTTAAATTATTAATTATGTTTTAGGATTTAAATTGAAATAGGTGCTACAAATATATGAAATAATAATAAAAATATTATTAAAAAACATATTTATGTTGTTGAGTTTATTTTTAGTCCTTATGCAATATAGTTTTATAATTTCTATCAAGGAAAATATTGTAAAACAAATTAAACAAAGATAAAAAATAAAAAAGCTTCTTTGCCGAGTGTCAAATTTGAGGCACTCAGCAAATATTTTGGGTTTGCCGAGTGCAACACTCGGCAAACCAAAAAAAAGTCTTTCCCGCACAATTTTTCAGCCAAATTTCAAAATTAGCGCACTTTTTTTTTCAAAAATTTCAAAAATTTTCTTTTGAAACCCACCCCTCCTTTCCTTCTCCCTCCATTCTCTCCTTTATCTCCTTCCCTCCCACCGGCGCCCTCTCCCCTGGCCACCGCCTCGAGCGCCCGCCTCGCTGGCCGGCCGGCCCTGCCGCCCCGGCACCCCGCCCCAGCTCCCCGCCCCGCCACCTCGGCGTCGCCCCAACCACCGCCCGACCCGGCGCCCGGCCGGCCCCGTTGCCTCGCCGCCATGGCCCCCGCCCCACCGGCTGACCGCCTCCCGACCCGCCGCCCGACCGGCCCCGTCGCCCCGCCACCACAGCCCCTGCCCCGCCGGCCGACCGACCGCACCGCCACGGCCCCCCGCTCGGCGTTGCCCCGCTGCCCCCGACCACCGCTCGACCCGCCGCCCGACCGGCCCCGTTGCCCCACCGCCACGGCCCCTGCCCCGCCGGCCGACCGGCCCCGCCGCCCCGCCCCCCCGCCCGGCGTCGCCCCGCCGCCCCCGACCGTCGCCTGACCCGCCGCCCGGCCGACCCCACTGCCACAACCCCCGCCAGCACGTCTCTCTGGCCCGCAACGTGCGCGGCCGTGGCTTTTTTTATTTTTTGTTGTAAACTTTGCCGAGTGCCACATTTTGATACTCGGCAAAACATCTGTTATGTCCGTTTTTCAAACCGTGAAGTCGCTTTTTTTTACCGAGTGCTATTTTTTGCACTCGGCGAAGAGTTCGCCGAGTGCCCGATGAAAAACACTCGGCGAACCCATGTGTACCGAGAGGATGTCTGCCATGTGTCGTTTGCCGAGTGCAACGCTCGGTAAAATTTTCGCCGAGAGTTTTTGAGACTTTGCCGAGTGCATGTAGCACTCGACAAATAATGTTTCTCCTGTAGTGTATGTTCTGGTAGAAGATTTCAATCTGTTGTATTTTCAATCTTTACAGATAAATTTGATAACCCCCTAGCTTGAGACAGTGGTACTACAAAAGACAATGAGGCAAGAACTCTGTAACTGTTCTTCACAGTCATGTCACCACGAGCATGTTCTTGTTGATATTACATGCAACTCATAATCAATTGTCATTAGAGAAAGTATTGGCCATGGCCCAATTGTGAGTGATGAGGAGTTGAGGACTGATACACTTAGGTGGTGTTTGATTTGCTTGGGGACTGATGATACTTAGGTGGTGTTTGATTTGCTCAAGGTAACGTAAATGATAATGAAATTAATTACAGTGTCAAGTGGTAATAATGTATCAGATTACTAAATTTGGTTGGTTAATAAATGTAATGTATTATGTTTGCATTGTAGTGTTTGGTTGATAAGTATAATGTATTCTAGTAACGTAATCTGATGACAGACTAGTTAGAGTGTAATGAATTGATTACTAGGTTGTAATATGATTACGTGGTATTTAATACCAACATATTCAAACTAAACAAAATCTAACATAATTATTTTACACCGTAAACAAATAACACTTAAAATAAACCAACTTAAAATAAATATACAGGCCCTCGACCTAAAGTGGTGCGCAGCCCTGCCAAAACAGAGACACAAAAAAAGACAATATTTAACAGCCCTCGCCCACTGACATGCACCTAGAAAGAAAAGGATAATGCTTCTGTCCCGTGAATAAAAATATTGTGAGCTTTCTGATCTTGACAGTCTGTACAACAGAATCTGAAGATTCTATGCTTGTGTGACTGATGTTCGATGAGGTCACCCGTCACCCACGCAGGCAAATAAGATCAACCTTACTAACTGGAGCAACAACAAAGAGGTTTGTGGGAGATAGCGTATTAGCGTCTGTGATTCTCAGGCTAATGGCCAGCGTACAGCACTAACATATCAACCTTACTAGTCAAGTGAATTAGTGAAATGAACACGTATTCTGAAACTCAAAGCTTGCAATCCTGGATTCTTCAGAATTACAAGGAAAGGAAGCTTTTAATCCTCGGTTGAAAAACTAAAAAGCAAGCCAGTTTTTGGTGGAATGTTAAATTTCTATTTTTCTAAACCATATATCACAAACAAAATCAAATTTGTAAAAAAGATCATCGCCATTAGGGAAATCAGAGTTCCAACTCAAAACTAGTCCTGTATAAGCCGTGATAAAGCATCTCCAATTCTCCGTCAGGGCTTCAAGGTATAAGGGTTTTCCTGTACAAGTCGTCCTTTCCATCAGCAGGTGAATACTTCATGAGCATCACCCCGTTAGATGCTGTTTCTGCAGAGCTCAACACATGCGTTGCATTCCGATGCCAAGGTTGCAAATGAGGGTCAAGTGAAGGTGAGTTTGGGAGCATCACCGAGCCCCAATCCCTCTGCCCTACCCTGGCTTCACATATTCTTCGTCGCACCAAAAGCCCAGCCACATCTTCTCTTCTAATCTCCGTCATGGTTCGTGCGATTGCCATGCACAGGAGAAGCACAAAAACTGCATCCTCTTCAGGTAAGAATTCTACTGCAAGTAACTTCCAGTTTAGGAGCATGGTTGCTCTACCACCTGTATGATCAGGTGATATACGAACTAGGGTGAGGTATTGCTCCTCATCACTGCGGTCATTTGATGTGTGGTCCTTGTTTATTCTATAGTTCAATCTCCTCCCTACAAGCAGCCTTGCCTGGTAATAGTTCTTGCAATGCAGTTAGAATGAAAGCCGTGAAACTCCGTTCTAAATACAATTCCACAGAATGCACAAAGACAAAGGAGCATATGACACCATACCTCTTCTTCTGAGCTCTCATTTTGAAGATGAAAGTTTAGGTCATCTCCCAACTCTATTGTCAATACATCTCCAGTTGAGAAGCACCAAACCACCTTATTGTCTTGTTGATCTTTTGCTGGTGTTGCTGTTCCCACCACTTTATCTGTACCACAAAGGGAAACCAATGAGCAACTATTATGACAAGATATGATACTGTCATACCAACATGAACAAATTATTCTGCATACTGAAGTTACCAGGAGCATAACCAACAGAGCTTGCACTTGCAATGTATGACCATGAGCCCTCCCGAACCTCAATGATCATGTCCTCCCATTTCACTGCTATGGGAGTTTCAGCACCTCTCCGCCAAATCCCTCTGCCTATTCTACACAAGTTACAACAGAATTCAGCAGAAGCACATTAAGATATAAAAGTATATGTCATTCTCATGTCAAAATTCAGCATAGGATCTTAACTTGATATGAAAGCAAAAGGTTTAGGCTTGGGTTGCATGGCACATTTTGATAAAATATAAATCAATGATAATTTTAAGGGATGCGGGAAATTCTGAAACATAATTAACTGAAAAAAATACTTACCAATGCAATGTAAAAGAAACCTAGTGGTGATAGTGGTGGACTGGTGGTGATGAGTTTACCATCCCACTACCACCATCTCTTGAGTTGTTGGGATCTTTGTGCACAATTGATCATTTGCACTTGTGGCTTGTAATAAGATTATTTTGTGATATATATACAACTTTTTTGAAGTTTATAATTTATGATATAAATATTTATCTGTTACCCATTGCAACCCACAGCTATTTGGCTAATGGATAGTCCACCACACAACTTTAGCAGTAGATACTGAAGATCAATCAAATGCATCCTACCAGTACTTAATATGTTTTCCTGAACAGTACCTCATTCGAATGACAAAACATTCTTTGCCACTGTGATCAAGAACTGTGCGGGTCAGCCAGCGCCCTTCTTGTGGATGGTAACCTCTTGTGCGCAATATGACATCAGAAATCATAGCCCCACCATCATCAGTTACTCGGTCAGGTACACACTTCAACATGTATGGTGCTTGAACTGGAGGGGTGATTGACGCCAATGCTTTCATTCTGACATCGAGTTCCTCTGTAAGCATGAGGGATTTCTCATGCAACATATCACTCCATGAGAATGAGATGGTCTTAAGGAGCTTGCTGTTCCTGAAGCACCCACTCATGCTGCGCCTGACCTCAATGGTGAGGCCCCTGGTTGCAAACTCACAGTATAGGTGCCATGTTTTTCGCCAGTTTTTGCAGGACAAATTGGACAGTGATTTGTTGAGTTTTAGTGATCTGTGACACCTCTGTGTGCGCAAACGTAGGAATTCTTTGCTGGTGTGTTCACCATCAAATTCTCCTTTCAGGAACAGATGTACCTGCAATCAAGAATAAATGATATTGCCAATGCATAAGGAATATATATAAAGAACATAAAACAAAAAAAAAACAAAGCCTTTCAATCCCAAGCAAGTTGGGGTAGGCTTTAGTTGAAAACCAACAGGAACCATTAATCAAGAACAGAAAACAAAAAAAATGAAAATTTCCTTGCATGATCACATGATGAATTTAGAAGGTAAACTTCATTTACATCATAAGAAAATACACTGTCTCAATTATCCAGATTTTCCAATGTTCAGCGGGTGCTTGACCTGAAGTTCTAATATGTTTTTTTTTTGAGGAAAATCAGCGGGAGAGGCTCCTACTAAGATTTTATATATAAAAAGGGTTATACAAAACCAAATAACAAGAAAAGATAGATAGAGGGGGAGAATTACAAAGACTCCAGCCAAGAACGGGTGGAGATCTTGAGGGGGGGAGGAAATCCATTGGACTGGTTCGAGAAGGTGACAAGAAAGATGTTCAACCAGGAGGAGAAAGAGGGGTTTACATTATCGAAAATACATCTATTCCTGTGCAGCCAGATGGACCAAGTAGCCATGATAACAATATCCATGAAGAAGGGACGGCCAAAGACCGTCTTAGCAGAGGCTAGCATCGACTCCACCGTCAATTCTCTTGACCAGACAATGTGAAGGAAGCTCCAGCAGCGCATGCTAAAGGGACAGTCGAAGAAGAGGTGGCGAGAGGATTCCTCCCGGCCTAAGCGACAAAGGGGGCAGCTGCAATCCCAGTCTGCGGGGAGGATGTGCTTTCGTCGTAAAATATTTTTAGTATGCAGTCTGTCCAAAAGAAGTAACCAAAAGAAGACTCTTAATTTGTTGGAGTACTTTGCCTTCCAGAGCCATTCAAAAGCAGCATGAGACTGGAGATTCTTGAATTGATGACCGTAGAATTTCCTGGAACAGTAGTCAGGAGACCCCCATATGAAAGTCCAAGTATCCGGGATGTGCTGTTGGAGAGAAATGTTGTCCGTAATGTCTTTAAGGAGATAAAATTCATGCAGTGCATCCTGAGAGAGAGGAAGATTAAAATTGTCTTCGAGGTGATCTTGGCCCAAGAAGTTCTTAACTGAGCAGTTACTGCGCTTTGAAAAGGAGAAGAGCCTGGGGAAGGAGGTTTTAAGAGGACCAAGGTGCCAACAGTCTTCCCAAAAGGCGGCAGAAGAACCATTGCCAAGGATGGGACGGGCGATACCCCGAAAAAAGGTAGAGAGCTTAAGGACATCCTTCCACCAGTGGGAGCCTTTAGGAGGGGCAAGATGGGGGGCAATCGGTAAGGAATGATAATGAAGCCAAACCAGGCGAACCCAGGGAATGTCAAAAGAGGAGAAGAACTTCTGAAAGTGTTTGAGTAGTAACGCTGAGTTTTGGGTGCAAAGGTTAACCACACCTAAGCCCCCTTTACGCTTGGGCTTGCAAACAAGCTTCCATGCCACTCGGGGATGATAGGTGGAACCTGAGTTGTGGCCTTGCCAAAGGCAGTGTCGATGGGCATGATCGATGTGGTTGATCACCTTTATTGGAAGTTTGAAGGTGCACATGACGTACGTGGGAAGAGCCGAAAAGATGGAGTTGACAATCTGGAGCTTCCCAGCCATTGAAAGCTAGAGAGTGGTGTGAAAGGCGTCGCTCGACTTTGTCCATCAGTGAGCCGAAATCTCTGAACTTTGGTTTGTGAGTACCCAGGGGTAACCCCAGGTAAGTGAATGGGAAGGCTTCGAGATTGCAGCCGAAGGTGCCTGCGAAAACTTGGGCATCGACATCTGAAACATTGATGGGGATGAGGCTAGATTTGTTGTAGTTCACTTTGAGGCCTGTTGACAGAGTAAAAGAATTGATGAGGGCTTTGAGCAGGAAAATGTTTTTCTGATCAGCGTGAAGGAACACCATGGTGTCATCGGCATATTGGACAACCGGAAAGTCATCACCAGCGGGATGGCAAGCTGACGCTTTAAGGATGCCCAGCCACGCAGCATGATTGATGATGTGCTGGAGGAGGTCAGCAGCAATGACTAGGAGAAAATAAGTTCATCAAATGATTGACAGTCTACATTATTCTGTGTAAGTATAGCACATAATCATATCTAATATTAAGTTTGAGTAGGACATTATAGTTATAGAGCCTTTTGATCAGACAATTTAAACGCACCTGATTTATATCAATGTTAATATATGAGCAGGCATAACCAATTATGCACTACATATACTACTCTAGCAATCAATAATAGGATCTTGCATATTGACAAATGTTGGAAAAATCGGTTATCGGTAGCTGATCTGCCAGCCAGGGATTAGGGATTAATTGATTAATCGGGGATTAACTGAATTAATCGGTCGATCAAGTGATTGGTTGGCATAAAATAGTTAAATAATATATCAATGTGTTGATACTGAACATGCATGTAGTTCTAGTCAAAAAATAGAAGTGGCAAAAGATGACAGAGGGTCAGGTTGTCCATCTCTCTCGTTCGGCTAGGCCGTCCATCTATCTCATTCAGTGGGTGTCCATCTATCTCATTCAGCCAGGCCTGACTGTCTCAAGTCCATCTTGAAGGAGAATGGAATAGAATGGAATGGAATGTATTATTGATGAGCCATGCTTAGGTACATATATAGAGGCAAGGGGATAACTACTTATAACTGAATTACTAGTCTAGAAGATAACCCCTTGCCAAGGGATATAACAGCCTAAGGGCTGGCCGAACCCCCTAGGGCCCACACATAACAGAATATGCTAACACGCCCCCGCAGTCTGAACGTCGGTGCTTTAGCCATGGACATTCAGGCTGGACCTAAACTCAGTGAACACCGAAGAGGGCAGCCCTTTGGTGAAGACGTCGGCGAACTGAGATGTTGTGGGGACATGAAGGACCCGAACGGCACCCATGGCCACCTTCTCACGGACGAAGTGAAGATCGATCTCGATATGCTTCGTTCGTTGATGCTGGACTGGATTAGAAGACATGTAGACCGCACTAATGTTGTCGCAGTAGACAAGAATGGCGCGGTGAAGCGGAGTATGAAGCTCATGAAGAAGCTGGCGGAGCCAGGAAGCCTCAACGACGCCATTGGCCACAGCGCGATACTCTGCTTCAGCACTGGAGCGGGAGACGGTGTTCTGCCGTTTAGACGACCAAGAAACCAAGTTGTCGCCAAGGAACACAGCGTAGCCCGAGGTGGACTTGCGAGTGTCTGGACAACCAGCCCAGTCAGCATCAGTATAGACCACCAAGTCATCCAGCGTCGAAGGCCGAAGAAGAAGTCCCAGATGTAAAGTACCCCGAATGTACCGAAGAATGCGCTTGAGAGCAGCAAGGTGAGCCTCTCGAGGATCATGCATGTGGAGACAGACCTACTGTACGGCATAGGAGATGTCAGGTCGCGTAAAGGTCAGATACTGCAGGGCACCAGCAAGGCTGCGGTAATCTGAAGGATCGGCGACTGGAGTCCTAGAGTCGGCAGAAACTTTAGGGTTAGTGTCGACTGGCGTATTGCAAGGTTTGCACTCTGTCATGCCTGCTCGTTCCAGGATGTCAAGCATGTACTGTCGCTGAGAGAGAATCATACCATCATCACTGCGTTGAACCTGCATCCCCAGGAAATGGTGGAGCTCACCCAGATCCTTCATGGCAAATTCTTGCTGAAGAGCTGAGATAATTTGTCGTAGGAGCTGTGCTGAGGAAGCGGTGAGAACGATGTCATCCACATAGAGAAGCAGATAAGCTGTATCAGTGCCGCGACGGTAGATGAACAGCGAAGTATCTGACTTGGCTTCTACGAAACCAAGGGAGACCAGGTGCGTGGCAAAGCGACTGTACCAAGCACGAGGGGCTTGCTTCAGCCCATAAAGAGACTTGTTGAGGCGGCAAACAAAGTCTGGGTGAACAGGGTCTTCAAAACCAGACGGCTGAGCTGCAAACACTGTCTCTGTCAGAGTGCCGTGGAGGAAAGTATTCTTGACATCAAGCTGATGAACAGGCCACTTGCGGGAGATAGCCAACGAGAGAACTGTGCGAACTGTGGTAGGCTTGACAACAGGGCTGAATGTCTCCGTAAAGTCAATGCCTGGATGTTGAGTGAAGCCGTGGAGTACCCAACGTGCTTTGTAACGCTCCAAGGAACCGTTGGCGAGGAACTTGTGCTTGAATATCCATTTACCGATGACAATGTTGGCATGCCGCGGGCGAGGAACTAGATCCCAAGTCTGGTTTTTGATGAGGGCAGCATGTTCTTCTTCCATGGCAGCCCACCAATTGGGGTCGGCAAGGGCACCACGAAAAGTCTTCGGTACTGGAGATAGTGGTGTGGCATGGAACAGGGATGGTACTCGGAACCCATCCTTGGCCCGTGTCGTCATGCGATGCTGGTTTACCGTTGGAGTAACGGCAATGGCACCAGGAGGTAGCGGCACCGGTGCTGGGGAAGTAGTGGATGCCGCTGGAGGAGGAGGCTCGGCTGGTCGGGGACGCCTGGAGTAGACACGCAAAGCCGGTCCCGCACGTGGGAGTGCAGGAGACGTGGCATCTGCGCATGGTACGGGTGTAGGCGTCGAAGATGAAGTCGGGGCCGCGCGTGGTACAGTGGATGTCGAGGGACCCATGGCCGCGCGTGGCACAACACCCGCGCGAGGTAGGGTGTGATATCCTGGTGGAACCAGTGGCGCCAAAAGTGGTACGGTGGGAGAGGTACCTGTAGAAGAAAAAATTGGCAGCCCTATGGGAGCGGCTGTCGTGTTAGGAAATTCATCTAAAAAGGTGAAATCCGTAGCATTGGGAGGTGAGGGTTGCTCGGCAAAGGGAAATGAGGTTTCATCGAAGATGACATGACGGGAAATAATGATTCTATTGGTGGTAGGATCAAGGCAGCGGTATCCCTTGTGGTGAGCATAGTATCCCAAGAAGATACAGAGGGCGGAGCGGGGTGAAAGTTTATGGGGAGCAGTGGCCAAGAGATTGGGGTAACACTTACAACCGAAGACCCGAAGATGATCGTAGGACGGCGCACTACCATGGAGGGCAAAGTGCGGGGTCGAGAAGTCAAGGGTCTTGGTAGGTAAGATGTTGAGTAGAGTCGCAGTGTGCAACGCTTCAGCCCAATATGAAGGAGGCATGCCCGCCTGAAACAAAAGAGAGCGGATAACATCATTAGTGGTACGAATGATCCGTTCGGCCTTACCGTTCTGTGGAGACGTGTAGGGGCACGACATGCGGAAGAGGATGCCATGTGTCGTAAAGAAAGTGCGAGCGGTGGAGTTGTCAAACTCCCGTCCGTTGTCGTTGCGATGGACAAGGTCGGCAGGATCGACGACAGAAGTGGGGGGAGTCCCGGCCATGCTGATCAGGGAGGGCAGCGGAAGGGAGAGAGGGAGGGTGGTATCCCGGTCTCCTGATACCATGAAGGAGAATGGAATAGAATGGAATGGAATGTATTATTGATGAGCCATGCTTAGGTACATATATAGAGGCAAGGGGATAACTACTTATAACTGAATTACTAGTCTAGAAGATAACCCCTTGCCAAGGGATATAACAGCCTAAGGGCTGGCCGAACCCAACAGCCTAAGGGCTGGCCGAACCCCCTAGGGCCCACACATAACAGAATATGCTAACACATCTCTCTATGACTCTAATTCTCTCATTCTCTCTTAGGTCATGACTGCATGTCTTTTCTCCCACTGAATAAGGTGGCAGGAGGGCAGCATCAGCATGAGGGCCGCCACGGGATAGCACAGGTAGCGGCAGAAGAGCAGCATTGGCTCAGCACAAGGGAGATTAGATCATTTGCGTAGGCCAGAGGCCAGTGGTGGGAGGGCAGCGCTGGGGTATGGTGGTGGCGCAGGCAGCAGCAGGAGGATGACACTGGCGGTGGTGCAAGGCTGGAGCTGGTGGCGGCACGAGGGCAGCGAGACAGTGATGACCAGATCTAGTTCACGATCCAGGTGGCGGGAGGACAGCTAGCAGCAATGTGATGCAGGTGCAGCAGGAGAGGAAAGACTGAACCCTAGCACATTTTATTCAGCCAACCAATTAATCGGTGGTCAATTAATTGGGTTAACGACCGATTAATCTGTGTGGGTTGACCAGCCGATTAATCAGGCTGAACACCAATTAATATGGTGATTTTTTGTTAAATTAACTGCAAGGATGGTGATTACAAGTTAATCGGCCGATTTTTTCAATAGATATTGACTCGAAATGATCAGAGTTAACATGGCATGGTAAAATTAACTATTGCATTTTCATTATGCTACACTATGATGAGGCATGCTCAACTATTTTCCAATCTGAGGCATAGGAAAATGCCAAGGCAGAAGAATTCTCCGCTGAAGGAGGATAAAGAAATGGAATGAAGCATTTGCAGAGTAGAAAATACTGTGCAGTCTATACTTGATGAGTGGTGAGCTATTAAGAGCACATCATGAATATGATTTAGCCATTAAGGCTACAAGTTCCACATTATGTATTTATGTAGTATGAAATTTACATATTTACAAACTATGGTTACAGTTACTGGCTAATCCTTAACAAAAGCAGCATAATTTTGCCTAAGTGCAAGAGAATGACCCAACCCCTCGGAAAAATGTATCTGGGATTCTAGGTTAGCATCAGATATACCTCCATAATGAACCTAGGTTGCAGCCCTTTGTATTGACGGTTGGCGTCCTGTTCTGATGCTGCTGCTGCCTCCCAATAGAATGCTTCTCTTGCTGCACCAACTTCTGCCATATCAATCTCTGATCCAGCTGTATCATATGGCTCATCATATGCCTCCTCCCATAATACCTTTGTCATCTCCACCATCTCCTCATTCACCACTTCCCCATAACCCACCACCACTTTCGCAACATTGTCCCCGATGGCCATCGCTGCCATGTCTGTGGCATAGCTCACTGGGAAACACTGCCAGGGGTACATAACAATAATGTTAATTAAATACATCCATACCACATTGGTTGCTTCCTTTTCCCCGAAAATATGGCTTGCTTGATAGGATGCTCTCTTTGTTCATACCTGGTGAGCAAG
Organism: Zizania palustris; assembly: GCA_019279435.1. Classification (NCBI taxonomy): domain Eukaryota; kingdom Viridiplantae; phylum Streptophyta; class Magnoliopsida; order Poales; family Poaceae; genus Zizania; species Zizania palustris. The sequence continues at coordinate 17,365,093 of JAAALK010000288.1, forward strand.
CCACATAAGTAATATGTCAAGGCTAGGGACCAAGCGTGTGTTTCCTTGGATGGTACACACAGTTTTCTTGATGAGGTCAAGGAAGCACCTATACCGCCGCCTCGCAGCAACATGGTAGACACCTTCTAAGATGAATGGTGAGGCAAATTGGGCTGCTAAACCAGTATACCTCTGAACCATTTTGACAATTTCAGCAGTGGAGTTATCATTAACACTGTTGCCTTCAATATTATTGTCATCAAGATCAAATGGCTCCAATGGATAGTGTGCAGCCCAGACATCCCGGCAACGGTCCACAGCATACTCTTCATTGTCAGCATCAAGGATGGAAGGACGGTTGATGAGGCGTCCAAACCTTGATGCGCAGTAAGAAGCATAGCTCTCCTGGATAACAAAACACAACTTGAGAGGGAGCACTTGATGTGAAACTTCAAGTGCCACTTCCAAAATTGTGGGACTTCTTCTTATGAAGAATCGAAGTCCAACCTATGGTTATCTTAAATAATTTCCATAATAGTAAGCAAGGTATTCTGCACCACAAATATACCATTACCTAATTTTCGTACCATGTATTTTCTATACACAGTAAAATGTCTAATTTTGTTCAAGATTACAGTTATTAACATACATTCTGCAGCACAATGTATTGATTAAACAACGTGAGCTTGGCATTTATAATGAAGAGCCAAAGGTGGCAAGAAAAGCTCACATGGTGGAAGCAGTGGCAGAGCCAAACGAGTTGCACGTCGTACGGCGGCACCAGCATCGCCGCCTCCCCTCCCTCCCCCGCCGACCCCGCCGCGAGCGGCATCCACAGCTCCTCGTACCTCCACACGGACCGCAGCCCCACCGCCCCGCCGCCCCCGTGAGCCGAGCGGAGGAACGCGAGCAGGCGGCGCGCGGCGGCCGCGGGGTCGAGGGAGAACGCGGGGCCCGCCTCCCTCTCGCCGGAGTCGGAGGCCGACATGGAGGCGGCTTGCGGCGGGCTCCGGGCGGCGCTGGTGTGGTCAACTGGATGCGGCGGCGGCGCCGCGGTGGTGTGGGGCTGGGTGGGCGGGCGGCCGCTGTAGTGCTGGGCGGTTGGTCAAAAGGGTGAGGCAGGAGGGCGACGAAGGTGAATTATTGCGTAGCTTTCCATGGGACAGATCGAAACGGACATCAATTTGGTCCGAAATGCTCAGGAGTGTGCCCGTGCGTTGCTACGAAATAAAATATATTAGTAATATTTTAAAAAAGATATATATGATCAAATTTAATTATAAAATTGCAAAATAATAGGAGCAAGAAAATGCTCTAAAATTAGACGGTATGTCTAGCTAGAGGGGAGGCAGTGTTGGCGTCGGGCAGTGTGGAGGGAGTAGTGGCGGTCTGGCCATACCAGACACCTAGGTAAGATAGGTGAGAAATTTTGATGCGAGACTCACGAAACAGTAGATTTGTGACCCCACTTGTCCATAAAAAATATATGAAGTGAAGTGGTTCTTTTAAGGATTAAGGAGTAGAAGTAGTTCCATATGGTGAAATGGGGGAATTACTCATGAGAATTTTGTGGAAAAAAAGATTCTTTTGACAAGTAAATGTCAATTAGTTATCAATCAACAGGAGATGACATTAGCATTTGAATGAAGTTATATGAGAATCTCTAACATAATCTGTTATGAATCGAAGTCAATTCATTGCTTGAGACTCAGTTTTGAATCAATGTACTCAAAGATTAGTGAATAGCTAGTGAAAAGAAAGGTCCAATGATGTCTTACTGATTAGGTTGAAAGAGCAGTTAATGTTGATTTTTTCAACAGCAACAACAAATGCTAGTCACTTAGATTCATGAAAGTCACAAACAAGAAAGAAGAGTTCAAAGTATGAAGTGGAAATTCATAAACATAATTAATCACTTTTGTACAAATTTGCAACAGATAAAACAAAGAAATATAATATGACTTGAAGTTGCATATGAAATACAAATTTTGCAAGTAACCAATGGTAGTTGTCGAAATTAGGGATGAGAAATATATAGGATTTGAGCACAACAACTAAATCACAGTGTCAAGTTGTGTATTTTGCATCAGCAGGGAGAATAACGTGCGGCTGTAGAGCAAGATGTTCTTATTACATAAATGTGGATACTAGTATGGTAACTTCATCACAACAGAAACCTTGTTAACAGTTAAAATTATCATCAAGTTATCTATATATTGATGCAATTGTAAACATTGCATGGAGAACATGTAGATCAAGTAGCTCGGTGGCATAGGAGCGAGGTGCAGGAACACCATCCTCTTCTCCCCATTGCGGTGGTATCTAACTCCCCTAGTGAGGGTCCTAGCCAAACCTCCAGGGGAGAACACATGGGCATCTAGGATCTGACCGGTGAGGCACCCCTGTTGCACACGAAGCTGGCAGCGACGATGCCTGGGTAGCATGGCGGCTTGCCAGGCTAGCTCGAAGCAGGCGAGTGGCGACGACGAGGGAAACAAGGGGTAGGTCTTAGATGGCAAGCTACGCGAGGCGGTCGTGGAGGAGCACGAGCCGAGGGGGAGTAGGTCATCCCAGCGCAGTGGGTGGGAAGGGTGGAGAAGCACTGCTGCGGCGCGTGGGCATCTGGATCCTGAGCTATCGGAGAGGGATGACTCTAGGGCCCGAGGGAGGAAGGAGGACGAGGTGGCGATAAGGTATGTGGAGGCTCAGGGGGAGGGGGCACCGAGGCTAGGTTGGGGCGGCGCCAGGGGTGGGGCACATGGGCACTCTGCGGAAGGGAAGGGAGGAGCAGCGGCGAGGCAATGCGGGTGGTTGGAGCTGAGTAGGTGAGGTTGTGCGTCCGTGCGTCGGACGCACGATCACCATCAACTGCTCCTTTTAGGCGTAGAAGATGATTGATTAGGCGTGAATCGGTCGGCATCGATGTGTTTGGACCTGTGATTTGTATCATTTTGGGAAGTTGTTGCATTGTATTAAGAATAATTAAAGTTGTTGTACAGTGTTATGAATAATTAGAATGATTTTTTAAAAAATACAAGCGAGAGAGTTGTTACATTAACTTAAGATGAGAGGAGCCGAATAGAATCGACAAGATCACACGTTACAAAGATGGGGATTGGAGGGGTTATGGAGAAAATATGCAACCAAAAATCACCACACCGAAGAGACCTTGACAACGAGAGCGAGTCAACATCAACAAAGAGCGCATGAGCCACCAAAGTGATAGAATCCACCGAGGAGTTGAAAATACGTACGTTGATTACGATATGCCTCCAAGTATAAATGATTAACCCATCGAAATATTTGTATCTAGACCGATGGATTGCATGGGAAGCTTCGAACCACCATTAATAAATCAATCCTTGAGATGGCAAGGGGATATCAGAAAAATCATAACACTAGGTGTAAGTCTCCACACTTGCCTCATAAAGGGGTAGAGGCACGCGAGCTGAAAAGGTGTTGGCATTTAGGCAAAGGTTGCAGAAGGCATGCAATTCCAATCTCGCTTGAGTAGGTTGTCTACAATTAGGATCTTGTGTTTGAGCAGCATCCAAGTGTAAAATTTGCATTTTGTTGTAGCCTAGGTTGTCCATAGGTCCATCGAGATGATTGGTTTGCTAGATCTAGTAAATTGCACGAGATAGGCAGATTTGACGATGTACAGGCCATCGTTAGTCCAGCGCCAGGTGATATTATATACCAAGTGAGCAAAGAGCTCGGTGTTGGCAACCGTCACCGTGACTTGTATGAATTGTCGTAGATGGATCACAGATGAGATATGGAAGACATCACAAACCTAGGTGTTGTCAGTAAGCGTTTTTTCACCAACATGTTCTTCCTTATGCTGACAGCGAATAGATCTAGGGTGGTGTCTTTAAGGGCGGAGGCCGAGCCACCAATCATACCAGAAGGATGCAAAATCCTCGCTTCCTAGATGGATTATAGTGTAGGCTTGAAAGAGGTCGGAGTCTTTAGAAGAATAGGGAAGGGGCAAGAGTGCCCACGATCGCTCGTGATCTTTCTAATGAAGCCAGAGATATCGTAGCATCAAGGCTCTGCTGAAATGGTCTAGGTCAATGGCGCCAAGTGAGCCCTCCTAACTGATTGGGTCCGTAGGACATCTTCCAATTTACTAAACATAGGGTCCCCGAGCGATGGATCTTGTCTGGCTGCTTGATCAACTAGCTATTTTCTGGAAAAACAGTGAGGTGGAAAATCGTTATCACCGAGAGGGTGGTTTGCAAAAGGGTAAGCTTGTCACCTTTGCTCAAGAGTTTACTTTTCGAACAAGCGAGCTTATTTTCCATCTTATCGATGAGGAATTGAACACAAGCTTTCCAAGGTTGAGCAAAGTGAAGCAGTAGATTGAGGTACTTGCATGGTAGTGAGGCTTGGTTTGTTGGGAAAGCTTGAGCAATATGCTCCAAGTTGATGCCCTCTGAGTTGATTGGGGAGAAGTGAGATTTCTAGTAGTTAATATGAAGTCTCGAAGCTTTTCCAAATATGTCTAAGATTGCTTTCATGTGGCTTGTCTCCATTGGCAAGCATTGATGAATCCCACATTGTTGGCATAGAAAGAAGCTCTCACCTAAATGTTGGGATTGCCAAGCGAGAGGAGGAAACCTTGTTGTTCGACAAGCGAGATTAGCAATTGAAGAGGGCCAATGGCAAGTAGAAACAATAAGGGGATAGGGGATCTCTGTGGCGAACCCCTTGCCCATGAAAGAAAGAATTCTTTGGCACACCATTAAGGATAATCGGGGACGTAGAAGATCCCAACAGCTCAAAAATCCACCAGATCCAACGCAGACCAAAACCCTACACCAAAGGACTCTAAAAGGTATGGCTAGCATATGGAATCAAAGGCCTTCGCTATGTCTAACCTAATGAAATGTGTTGGCCATCCCTTTTGTTTTAGCTAGGAAGAACTTATACTCCCACGTATCTTGATTATACTTGGAGATGAGTCGATATTGAGGTGATACACACGAAGAATTTTCATATGATGTATGTGGATGTGTGTGGATATAAAAAGAAAACAAAATTTGGAATATAGTCCAGTTTAGAAATGGTTGAATACAAGTTGTTGAATATAAGAGATAAATATTATGTGCATTTGAATTCTAAAAATATAAAATTCAAATCGTTAAAGATAAGAGATGAATATGGTGGATTATGTGTGTGTATATATATATAATTATATAATCTTGTGGATATATGGGCATCACATGAGGGATATAAATGGGAGGAGACAAATGAGAATATTTTTAGAGGAATTAATGTTTTAGATTTTTTAGTCTTTTACTTAGTTTTTTTGCAAAAATTGAGAGGGCATTGTGTGTGCACCTTGTAAAGACTTGGATGATGCAATAAAGATTCATCTTCAAATATTAACAAGTGTGGTAATCTCATTTTCTTTCATTAGTGTCCTCATATGTTTAATGATTCAAGTTTAATTAAAGCCAGAAAATAAGCCTAATATCCATACTCTACTACGCACATCTGAATCTATCTAACAACATTCCACCACACTAGAAACAAATAGCCTCGCGGAAAATCCCAATTCCAACTTCACGGGTCCAAACATGTAACTACATCAGCAATGACATAGGACTAACATAAAAATCCAAAGCTCAAGGCAATCATAACCCATGGTTTTTGATATGATGGCATATCTCATCATGTTAGCGGGACACTATCTTTAGAAACCATATTTTTAACCATGTTTTTAAGTATACATCTGTAGTAAAAAAACTATACCACTCTCTTTTTTCACTCATCCCCTATTTTTCTATCACTATCTTGGATATGGTAACTGTTGGTGTGTTTTTTGGTCACACTTTAATACACGTGTGGCTTGGGAGATCTGCTTAACTCTAGTGCAGGTCCTATATTCTTAGAAAAAAGGGGTTCAAGGTGTGCCAATCAGTTTGACCCTACAATTAATAAGGAAACAGGAAAATATGATCAATAGCATAACCTATCAGCCATCGAGTTGATGACCGCAATGAGGATGGGATAATCATCGAATATCATGTCGATCGGCCATAGGGCCGATAACCATGGGTGAAGCAATCGGGCGAGCGTGCCATCGGTCGATGAGATGGGCAGTTTACACATATAGAACAATGAGCGCTTTTCCGATGACGAATACGATGTGGGGTTGAATTGAATATAACATATCGGTTTGTAATCCAACATAAATAAATAAAGCGTGCTAGATAACATGTCTATATCATAAAAATCATCACAATAACTAGATCGGACCTAACCAAAACAGTAGCTGATCATTATGATCTTAATAATATATCAAAGTATTGGGCATGCTTTATTTAGATGAACTGTATACATCATGAAAAGATATAATAGCAAGAGATGTCGGACTCAACCGATGAAGCCTCAAACTATCACACCTAGCTCACATCAATCTAAGAGATCAATCTGATGCAGCCTTAGACCTAGCCAATACACCGAGAACCGGTGACCACACTATTTTGACGTTGAGGAGCCATGTTGAAGAGCATGGGCCTCATGGCTCCAGATGTGATGAGTGATTGTCAACAGAAGTCAAAGAGAAGATGAAGAGAAGATGAGACCTGCCATGTCTGGGCCGCGTGTGAATTAGGTACACGGGCGGCGAGCGACTGCCAGGCAGAGGGGTTGCGGAGTCGGGCCAACCCAATCCGAGTACATGGGATATGAGTGGCTGATGATCCACTAGTCTATTGACTGAGATTGACTCAAGTACATGGGCGGCGAGTGATTGTCGGGCTGAGGGAGCCATGGAATCGGGCCGGCCCAATCCGGGTACCCGGTGCGAAGACAGTGGACGCTTTGTTAGTTTTGGCGCAAAACTGACGACCACTGATCTTGGAACCTACCGTTCTGAGTCGAAGCCGTAGCTGCTATGAAAGCTCCGCATCAGGACAAGTTATCTTTATTTAGGATTTTTACTGTTTTGCCTTTTAGGGCCACAGTCTGTGTTAGTCGAGTCTATAAAAATCCTAAGGGCACGGTTGTCTTTTCAGTTTATTTTTGCGTCTGTGTAATTTACCCTAGGGGTAAATCTGTCTTTTCCCTTCTTATTGGGCTACCTATAAATAGGCCCCAATCCCCTAGGGTTAGGGTTAACTCACTTTAATGAAAAAATCAGAGTTCTTTCCCTTCTTCTCTATTGTTGCGCCGCCGCCATTCCTACATCACGCCTCCACCGCTGGAGTTTTCTTCTGTGGCCTCACTTCCTCCCCTGCATGCTGCCTCGATCTGCGTGCGAACAACCTACTGTGTCCACTGGCCAAGTGCGGAAAGCGATGGATCTGTAAGTAGTGTTTTTCGATATGCACATGAGGTGTTTGATGTTTTGCACATAGGCACATAGGCTTTGAGAGCCTACTCTTCTAGGCTCTGCAGTACTGCAGTACTGCATCTGCACGAGGCAGTTTTGGCTCCCCAACGCGACTGCAACACAGAGCATTGTCACATCCGTGCGGAGTCAGGCTTCGGTAATGAAGCTGGCTTCAGCTTTAGCACCCTGGTTGTGCGGAGTCCCATGCGGAGCCAACTGTGCGAAGTCACATTCGAAGCTCAGGCTTCGGCTACATACGTTCGAAGCAGGCTTCGGCTTGCCATACGTTCGAAGAAGGCTTCGGCTTGCCGGAGTTCTGACGTCATTGTGGCTTCGGCGAAGCACGCTTCATAGAGAAGGCATACATGCTTCGACAAGTACCGAACAGGAGACAAATTTGTGAATAGTAAACTCTCTTCTTGTTTTGCATTCACTGAAATTAAATGCCTGTGTTGGTTAATTTTCATGATGCTTGAAATGCTTGTGAGTTGAATGCACTATTGATCTTCCTTTGAACACTTTGTTGGTGTCTTTTCAATTAGGACACCGGTCATTTTTAGGCTAGAGTATTTTAGTACATGTGATCTGTTTTGCCTCTGCTAATTGTTTGTTGAGGTGCATTGGGTGTTGGGAGAAGGCCATTGATTCGAAAGAATTTTTAGGCGCCCATTCACCCCCTCTGGTCGCTACTTTCCATACCTTAACCGGTTCTAACCCAAGGTAGTGATCATGACTTCTCTGGCAAGGTCCCATCCCTTGAAGCTTTTGGCTACAATTATTGGAAGACTCGCATGCGAGCCTATCTCATGAGCCAGGGCTCAGACATTTGGGATGTTTCTGTTCACACTACTTTTACTGTGCTTCCTGTTGTTGAGCGTACTTCCCCCAAGATAATCGCCCAGCATCCGAACAACAACAAAGCTATGAACATTTTATTTTCTAGTTTAGGTCCCACTGAGTTTGAGCGTGTGAGCCATCTCAGCACTGCTAGAGAGATTTGGGCTACCCTCCAGGCACACCATGAGGGGACAGCCCAGGTCAAGGCTCGGCTCTATCAGACCTACTGGCGTGAATACGAAAATTTCACACAGAAGCTGGGTAAATCTGTTGAAGCTTTGTTTGGTCATTTTCGATCGATCATCAACAAGCTTCGGGACAACAAGGCCGATGGAGTTTAGCTGGTCTCAGATCATGAGCAGGCGCTCAAGGTTCTTCATACCTTGGACCCTAAGATCTAGGAGATCAAGGTATCCTCTATCATTGAGAGCACCTCTTACGATACCTTGACTATCACAGAGCTTTTCAGTAAGCTCAAGGCCACAAAGGTTGATATTCAGTTGAGATCAAATCTCATTGGTTCTAGCTCAAAAACCTTGGCCCTTGCGACACCTTCTGCTGACTCTTCTTCTTTGAGCTATGCTGGGTTCTCCCTGATGTCTATCACTGAGGAGCAGCTTGATTCGTTAGGAGATGATGATCTGTGTCTTTTTAACAACCGGGTGCGTCGTGTCTATGATAAACGAATGTTTAAAAGACACGACACAAAATACGGATGCTTTGAGTGTGGTAATCCAGGTCACTTCATCGCCGACTGCCCCAAGAAGAACAGTCACAAAAGGGCACTAGTGGTAGCTCCTACGACTCTAGCAAGCACGATAGCTCCACCGACACACACGTTGTTGGGGAAAGGGAAGCTACGCTATCCAAAAATTTCAAAAAATCGCCCCAAAGCCCAACGAGCATGTGCGTGCGAGATCATAGATCGGTACCTTCTAGCACACTATGTGCTAGGTGCAGCGAAAGAAGATGTTGATGAAGCGCGCCCTTGCCTGTCCTCACTTTGTCCCGATAGTTCCTCACCAATCCAATAGGTGAAGATGACATAGTCGTTCACGTGATGAAGTCCATGAGCGTCGCTATTGGAGAAACGCCTCCACAGTATCCACATGTGCAGGTATGGAGTACTTCCCACGACAGCGTGCTAGCACCACACATGAGAACGGGAGATCCTCAATCTCAACTTTTGAGATCAAGAAAGGTAGGAGAGGAGTTCTTTGTGGCTAGGTCTAAACTTGCAATTTCTTGTCTTCCAAGACCTCCTCCTCCTCTCTTTATATAGGGCTAAGAGCCCCTGGTCGTCCACATCTCAAAACCCACAAATCGGTTACAACCAATTTGTGTTCTAATAGATCCAATTTGTTTTTCCTAAGTCAGAACTTCCGTTCCTGGATCAGAACTTCTAACGGGGTATTTTCGGTCTCTCAATCCAGTATTATACCGTAATAGATCCAATCTGTTTTCACCCACCTCGGAACTTCTGATACACATATCGGAACTTCTGATCAGTACAAATTTCCCGATTCAAAAATCGGAATTTTCGGCTCGTCGGAACTTTTGAAGCAACTTTTGCTCTCAGACTCGAGTACAGAAAATAATCGGAACATCCGATTTCAAATAGGAATTTCTGATTCATGTCGTGAATCCAACCATCGGAACTTCCGATACTATATCAAAACTTCTGAAGTCGGTTTTGCTCTCTGACTTGGGTCCCGAAAATAATCAGAACTTTTGATACACCTATCGGAACTTCTAATCCCTGGAATTTTCTTGGGCATAATTCCTTCAATTTCCCACTTGCACAAGAACCAATTCTTTGCATGTTTCTTAATCCAACCCCTTAAGTGTGTGACCCGAAAGGTTCATACACCAATGGTTGTTCACAAGAAACCTTTTCAGACTCACTGATCAATATCGGTACCTAGAATCACATATTGACCCTTGGAAGTGTACAAAATAAATTTTAACTGAACCTTTGATATACGCAAGCACTGTTGAGGGAATAAGTTTTCCCTTAAATAGGGGCCCAATGACGTAAGATTTCGTAGGCCTCCGGCCCAGAGCCTGACACCACTACAGCATGAAGTCGGAGCAGATCCTTCCTGCCGAAGTTATTTCCAAGCAGCAATCAGTCCAAACCTCTGGGCTCTCATCAGAGTGCTCCGGATCCTAGCCTTCGGGCTCCCTTTGGAGTCCTCTGGAGCCTAGCCTCCAGGCTCCCTTCGGAGTCAAGCCTTCGGACCCCTCTCTGGTCCCTCTCGAAGCTAAGTCTCCGGAAGCCCATTCGGAGTTACTTCGAAGTTCACCTCGAAGTGCCCTTCGAAGCCTTAATTGCAGTCTCCGCCCGAAGAGCTGCGGCCACTACCTCGAACCAAGAGAATATCTTAGCTCCACTACAGTGCAGAGCCATACTAGGGGCCCATCCGCCCCCAGTATGTCGTTTAGTTGCTCAGAAGTGACGTTTATCTAACACGTCTGTAAAGCTGTAAAGCTATTTGTACAGTAGTCTAGTCTTTTTTTCCCTTCTTGCCCCTATAAGGCCTATGACCTGTAGAGGGCATTTATGTCTTTTCCTTTGGTCTGCGTGCCTATAAAAGTAGGGCCAAGCCTTTGTAATTAGGGGATCCAATAGGTTCAGTAGAGGTAAAACTATGCCAAATCCACCAAAAACTGGATGTAGGGCTATTATCCCTTCGGGGAGGCCCGAACCAGTATAAATCTTTTCTCCTTCTGAGAGAGCCCTTTGGGGTTCATTTTATGCACCATATACACACAAAACCTGTGATGTAGCTAACGCAATTGCTACAACAGTTGGCGCAGTCCGTGGGGAACTTAGTCCTAAAAGCTAAGTTCTTTGCCACTACCTGTGTCTCGAAGTGCGCTTGAGGGGGGAGCTTCGAAGTTTTCTTGCTTCGCGCACCCTCCAGCAAGGGGCTTCGAGTGCAGCCCAAAGGCCTTTCTCGCCTTCCACCATCCCTCGCGCTTCGGAGTCTACCCTCCGGTAAGGGGCTCCGCTTCGCACGCCGAAGGCCTCCAAAGCCCCAGGGGCTATGAGGTGAGCTTTTCACCCCCTTTACGAGGTATGTACACAATCCGAAGCTCCACTTCACTGTGCAAATTTACAATTATTTCAATAAATCACCGAAGTCTTACTTTGCCTTTAAAGCAAAACTTTGCTCCACCTTATTAAAAGTCGTAGCCTTGCTTCGCGTTTTAAAATCGAAGCCTTGCTTCACTTTATCAAAAATCGAAGTCTTGCTTCACTTTAAAATCGAGGCCTCACTTCGTCTCATTCAAAATCGGAGCCCTGCTCCACTATTAAAATTCGAAGCCTTGCTTCACTTTATCAAAAACCCGAAGCCTTGCTTCGCTTTATTTGAAATTCGAAGCCTCGCTTCACTTTGCAAAATCCAGAGCACCCCTTTGAAGGCTACACGGTGCCTCCGGGCCCGTAGCAGTGGGCTTTAGGACTCCCTCGAGCGATGACTCGAGGTGTCTAGGACTTCCGAGCGATGGCTCGACGAGTCCAGAATTCCAGGCTCTGACCTGATGCATCCCAGGGTCGAAGGTGGCCCAGGGTCGTAGGTGGCCCAGAGTCGTAGGTGGCTCAACCCATCATAGGTTCGGTGAATCCACACCAAATATCCTTTTCATTCATTACAGGATCAAGCTCAAGAAGCCTTGCTTCGCTATCTGAACGCGCACCGAGGCCTCGCTTTGCGTGATGTGATCTAATCTAAAATTCAAGCATCTCGAAGTCCTGCTTCGCCTAAAATCTAAGTGCGTTTCAGAGCCTTGCTCGTGCACATTATCCAAATCCGAGCATGCTGAAGCATGCTTTGCTTAATTTGAGTACGCCGAAGCCTTGCTTCGCTTCAAATTAATGCGTTCGAAGCCCAAAAGAGGCCTTCGCTTGACGCGATATATGCGTCCGAAGCTACCAAAAGGCGCACCCCTCCGTATTTTTAATTGCTCGCACCAGCAACAACTAAGTCCCTAGCTGCCACGCGCAAGGGGGACCGGAATATGTATGCGAAGTGTGCGAATGAAATGCACAGTACGAGCGTGACAAGCTAAACGTTCGAAACAATCAAATCATGCGAAGCCTGCAGACGAAGTATGCAAATATAATAAATCTCATTCATTGAATGATAATTGAGAAGTATGTTACAAATACACTTCGAAAACAAAATTATGAGTACTCTGTATCTAAGCCTAAGAAAAAGCGAGCTCGAGGCCCTAACATGTTCGACCCTCACTTGCTCTTTTTCCGGGCAGTGCCCCTTCGGCTGGACGAAGCCCCGTCAGAGCTTGTTCTCCTGCGGACGGACCGTCCACACTCCGAAGCCCACATACCTCACCTTTTGCCTTGCAGGTTTGTCCAAGTCTGGGATGTAGGCGGTGTCGTATCGAAGGCAGAGAAGTCTAGGGCTTCGCCGCCTGTTAAGGCCGTACCCAAAGGTTGTGCCCCCTCGCCACTTAAGTCTACTTCGAAACAGCTTAAGTCCGGCGAGGAGGAATAACTCCGAAGAGGCTCCGTCTTCACGACAGCCAGCAGCTCCTGGGCTACTTCGGAAATGGCTTCGCCCCTAGGACCCCTCGGAAGCTTGAACCGAGGGGGGCCTTCAGACCTAGCTACCTCGAGCACCACCCAAAGCTGGCGAAGCTCCTCAGAATCATCAAGTACTTCGAGGTCAACATTCGAAGGATGAGCCTGGGCAGGTATAAAGTACCCCTATATTTATATTAATAAGATGATGAGTTTTTACAAGCCTACAACTAAGAATTACAAGGAGCCTAAGGAGGTCTACACCTTCGGAGGCAGAGGCTTCGACGTCAAAGGCTGAGCTGGCGAGGCTTGTGCCTTGGCTCGGAGAAGGCGGAGGGCCCGTTGGAGGTCGAGGACTGCTTCACAGCCTTGGGCCTTCCAAGGTTCCTGAACGCAGCACCACACTTCGCAGACGTTTGAAGGCGACGTGACCAAGTGTTGGCCTCTGAAGGCCACCGGATTCACTGAAGTTGCCGCCTCGAGGTGGTTGCACCCCGCGTCATGAAGCATCTGCAACACTCCTTGGCCCGCCACTTGGCCAGCCATCAAAGCGAAGCCCTTCATCGACTCTTCCGCCTTCGCAGCCGTAGTCTGTAGGAACTCGAGGCGATCCCCGACTGGGTCTTGAGGGTTGAAGTCCGGAGCGTGGCACTTAGTCCCTATTTGCTCAAGGGCTGTAGTCAAGCTCTAAGTAGCTTCGTCGACCCCTCGGACCATGAAGTTCTCTAGGTAATGGACGGCTGCGCAAAGATTAGAGTTCTCCACTGCCAGTATCGCTCTAGCCTCCTCCGAAGCTCGAAGTATCGCTCGAAGCTTGTTGGTCGCCAAGACCAAGACCTCCCTCGCCTTCTCAGCCTCGGCCCTCGCCGCCTCTGCGGAGGCTTCGGCTCTCCTTTGCTTCTCGGCCTCCACCAAGATCTCGCATCGGAGGGCATCCCTCTCCTCCGCTAGGTCAGTCATCCGATGGTCCGCGGAGATTGCTGCTGCAGCATTCAGCGTGAAGGCCTAAAAAGATTCAAGAAAATCCTAAGTGTTGATTTAAAAGCAAGTATGACTCGAAGACCGTGTGGAACTTTGCTCACTTGGATAAGGGCTTCGTTTGCATTTGCAAAGAGGTCGAAGGGTCTCGAGCGGCTGAGTTGTGCCACCAAGCCCCCTGTCCCTACAACAACACAACCCTCGTGGAAAGCGCAAATGGCTGCCTCCATAACAGGCCCCCTTAGCTATAGAGGCTGGACCATCTCTATCACAGCCTCCTCTGGTGCAGACTCTGGCAGAGCCGGGCTCTAGTCCACCACCTCGACACACTCGTCGGCCTCGTCCTGAAGGGCCCCTTCATCATGGCCATTCTCTCTGTCCTCTTCGGATGAACTGCTTTTGGACCCTGAGCTACTGCTGCTGCCGAAGGCCTCCGTGGGCTTTGGCACAATGGGCCTCGCACCGGCATCGACATCTGTAGAAAAATACAAGTCAATATTCATGTGTGAAAAGAGAAGTGTGATCAACTGTTTACCTTCATCGGAGGAAATATCTTCAAAGGAGGGGGAGCGATGTGTGCTCCCTAGTCCCTTCGCTGCGCGGGTGGAGCCCCAGCCCCCACGCTCGAAGGGGTTGCTATTGCGGTCCTCGCCACCACCACTTCGGTAGCCGCTGCCGGAGCACCCGCTGGCTCTGCTCTAGTGCTAAGGCTCACGGCCGTTGGCTCCTCCGCAGCAGGGGCTTCAACTGTTGGGAGCTCCGAGCGAACCCTCGAGGCTTCGGGTTCGTCATCATCCACTCTCTTCCTCTTGGAGCCGCTCGCCAAGGGTGTAGGGTTGGCGAAGTTTGGCAGATCTTGGACCCCCTCGATGCCGAGCCAGGCTCACACTCTGTTCTAGTGTTCCTAAGTCCCCACCAGAGCGAGTCGTTGAGCCTGCTCCTCAGGCGTCGGAGCCCCAACGACGCGCTCCGTCGCTATGATTGCCTCCTCCGGAGTTCTTACTTCAAGAACAGCTTCATCAAGGTTCTAAGTTAGTGCAAGTTGTTTCAGCGAGGTATGAAGATGAAGAAATTGAGTCTTACCAAGGCACTCAGCCAACACCTTGCTCGGGCCCTCCGAGTCCGAAGGTTGAAAGAGACCCTCCGGCCAAGAGAGTGCGAGGGGGGTTGAGCCGAAGGGTGATGAACTACTCCGCGAGGTCCCTCATGCTCATCCTTGAAGCCACCCTCCACAGGAGCAAGATCCTTGACCGAAGGATGTCAGGGCTCGTCTTCACCACGCCTTCGCGTCGGTAGGAGATGAGCGTGTTGGTACTCCGAAGGGGAGAGTTCGCATCAACCGAGGCATAGAACCACTCTTGGTCCCACTTCGAGTACCACTTGCTGTTGGCGGCCCTCGCCGGGAAGGCGTACTGGTACTACTTCCGAAGTTGGAAGTTGTACGCCTTCAAGACTTCGCTCAGCATGTCCACTGCTGGTAGCCCGAGGCCGGCCTCGAAGAAAGCTTCGAAAAGTACAACTTTATCATCCCGAGGCCTCGATATGGCCTCCGACTTCCCTGGTACTTGAAGCTGGATATCCACCAATATCCTCCCCTCACAGGCCCTTCGGACAGACTCGTCCATTGAGGCCGAAGTCCTCATTTCCAGAGTTTGCTCAAACTTGTCCGACGGCGACCGAAGGTCCCTCGGCCCCAAATGCCTTGCTGCAGGCTTCACCGCCGCCGTCGTCGCCTGTGCTTGGGCGGAGCTCGAACTCACGCCCAGGGTCAAGGCCTTCTTCGACGCAACCTTCTTTTGCATCTTGTGAGGCTTCAGCGTGAAGGGCATTGAGAAGCTATGAAGCCGGCTATGCGCGAAGCTAAAGGTGGAGAGAAGAGAGCGAAGGATGTTAAGAGTTGAGAAAGAAGCAAGTGGGTGTGTGCCGAAGCCATGTGCGGTAAATCCCTTTTTATAGGCGGTAGATATTCCGACTGTTCCCTTGCCGAGGTCTATGTCAAGTAGGCCTGAAGCGAAGATGAAGCGAACCGGAGCACCCCCTGCACTGCAACGGTCAATTTTATAACCGTTGCAGAGTTGTTTGGTCTCCCGAGGTCACCCTGTCAGTCAGCGCAGTCATTTATTACCTGCACAAGTCGAAGCCCCCTTCGGTCCAAGCTCCAAAGGCCTGTCTTTTCTAAAGTTACATTTTTTACTATCATTTGTCAAAGGCGCACGCAACGCTTCGCTACGAAGGGCTGTGGGCGAGGGGCTACTGTTGGGGGAATAAGTTTTCCCTTAAATAGAGGCCAAATGACGTCAGCTTCCGTAGGCCTCCAGCACAGAGCCTGACACCGCTGCAGCATGAAGTTGGAGCAGATCCTTCCTGCCGAAGTTATTTCCAAGCAGCAATCAGTCCAAGCCTCTGGGCTCCCTTCGGAGTCCTCCGGAGCCTAGCCTCTGGGCTCCCTTCGGAGTCCTCCAGAGCCTAGCCTCTGGACTCCCTTTAGAGTCAAGCCTTCGGACCCCTCTCCGGTCCCTCTCGAAGCTAAGTCTTCGAAAGCCCATTCGGAGTTACTTCGAAGTCCACCTCGAAGTGCCCTTCGAAGCCTTAATTGCAGTCTCCACCCGAAGAGCTCTGGACACTACCTCGAACCAAGAGAATATCTTAGCTCCTCTACAGTGCAAAGCCATACCGGGGGCCCCTCCGCCCCTAGTATGTCGTTTAGCTGCTCAGAAGTGACGTTTATCTGACATGTCTGTAAAGCTATAAAGCTGTTTGTACAGTAGTCTAGTCTTTTTTCCCTTATTGCCCCTATAAGTCCTATGACATGTAGAGGGCATTTAGGTCTTTTCCTTTGGCCTGCGTGCCTATAAAAGCAGGGCCAAGCCTCTGTGTAGGACCGAAAGTAGCGACCAGAGGAGGGTGAATGGGTGCCTAAAAAATTCTTATGAATCAATGACCTAATCCCTACACCCAACGCACCTCGACAGACAAATAATAATAACAAAACAAATCACAGAAACTAAGGTTCTCTAGCCTAAAATGACCGGTGTCCTCAATAAAATGATATTTAAAACTAACTAAACTAAATAACAAATAAATGCAATAAATAAAAAAGTGTCCTCAAAAATATTTAATGGCATAGGGAAAAATACCTAAATATATCAATGAATGTTCAGATTGCAGTCTAAAAATAAAATACTACTTAAAATAATAAAACATGAATCGTCGAGAAATTAATTCAGAAATAAACCTAAAATATTGCACGTAAATCTAGAATAAAAATATTATTGCGACTAGTAATATTTTTTTCTTTTTATACGAGCAGATTAAAAATACTTAAATAAGTAATATGCGAGCACTAATAATATTTTAGCAGATAAAAATTAACTACGAAGTTATTAACCAGATTTGCATGCTAATCAAAAACAGGTAATTATTTATTTAAATAATCTAACAGAAAAATAGTAGATTAGATTAGAAAAACTTACCTGCGTTCACGTCATCACCGTTCGCTGTCTGCTGCAACTGCTTCAGCCGCCACGATCTAGGTGTCGCTGCGATCTCTCGCGTTGAAACCGGCGCTCCAGCCAAGAAATTCCAGACAGACTCCCACACGCGAGACTAGACGCATGCGCCGCTTCCTTCCCAAGCAAGCAGCATGGCAGCATTGCTGCAGGTCTAGATCGTGGCCTGCTGCTGAGAAACCATGTTGAAGAATACGGTTTTGATATTCCAAATGTGATGAGTGATTGTCAAACGGAAGTCAAAGGAAGGGAGATATGAAGACCTGCCGAGTGCGCATGTGACTCAGGTACACGAGCGGTGAGCGACGACTGGGCAGAGGAGCCGCGGAGTCAGGCTGGCCCAATCCGGGTACATGGCTAGGAGCGGCAGATGATCCACCGGTCTGTTGACTGGGTTTGACTCAGGTACACGGGAGGCGAGCGATTGCCGGGCTGAGGAAGCTGCGGGGTTGGGTCGGCCCAATCCGGGTACCCGGTGCGAAGACGGTGGATGCTTTGACAGTTTCGGCGCAAAACTGACAATCTATGATTAATTCATTTTTTAGGATATTAATATTTAGTTTTTAAGTTTAGAATATTTTTATTTGAGTCAGGTGATTTTTCTAAGAATATTTTAGTAATTTTTGGAATTTATTTTAGAGTCAGTCTATTTTACCCGAGAGTAAATTAGTCTTTTCATGTATTAGGAGTCGCCTATAAATAGGCCCCTATCCCCCTGGGGATAGATGACTGTTTTCCTATAGATCAATCTGCAGTCCATTTTCGTTCTCCACCGAAAGTACATCGATCTACAACTTTCATCGACGATTGTTCTTCTCTGGGAATTTTTCCGGCGGCAAATTTTTTTGGCGTGTTCTTCTTCTCCAGGGGCCGACGTCGACTGACCGCATCGCCACAGTCTTGGTGGCTAGCGCACGGCGTCAGGAAGTTGTCCAAGTGTGCAGCACGTTTTTTTCTCAGCGTGGTGTAAAGCAACAAGCAGCACACGGCGGCAGATCAAAGCAGCAGCAGGACAGGCTAGCTGTAGCTAGCTAGCAGACGCGCGTGAAGGTTCTTGCAGAAAGCTGCATCGGTCATTTCGGCTTGCAACAATGAACGTCTTTCCCTGGGAGGCACGCATGGCCTTCGGTGCTGCTTCCAACGCAGTGCAGGCGCACGTAGCAGGTTCTTTCTTTTCTCCAAACGGTGGAAGGCAGCGACGTCTTGCGGATCCACGACGAGCAATATTCTGCGCACGGTTACTGCATGCAGGTAAGTAGATTCAATCTCCTATTTTCTAGGTAATCTCAGTTTAATTAATAATCTCGTTGTTATCATTTTTTAATTAAAATTAAACTCGTCATTAAATTTTAATCTGTTAAATTTTTATCTCGGATTATTTAAGTGTTTTTTAATCTGCTCATATAAAAGGAAAATTTATTAGTCACAGTAATCTATTTATTCTAGATTTCCTCGAAATATTTTAGTGATTAATTTCTGGATGATCCATGTTTTTATTTAGTTGATTAGTATTTTATTTTTAGACCGTTGTTGGAACAATCTATTAATATATTAGGATTTTTGCTTACGTTATTAAATATTGCTAGTACCAAATTTATTTACTACAGTATTTCTATTTAGTTTATCTTTAATATCATTTTAATTGGGACACCAGTTATTTTTAGTCTAGACAACTATAATTCAAGTAATCTGCTTTGCTAATATTATTTGTCTTGTTAAGTTTGGTTGGGTGTTGGGATTATATTATAGTTTAGCAAAATTTTTAGGCGCCCATTCACCCCCCCTCTGGTCGCTACTTTTGGTCCTACAAGTGGTATCAGAGCAAGGTTAGGTTTTTTCTAATATCTTAACCGATTCTAAACCTAGGTAGTGACCATGACGTCTCTTAGCAAAATCCCGTCCCTAGAGGCTTTTGGCTACACTTATTGGAAGACTCGCATGCGAGCATACCTTATGAGCCAGAGCTCGGAAATATGGGAGATTTGTGTTCATCCTACTTTCACCATAAGGACTATTGCTGCGGATACTGCTGCAGATGTAGTTGCCCAACATCAAAATAATAGTAAAGCGGTGAACATTTTATTTTCTGGTCTAGGTCCTAGTGAGTTTGAGCGTGTTAGCCATCTCACCACTGCTCGAGAGATCTGGGCTACCCTCTAGGCACACCATGAGGGGACAGCTCAGGTTAAGGCTAGGCTCTACCAGACCTACCGACGTGAGTATGAAAATTTCTCACAGAAGCCGGGTGAGACTGTTGAGGCTTTGTTTGGTCGTTTTCAATCGATCATTAACAAGCTTGGAGTTAACAAGGCTGAGCATGATCAGATGGTCTCGGATCATGAGCAGGCGCTTAAGGTACTCCATACCTTGGATCCTAAGATCTAGGAGATCAAGGTCTCTTCTATTGTTGAGAGTGCGTCTTATGATACCTTGACCGTCGCAGGGCTTTTTAGTAAGCTCAAGGCCTTAGAGGTCGATATCTAGTTGAGATCAAATCTCACTGGTTCTGGAACAAAGACTCTGGCGCTTGCGACACCATCTGCTGATCCTAATGCCATGAGTTGTACTGCGTTTTCCTTGATGTCTATCTCCGAGGAACAACTTGATACTCTAGGAGATGATGATCTGTGCTTGTTTAACAACCGGGTGTGACGTGTCTATGATAAGCGAATGTTTAAGAGATACGGCACAAAATTCGGATGCTTTGAGTGTGGTGCTACAAATTTCATTGCCGACTGCCCCAAGCGGAAGAATTACAAGAAGGGAACCGGCGGCAACTCCTACGACTCTGACAAGTACGACAACTCTACAAAGGGCAAGCCCAAGACGAGATTCTTTCGAAAGGCTTTGAAGGACTATAGGTGTGAGAACAAGAAACGAGACAAGGCTTTCTTCGCCGAGATGGAGAAAATTTACTCCAAGAGATCCTCGTGTTCCTTCTCATCGTCGAGCTCAAGTGATGAAGAGATCGTGATTAGGAAGGGGAAGAACAGGGATGATCCGACGAGCCTCTGTTTCATGGCCTTTGGGGACAAGCCGAAGATACGCTCACATGATAGCCGAAGACCCCACAAGAGCTTCTGCTCAATGGCTCTTGGGGAGAAGAAAGAAAAGGACTCCTCCGACGACTCCGATGACGACGACGATGAGAAGGTATCATCCTATGAACAAGAAGTTGTAAATTTATTAGAACAGAACCGTCAGGAGTTGAAGTATAGGGAGAAACTGCTTAGAGGGGCTAAGAAGAGGATAGATGAGCTTGAGAGTGAGCTTGCCACGGCAAATGGCAAGATTGAGAGTCTGTCTTCTTCCCCTTGCTTGGGTGATAGTGGTGAGTGCCCTAACTGTGAGGTACTGTTGTGTGACCTGACGACTCTTAAGTCCAGGTACACAGAGAGAGTAGATGAGAGAGACACATTGGCCACTGAGCTTGAGAGGGCTCACCAGGAGCTGAAAGATGCTCATGCCACTATCATCGCACCTTGTGTAGACTGCCCATCCCATTTAGCTAGTATAGCTGATCTAAGAGTCAAGAGTGATGAGCAGTTGGGCGAGTTAGCTGGAGTGAGAGCTGAGTTGGAGCAGACTAAGCTAGAGCTTGAGACCTTGTCAGTTCCACCCATTGTTTGTGAGAACTGTCTGTCCATTAGAATGGAGTTGATCAAGCTAAAAGCTGAGAAGTCTGTCGTAATTGATAAAGAGTGTGAGATCTGCTTGTCTCAGGTGGAGGTGTTAGCTTCCTTGAGAGAGGATCTAGCTGATGTTCAGAACGAGAACTTTTACCTCCGTCAGATCCTGAGTTGGATTAGTGCCAGAGAGCCATAGCTCGGCATGATGATCTAGCAGTTCAAGAGACAGGATGGGTTTGGGGTAGGTTACACCTATACCAAGGCTGATTTTGAGAGTGCCATTAGCCGAGCAGTGGAGTGGAGTAAGATGACTCCCGAACAGAGATATCCTAAGACTCACTCCACTGAGTCCTTTAAGGATAGTCAGCCCAAGGATGGAGTGTTCCAAGAACAACCTAAAGCTCCACCTAAGAAGCAGATCTGGGTTCCAAAGCCTAAAACTCTCCACACTTCTCTTGATTCTTTACCTAGACCCTCTCACACCAAATATGCTACACCCAACACCACCAAGCCTAAGAATCCTAAGCCACAACAACATCCCAGGAAGCCTACCTATCACTGTGAGTTTTGTTAGAGACGGGCATCTTGAGGAGTTTTGCTTCAGGAGGAAGCGGGTTGAGCGAGCAGAGAGAGCTCGAGGTGGGCAGGAGCAGTTCTACCAACAGGGTGGTAGATAGAGAGTTCCTCGACGTAGAGAGGCTAGAGGCCAGGCCACGTCGTGTAGGTGGTGGTAGAGGAGACGGTTTTTATGATCGTGCTCCGAAGGGTGGTTTCCGTTCCGACAGAGTTCCAGATCGTTATGGATACGGTTTTGGATCTCGTGATCATGATTTTAGGCAGAACAAAGGACCGCGCTTTGATCCGTGTTTTGGTCCAGACTCATATGATTCCTTTTGCTTTCCTACATACGAGCAGATGGCTCGACACTGGTTTAGTACTTTTACTAGACCTGGTGGTTGACCATTTGCTCCCACTCATGACCATTGATCTTGCAGGATCGAGGACTGGAGGACGTATGGATCATGGATTCAGGTTGCTCTCGCCATATGACGGGACATCACAGATGGTTCTCCAGCCTCACTCCCCCGAGCTCCAAGGAATATATCACTTTTGGGAACAATGGTCAATGGAAGGTACAAGGTATCAGGTTGATCCGTATTTCTGATTATTTCTCTTTAAAGAATGTTGCTTTAGTTGGAAATCTGAACTTTAATCTAATTTCAGTTTCGCAACTGCTTGAGGATGGTTTAGAAGTGCACTTTAAGAAGGGCATGTCTTCTGTTGTTGATTCTAGAGGATCTTTAGTTTGCCGGATCTTACCTTTTGGTAAGGTTTTTCGTATTGATTTATCTAGTTCTTTTGGCCCTTCTCGCTGTCTGATGGCTAGATCCTCCTCTGAGCTATGGAAGTGGCATAGAAGGTTAGGCATTTGAGCTTTGATCTACTTGTTAGATTGAGTTCTATGGATCTTATCCGAGGTTTGCCTAAGCTTAAGATGGAGAAATATCTAGTGTGTCATCCTTGTCGTCATGGGAAAATGGTTGCCGCTTCTCATGCACCTGTGACTCAGGTGATGACTTCATACCCGAGAGAGCTGTTGCACATGGACACAGTAGGTCCAGCTCGAGTACGCTCAGTCGGTGGGAAGTGGTACGCTCTTGTGATAGTTGATGATTTTTCTCGATTTTCATGGGTTTACTTTCTAGAGTCTAAGGATGAGACTTTTCAGTATGTTCATGACCTGATTTTGAAGCTGAAGAACGAGAACAATGGTCTGATGCGAGCAATTCGTTCAGACAACGGATCTGAGTTTAAGAACTCTCAGTTCGTCAGTTTTTGTAGTGATCAGGGTCTTGATCATCAGTTTTCTGCTCCTTACACTCCCCCACAGAATGGCGTTGTGGAACGAAAGAACCACACACTTGTCAAGATGGCCAGGACGATGCTTGATGAGCATAGAACTCCGAGGCGTTTTTGGGCTAAAGCAATGAACACAGCTTACTATCTTGCCAATCGCATTTTCCTTAGATCTTACTTAGGTAAGTCATCATATGAGTTGTGTTTTGGTAGACATCCCAAGGTGAGTCACTTGCGAGCTTTTGGATGCAAGTGCTTTGTGCTTAAGAAGGGAGGGCATTTGGATAAGTTTGAGTCTCGTTGTTGGGATGGAGTTTTTCTAGGTTATGCTTTGCATTCACGAGGCTTTCATGTTTGGAACCTAAACTCCCAGATGCTTGTTGAGACGTGTGAGGTTTCCTTTGATGAGTCTTTGCCCTCGCCGACTCCTTCTTTTGAGCTTTCTGGAGATGATGAGCTTGGAGAGTCCATCTTCGAGGAAGATGATGACCCTCCTACTGATGATGAGGGTGTGCCCTCTGCACCACCTGATGACCCCACACCTTCTGAGACTTCAACTGAGGATGAGGATGGACCTCGAATTACTCCTTCTACTTCGATCGAGGCTCCTCAGCCGAGTCCAGAGGTGCCAGGTACTGACTCAGGTGAGATGACTTCTTAGCCGAGTCCAGAGAAGCCAGTTGCTGACTCCGGTGAGGTGACTTCAGATCACCTAGGATCCCGAGCGGTTCAGCATGATTACCCTTCAGAGCTCATCATAGGTGATCTTACGGAGAGATCCTTACGTTCCTCAGCTGGTTCACTTGCTATGTTTGCTGAGTCTGCTTTTGTTGCTACTTTTGAGCCCCGAGACATTTCTCATGCTCTTTCCGATTCAAATTGGATAAACGCCATGCAAGAAGAGCTTGAAAATTTTGTTCGCAATCGGGTTTGGACACTAGTTGAGCTGCCACCTGGATGCAACACCATCGGCACCAAGTGGGTGTTTAAGAACAAACAGGGAGAAGATGGTGTTGTGGATCGCAACAAAGCTCGATTAGTGGCACATGGTTTCTGTCAAAAAGAAGGTATTGACTTTGAAGAGACTTTCGCCCCTGTTGCTCGCCTTGAGTGCATTTGTATTCTTTTAGCCTTTGCTGCTTCTAAAGGTTTTAAGCTTCATCAAATGTATGTGAAGAGTGCTTTTCTAAACGGGTATATAGAGGAGGAGGTCTATGTTAAGCAACCCCCCGGTTTCGAGAACCCTAAATTTCCACAACATGTTTACAAGATGCAGAAGGCTTTATACGGTCTGAAGCGGGCCCCCAGGGCTTGGTATCATTGCCTGAAGCAGTTCTTGTTGCAGAAAGGTTTTGTGATGGGTTCTGTGGACAAGACTCTTTTCTTGCTTAGAGATGGCGCAAACCTATTGGTTGCTCAGATTTATGTTGATGATCTTATCTTTGGTGGTTCTACTAATGAGCTTGTATCCAAGTTTTCTGAGCAGATGCATAGCAAGTTTGAAATGAGTCTTATGGGAGAACTCAAGTACTTTTTAGGACTCTAGATCAAGCAGACCAAGGACGGCATTTTCATCCACCAGGTTAAGTATACACAAGATATGCTAAAGAAATTTGACTTTGGTGGAGAGCTAAAGCCACAGATGACCCCAATGGGCACATCTGGAGGTCTGGACAAGGACGAAGACGACGTCAAGGTAAATTAGAGAGAGTATCGAGGGATGATCGGTTCACTACTATACTTGACTACGACGAGACCAGACATTCAGTTTTCCGTGGGTGTGTGCGCGCGTTTTCAGTCTTCGCCACATTCATCTCACCGACAGGTTGTGAAGCGTATTTTCAGGTATCTTACTTATGCTCCTGATTTAGGTCTTTATTATTCTGCATCATCGTCTCTTGATTTAGCTGGTTTTTCGGACGCTGATTTTGGTGGGTGCCGGCTGGATCGCAAGTCTACTTCCGGTACTTTACAGCTTCTTGGTTCTTCACTTGTTTCATGGTCTTCTCGAAAACAATATGGAGTTGCGCTTTCTACTACTGAGGCTGAGTATGTAGCTGCTGTTAGTTGCTGTTCTCAGTTAGTTTGGATGGTTTCTACATTGCGGGATTTTGGGTTGTTCTTTCCTTCGCGAGTTCCTTTG
The DNA here is from genome assembly GCA_019279435.1 of Zizania palustris. NCBI lineage: Eukaryota > Viridiplantae > Streptophyta > Magnoliopsida > Poales > Poaceae > Zizania > Zizania palustris. Next base: position 17,389,919 of record JAAALK010000288.1, read on the forward strand.
TTTTGTGATAGCACTAGTGCAATTAGTGTAGGGAAAAACCCATGTCTTCATTCAAAAACCAAACATATTGATGTGCGCTTTCACTTTCTGAGGGATCAATATGAGAAAGGAGTCATTGATGTTATACATGTTGATACCCATCAGCAGTTGGCTGATATTTTTACTAAACCCCTAGATCAGTCTACTTTTGAGCGTTTACGAGGGGATTTGGGAGTTGTGTATCCTTTCTAGGATACTTTGAGTCAGTTTTTACTTTCTTCTTTATTTTTTATTGAGTCTTTTTGTGTGCGTTCATATCATGCATAATCATCAATCACATTTTGAGCTTGCTTCTATTATATGATTAATCTGCTTTACTTTTTCTAGCTAGTATATGCTTTTGATTACTTGTCGATGATCATGTTCCGTTTCAGTTCACATGATATATCTGATATTTGTCATATGCATGGCTTTTATGCTTTAAAATTGAAAAATGATCACCATTGCTTCTGGTAACTAGCATGTGTAGACTGAATGCTTTCGCTATCTTTTACATGCCTTGCGGCTAGATCCTTACTTAGATGCAGATATGCAACTTGGACATCCATATGCTTTAAATATGAAAAATGTGCTATAAAAATGATAAAAATTCAGAAAAATGAAAAATTTATGCATTTTTATGATTATTAGAAAAGATCCAGGTGGGTTTGCTTTGTCGTATTGCATTGTTCTGGACTGCTTACCATAGCACATTGGTATGAACTAGGATGGTGTAATGTATGCCAAGACCAATGTCTTAAGCTTCTGATGATCCAGTTCTGGCCTAGGCTTGACTTGGTCGGTTAGCATAAGGTTTGATATGCAAATAACCCCTGACAGAAATGAAAAAAAGGAAAAAGGAAAAGTCTAAAAAATTTAAAAAGATGACAAGTTTGCTAAAGCATTTTGATTTGGACAATGCTTATCTTGGTAGATATCAGTTAGCTTTTGCATCTCATGCTTTACTTTGCTTGTCTACTAGAAAAAGTGGTGATGCTTTTGTTTTGCAAAAATCAAAAAATGCGTGCTAATGACTTTCTTAAGATATCATCTATTGCACTGATCATGTCATGTATCTTAGACAATATATCTTTCGCTATACCTGTTAGATGTTGTAATTGCAGTCAATCATATCTAAGAAGCATGCTTTTCACACTCCACCTGCAGACCCCACCTGCATTCATGACATATTTTGAGGGGGAGCTGCATTTCAGGGGGAGTTTGTGTCTATGTCTCTTTAGAGTGCATTTAGTCTCACTTGATGAGTCCAATTGTCAACAAGGGGGAGAAATTTTGGTGTTTAGAGAACATTTTTTAGCTTTCATTGGGATTTATTTCAGGGGAAGTTTCTTGTTGGTAATTCTGAGATTTGCACTTGTTTTTGAGTCTTTATTTTTGGTTAACCATAATGACCATTTTCTTGCTTCTGTTTGGCTTTTGGTCATTAGGGTTAAACTTTTATTTTATTTCTTCTATTTTCTTTTGTCTTTGTTTTTCTGTTTCCACATGTTTTGCAGGTTCTGAAGATGAGCTGAAAAGGGTGTTGACAATGCACTCATCAAGGGGGGAGATTGAGAAACCATGTTGAAGAATATGGTTTTGATATTCCAGATGTGATGAGTGATTGTCAAACAGAAGTCAAAGGAAGGGAGATATGAAGACCTACCGAGTGCGCATGTGACTCAGGTACACGGGCAGTGAGCGACGGCCGGGCAGAGGAGCCACGTAGTCAGGCTGGCCTAATCCGGGTACATGGCTAGGAACGGCAGATGATCCCCTGGTCTGTTGACTGGGTTTGACTCAGGTACACGGGCGGCGAGCGATTGCCGGGCTGAGGAAGCTACGGGGTCGGATCGGCCCAATCCGGGTACCCGGTGCGAAGACGGTGGACGCTTTATCAGTTTCGGCGCAAAACTGACAATCTATGATTAATTCATTTTTTAGGATATTAATATTTAGTTTTTAAGTTTAGAATATTTTTATTTGAGTCAGGTGATTTTTCTAAGAATATTTTAGTAATTTTCGGAATTTATTTTAGAGTCAGTCTATTTTACCCGAGGGTAAATTAGTCTTTTCATGTATTAGGAGTCGCCTATAAATAGACCCCTATCCCCCTGGGGATAGATGACTGTTTTCCTATAGATCAATCTGCAGTCCATTTTCGTTTTCCACCGAAAGTACATCGATCTACAACTTTCATCGACCATTGTTCTTCTCTGGGAATTTTTCCGGCGGCATTTTTTTTGGCGTGTTCTTCTTCTCCAGGGGCCGACGTCGGCTGACCGCATCGCCACAGGCTTGGTTGCTAGCGCACGGCGTCAGGAAGTTGTCCAGGTGTGCAGCATGTTTTTTTCTCGGTGTGGTGTAAAGCAACAAGCAGCACACGGCGGCAGATCAAAGCAGCAGCAGGACATGCTAGTTGTAGCTAGCTAGCAGACACGCGTGAAGGTTCTTGCAGAAAGCTGCATCGGTCATTTCGGCTTGCAGCAGTGAACGTCTTTCCCTGGGAGGCACGCACGGCCTTCGGTGCTGCTTCCAACGCAGTGCAGGCGCACGTAGCAGGTTCTTTCTTTTCTCCAAACGATGGAAGGCAGCGGCGTCTTGCAGATCCACGGCGAGCAATATTCTGCGCACGGTTACTGCATGCAGGTAAGTAGATTCAATCTCCTATTTTCTAGGTAATCTCAGTTTAATTAATAATCTCATAGTTATCATTTTTTAATTAAAAGTAAACTCGTCATTAAATTTTAATCTGTTAAATTTTTATCTCGGATTATTTAAGTGTTTTTTAATCTGCTCATATAAAAGGAAAATTTATTAGTCATAGTAATATATTTATTCTAGATTTCCTCGAAATATTTTAGGGATTAATTTCTGGATGATCCATGTTTTTATTTAGTTGATTAGTATTTTATTTTTAGACCGTTGTTGGAACAATCTATTAATATATTAGGCTTTTTGCTTACGTTATTAAATATTGCTAGTACCAATTTTATTTACTACAATATTTCTATTTAGTTTATCTTTAATATCATTTTAATTGGGACACCAGTTATTTTTAGTCTAGACAACTTTAATTCAAGTAATTTGCTTTGCTAATATTATTTGTGTGGTTAAGTTTGGTTGGGTGTTGGGATTATATTATAGTTTAGCAAAATTTTTAGGCGCCCATTCACCCCCCTTTGGTCGCTACTTTTGGTCCTAGAGCTGCGCCTAAGGCGTATGCTGCAGGCCTAGCGCTGCGCATGATGATGACCTGCGATCCTGGGAAAAACAGTGTGCCTTGCATGTGCAGCGGGCTGCTGTGGCTAGTGATTAGCCCTGCACGTAGCATGCAGCTTTGCCCGCCAAAGAGGCTAGCCACAAAATAGCGCGATGCACTGCCGTAGCCGGTCAAACCCCTGCATGAGCTGCGTGCACACGCCTGGCTAGGCTACAGCTGCACGCAAGCCACGCCACCCACACCTGATTCCTGACGACCACGCCAACGTGTTGCGCTACCTGGCCGGCAATGCAGTGGATGGAGGAGATGCAGTGAAAATTTTCCTTGGAAGAAGAATATCGGCCGAATAAGAAAAGTGGACTGTAGATTGATTTCGGAAAAAATAATAGTCAACCCTAACCCTAGGGGGTTGGGGCCTATTTATAGGCAGCCCACTACTAAATGGAAAAGACTAATTTACCCCTAGGGTAAATTACACTGACTCTAAAATAAAAATCGAAATTACTAAAATACCCTTAGAAAATTCAACTGACTCGAATAACAAATACTGTGGACTCAAATACTGAATATTAAAATCCTAAATAAAGATAATCATCGGTTGTCAGTTTTGCGCCGAAACTGACAAAGCGTCCACCGTCTTCGCACCGAGTACCCGGATTGGGCCGACTCGATTCCGCAGCTTCCTTAGCCCGGCAATCACTCGCCGCCCATGTACCTGAGTCAAACCCAGTCAATAGACCAGTGGATCCTCTACCGCTCCTAGCCTATGTACTCGGATTGGGCCAGCCCGACTCCGTGGCTCCTCTACCCGGTTGTCGCCCGCTGCCCGTGTACCTGAGTCACACGCACCCCAGACACGGCATGTCTTCATGTCTTCTCTTTGACTTCCGTTGACAATCACTCATCACATTTGGAGCCATCAGGCCCATGCTCTTCAACATGGTTCCTCACTTTGTAATAAGGCGATCCAATAGGTTCAGTAGAGGCAAAACTATGCCAAATCCACCATAAACTAGACGCAGGGCTATTATCCCTTTGGAGAGGCCCAAACCAGTATAAATCTTTTCTCCTTCTGAGAGAGCCCTTCGAGGTTCATTTTATACACCATATACACACAAAACCTGTGCTGTAACTAACACAATTGCTACAACAAGCACCAATCCCTTTACCACACGACATCAGTCAAGCTCAAGGCGAGATTCATGCCACCTTTGTTGTATAGCTTGACATTTTCACTCGAACAAGCATCGAATTCAAATCATGACTAACTCATTAGTCGTAGTGGCATGGCCATGCACTTTTTCAATCCAATACCTCGAGGGCCCTAGAGATGTCTCTCCCGTTATTAGGAGGTGTTAATTCCATCTTGACCGCTCATATCCCAAGACATGTTTCACAATACACCTGAAAACAACTCTTATTACTACCCTGTTATGAAATAGCATTAAGAAGCATCTAAGTGTGCCACTACTCATTCTGGAATCAAATGATGAACAGAGGTCCAAGGACTCTACAGGTACACCATTTAAGATGACAACCGATGGCACATTACAATAACAATCCCAACAGTATCTTAAGTGGGTCTATCCAAAACCATGTTCACAAACATGTGTCCACATCACTGATTTGACATCCCTATTATTGACACGAAAACGTGCCCCCATACTTGGGCCAGTTCGACGATCCAAAAACGTTGAGAGACATTGACGTCACGTTCCGACAACCCATAAAAAGTGGTAAGGGGAAATAGAGTCGCCAGGTAATCGAACAAATATTCAGAAATAAAGTTCAATTAGCCGAAAAATAAATAGTGTTACACCTAATCAACAGTGCAGGTTAGACTAGCCAAGTCAAGCCAGTCAGACCGAGCAATGCAGGTAATTATACCGAAAATAGCAAAGGGGCCTGAAGTGTCCCGAGGGAGGCTTAGACCTATTGGTCGATCAAACCGGAGAAAGAACCCTGGTCAGACCAATGCCTGTGAAGGGGTCGCCGAGGGTGGCCTCGGCATTCTAGTGCGAAGTGGGCTCCAAGCGGTTGGATCGACAGGGGTACCCGGTCAGAATGATGGTGAAGCCTCGGTCAAACCGGGGGTTTCAGTGTCGTTGGGTCTGGTGCGAAGGGTGCTCTGGCGCGGAGCAAATTGGTGTGGAGGGGGTCCAGTCTAACCAGCGAAAGGACACTGGTCGAACCGGGGACGGCTTCGAGCGCGCGGCCTCGATGCGCGCAGGTGTGGAGGGTAGCGGGGAACCGTGCCAACAACAGCCTGATGGCCCAGCATGGCAACGCCTGGTCAGACCGGCGAAGTACTGCCGGTCAGACCGACAAGCTCTGGTCTGATCGCCTAGGTGCTCCTGTGATCTTGTAGATGATTGCCAATCGTCCCCAAATTCATTGGGGATGATTTTGGGAGTAATTCATCTGCAAAACAGTAAGCGATCAAATACAATTCGTCCTAGAGACCGAATTTCCAAGGGTAGCCAGAAAACCGATAAAATGATAAAGACGATAAAAATCTGTTACGTGGATTAAACGGGTGATTCACAAGCGAATCAACAAGGCTTACCATAGTTATGACGTGATGCATGGAGGGCTTTCAGCGCAAACCTACGAATATGGACTTAACTAAGGCGCAAAAGTAGATGAAAGTAGACGTACGATTCAAAACTAGGGTTTTGAAGTATGGATCTATGGAGATACCCTTTGAATTGGCCTCACCCCTTTATTTATAGGGGCTGGTCTCATGTTCCCCGACACTTAATCTGAGTAGGATTCGGCCAAAAAGTGGTTAAGATTTAATTATAGATTAAAATAGCCCGAAACAAACTCTAACTCTAATTTTCAGACTTGGGCTAGTCTGACCGGGCCCATTGGGCCGGTCTGACTAGGCCTACATTGCCGGTCGGACCAGCCTACTATGGCCGGTGGGACCGGCCTGTGCCAGGAAAGGCATATTTTCGACCCAAATTACCAAAAATTGATATTTTGAAAATTTCGACCATTAATGCCATTTTTGCTATCAACATCTATGTCTATGATCTGTAAAATGTGATCATCAATCAATCAGATGTGCTAGTCTATGTGTCATCATTGTCCCACTTGATGACAAGATCAAGGATCCTTTTTTAACAATGTCATTATAACACAAACAATTTCACATAATAACTCATCAACTCATTAATCAAATGTAAACGACATTTATTCAAGCAACAAGATAACAATTATCCTCACACATTAACATAGACTCTACTAGCATCTTCCACATATACATGACTCATTCACGCAAGTATCTAATACCCATAGAGCTCAGGTGCACCTCATGCTTGGGTTGTGGAAGAGACTTCGTCAACGGATCCGCCATGTTCAAATCTATGTGCACCTTGCAAATCTTCACATCACCTCTCTCAATGATCTCACAGATCAAGTGATATCGCCGAAGTATATGTTTGGACTTCTAGTGTGATCTAGGCTCCTTGGCTTGCGCAATGGCACCACTATTATCACAATAGAGATCCACTGGACAAGACGCACTAGGAACAACACCCAACTCAGAAACAAACTTTTTGATCCAAACAACCTCCTTTGCAGCTTCTGTTGTAGAATCGGCCACCGCCACTTGCTTGGAACTCATACAACTCACTGCGCCTCCATTAGTGATTGCGCAGATTGCAATCAAGAATCATCTTTATTAGTCTAAAAGCTAGCAATAGTGTAACCACTTACAACGAGCTCCTCTTCACCACCGTACACTAGGAACATTTCCTCAGTCCTTCTCAAGTACTTGAGGATACTCTTTCCTACAACCCAATGACTTTCACCTGTTGGGGAATAAGGGAACTACGCTAGCCAGCAAATTCAAAATTTACGCCCTAAGCCCAAGACTCATGCACGTGCGAGATCATGGATCGGTACCTTCTAGCACGAGACGCGCTAGGTGCAGCGGAAGAAGATGTCGGAGTAGCGCTTCAAGCCTATTCTCGCTTTGTCCTTGTCGTTCTTCACCGATCCGATTGATGAAGATGACGCAGTCATTCGCTTGTAGATGTCCACGAGTGTTGCTATTGGAGAAATGCCTCCACGGAGTCCACACGTATAGGGATGGAGAACCTCCCATGGCAGCATGCTAGCACCGCACGTGAGAGACGGGGATCCTCGATCTCAACGATTGAGATCAAGAAAGGAAGTAGAGGAGTCTTTGGTGGCTAGGTCTAATCTAGGCTTATTGCTTGTTCCAAGACATTCTCCTCCTCTCCTTTTATAGGGTTGAGAGTCCCTTGGTCGTTCTTATCACAAAATCCTCAAAACCGTAACAGATCCAATATGTTTTGCCCACGTCGGAACTTCTGATCCTGGATCGGAACTTCTAACAAAGTATTTTAGGTCTCTTGATATAGTACGACACACAACAGATCCAATCGGTTGTCGCCCACCTCGGAACTTCTGATACCATATCAGAACTTCCGATCAGTACAAAATTCCCCAATTTTGAATTGGAACTTCTGGCTCGTCGGAACGTCCGATACTATATCGGAACTTCTGAAGAAACATTTGCTCTCTGTATCAACACCAGATAATAATCAGAACTTCTAATACTACCTATCGGAACTTCCGATCCAAAGAATTTTCTTGAGCATATCCTTCAATCTCCCACTTGCACAAAAACCAATTCTTTGCATGTTTTAATCTATCCCCTTAAGTGTGTGACCCGATTGGTTCATACACTAACAGTTGTTAACCGGAAACCGTTTCCGACTCACTGATTAATAGCGGTACCTAGTAGCACATATTGACCCTCGAAAGCGTATAAAATCAAATTTTCATGAACCTTGATATACTAAAGCACTAGTCCTTTTACCACACGCCGTCAGTCAAGCTCAAGGCGAGATACGTGCCACCCTTGCTGGTTAGCTCGACATTTCACTCGATCAAGTATCGGATTCAAATCATGGCTGACTTCTTAGTCATAGTGGCATGGCCATGCACTTTTCTAATCCAATACCTCAAGGGGCCTAGAGACGACTCTCACGTTATTAGAAGAGGTAAATTCCATCTTGACCGCTCATATCCCAAGACATGTTTCACAACACACCTGAAAACAACCCTTATTACTACCCTGTTACGGAATAGAATGAGGAAGCATCTAAGTGTGTCACTATGCATTCTGGAATCAAATGACGATCTTAGGTCCAAGGACTCTACAGGTACACCATTTGAGATGACAACTGCTGGCACATTACAATAACATTCTCAGCAATATCTCAAGTGGGTCTGTCCAACACCATGTTCACCAACATGTGTCCACATCACTGATTTGACATCTCTATGTCTATGATATGTAAAACACAATCATCAATCAGTCGGATGTGCTAATCCATGTATCATCATTTTCGCACATGATGACAAGATTAGGGACCATTTTGAACAACATCGTCATAAAACAAATAGTTTCACACAACAAGTCGTACTCATTAATTAAATTCAAATGGTATTTATTCAATGAACAAGATAACAATTATCCTTATACATTAACATAGACTCTACTATCATCTTCCACAAACACATGACTCACTCACACAAGTATCTAATACACATGGAGCTCATATGCTCCTCATGCTTGGGCTGTGGAAGAGGCTTCGTCAACAGATCCGCCATGTTCAAATCCGTGTGCACCTTGAAAATCTTCAAATCACCTCTCTCAATGATCTCGTGGATCAGGTGATATCACTGAAGTATATGTTTGGATTTCTGGTGCAATCTAGGCTCCTTGGCTTGCGCAATGGCATCACTATTATCACAATAGAGGTCCACTAGACTAGACGCACTAGGAACAACACCCAGCTCAGAAACAAACTTTCTGATCCAAACAGCCTCCTTCACAACTTCTGAAGCGGTGATATACTCAGCTTCTGTTGTAGAATAGACCACTGTCTCTTGCTTGGAACTCTTCTAACTCACTGCGCCTCCATTGAGGCAGAACACAAAGCCAGATTGCGATCGAGAATCATCTTTATCGGTCTGAAATCTATCATCTGTGTAACCACTTACAATGATCTCCTCTTCACCACCGTATACTAGGAACATTTCCTCAGTCCTTCTCAAGTACTTGAGGATACTCTTTACTACAACCCAGTGAATTTCACCCGGGTTTGATTGGTACCTGCTCGTAACACTTAGAGCATATGACACATCTAGGCATGTACATAGCATGGCATATATGATGGATCCAATTGCGGAGGCATATGGGATCACACTCATCTTCTCTAGCTCATCAGGTGTCGCAACACACCGAGTCTTACTAAGAGAAATACCATGTGACATTGGTAGGAAACCCTTCTTAGGTTTCCATTCAAGGAAACCGTCTTGACATCCATAAATGGACTTTATCCATAAATGGACTTTATCAAATTGCAAACTTTCCCAGCATTTCTCGGACCGTCAAGACCTTTAGGTTGTGTCATGTACACATATTCACTTAGGTTTCCATTCAATAAAACCGTCTTGACATCCATTTGCCACTAACTCCTTTTGAGAGAAACTCTTTCTCAATGAACACACCATTTTGAGTGACAAACACTTTGCCCTCTTCTCTATTATAGAAATAGTATCATTTGGTTTCCCTAGGATACCCCATAAAGAAGCACTTGTAAGACTTAGGACTGAGTTTGTCAGACGTCATACGTTTGACATACGCCTCACATCCCCAAATCTTTAGAAAAGACAAACTAGGATGCCTCCCAGACCACATCTCATATGGCATCTTCTCCACCGACTTAGATGTAACTCTATTAATCGTGAAAGTTTCGGTTTCTAGAGCGTCACCCCAAAAGGACAATGGAAGATCAGTGTGATTCATCATGACCGCACCATGTCCAATAAAGTGCGGTTTCTCCACTCGGACATCCCATTCCATTAAGGCGTGCTGGGTGGAGTCAGCTGTGGAACAATTCCACACTACTTTAGATGATCACTAAACTCATGGCTCAAATATTCACCCCCACGATCCGGTCATAGAAATTTAATTTTCTTGCCCTTATGATTTTGTACCTCATTCTGGAACTCCTTGAACTTTTCGAAGGATTCCCACTTATGCCTCATCAAGTAGACATAGCCATATCTACTAAAGTAATTGGTAAAAGTGATAAAGTATTGAAATCCTTTCCTAGCCGTGTGACTCATTGGACCACATACATCAGCATGTACTATGGCTAATAGCTCACTTGCCCTCTCACTTTGTCCAGTGAAAGGCGTCTTTGTCATTTTTCCATGTAAACAAGACTCGCATGTGTCATATGATTCAAAATCAAATGACTCCAAAAGTCCATCACTATGGAGCTTCCGTACACGCTTCTCATTTATATGACCTAAACGACAATGCAGACATAGGTAGGATTCAAATCATTGAGTCATTGTTTCTTAGTACTAATGTTATAAATGTGTGCATCGTCAAGACTTAGAATATACAATCCATTCACTAATGGACAAACACCATAGAGCATGTCATTCGAAAATATTGAACAACTCTTGTTCTTTATTACAAATTCAAAACCATCTTCCTCTAAACATGAAGAAGAGATATTGTTTCTGCCTAAGGTGGGAATGAATTTACAATTATTTAACTCCAAAACTAGTCCTGACGGTAGCGATAGTGAATGAACGCCGACGACCAATGCTGTAGCCTTTGCACCATTCCCTACGCTGATATCCAGCTCGCTACTTGCACACTTTCTTACTCTACTCAGCCCCTACAATGATTTGCAAGTATGAATCATCGATCCGGTATCAAATACCCATAAATCATTTGGACGAGTAGCAAGATTAATTTCAATAACATTAAACCTAAAGCGGAAGTCGTACTTCCCTTCTTGTTCTTCTGCTCTTCTAGGTACACCATGCAATTGTGCTTCCAATGCCCAGGCTTGTGGCAATGATGGCACACATCAGAGTTGGCAGGACTAGACCTGAACTTTCTAGTCAGTTTAGACTTCGCACTAGAGATCGAATCTGTAGTCTTCCTCCTCTTTTTGCCCTCCTTCTGAACCATCATCACTTGATTAGGAGATTTCCTGATTCTCTCCTCATCAGTTTTAAGCATCCCATGCAACTCAGCTAGTGTCTTCTCTAGTCCAACCATGCTATAATTCATGATGAACGACTCAAAGCTCAGTGGGAGCGACTAGAGAATGACATCAATAGCTAGGTACGGATTCAGTGGAGTGCCTATTCTCTCTAGACTCTCTACACAACCAATAATCTTGATCACGTGAGGGCTCACTAGGCTCTCTTCAGCTAGCCTGCTACCAAACAAGCACTTAGACACATTGTATCTCTCTACTCTAGCCTGGTTCTGAAACATGCCCTTTAGACCTACGATCATATCATAAGCATCACGTTCCTCATATTGTTTCTGAAACATAGAGAACATGCTAGCATCATACATCTGACATCCACGGAGTCACTAGCATGCTTCTCATAAGCACGCTTGTCTGTTGTAGAAGCATCCTCTCCTGGTTCATCAGGGTGAGGTTCCTTCAGAACATAATCCTTTTTTCTTGTTTGATAACAATTCTCAAATTTCGATACCAATCCATAAAGTTTGTTCCAGATAATTTCTCACGTTCAAGTATAGATCGCAAATTAAAAACTGGAGTTCTCTTCACACTAGAAGTAGTAGGTGCCATGATCTACAAAAGATTAAATGCAAGGTTTAGCACTATGCAATGTTTATCTTATATACAATAAAAGATGTTCCACTATTTTAAACCAAGTCACATTCCCTCTAATGACTAATAGTGGCGCAAGATCCATGGTCACGTTATCTCCTAGTGAGCTTTGGCATCACTGCTAGAAGCTAGGTGAGATAGGTAAGCAATCCCTTGCTAATCACATCGTATGTGACTCTTGTCGTTGGAGAAGCATCCTATGCTCTACGCCAACTCTATGCTCCAAGGACCAAAACCATTTTGATAGCCCCATTAAGAAAACCAACACTATGCGTGCAGAAGTCCGACTTCCGCTCCAACTAGTCAAGATAAAAGATAGCACCTTGCTTTGGCAGACCCACTATTGATGACCGAGATCCTTGGTGGGTGCATCTATTGGAAAGCATTAATACTTAATTTTGTGAGGGAAACCTATTCTAGCACGGTAACGCCCCTAGCGCACACGAAACATGTAAGAATAGTATAACAGGAACATAAGAAAGCATCATAGGCAATCATATTAACTGTGACATAGCATGAACCTCTTCACATGGTGATCTCCATCTCCATGGCTCCCGTCATTGAGTGTGTTGATGAGGACATCACTAGATTGGATATGACAATGATTTTGGCTTTTTTTTCAATTACAAAAATTCTTTTATGGATCAAGCGACACGTTAAGATCACATCAAGAGTATGGTACATCATGGAAGTTGATTGGGGACCAAGTCAAGTAAATCCAAATATAATATGCAACATTGAGACGTCATTTTTGTGCCAATAAAAAGTGTAGATAAAGTTCTACATGTGTGGGATTCGGACTCGGGCGGCAGGAACAATACCAAATTAGGATGATCTTGGACTTTTTGGAAATCTTGATGGCCTCTTTCCAACGGATCCAGCTACACCTCCATATTCCATAAAGGAGATCGCAATCACCAAATCAATGCGTGTTCCTTTTTTGGCTGAACTAATTAAGCATGAAATTTCCATTTTTTAGTCAATCTGTTTTGGAAATAATTAGTCCTTTCCATATGTAATAAGTTTTCCAAACTTTGGGAACGTCCCTAGGGCTATAAATAATCCTAGAGACTTCAATTGTAATTCTGGTTTTGATTAGATAAACGTTTAGCCAATGCTACTTATCTGTGTAACCCCGTGATCGGTTAGATCGCCGGTTTCATGTTTCAGAACCCCAACTACCCTTTGTGCGTCTTTCATATCCAGAAATTGTAGTTTCTCCTTTATCTTGTTCTTGCTTATTCTTCGATTGCTTGCAGGAACAAGGTTGATCACTGATAAGATCAACAACCCTTAGAGCTGGTGTATCGATCGCTAAGACGCAACACGAACGTCTCGTACAGTTGTAGTCGGGTCGTCAACGTCATCTTCTACCAATCGAAATTATCATCTTATCCTCTACTCACCGAAAGATCGAGCCACCCAAGTCCCCATCAAGTGTTATCGGATCTTTCGTTGCTCGGTGAGTTTTTATTTCAATTTTTCCCTACAGTTCAGAAAAATCGACACAAAAATTACCCTAGAACCAAACCACTTTGAGCCATTTCCTAGTTCTGCTTGGTATCAGCTTTTTGAGTTTTTGGTTGCATCGTCATGTGAAGTTGCTGGTCTTAGTGTTTAGTTTGTTTATAGTTTCGAGTTCTTTTCACATTTTTACCACTGTGTTTTAGTCTGTTTATCAAGTGTTTAGGGTATTTTTATCCCTTAGTTTTTGAGTTCAAATCAAATTGGAGTCGATTTGTTTGTTGGAATTCAAGAATAATTCGGGCAAGGTGTGCAAGTGTTACTAAAACTGTCATAACTCGCACCTGCCTACTCGGATTGGAGAGTTTTGATATATTTTGGAAAGCTTATGACCAGATTTGTGTTTTCCCTTTTAGAGTCATCTTCAGATTCAGTAGTTTCCTATCTATTTTAGATCATACAAATCTAGGGAGTCTTACAGTAAGAGTTTGTGTATACACCTGGTCATTTGTTGTTCTTTAAAAAAAGGAAAAAAGGTAGAAGGGTGCTCAAAAAAAAGTAATAAAAAAATGTTGCACCAAAAAAAAGAGCGAAAAAAGTGAAGAAAGAAAACTTGTGACAAAAGAGGAGAAAAGCTAGTTCTACCTTTATCGGTTTGGTGGTATCGTTTGTGTCTAGGCTCTCGTTTCTAGTACGTTCAAGCCTAGTACTAGCACAATACCGACGTTGAACAATTACTCAATTTGCTTATGCTAATGTGGTTCTAGTTTTTCTTGCTACATATTTCATCCTACCTATAGCTCCACAGATTTGAGTACAACTTGTACAACCAAGTGCTTGCCAAGGCATCGATACATCTAATCTCCATGTTGTTTGTGGTTAAGTCGGTGTACAACACCTCCTGCTTGCATTGATAAGAACTTGTAAGAGCTTGATATAGGATTGAACGAGTGTGATTTTTGTGCCTCCACAACCTTGTAGTAAATAGGAGCGTATATACTATTTGTATGTTTCTTGTCTACTACTAATCATGACTAGGATACACAAGGAGATAGGATGTTGTGAAGCTCAATATCAATATCTTCATCGACACATGAGGGATCAATACAATAAATATAAGGTATGTGATGATGTTCTTGCTAGGTTAAAATGTACAATACCTTATTTGGAAGGAAATTATGATCCTCATGCTTATATTCAATGGGAGCTCTCTATAGATAATGAATTTAAAAAGTATAACTTATCTGAAAGAGTAAAGGTTATGACTACCTCTAAAGTGTTAGTTAAAGATGATGCATGTCATTGGAAACATCTTTGTAGACATGATAAAATACCTCAATCTTGAAAAGAATTAAAACAATATTTGAGAGATGCTTTTGTTCCTCCATATTATGCTGACATTTTGTTAAATAAACTACAATGTTTAAAACAAGATAGCAGAAGCGTTGCCTCATACTATCATGATATGCACGCTTCATTATTACATTGTGCTTTAGATGGATGCGAAGAAGCTACAAAACATAGATTTTTACATGGGCTTAACAAAGAAATTCAAGAAGTGCTTGTTCATGAAACATATAATTCTCTCTCTCAATTGTTTGAACTTGCATGTCAAGCTGAAATTCAGATTGCTATTGATTTAGAGGAGACGCCAAACAATTTGGCTTTTAGTTCTACTGACCTTGAACAAAAAAAGAGAGCAAGTATGTACTTACATCATCAGAGAAGGTTTTGGAAGGTAATATATGTGCTGAAATTAATCAAGGTGAGTGTCCTCCTCATCAAACACAACCATCCAATATTCATGCTATTATAAAGCAAACATTAGTGGAATCTTTTGCTGAAATTTCTTTGTTAACAAATAATTTGCTTGAAACATCTCATGACAAAGAAGAGTTGTGTGTTAATGCTTCACTTATATACATGCCACAACTAGTGGAAGAACGTGTTGTTTCTATTGTTAATTCCTCAAGCGCTGATTTTAAACATTTTTTCCACATTACTAATAAGAATGAAGAAATTAAATTGTCATCATCTTTAAATACATGGGGATATATTGAAATTATGGATCTTTGTGAGCTCACTTGTTTAAAGGAGAAATTATTTGCACGGTTTAATTTGCCATGTCCTACCAATGTTATTTTTCATATATTTGGCACATACCATAAGCAAGACATATACTTTGTGCATAGAGTTTACATATGTTAAAGTTTCAAATTTAATGTAATTCCTGAAAATAATTACCTCGAGCAAGTCATTTTAACTAATCCTATTATCTCGAGAGTCTCTTGTTTAGATTTAAATACACAGGTTTGTTTTCAAGAAGGAGAGCAAGTTAAGTTGTTCAACAACATCATATTTTCGTCTCATTTCATTGAGTATGGTTCTTCACTAACACATGCGAAACTGAATGCCAAGGTGAGTTGGTTTCCTCCTACTCACAATGTAATGAAAGGACAAGTGATATTGCACAATGACATCTATTTTACTAGGAGCTACAATGAGTGCGAATACAAGAACAAACCGAGAATGGTTTGTAGCCAAGAAGGAGAGAATGATGAGGACATCACTACCTCGGATATGACCATGATTTTGGCTTTGTTTTCAATTACAGAAGTTCTTTCATGGATCAAGCGACACGTTAAGAGCACATCAAGAGCATGGTACATCATGTAAGTTGATTGGGGACCAAGTCAAGTCAATCCAAATATAATATGCAACATTGAGACGTCATTTTTGTGCCAATAAAAAGTGGAGATAAAGTTCTACATGTGTGGGATTCGGACTCGGACTACAGGAACAATACCAAATTCAAACGTGCATAACTTTTACATGGAAGCTCTAATTAGGATGATCTTGGACTTTTTGGAATGCTTGAGATGACCTATTTCCAACGGATCCAGCTACACCTCCATATTCCATCACAGGAGATCACAATCACCAAATCAATGCATGTTCCTTTTTCAGGCCAAACCAATTAAGCACGGAATTTCTATTTTTTTAGTCAATCTATTTTGGAAATAATTAGTCCTTTCCATATGTAATAAGTTTTCCAAACTTTTGGAACATTCCTAGGGCTATAAATAACCCTAGAGACTTCAGTTGTAATTCGGGTTTTGATTAGATAAAAGTTTAGCCAATGCTACTTGTCCATGTAAACCCGTTATCGGTTAGATCACCTTTGTGCGTCTTTCATATCCAGCAATTATAGTTGCTCTTTTATCTTGTTCTTACTCGTTCTTCGATTGCTTGCAGGAACAAGGTTGATCACCAATAAGATCAACAACCCTTGGAGTTGGTGTATCGATCGCTAAGGCGCAACACGAACATCTCGTATAGTTGTAGTCGGGTCGTCAACGTCATCTTCTACCAATCAAAATTATCATCTTATCCTCTACTCACCTATAGATTGGGCCATCCAAATCCCCATCATATGTGCTCCTGACCTCCATGAAGTGTACTAGTCTATCTCACATAGCCTATACTAGTTACATGGGCCGAAGCACCGCGGAAACAACATGCAAGGAATATTTAAATTTACATCAGCCTTGGGTTGTAAATAACCATGACACGCATGCCATATTTAATTTACATACATTGCATGCATCTCATACATCACATTTATCCAAAGCCATGCCAGTCATAACATTCTCTGCACAACAAAGTTAGGCGAGGAATCTACAAATGACTGAAATCTGGATCTGAAAAACTCTACTCAACAGGCTCGAAATTTCAAATTTGGGTGTGTCGCAACTTTTGATCTTGTATCGGAACTTCCGATCCGCCGGAACTTCCGATCAATATCGGAATTCCTGGTAGCAACAATTGCTCTCTGTATAGAATCATTATTCAACATCAAAACTTTTGATCCACCATCGGAACTTCCTTCACGCGTGGCTTGGGAGATCTGCTTAACTCCAATGCAGTTCCTACAATCTTAGAAAAAGGGTTAAAGGCGTGCTAATCAGTTTGACCCTACCATCACGTCCTTCCGAAGTCTTTCTATAATGTTTTCTCAAATTTACTAATTGCAGTAGAAACCCTTCAACTTCTAATTCTATAACATGCAGGGAATCAACTTCACTTCATCTTCTTCTTTTTTGCCCCTTCTTTTCACATTTATTAATTGCAGCTGAAACCCTTCAACTTCTAATACTTTATAAAATCACACTGGGTCCCGGCACTATATCACTTTTCCTTCCTCCCTACCTCTTCTTCTTCGGCCGTTCACACCTGTGATAGATGTTGCTTAGACCGACACATTTACTTTTCTTTGTGGCGGCGTCGGACCAGGCTTCATCCCACACAGTTTTGTATTGGTTCTTATTAAACCGAAGATCTTGTTCCTCTAATCCCGGGCCTACAAACACTACAAGAAAACAAAGAACTTTCATTGGCCAAAGCCGACGGAAGTTAGGCTAATATCGACCGAAGAAACTAACTTCCATCGGTAAAGCCTAACTCCCATTGACATTTGGCCGACAGAGACGTTTCTATGGGAGTTAGCTAACTTCTGTCGGTTAAACCTAGCCGACGGAAGTTACGAGGAAATCGGTAAATTATTTTTTCATGTTTTTTTCTTTTTTTTTCCTTTTTCTGTTTTTTCTTTTTTCTATTTTTCTGTCACATTACACAATAATAAATTATATCCACATTCACATTCATATTCAAAGTCAAAAATTGAAGTATATTGTCACATTCAAATCACATTATATTTGTCTCAAAACAATTGAAGTATATACATACAAATCATACAAATTCAGCTGAAAGGATCAGGAATCCAAAAGTATATGCTTGGTCCATTTTTTCCCCTTTTTTGATTTTTCCCATGCATTCCTGCATATTACATTCCAGCACATATGAAACAGTGTACATGGCATTATCTGCATAATTTTCACATGCAAACAGCAAATAAGAACTCCCTCATGTGTGACATGCAAAAACAATTGGTCCAGTATGGCAGACCTTAACCTGAAAATCACAACTTAATATCAATAATTAAGCAACACATAACATTGAAGAACAAAATGAAATGATGTATCAACATTAAGTCTAACACATATGTTATGACAAACAGTTAACTTTTGGATTTTATATTTCAACATAATTTTATATTTTAGTACATTCCAGCTCAATAGAATTTTATATTTCAATCTGCAAAAACTGAAACACAAGCCCACACATTTTTTGACATGAATCTTTTGTTCATACCAAATATAACATTCAATATATAAAAAGTTGACTGTAATAATACCTACACTATAGGACTAGAATAATTCCAACTATCGTATACACACCTTTGAAGACAAAATTGGAGACAGAAATATATAGTGCGAGTGTGGGACAAATATGTATTACTTTCATGAGTCATGACACCATGTGCATTTTAAGGCATGTTTGCAGCAAGAGATGCAAATGACAGGGCAGTGAAAATGGTCGATGCCAACTTTGCTTCATTGTTTTATTCCTTTTGTTATTTCTTGAACCATACACTAATCACACGTAATGTTCTACACAAATATAGCAGAACCAAATAATTGCAACAGAAAGTTCATTGAGAACCTTACCGGGTATCTAGCATGGAGAGGCAGGTTTATTACAATGTGATAGTTCATTGATGCGCTTGGCCTGAGATCAACATGGATTTTCACAGCTGACTGGTTGGATAGAGCTGAAGGCAGTTCAAGATTGGTGTATCCAAAAATAGCAACATCAAGAAAGACTACAACATGAAAGGCAAACTTAACACAAATAAAAAATATTGCAGTTGCACTGTACAGTTCAATTTTCAATTACCACCAGATTGGCATCATAACTAACAAGAAAATTAACCATATCATCTGGACAGTCAACAAATTTCACATGATAGGCTAGACGGCAGTGAGAACCTTCATCAACCAGTTGTCGATGCAATTCTGAAAGCATCGGCACATCAAGGTCATAATCAAGTCTTTTGCACAAATCAGTAGAATCATGGTATGCATTAGCGATGTATCTCCTAAATCAAGACATACAACTGATGAATTTCTGGCTGCTACCTGCCTGTTCAATACTAGAATTAAAACTCAATATCACAAATATCCCTCGATGCTCTCCATGGCGGCCGGGAGGCGCATCATGGGCGGGGCAAGGCGGTCGATGGGCGGAGGACGGTAGGGCGAGGTGGGCGGAGGCCGAAAGGGCAAGGCGGTCGATGGGAGGAGGCTGGCGGGGCAAGGCGGTCGATGGGTGGAGGCAGGTGGGGCGAGGCTGGTGGAGGCCGGCAGGGCGAGTCGGGCGATGGCGGTAGCCGGCGGGTGGAGGCGGTGGGCGGAGGCTGGCGGGGCGGAGGCGGCCGGTAGGGCGGCCGTGGCGGCGAGGAGGAGCATGAGTGCGCATGGGAGATTGGGGAAAGTGAGGGCACACACGTGCATGGGATACCTAATTGATGGATTTTTATAACTTCTGTCGGCTTTATGGAAAGCCCGACGAAAGTTACGTAATTTCCGTCGGCTAGAAGAAAAAGCCGATAAAAGTTATGTTAACTTTCGTCATCTCGTCCAGACCGATGGAAGTTACTTAACTTCTGTCGAATTTCAGAAATACCAACAGAAATTAAAAAACAACGAAAATATATTGTTTTCTTGCAGTGAAAGATCTTGACATTTCGAAAATTGTACTCATCTTTATTTTTTTCCGAACATTGCGAATGGCCTCACCAAATCTGACGGGATCGGTTTTGACTCGGCTACCGAAGAGTTACTCCTGCTCTACAAGTACTAAGTCTTTCTACTTTTGCTTTTTACTCTTACTGTTAGTCTCCGAGTTAACCATCACTAGGATGTCTACTATCAACATGATTCCTGAGGTAAGTTCTTGGCATTTTTGTTGTTCCTTGTTTTTCTCGGTTCTTCCGCTGCTTCCTCATTTATAGCTTCATTTTTTCTCACTATATATTTTTTCCTCTTCCCTCATTGTAGAACCTGTAGGGCCAAATTCTGATCCCAATAGCCACTCATCCATCTTGATTCTTCCCATGTGTTCTTTTGACTAGGACTATGGTTTTGATTCCTTTCCCTCTTCCATCCCTGGATGGCGTGACTGGTATCTTAGGGTATCAACCACCTACCATGTCTTTTGGGATGAGATTGACATCGGTCATTGCATCGACCTTTTCCTTACTGAGCCATCTCAGAATGAGCCGATGCTGGCTGCATCTTGTTACTTCCGGTCCGATGCCTTGAATGCTTTTTATTTTTGGTCATGAGCCGATGAGTCCCACTTTGCTTGAAATCTTATTTTTAACTTGTCTCGACATTGATTCACCGGCCAACCCCTTTTCCTTTCGTTTCCAACCATCCAACTGCCTTAGCATCAAGTCAGCCAATAGCTTGGGCTGATATATCGCGAGGCACAACAAGAAAATTGGCCCTATAGATACTTGCGAACACATTGCTTTCCTCAACCTCTGGCTAGAGGAGTTTGTATTTTGCATATAGGCTCTTGCCCCGACCTTTCAATTTCAGTTTTTAGCCAAATAGCTTGCCGCCCACGTATGGATTCTCTAAGGTCGTTACCTCCTCAGAGCTACCTACCGCCTTCTTCACCTTGTATCGGCCAACCTATCAGCCAACAATTTCATCAGCTGGCCTAAAGGCCCCTGGTGGTTCCTCCATCTTTGGCTTAATGTTTATACGACCGATGTTATTGGAGGGACCCCTCTTGCTCAAACGTATTTTACTGCCAATTTTTTAGAATCGGTCGTTTCTACCTATCGCCGCTGCTCTTCTTTGGGTGAGGCGACGACATTTTTTCCTGGTTTTCCTTTATCCCCCACCACTTTGGCCGCTTTATTCAAGAGCTTCTACCTTGGATTCTTAGATGGTACCACCCGGTTTCCCTTCGGATATTACTCGGAGTATGAATGCCCTCATCAACTAGTTCTGCCCAATGTGTTCCGGGACAAAGAATCCCTTCGTATCTTTTCAGCCGGAACCTTTCCTTGCTTGCTCCCTATTAACTTTACCGACGGGTGTCGTCGGTAGTGCTCCTATGAGTTCTATCATCCATCGGTCTTCTAAAGGAAACTAGGCTTCGGTCAGCTCCCGCCCCATCTCTTTTTTGTCGATCGAATCTAAACCCGAGAGAGTCACGAATGCCTTGGAGTAGGTCTGCCTTTCCCAAATGACCGATGGGATCCCTACCGGAGGCCTTGTTTCATGGATGACCTATCGGGTGACCTCCACCGCTTTCCGCCGATGGTGGGGCGAACTGAAGCAACATATATTCAATTGCTCCTCATCGATTTACCGGGAGCGGCTTCACCTAGGTGATGCTGATACAAGACCCGAGGTGAACACTTTGACTCACCCTTTCACTTGCTTCCACTGTCTTCCTTTTGTTTTGTCTGATTGACTTTGCCTCTTATAGGAAGACGACCGTGATGCCCCCTGGTGAGCTCTAGTGGCCAATCGATATGATATGGACCAGTATCGAACACTACAAATTTGGGCATCGTTGCCCCTACTCCCTCGACATGGATAAGTGGAAAGTAGTCCTGATCGGCTATGCTTAAGAGAAGGCTGACTTGGAGGCGAAGCCAAAGGGAGTCCGTCGGGCGTTAGCCTGGATTTGCGTAGCACACTTGCCCTATAATCTGAAAGACTCTAAATATATTGTTAATTTCATATGAATCGGTTTTGAGATTTTTGTATAAGGGCAATGCATTCGCATCGTCCATCTTGAGGCGATACCATTGGCATCGGCTATTTTGCATGTATATCCTTTAAGCACTTGTCCGAACGATTGGGTAGTATCTTCTCCAAGTGTTTCTCGCTCAAACCTTCCTAGTATCTTTGACGTGAAGGTTGGCCTCGGCCTGTCACTGGATCCGATGTTTTACTCTCATAGTTCATTGGTTATGGTGAAGCTTTGACCGAGTCCATCCTTCGTTTTGTCGACGTTGTCTTTACAGGGTGAGCTTAGGTAGCTCTTCGTTGATCGGGTCGACCCCATCATCTGATACTTTGAGAAAGTTGTCATCCCAAATCTTCCCTGACATATAGACAACTCCTTCCATCTCCCATACTGATAGATTAGTTGTTGTTATGTTAACCGATCTATCGGTGGGAAAGATTTCCACCTGATCGCTGACCCACTAAACCAGGCTCTGGTGCATTGTTGAGGGGACACAACAATTCACATGCATCCAATCATGCCCCAGCAACAGACTATAAGATCTATTTTTCTCTATGACGAAAAAGGTAGTCGACACAGTCTTGCTTCCAACTGTCAGCTCTGCGTTTAGCACTCCCATTGTGTCTGACAAGTTGTCGTTGAAGTCCCTTAATACCATGGTAGTTCTGATGAGGTCCTCCGGTGTTTTCCCCAGCTTATGAAAGGTGGCATAGGTCATTAAGTTTACAATAGCCCCTTCGTCTATCATCATTTTGGACATCGGCTTTCCATTGACCAGACCTTTGATATAGAAAGGTCTAAGATGTCGATGCCCAAAGTCTTCCGACTTGTCGAAAACTATTGGCTATGGAGCCAACATTAGTTGGGCAATTATATCGGCATGTTCTGCGTCATCTTCAGAGATGGCTCGATACTCTGCGAGGAGGAAGAAGACCATGTTTACCCCCGCATCTTTCTTATCCTCATGGTCAACCTTATCTTTTACTCGACATTCGCTTTTGATCCTTCAGGGCTGATCTATTTCTTCATCGCATTTATGTGCCTTCAGTTCTCTCTTCCACATACGTTGCACCCTTCTCTTTTGGTTCCTTGCGAAAATCCTACTGGGGCACCATTGTGGGTTCTTTGGTGCGGTATCGCCATTGGCCGGTTGGCCTATTTACTCGGAATTGACGGGACCGAGCCTCTCAAGTATAGACACCCTTGGTGCCAGCCTTTGATGAGCGCCTTTCTTCTCCTGATCGTGTGGCTCCAAACCTCCATGCTAAAGCCAATGACCTTCTTGCCGTATGTCTCCGAGGCCACATCCGGGGAAATCGTCCATCGGAGGTAGACGTAGTCCTTCATTCCAACAGAACCTAAAGAACTCACAATTCCACTGGGATTGAATCGTGAGTAATCGTGATTATCCTTGTCGTTCGTCCTTTCCTTCAATTTTCTTCCGTACTTCCCGATGAGGTTTGAGGAAGTGACGCTACTGCTGGCTCGCCCATTCTTCTTCGGCTTCTTCCCAACGTCAAACTTGATTCGACCTTGCTCTATGGCCGATTGGATCTACTGCCTGAATAACTTGTATTCATTAGTGTGGTGTGATGGAGATTTGTGCCACTTGCAGTATTTCCTCTTCTTTAGCTCATCGGCAGATGGTATCACGTGACTAGGTGATAGGTGCATCTTCTTCTCTTTGAGCAACATGTAAAATATCTTATCGGCCATGTTGACGTCGAAATCATACATTTCCTCTTTACTGGTCGGCTTCACCCAAGGGCATGAAACTTGTTTCTTGTTCTTGGACCATTCGGCTAAATTGACCTCTGCATCAGAATGACCACCCTTATCAGAGTCCGAATAGTAGGCCAAAGTATATGCCACCTTTTGCTAATATCTATCTTTCCTTGCTTCTTAGAATCGGCTTTCATGTGCCGATACCCTTTGCACCAGTTGTGAGAGGCTCTCGAACTCATGTGATGAAAATCTCTCCTTAATTGGGTTCAGGAGTCCTTGAAATGCCAACACTACCAACTGGGTGTCACTGAGGTTCAAGCTATAACATCTCCATACGTCTCAGAACCTCTAGATGTAATCTTTTACCGACTCATCCATCCTCTGCCTCATAGCTGTCAAGTCAGTGAGATTCATCTCATGAATGTCGGCGAAGAAATATTTGTGAAACTTCTTCAGTAAATCCTCCCATCCTCTGATGGAATCAACCGAAGCGAAGAAAACCACGTGAAGGTTGATCCTGATAGAGAAAGCGAGAAGAATCAGACCCTTAGCGCTTCATCGGCCAATGCCTCCCCACACTGGGTAAGGAAACTACTAATATGCTCGATCGTGGAGACCAGGTCTTATCCCGAGAACTTAGTGAAGTCAGGTACCTTGTATCGTCCTGGCAGTGGTACTCGATCAAACCATTCTGAGTACGACCGCCGATACATTACGTCTGTTCTTTGGGCTTCAACCCAAATTGATCTCAAATAACCTCCGTTATCTGATTCACCCAGTCATCTTCCTGATGTCCCAGCGTAGGGTGTCGATCAAGTATTGGGAATTACTGATATTGGTTCGGTTGAGCAGCATTATGTATGTATTGTCCTTCATCACCATATGGCGGTGCTCCATAGTATGCAGTCCGATGATACCATACAGGAATACCATCAGGTGCCCCCTTGGTGATACAATGTCTGGCATCATGTTCCTTGCGATGTCGTATTTCACCTGATGCATCTCTTGTCATGGTAGTCTTAGGTCAGATGCCAAAAGTGGCGCCGACGTACCTTTTTTGAGGCCATATGGTGTGCTCTGCTGTGAACTTTGTGTGGGAGCCAGCAGCTAGGTTGTCTTATTTCCTTCATGGCCAAACGAAGCGCCCGACTGCTCTAGCCTTATCGGCCCTTGCAGCTGTGGTGTCAGTCGAGTATGTTGTGGATTCTGCAGTAACCTTATTTGACTGTCAGTGAGGTACATCGGACCTTGTGGTGACTCATCGGCTACACAGCCATCAACTGTCTTCTTAATCACCTTGTGGATTCTGCAGTAACCTTATTTGACTGTCTTCTAGGTTGGTTTACCGGTGCGTGATGAATTGCTTGATCAATGATCTCTTGGAGACTAGCCTGAGGGATTTCTATCGGCTGACTGGATCCTATAGCCAATGCCGGTCTTGGTAATAGATCCCTTTGGATGGGACCCGATTGAGTCATGTCGTAGGATTGCAGACACAACTTCTGGAAATTATCCGCATGACTTTGCACTTCCGCCATGGTTGAGTTTCTAAAAATGTCCCACCGGGCATGCCAAAAAGCGTATTGGTGTCTTTTTTGGTCACACTTTGACACACGCGTGCCCTGGGATATCTGCTTAACTCCAGTGCAGGTCCTACAATCTTAGAAAAAGGGTTCAAGGCGTGTCAATCAGTTTGACCCTGCAATTGATAAGGAAATAGAGAAAATATTATCAGTAGCAAAGTCGATCAGCTGCCAAGATGATGACTGCGGTGAGGATAAAACAATCGCGAGTGAATAACACCAATCGACCATAAAGCCTATGACCAAGATAGAACAATCGGGACAAATGCGCCATTGGCCAATGAGATAGGTAGTTTATGCATATGGACTAATGAGTATTCCCCGATAGCATATATAATATAACGTTGAATTAAAAATAACTTATCGGCTTGTACTCCGAGAAAAAAATGCCAGATAACATGTCTGTATCATCAAAATCACCACAATAACAAGATTGGACTTAACCAAGATAGTAGCTAGTCACGATGAACTTAACAATACTTCAAAGTAACGGGCACACTTTATTTAGATAAATGGTATACAACATGAAGAAGATACAATAGAAAGAGATGACGGACCTAACTGATGAAGCCTCAGGCTACCATACCTAAATCATATCAATCTAGGAGATCAAACTGATGTAGCCTTAGACCTAGCCAATACACCGAGATAAACCAACGATCATACTATTTCAGCCGATGCCTCAAGAGATCAAATTGATACAGCCGTGAGGACACTGATCTAGTCGATACGATCATTGGGGGTGGTAGGACTCACCTCTTCGCCGGAGATCAGAACGATGTAGCCTAACTCCGAGTGTCGAATCTCACCGGGATTAACCTTAGAAATCAAAGGGTGGTGATGCGCCGAGTTTTTTGATAGAGTTGTGTGTGTTTGACCTAACTAAGGTATACATATTTATAATCCGAAGACTTATTGTTCAAGTAATCTATCCTAACCCATTTTGGATAATATTTATCTTCTCACTTTTATCTCCATCGACTTCTTCATATCCGGTCATGTTACACATCATAGACAGACTCTTTGACCATCTTTGACCGGACCTCTTTGACTTCTGTTGATCGTGTGACATCTTTTGTGGACCTGGGCTTTTACCAAATGTTGATGTCACCATTGTTGACACGAAAATGTGCCCCTGCAATTGGGCTGGTTCGACAATCCAAAAACATCGCGAGACGTTGATGTCGTGTTCCGACAATCCTTAAACCGTGGTAAGGGGATAACAGAGTCGCCAGACAATCAAATAATAATAATCTAAAATTATTCAATTAACCGAAGTGTTGGAAAATAATTAAAATAACAAAAACCTAATTAAACTGAACCGGCTAGAACGAGGCCAGTTGGACCGAAGCCTAAAGGGCTATCAGATCAGTCAGTGGAGTCCAGTCGAACCGAAGCTATGCCACCGGTCGGACCGGCGGTGTGGAGGTTTGGCCGAAGAGGGCTTTGGCCTAGGTTACGAAGTGCTCACCGAAGGGTACCCTTCGGCCGGTCAAACCGAGGTTAAATCTCTAGTCAGACCGCAGGTGACCGAAGGGGACAAAGAGTACTCCGGTGTGAAGGTGGGCTCCGACGTGAATATGCCTCCGACACAAAAGAATACCTTCAATGCGGAGAGTTTATAGGGTCCTCTACGAAGCCCGGTCAGACCAGCCTCATGCTGACGGTCGGACCGAAGTGTGCTGGCACGTTAGGTGATAGCACGGCATGGGCCGATCATACCGAGAGTGATCTTCGGTCGGACTGACTACTCCTGGAAAGTGGCCTCCGGGCTCCGGCAACCGTCTTCCCATGGATGGATCACAACCCAAATCCTTGGAGGGGATGGGAGTGATGAAATATAGCAAAAAATACTAAGATATCAAAGTAATTCGGTGAGGAGACCGAATTACCAACATAAACATATAAAACCGATAGAAATATGTTACACGGATGAAGCATACAATTCACGAGCGAACCGACAAGGACTTAGCGTGATTACGACACGGTGGACAGATGGTTTCCAACACAAACCAGCAAAGATGTACGTGCTAAGCTAAAACTAGGGCAGAGAAAGTAAATGTGAGAAACCAAGGGTTGGTTTCAGAGTCTGTGATGAGTGATTGACATATTTTATCCTCTAATTCGAAGGGGTCCCTCCGAAGGGGTTTCGGAGGTTGTTTTCACCGAAGGGTTCGATGGGTTCTGTTTGCTATAGCTGTTGCAGCGGAGTGTGCCTGTCGGAGGGGTCCAACAGTACACAATGACTTGGCTGTACCGAAGGTTTTGGTACTGAGGAGCCATGTTGAATAGCGTGGGCCTCATGGCTCTAGATGTGATGATTCGTTGTCAACAGAAGTCAAAAAGGACACGAAGAGAGGAGAAGACCTGTTGCATCTGGGCCGCATGTGACTCAGGTACACGGGCAGCGAGCGACTGTCGGGCAAAGGGGCCGCGAAGTCGGGCTGGCCCAATCCAGATACATGGGCTAGGAGAAGCAGAGGATCCACTGGGCTGTTGACCAAGATTGACTCAGGTACACGAGCGGCGAGTGATTGCTGGGCTGAGAGAGCTGCGGAATCGGGCCGACCCAATCCGGGTACCTGGTGCAAAGTCGGTGGACGCTTTGTCAGTTTCGGCGCAAAACTGATGACCGCTGATCTTGGATCGGACCGTCCTAGAGCGAAGAAGTAGTCCCTACGAAAGCTCCTGCTTCTGGATAAGTCATCTGTAAATAGGAGTTTACTGTTTTGTCTTTAGGCCCACAATCAGTCAGTCGAGTCTGTAAAAATATCCTAAGGGCAGTTTGGTCTTTTCCATTTATTTCAGCGTATGTAAAAACCCTAAGGGTCTTTTGGAATATTCCTAGGCTATTGGGCTGCCTATAAATAGGGCCCCAATCCCTAGGGTTAGGGTTACCCTTTCTGAAATCACTTTACTAATCAAGAGATTGGGTCACTTTTTGTTCATCCTCTTTGTGTCTCTTTCCTCTCAGCCGCCATCGTTTCCATCGGATGCGCACCGTGAGTATTTGCCTCCTCAGGATTTAATCTTTGATTCTCATCCATCGATATTTAGCAGTGTCTTCAATCGAATTGGGTGAATCGTTTTGCGTGCCTACCTGTTTTGTCTCTGTGCGAGTATTTTTCTCTGGTTGCTTCTGTTCTTTGTTCTGAGAATACTAGTTCTTCTCGCAAGTTCCTGTTGCAGCTGTGCGTTGATGGTTCTCTGTTTTTGTTCTTACACGAAGTCTGACAGCAAATCATTGAGTACCTATTCAGTATACCGCACAGCTAGTTTTTACTAGCTTCTATCGGATAGACTTTATGCTGTAGCTCTACATCTCACGCAAGCTTTCTGGTAGCAGCATTAAACAAGGCACAAAGTTCATAGTGTGGGTCCCACGATTTAACATGACCTTTGATGTGTCTGTATGCCTTGTAGTGTCTACTTCAGATTTCGAAGCTGTTTCCTTCAGCAACTAGAGTGCTACTATTTTGTCTGTTTGTTTATTCAACTTCGTTGGCTCTTTCGTGCGACGATCAGAACTGATTCGAAGCCACTCTCCGTCCGTTCGAAGTTGTTTTTGTTCGAAGTTTTTCAGCGTAGCCTGTTTGTAGTACTTCACCGAAGTCTGCTAGGCTGTCGTTCTGTGCTGGTGCAATCTTTGGAGCTTTCCATGTGAAGGTGTTCAGTGAGCTCTTTCATTGAAGTATGTGTTTCGGAGTGTGTCTTTCTGTCTTCGGACGATCGAAGCCCATGAGTGCAATCTTCGCACAACATTTCCGGAGCTAGCTTCGATAGTTCGCTAAACTGTCTTCGACCAGAGTTTTGATAAAGGCTTCGCAGTTGAGTCAGCTAGTCACGGTTTTCAGAGTAGAGACCTCGCTGTGTTGAATCTTATCTGGGTGCGTCAAAGTTCTGGTTGACCTTGGTTTTTGCACAGTAACGTGCGAAGCTACTTCGTTTTGAAGTAGGCTTCGCACATTTGCTACATACGTCAACAACCTTCGCACGTCAACCTCGAAGTAGGTTTCGTCCACTATAGCCTTCGCACGTCAACTTCGAAGGAGGCATCGGTACTTCCACAGCAGGCTTCGACAGCATCATACTCCAGGTCCTTCGCACAAGGGTTTCGAAGCTACCTTCGACAACTACAGGCTTTGCACCGCACATGCTTCGTCAAGTTTCAAACTAGGAGACAAATCTTGAACAGTAACCTCTCATCTCTTTTTACGTGCATTCAGATTAATTGTTGTGATGGTTTATTTCTATGAACCTTGATCTGCCCATGTTTTAAATGCTTTGATTAATCTGCCTATTAGCACTGGGTTGGTGTTTCTTTGTCTAGGACACCGGTCGTTTATAGGCTAGATACTTTTAGGCTTTGACGATCTGTTTACATTTTCCTGCTAAGTCTTTTGAGGTGCGTTGGGTGTTGGGAGCAGGCCATTGATTCGAAATGAATTTTTTAGGCGCCCATTCACCCCCCCTCTGGTCGCTACTTTCAGTCCTACAAGTGGTATCAGAGCCTGGTTAGGGTTTTTTCCATACCTTAACCGGTTCTAATCCCCAGTAGTGATCATGACGTCTCCTGGAAAGGTCCCGTCCCTGGAAGCTCATGGCTATAATTATTGGAAGACTTGCATGCGAGCCTATCTCATGAGCCAAAGCTCGAACATCTGGGACATTTGTATTCACGCTACTTTCACAGTGTTGCCTATTGCTGAGTGTAATTCTCTAGATATTATTGCCCAGCATCAGAACAACAACAAAGCGGTGAATATTTTGTTTTCTGTTTTAGGTCCCACTGAATTTGAGCGTGTGATCCATCTCACCACTGCGAGAGAGATCTGGGCTACCCTTCAGGCACACCATGAGGGGACAGCCCAGGTCAAGGCTCGGCTCTATCAGACCTACCGGCATGAATATGAGAATTTCACACAGGAGCCGGGTGAATCTGTTGAAGCGTTGTTTGGTCGTTTTCAATCGATCATAAACAAGCTTCGGGTCAACAAGGCTGAGGGTGTTCAGTTAGTCTCAGATCATGAGCAGGCGCTCAAGGTTCTCCATACCTTGGACCCTAAGATCTGGGAGATCAAGGTATCCTCTATTATTGAGAGCACATCTTATGATACCTTGACAATTTCTGAGTTGTTTAGCAAGCTGAAGGCCACTGAGGTTGATACCCAGTTGAGATCAAATCTCACTAGCTCAGGATCAAAAACCCTGGCCCTTGCTACACCTTCTGTGGACCCCTCCTCTGTGAGCTGTGCTGGGTTCTCTTTGATGTCTATCACTGAGGACCAGCTCGAGTCGTTAGGAGATGATGACCTGTGTCTTTTTAACAACCAGGTGCGTCGTTTTTATGACAAGAGAATGTTCAAAAGACACGACACAAAGACCGGATGCTTTGAGTGTGGTGCTCTAGGTCACTTTATCGCTGACTGCCCGAAGCGCAATGGTCACAAGAAGGGTACTGGTGGTAGCTTCTACGACTCCGGCAAGCACGACAGCTCCTCCTTCACCAAGGGCAAGCCAAAGACCAGATGCTTCAGAAAGGCCCTGAAGGACTACCGGCGTGAGAACAAGAAGCGTGACAAGGCCTTCTTTGCCGAGATGGAGAAGAGCTACTCCAAGCGGTCCACGTCTTCTTCCTCTTCATCGAGCTCAAGCGATGAGGAGATTGTCATCAGGAAGGGGAAGGACAAGGATGATCCGGCGGGCCTCTGCTTCATGGCCTTCGGGGACAGGCCGAAGAGCCGCTCACATCAATGCCGAAGATCCCACAAGAGCTTCTGCTCAATGGCTCTTGGGGATAAGGAAGAAAAGGGCTCCTCCGACGACGACGAAAATGAGAAGGTATCATCTTATGAACGTGAAATCATTGATTTACTTGAAAGTAATCGTCAGGAGTTGAAATATCGGGAAAAACTGCTTAGAGGGGCTAATAAGAGGATAGATGAACTGGAGAGTGAGCTTGTCGTGGCCAACGACAGAATTGAGAGTCTATCTTCTTCCCCTTGCTTGGGTGATAGCAGTGAGTGCCCAAAGTGCGAGGTGCTTCTGTGTGACCTGACGACTCTGAAGTCTAGGTACATAGAAAGGGTTGATGAGAGGGACGCTTTGGCCACTGAGCTTGAAAGCGCTCAGCTGGAGCTAAAAGATGCTCATGCCACTTTCGTCGTGCCCTGTGCTGATTGCCCATCCCATCTAGCCAGTCTAGCTGAGATGAAAGCCAAGGGTGATGAGCATTTGAGCGAGTTGGAGAGAGTTAGAGCTGAGCTAGGGCAGACTAGGCTAGAGCTTGAGACACTGTCAGTTCCACCCACTGTCTATGAGAACTGCCTGTCTCTTAGATTGGAATTGATTAAGCTGAAAGTCGAGAAGTCTGTCCAAGTTGATAGAGAGTGTGAGACCTGCTTGTCTCAGGTGGAGGTACTAGCTTCGTTGAGAGAGGAGCTAGCTGATGTCCAAAATGAGAACTTTTACCTCCGTTCAATCATGAGTTGGGTGAGTGCCAGAGAGCCACAGCTCGGCATGATGATCCAGTAGTTTAAAAGGTAGGATGGGTTTGGGGTAGGCTACACCTACACCAAGGCTTGACTTTGAGAGTGCTATTAGCCGGGCAGTGGAGTGGAGTAAAATGACTCGTGAACAGAGATACCCCAAGACTCACTCCACTAAGTCTTTCCAGGCTAGTCAGCCCAAGGATGGAGTGTTCCAAGAACAGCCCAAATCTCCACCCAAGAAGCCCATCTGGGTTCCAAAGCCCAAACATCTCCGCACTTCTCTTGACTCTCTTCCTGGACCCTCTCACACCAAGGAGTCTACACCAAACACCACTAAGCCAAAGAACCCCAAGCCTCAACCACATCCTAAGAAGCCTACTTACCACTGTGAGTTTTGTCAGAGAGATGGGCATCTTGCGGAGTTTTGCCTTCAGGAGGAAGCGGGTTGAGAGAGTAGAGAGAGCTCGTGGTGGCCAGGAGCAGTTCTACCAACTAGGCTGGTAGACGGAGAGTTCCTCGACGCGGGGAGAGGCTGGAGGCCAGGCCGCGTCATGTAGGTGGTGGTAGAGGAGACGACTTTCATGCCCGTGCTCCGGTGGGTGGTGTTCGTGCCGGCAGAGCTCCAGGTCATTTTGGATATGGACCTGGACCTCGTGGCCGAGATTTTAGGCAGAACCGTGGACCGCGCCTTGAGCCTGCGCTTTGGTCCAGACTCTTATGATGACTTCTGCTTTCCGTCTTTTGAGCAGATGGCTCGACACTGGTTTAGTTCTTTTGCTAAACCTGGTGTCGGACCATTTGCTCCCCCTTACAACCACTGATTGTGCAGGACCGAGGACTGGAGGACGTTTGGATCATGGACTCCGGATGCTCTCGCCACATGATGGGACATCGCAGATGGTTCTCCAGTCTCTCTCCCCCGAGCTCCAAGGAATACATCACCTTCGGGAACAGTGGTCAAGGGAATGTACACAACATTGGCTCAATTCGTATCTCTGACCATTTCTCTTTGAATGAACGTTGCTTTGGTTGGAAATTTGAACTTCAATTTGATTTCTGTTTCGCAACTTCTTGAGGATGGTTTGGAGGTTCGTTTTAAGAAGGGCAGTTCTTCTGTGGTTGATTCTAGAGGGTCTTTGATTTGCCAGATCTTACCTTTCGGTAAGGTTTTTCGTATTAACTTCTCTAGTCCTTTTGGCCCTTCTCGATGTTTGATTGTTGGATCCTCCTCTGAGCTCTAGAAGTGGCATAGGAGGTTGGGCCACTTGAGTTTTGATCTGCTAGTCAGGTTGAGCTCTATGGACCTCATCCGAGGATTGCTCAAGCTTAAGATGGAGAAGGATCTAGTTTGCCATCCCTGTCGTCAGCGGGAAAATGGTTGCCGCTTCCCACTCACCTGTGACTCAGGTGATGACTTTGTATCCGGGCGAGCTGTTACACATGGACACTGTTGGTCCAGCTCGAGTACGCTTAGTCGGTGGGAAATGGTACGCGCTTGTGATTGTTGATGATTTTTCTCGATTCTCGTGGGTTTTCTTTTTGGAGTCTAAGGATGAGACTTTTCATTTTGTTCATGACATGATTTTGAAGCTGAAGAATGAGAACAATGGTCGGATGCGAGCAATTCGCTCTGACAACGACTTTGAGTTCAAGAACTCTCAGTTCGTCAGCTTCTGTAGTGATCAGGGTCTTGATCATCAGTTTTCTGCTCCTTACACTCCCCCACAGAATGGCATTGTGGAACGAAAGAACCGCACGCTAGTCGAGATGGCTAGGACGATTCTCGATGAGCATAGACTCCTAGGCGCTTTTGGGCTGAAGCCATTAACATGGCTTGCTATCTGGCCAACCGCGTTTTTCTTAGAGCTTACCTAGGTAAGACTTCATATGAGTTGCGGTTTGGCAGACAGCCCAAAGTGAGCCTACTTGCGAGCATTTGGCTGCAAGTGCTTTGTGATCAAGAAGGGAGGGCATTTGGACAAGTTTGAGTCTCGTTGCTGGGATGGAGTCTTTCTTGGTTATGCTTTGCATTCTCGAGGCTTCCGTGTTTGGAACCTCGATTCCCAGCAGTTTATTGAGACTTGCGAGGTTTCTTTTGATGAGTCCTTGCCTTCTTTGACTCCTTCTTTTGAGCTGTCTGGAGATGGTGAGCTCGAAGAGTCTATCTTTGAGGAAGATGATGACATTCCTAGCTGCTGATGAGGGTGGGCCTTCTGCACAGGCTGTAGAACCTACACCTTCTGAAACTTCGATTGAGGACGAGGGCGGACCTCTGATCACTTCTTCCACTTCGATCGAGCCCCCTCAGTCGGGTCCAGAGGTGCCAGCTGCTGACTCCAGTGAGGTGACTTCAGATCATCAGGGATCCCGAGCTGTTCAGCATGATCACCCCTCAGAGCTCATCATCGGTGATCTTTCTGAGAGGACTTATTCATCTGTTGACTCTCTTGCTGTGTTTGCTGAATCTGCTTTTGTTGCATCTTTGAGCCCTAGAGACGTTTCTCATGCTCTTTCTTATTCAAATTGGATTAATGCCATGCAAGAAGAGCTTGAGAATTTTGTCCGCAATCAGGTTTGGACACTGGTTGAGCTACCACCTGGACGCAACCCCATAGGCACCAAGTGGGTGTTCAAGAACAAGCAAGGTGAAGATGGGGTTGTGGTGCGCAACAAAGCTCGACTAGTGGCCTAGGGTTTTTGCTAGAAGGAAGGTATTGACTTTGAAGAAACTTTCGCCCCTGTTGCCCGTCTTGAGTCCATTCGTATTCTTTTAGCTTTTACCACTTCGAAGGGTTTTAAGCTTTTTCAAATGGATGTCAAGAGTGCTTTTCTGAACGGGTACATAGAGGAGGAGGTTTATGTTAGGCACCCCCTGGTTTTGAGAACCCTAAGTTTCCTCGACATGTTTTTAAGCTACATAAAGCTTTATACGGTCTGAAGCAAGCCCCCAGGGCTTGGTATGACTGGTTAAAGCAGTTTTTGTTGGGGAAGGGCTTTGTGATGGGTTCTGTGGATAAAACTCTTTTCTTGCTTAGAGATGCTTCCGATTTCTTAGTCGCTCAGATTTACATGGACGATATTATCTTTGGCGGTACTACTGATGTCTTGTGTCCATGTTTTCTGAGCAGATGCACAGTGAGTTTGAGATGAGCCTCTTGGGTGAGCTCAAGTACTTCCTAGGGCTCCAGATCAAGCAGACCAAGGATGGCACTTTCATCCACCAGGGTAAGTACACTCGGGACATGTTGAAGAAATTCGACTTTGGGACATCTGGGGGTCTGGACAAGGATGAGAGCGGCGTCAAGGTCAACGAGAGAGAGTTTCGAGGGATGATCGGTTCGCTGTTGTACTTGACAGCGATGAGGCCAGACATACAGTTCGCCGTGGGACTAGTGCGCGCGCTTCCAGTCTTCACCACGCGCGTCTCATCGGTAGGCTATCAAGCACATTTTCAGGTATCTCACCTATGCGCCTGATCTTGGTCTTTATTACTCAGCATCATCATCTCTTGATTTATCTTGTTTTTCAGACGCTGACTTTGGTGGGTGCCTGGTTTGATCGCAAGTCGACTTCTGGTACTTGCTAGTTTCTTGGTTCGTCTCTTGTTTCTTGGTCTTCTCGGAAGCAATCTGGAGTTTCTCTTTCGACCACTGAGGCTAAGTATGTAGCTGCTGCTAGCTGCTGCTCACAGTTAGTTTGGATGATTTCAACATTGCGAGATTTTGGGTTGTTCTTTCCTACCAGAGTTCCTCTGTTTTGCGACAGCACCAGTGCTATTAGTGTAGGGAAAAACCCTTGTCTCCATTCAAAAACCAAACACATTGATGTGCGCTTTCACTTTCTGAGGGATCAATATGAGAAAGGTTCCATTGACCTTGTTCATGTTGATACCCATCATCAGTTGGCTGACATTTTCACCAAACCCCTAGATCAGTCTACCTTTGAGCGTTTACGAGGGGATTTGGGTGTTGTGTATCCTTTTTAGGATATTTTGAGTCAGTTTTCTTTCTTCTTTACTCTTTTCTTGAGTCTTTTTGTGTGTGTTCATATGATGCATATTCACATATCACACTTTGAGCTTGCTTCTGTTATATGATTGAACTGCTTTACTTATTCTAGCTGGTACATGCTTTTGATTACTTGTCGATGATCATGCTTTGCTTTAGTTCACATGATATGTCTGATATCTGTCATATGCATGGCTTTTATGCTTTAAAATTGAAAAATGATCACCATTGCTTCTGGTAACTAGCATGTGTAGGCTGAATGTTTTTGCTATCTGTTACATGCCTTGTAGCTAGTTCCTTACTTAGATGCAAATATGCAACTTGGACATCTTTATGCTCTAAACATGGAAATGTGCTATAAAAATGATGAAAAATCAGAAAAATGAAAATTCCATGCCTTTTATGCATAATTTGAAAAGATCCAGGTGGGTTTGCTTTGCCGCATTGCATTGTTCTGGACTGCTTACCATAGCACTTTGGTCTGAACTAGGACAATGTAGTGTATGCCAAGACCAATGTCTTAAGCTTCTGATGGTCCAGTTCTGGCCTAGGCTTGACTTGGTCGGTCAGCATAAGGTTTGACATGAAAATAACCCCTAGCACAAATGAAAAAGGAAAAATAAAAAGCCTGAAAATTTAAAAAAGTAACAAGTTTGCTGAAGCACTTTGTTTTGGTCAATGCTTATCTTGGTAGATATAGTTAGCTTCTGCATCTCATGTTTTACCTTGCTTGTCAACTGGAAAATGTGGTGATGCTTTTGTTTGCAAAAATTGAAAAATTCGTGCAAATGACTTTCTTTAGATATCATATGTTGCACTGATCATGTCATGTGTCTTAGACAGTATGTATTTTGCTATACCTGTTAGATGTTGTAATTGCAGTCAATCATATTGAGAAGCATGCTTTCTACACTCCACCTAGTACCCCAATTGCATTCATTGCATATTTTGAGGGGGAGTTGCATTTCAGGGGGAGTCGATATCTCTTTAGAGTGTTTTTAGTCTCGCTTGATGAGTTCAATTGTCAACAAGGGAGAGAAATTTTGGGAGAAGAGTTTAAGGGGGAGTTTTGGCTTTCTCTGGGATTTGTTTCAGGGGGAGTTTTTGTCCCGTTTGTCCTTACTCTTTTGATATCCTTGTTGATAATTCCGAGATTGCACTCGTGTTGAGCTTTTATTTTTGGTTAACCATAATGACCGCTTTCTTGCTTTTGTTTGGCTTTTGGTCATTAGGGTTAAACTTTACTTTATTTTCTTCTTCTCTGTTTTCTTGTTCTTTGTTTTCGTGTTTCCACATGTGCTCGCAGGTACTGGAGAGCTGAAGAGGACAAGTGTTGACAATGCACTCATCAAGGGGGAGATTGAGGAGCCATGCTGAATAGCGTGGGCCTCATGGCTCCAGATGTGATGAGTCATTGTCAATGGAAGTCAAAAAGGACACGAAGAGAGGAGAAGACTTGTTGCGTCTGAGCCGCATGTGACTCAGGTACACGGGCAGCGAGCGACTGTCGGGCAGAGGGGCCACGAAGTCGGGCTGGCCCAATCCGGGTACATGGGCTAGGAGCAGCAGAGGATCCACTGGGCTGTTGACCAGGATTGACTCAGGTACACGGGCGGCGAGCGATTGCTGGGCTGAGAGAGTTGCGGAATCGGGCCGGCCCAATCCGGGTACCTGGTGCAAAGTCGGTGGACGCTTTGTCAGTTTCGGCACAAAACTGATGACCGCTGGTCTTGGATCGAACCGTCCTGGAGCGAAGAAGTAGTCCCTACGAAAGCTCCGCTTCTGGATAAGTCATCTGTAAATAGGAGTTTACTGTTTTGTCTTTAGGCCCACAATCAGTCAGTCGAGTCTGTAAAAATATCCTAAGGGCAGTTTGGTCTTTTCCATTTATTTCAGCGTATGTAAAAACCCTAAGGGTCTGTTGGAATATTCCTAGGCTATTGGGCTGCCTATAAATAGGGCCCCAATCCCTAGGGTTAGGGTTACCCTTTCTGAAATCACTTTACTGATCAAGAGATTGGGTCACTTTTTGTTCATCCTCTTTGTGTCTCTTTCCTCTCAGCCGCCGTCGTTTCCATCGGATGCGCACCGTGAGTATTTGCCTCCTCAGGTTTTAATCTTTGATTCTCATCCATCGATATTTAGCAGTGTTTCAATCGAATCGGGTGAATCATTTTGCGTGCCTACCTGTTTTGTCTCTGTGCGAGTATTTTTCTCTGGTTGCTTCTGTTCTTTATTCTGAGAATACTAGTTCTTCTCGCAAGTTCCTATTGCAGCTGTGCGTTGATGGTTCTCTATTTTTGTTCTTACACGCTAGTCTGACAGCAACTCATTGAGTACCTATTCAGTATACCACACAGCTAGTTTTTACTAGCTTCTATCAGATAGACTTTATGTTGTAGCTCTGCATCTCACGCAAGCTTTCTGGTAGCAGCATTAAACAAGGCACAAAGTTCATAGTGTGGGTCCCACGATTTAACATGACCTTTGATGTGTCTGTATGCCTTGCAGTGTCTACTTCGGATTTCGAAGCTGTTTCCTTTAGCAGCTAGACTGCTAGTATTTTGTCTGTTTGTTTATTCAACTTCGCTGGCTCTTTCGTGCGACGATCAGAACTGATTCGAAGCCACTCTTCGTCTGTTCGAAGTTGTTTTTGTTCGAAGTTTTTCAGCGTAGCCTGTTTGTAGTACTTCACCGAAGTCTGCTAGGCTGTCGTTCTATGCTGGTGCAATCTTCGGAGCTTTCCATGCGAAGGTGTTCAGTGAGCTCTTTCGTCGAAGTATGTGTTTCAGAGTGTGTCTTTCTGTCTTCGGACGATCGAAGCCCATGAGTGCAATCTTCGCACAACATTTCCGGAGCTAGCTTCGATAGTTCGCTAAACTGTCTTCGACCAGAGTTTTGATAAAGGCTTCGCAGTTGAGTCAGCTGGTCACGGTTTTCAGAGTAGAGACCTCGCTATGTTGATTCTTATCTGGGTGCGTTGAATTTCTGGTTGACCTCGGTTTTTGCACGGTAACTTGCGAAGCTACTTCGTTTCGATGTAGGCTTCACACATTTGCTACATACGTCAACAACCTTCGCACGTCAACCTCGAAGCAGGCTTCGTCCACTACAGCCTTCGCACGTCAACTTCGAAGGAGGCTTCGGTACTTCCACAGCAGGCTTCGACAGCATCATACTCTAGGTCCTTCGCACAAGGGTTTCGAAGCCAGCTTCGACAACTACAGGCTTCGCACCGCACAGGCTTCGTCAAGTTTCAAACAGGAGACAAATCTTGAACAGTAACCTCTCATCTCTTTTTACGTGCATTCAGATTAATTGATGTGATGGTTTATTTATGTGAACCTTGATCTGCCCATGTTTGAAATGCTTTGATTAATCTGCCTATTAGCACTGGGTTGGTGTTTCTTTGTCTAGGACACCGGTCGTTTATAGGCTAGATACTTTTAGGCTTTGACGATCTGTTTATGTTTTCCTGCTAAGTCTTTTGAGGTGCGTTGGGTGTTGGGAGCAGGCCATTGATTCGAAAGAATTTTTTTAGGCGCCCATTCACCCCCCCTCTAGTCGCTACTTTCGGTCCTACAGGTACTTTGGGCGGTACACCGGAGTGTGTGCCAAAGGTTGTTTACTCGGAGAGGTCTCCGGGGTACTGGATACACTTGTCTGTTTGTCTGTGGTGCGCAGGTGATCTCAGAGGCGACGGACGGTTCGCAGCAAGTGAACTTGGGTCAAGCGGGAGGCTTGATGCCAGGCGAGCGGGGAGCTCGGTCACAAAGGCTGCGAAGGGGTCGAGGTCGGACCTCGGGTTGAGGTGCACCAGACGAAAGCAGAAAGTGCGGAGCATGGTTCCGAGTGAAGGTACTCCGAGACGAAATCCTCGGAGGCGAGGCACTTCGAAGGGTACTCCAAATGGAGTGACTTCGGTGTATGGTGGACAAAGTCCTCAGCAATGAGGCAAGGCGTTCGAAGTGTGCTCCAGAGGGAGGCACTCGAAGGGATACCCGACGAAGGTCTCAGAAGTCGAGGTGCATCGTAGGCATGGTCTGGGTGAGGTTCGTCGAGGAGTGTGCTCGGGGAGAGACACTGCGACGAAGTGCTCATGGAATGCTTCATGCGGAAGCCTTGGACGAAGGAGGGACTTCGAAGAGTGGTACTCCGAAGGTGGGGCTTCGGAGTATGGCTGACTTAAGGTACTTCAGCCATGCATGGCTTCGGTACACGGTCTGACGGAATTCATGCTGGGAGAAGCTGCGAAGTCGTGGTGGTCCACTTCGGAGGTGATGGTGCGAAGGCCCAAGGGCTTTGACGGCTTCGGCTCAAAACCGTTACTGAATCGAAGGCTGACTTTGGTGAAGCGAAGGCCGTCAGGCTCAAGGATTCTCACCGACGCTACCACACCCCTCGCGTGTGAAAGGGGCTTTAGAAGGCTCAAAAACTGCAAAGGTTGAACGTGTCTGCTCTATAAAAGTTGATGTTGTCTCCTCTGCGAAGCTGACAAAAGAAGCCTCCAAATAAAGTAGACTACCAGCTGTACCCCCTGTTCTGATGAGACAAAATCAGTGTAAACCCTAGGGGTAAAGTAGTCTATTCATAGGGCTGAATAGTGCCTATAAATAGTGGAGGCTAGCCTAGGCCACCACATTCTTTGTATTCAGTCTGTGAGTTCATTTTGTGTTCCCTGTTCAAGCAATGAAACTTTGATTCTGTTTTCATTTATTGTTTGAACTTGTATGCCTACCTTGCTCTGCATGTTTTGATTTCTCTTTGCACCATCCTCTTCTGGGTTGAGTTTGTGCACTGAATATCTTCTGGTGAAGTGTGTGAGAGGTCTGTTCGCGTGAAGTGTGTGTTCTTTAGTGTCTGTTCACTCTGTGTAAACTGGAGGCTAGACCTCTCTGATTACTAGCGAAGCATTGTCCTTGAGTTGAATCGAAGCCCATTTTCTTCCCTGGTCGAAGTCCTCGGCGAAGTGTGTTTGGTGTGCATTTAGACCTTCGAAGTATGAAGCCTAGTACTAGTTGCTAGCGCTGAGTGTTTGGTCAAAGTCCTCAGAGGGAAGTCTGCTCTTTCAAAGGGTGAAGTGCGAAGCCTGCTCGAAGGCACCCTGTGTGCGGAGCCTGCACTAACTTAGCAGAGCTGAATCTTCGGGGTTGTGGGTGGAGCGAAGTCTTCTTGGCTTCGAACTTTTGCTCCTTGCGAAGCCTGATTTTGGAGCTGTAAAATACCTCCGAACCAGAACTTCGAAGGGTGTGTTCGAAGCCTATTCCGTAGAAGACAGAGTTAAAACAGAAGGCTATTTTTAGTCTGAAATTTTAAAAGCTCACATTCACCCCCCCTCTGGTCACCATTTTCGGTTCAACAATTGGTATCAAAGCTGGTTAAGATCACTAGTTGACCTTAACCAGTTTTGTGATCTGTTGGTGACATGGACAGAGTTAGTAAAATACCTCTGTTCGATGGGATGGATTTTGCATACTAGAAGGTAAGCATGGAGGCTTACTTGCTAAGCCAAGAAAATGCAATTTGGAAGATTGTGGACTCACAATACTCCATCCCTGAAACTCGCACCTCTCAAACAGAGAAGGATCATATAATGCCAACTCCAAGGCTAGAAATATATTGTTCATTGGTTTGAGTCGGAGTGAGTTTGATAGGGTGCAACACCTTAGGACAGCTAGGGAGATTTGGATAACACTCACTATTTTTCATGAGGGCTCTACATAGATTAAGGCCAGGCACCAAAGCACGTACAATCAACAGTATCAGTTATTTGTGCAGGCACCTGGTGAATCTATAGATGCCATGTTTTCTCGCTTTGATGCGATAGTGAGTAACTTGCGGTCCAACAGGATGCTTGCTTACAATGATCTTGATAGGGCTATTGTTGGACCAGAAATGGCAACCAGAAGGGGGTGAATGGGAGCTTTTAAAAGTTCAGACTAAAAATAGCCTTCTGTTTTACTTTTGTCTTCTGCGGAATAGGCTTCGAACACACCCTTCGAAGTTCTGGCTCGGAGGTATTTTACAGTTCCGAACACAGGCTTCGCGAGGAGCAAAAGTTTGAAGCCAAGAGGACTTCGCTCCACCCACAACCCCGAAAATTCAGCTCTGCTAAGTCAGTGCAGGCTCCGCACACAGGGTGCCTTCGAGCAGGCTTCGCACTTCACCCTTCTCAAGAGCAGACTTCCCCCTGCGGACTTCGATCAAATACTCAGCGACAGCAACTAGTGCTAGGCTTCGTACTTCGAAGGTCTAAACGCACACTGAAAAGACTTCGCCGAGGACTTCGACACGGGAAGAAAACGGGTTTCAACACAAGTCAAGCAGTGCTTCGCTAGTAATCAGAGAGGTCTAGCCTCCAGTTTACACAGAGCGAATAGACACTGAAAAACACACACTTCTCACAAACAGACTTCTCACACACTTCTCTAGACGATTCAAAACACAACTTCACTCAGGAAGAAGAAGGTGTACAGAGGAATCAAAGCAAGCAGTGCAACACAGAATATAAGTTCAAGCACAAATGAGAACAGAATCAAAGTTTCATTACTTGAACAGGGAACACAAAAAGAACTCACAGGATGAATACAGAGAGTGTGGTGGCTAGCACTGGAGTTCTACAATGGCTGATCAAAGTGTTGATGTGACCTAGCTAGCCTCCACTATTTATATGCACTATTCAGCCTGGTGAATAGACTACTTTACCCCTAGGGTTTACACCGGTTTTGTCTCATCAGAACAAGGGGGTATAGCTGGTAGTCTACTTTATTTGGAGGCGATGTGTCACTGGGGTCCCGATCTTCACGACGTAGGATCGATCTTCAGATAACTAGCTATAGAATAGCCGGATAACTTGCTGCAAGCAGCGATAACTAGTGCAACCTGGCAAATAAAACTCGAAGCCAACCACCGTCTTTAACCGGCAACCTGAATCGAGGATTCGCCCAACCACACTCTCAAAGAACCAACCAACACAGCCTACAGTCAATCAAGGAGGACCTTGAAGAGAGTAGGAGCACCAATTGGGAGCGGATGAAGCCGCCGCTTACTGTAATCCCGCGAAGGAAATCACAAGAGCAAGGAGGGTAAGATCTCTCTCTGAATTTGTTAGCACAGCAGTTGAACAAGGGGTTCTATATTAATAATCAAAAGTGCCGATTACAATGGTGCTAGGGGGTATTATACAAGGAGTAGACCTTGAAGATAGGTGCGAACACGAAACGAAAATAATAGGCGAACTATGTGAAAACGAATCAGCTTCTGGAGAGTTTCCGCGTGGCTGTTGGTCTTCTGAGCGGTCTTCGGTATTTCAGCAATAACTCCTCCTTGGAAGCTTCAATTCACGAACGGTTGGATCCCTTGGAAAGGTGACTTGATAAGCTTTCACACCATGTATAATATGCACCATGTAACTCGGTAGAATGATGCAGTTTTAATACGAGAACATTGACTTCATGCAGACTGTTGACCTTCGGACCAGCAAGCACTAAAACTGGTCGTACGCCTTCATGCAAACTTCAAATTGGTCGGGGTTAGGATTCATTGGAAACTAGACTTT
This sequence comes from Zizania palustris, assembly GCA_019279435.1. Taxonomy (NCBI): domain Eukaryota; kingdom Viridiplantae; phylum Streptophyta; class Magnoliopsida; order Poales; family Poaceae; genus Zizania; species Zizania palustris. The sequence goes on from JAAALK010000288.1 coordinate 17,433,384, forward strand.
AAGAGTTTTCCAAAAAGTGCTCATTTGCCTTCATAGCTTTTGTAAATCAAAAGTTATGATTATTTCTTTGAGATGATTTGCAGGACTGGCTTGGTTCGAGCATGATTCTTCTATGTGTCCATTTCCTTGTGAGTTCTTGTCATCCTTCTTGGTAAACCTGAGCATTAGCAATGTACACGACTTAGGTAGTATATAACTCTCATTAATAGTAAAATGAATTTCACAAAGTAGCGCGTGCACCTCTTGTTGAAGCTTCGTAGCTCGACTGCGTGTAATTGGTCCATCAAAAACATGTATTGGAGTCGCTGTGGTCGAAGTGGTCGGTGTAGAGGTTGGAGTGGTCGGCGTGGTCATATCATCCTCCCCCTCTTGAAAAGGAGTCATCCTCGACTCTAAAATGTCTTCACTTGTGAATGCTGATAGGTCAGCAACATTGAAGGAGTTGCTTACGCCATAGCTTGGTGGAAGGTCAATCTTGTATGCATTATCGTTGATCTTGGCAAGAACACGAAATGGACCATCCCCTCGTGGCATCAGCTTGGACTTGCGCTTATCAGGAAAGCGATCTTTACGCAAGTGAATCCACACCAAATCGCCTGGTTCAAACGACACCTTCTTTCTATGCTTGTTCATACTTGCATCCTTACGTGTCGCCTTTAGCTCGATTGCTTCTTTTGTTTTCTCATGTATCTTCTTGACATATGCAGCACGCTTGGAGGCTTCCATATTGGTTCTCTCCTGTAATGGCAAAGGCAACAAATCTATCGGAGCAATGGGTTTGAACCCATAAACAATTTCAAAAGGACACAAGTTAGTGGTAGAATGTATTGCCCTGTTATAAGCAAACTCCACATGAGGCAAGCAGTCCTCCCAATCTTTCAGGTTCTTTTTCACCATGGTTCGCAGCAACATTGACAGGGTTCGATTCACCACTTCAGTTTGTCCGTCGGTTTGAGGATGACAAGTGGTCGAGAATAGAAGCTTGGTCTCCGGCTTGGACCACAATGTTTTCCAGAAGTAGCTCACAAACTTGACATCACGATCAGATACAATGGTCTTAGGCACCCCATGCAACCTCACAATTTCCCCGAAAAATAAATTAGCAACATGTGAAGCATCGTCGCTCTTGTTACAAGGGATAAAATGAGCCATCTTTGAAAATCTATCAACCACAACAAAAACAGAATCTTTTCCTCTCTGAGTTCTAGGCAATCCCAGAACAAAATCCATACTTATGTCTTCCCAAGGAATTTTAGGAGCAGGTAGAGGAGTGTATAAACCATGAGGGTTCAGTTTAGACTTAGCTTTGTGACAAGTGATGCAACGCTCCACGAACCGGATGACGTCTCTCCTCATCTTGGGCCAATAGAAGTGATCACCTAGCAGCTCATAGGTTTTCTTTTGTCCAAAATGACCTGTCAATCCTCCTCCATGGGACTCCTGCAATAAAAGCAATCTAACCGAAGAATTTGGAACACAAAGCTTGTTAGCCCTAAACAAAAATCCATCATGTATATGATACTTTTCCCAACCTTTCCATCTTTACAATGAGTGTATGGTTCTGAAAATTCAGGGTCATCATTATACATGTCTTTCAAACTTTCAAGACCTATAACCTTCACCTCAAGTTGGTTTAGCAACACGATTTTTCTAGACAAAGCATCAGCAACCTCATTGTCCTTACCTTTCTTATACTTCACAATATATGGAAATGTCTCGATGAACTCAACCCATTTGGCATGGCGTCGGTTTAGTTTTGCTTGGCCTTTCAAATACTTTAAAGCTTCATGATCGGAATGGATAACAAACTCTTTTGGCCATAAATAATGCTGCCATGTTTCAAGTACACGCACCAAAGCATACAATTCTTTATCATATACAGAATAATTCAATTGAGCACCTCCCAACTTTTCACTAAAATACGCTACAGGTTTGCCTTGCTGCATTAAAACCCCTCCTATGCCAATTCCACTGGCATCACATTCTACTTCAAAAGTTTTAGTGAAATCAGGAAGAACAAGCAATGGTGCTTCAGTTAAGCGTTTCTTTAATTCTTGAAAAGCATTTTCTTGTGAACTTCCCCATTTAAATTCAACACCTTTCTTTGTTAATTCATTTAAGGGAGTAGCAATGGTACTAAAATCTTTAACAAATCTCCTATAAAATCCAGCTAGACCATGAAAGCTTCTTATTTGACTTACATTCGTTGGAGTTGGCCAATCCTTGATGGCTCTCACCTTGGTTTCATCCACTTCAATTCCTTTTCCTGAAACAACAAAGCCAAGGAACACAACATGGTATGTGCAAAAACTGCACTTCTCAAGGTTAGCAAATAATTTCTCCTTTCAGAGCTCATCTAGGACTTGTCGAATATGATTCATGTGCATTTCAAAAGACTTGCTGTAAATTAAGATATCATCAAAATAAACAACCACAAATTTTCCAATGAAGGCTCTCAAAACATGGTTCATCAATCTCATAAAAGTACTTGGATCATTAGTCAAACCAAAAGGCATAAATAGCCATTCGTACAGCCTAAATTTTGTTTTAAAAGCAGTTTTCCATTCATCTCCAGCTTTCATTCTTATTTGATGGTACCCACTTTTCAAATCAATTTTAGTGAATATTATGGAACCACTTAATTCATCAAGCATGTCTTCTAATCGAGGAATAGGATGGCGATAGCGAATAGTGATGTTATTTATGGCTCTACAATCAACACACATCCTCCAAGAACCATCTTTTTTTGGTACTAAAATAACAGGAACAGCACAAGGGACTTAAGCTTTCACAAACATAACCTTTATCGAGAAGTTCTTGTACTTGCCTTTGTATCTCCTTTGTTTCTTCAGGATTGGTGCGGTATGGTGGTCGATTTGGAAGAGCAGCCCCCGGAATAAGATCGATCTGATGTTCAATCCCACGTACAGGAGGTAATCCATTCGGGGTTTCCTTTGGAAAAACGTCCTCATATTCCTGCAAAAGATGAGACACCATACTAGGAAAAGAGGTGTTATCGTTAGCTGTCACTAAAATGTCTTTGCACACAAGTACAAAGATTACTTGATCTGGGTTGTTCCTTACTTCTCTCATCTCAGATTTTGTGGCTAACATGACTAAATTTTTTTCTTCTTCTTTCTTTTGATCTCTCAATTTGTTTCTCATATTGGGCTGGTGGCTCTCACTCTCTGATTTGTGGAAGGCACTCGAATTCTTTTTCTCTTCCTTTCCATTCTCATCTCTCATACTAGAGCTCTTTTGCAAATGCTCAGCAAGTATTTGCTGTGGTGTCATAGGTTTGAGTACAAACTTCCTCCCCTTCAAATCTAGAGTGTACTGATTTGTTCTTCCGCAATGCTGAGTATATCGATCATATTGCCATGGCCTCCAGAGTAGTATGTGACATACGGACATGGGTGCCACATCACACTCTACCGTGTCAACATATTCACCAATCTTGAAGGGAACTTTTACTTTGTATCCAATCTTGATGTCACCGGAATCATTAAGCCATTGGACATGATATGGATGAGGATGTCACAGAAGTTTCAGATCAAGCTTGTCAACCATCTCAGCGACTAGCAAGATTATGGCAGCTTCCTCCATCAATGATCATCTTTACTACCTTATCTTGCACTTTGGCTCTTGTCTGAAATAAATTATGCCGCTGGCCGTTCTCAGCTTCCTTCATCTGAACACTCAATATTGGGGCCACCACAAGAGCAGCACCTTGCTCAAAATCACAGCCGGTATGTTCCTCTTCTTCATGGGCTTCTTCTTCCATATCTTCCTCTTCACTGGCTGATTCGTACTCTCCATTATCAGTTACAATGATCACTCTATTATTTGGACACTCTCTAGCAACATGTCCACGACCTCCACACTTGAAACACTGAATCCCACTGCTCTTGGATGTAGAACCCACTGAAGTAGAGGTGGAAGCTGCTGGTTTGAAACTCGTGCTCGGGGCAGCAGAGTTCTTCCCACTAAAATTACTTTGAGCATTAGAACATGAGCCTCCAAATGAACCTTTCGCAGCTGACGGTGCAGTAGTAAACTTAGAATTTAACTTGCTTCCTCCAGACATACTCCTCGTACCAAAAGGCAAAGACTTACTGCTCTTGGTATCTTGCTGCAGTTGGCGTTCAGCTTTGGTGGCTTGATGTACCAAATCAATAAGACGACGGCACGACTGAAACTCAACAATGCGTTGAATATTTCGATGCAACCTAGCCATGAATCGTGCCATAGTTTGTTCTTCATCTTCATATACGTTGGCTCTAATCATAGCCTTCTCCATCTCTTTATAATACTCTTCAACAGAATAACTTCCTTGTTTCAAATTCTGTAGTTTATCAAAAAGATCACGCCGATAATGCTTCGGCACGAAACGTCTTCTCATTTCACGTTTCATCTCTGCCCATGTGGCAATAGGATGTTCTCCATCTTCTTCACGATCTTGGAGAAGTTGCTCCCACCAAATAAGAGCATATCCTTCAAACTCTAGAGATGTCATAGCCAACTTCTTCTCTTCTGTATAATTATGCAAGCGAAAGATCTTGTCGACCTTCAACTCCCAAGTGAAACAAGCTTCAGGATCAGATCCTCCATCAAATTTTGGCATGGTAAATTTCAGTTTACCAAGCCTCTCTTCACGATGGCCTCCTCTATGATGTTGGCGATCATGATGGGAATGATTATCATCATTTTCAGATTCGGATTCTTCAGTGTCTTGATTTCTTCGATTCCAGCCCCTCCCTCTTCATGTGCAGCACTTCGGTTCCTCCGTCCTCTTCTTCCTCCTCTTCCATCACTATCATCACCTTCTTCACCATGGGTGATTGCTCCATCATTAGGTGGACGACGTCCCCTAATTTCATTTAGTATGGTTTGAAAATCTTGGGCCAACCGATCTTGTCTCTCTTCTAGACTTTGCTGGAATTCATTAAATTGTGCCATGGTGACACAATCATTGATCTCAACGCCGTCACCCATCTTTCTGTAAAATTAGTGACAACAAAGGAACAAGAGTATATGTGGAATAAAAATATATGTGGGATCTCTCAATCTCACTTCTCTTACCAACCGAGGCTCAGTGAAGTTCCTGCGGGTTACAGAGAAACAAAATGTGTGGTGGTACCGAGAGCGATGGTTAAGCGAATACAAGACCAGAGAGTACCGATTACGATGGCTTTTATGTGGAGCTTGGTGGGGATTATAAACAAGGAATGCAATCTAGATTCTAGTTGTTGTAAAGTTAAGTAACAATCCAAACTAGAGGTTCCCTACTTAGTGCTGATCTCAAAATGCTAAAGATGTAAATGGATCACACACACGTGCAAAGAAAATCTCAGATTGATGCAAACAAGGAGTATGATTGGGATGCAAGTGTTGCAATCAAACCCAACCAAAATTTTGTTCCAACAAAAGATAGCGATCTGGTTGCACAACTTGAAACACAAACTTTCAGCAACTGTGCTCTCAAACGAACTGATCTTTAAACTTTTCTTTCACAATTTTTTTTTAACTTTCCTTTTTTTGAACTTTTCTTTCTTTTACCTTTTTTTATAGAACTGAACACAATGACCAGATATATAAGAGGCTCAAAGGACACACGACGGAAAATGATCAGCAACTAAAACAAAGACTCTAATGGACTGAAAATTAACTGAACTCACTAAAATAACAGATTGAAACAAAGGGCTAAACAATATATATGTATATATTTTTTTGGCTTTTGGTGGATAGGACGAAACAAAATATATGTAGCTAAGGGTAAAGAATCCTACTGTGGAAATCGATCAGCTCTAATATCAGATGATGCGTTACGGGGTCCCGATCTTCATGACGTAGGATCGATCTTCAGATAACTAGCTATAGAATAGCCGGATAACTTGCTGCAAGCAGCGATAACTAGTGCAACCTGGCAAATAAAACTCGAAGCCAACCACCGTCTTTAACCGGCAACCTGAATCGAGGATTCGCCCAACCACACTCTCAAAGAACCAACCAACACAGCCTACAATCAATCAAGGAGGACCTTGAAGGGAGTAGGAGCACCAATTGGGAGCGGATGAAGCCGCCGCTTCTGTAATCCCGCGAAGGAAATCACAAGAGCAAGGAGGGTAGAGATCTCTCTCTGAATTTGTTAGCACGCAGCTGAACAAGGGGTTCTATATTCAATAATCAAAAGTGCCGATTACAATGGTGCTAGGGGGTATTTATACAAGGAGTAGACCTTGAAGATAGGTGCGAACACGAAACGAAAATACTAGGCGAACTATGTGAAAACGAATCAGCATCTGGAGAGTTTCCGCGTGGCTGTTGGTCTTCTGGGCGGTCTTCGGTATTTCAGCAATAACTCCTCCTTGGAAGCTTCAATTCACGAACGGTTGGATCCCTTGGAAAGGTGACTTGATAAGCTTTCACACCATGTATAATATGCACCATGTAACTTGGTAGAATGATGCAGTTTTAATACGAGAACATTGACTTCATGCAGACTGTTGACCTTCAGACCAGCAAGCACTAAAACTGGTCGGACGCCTTCATGCAAACTTCAAATTGGTCGGGGTTAGATTCATTGGAAACTAGACTTCAAGAGTTTTCCAAAAAGTGCTCATTTGCCTTCATAGCTTTTGTAAATCAAAAGTTATGATTATTTCTTTGAGACGATTCTGCAGGACTGGCTTGGTTCGAGCATGATTCTTCTATGTGTCCATTCCTTGTGAGTTCTTGTCATCCTTCTTGGTAAACCTGAGCATTAGCAATGTACACGACTTAGGTAGTATATAACTCTCATTAATAGTAAAATGAATTTCACAAAGTAGCGCGTGCACCTCTTGTTGAAGCTTCTTAGCTCGACTGCGTGTAATTGGTCCATCAAAAACATGTATTGGAGTCGCTGTGGTCGAAGTGGTCGGTGTAGAGGTTGGAGTGGTCGGCGTGGTCATATCAGGAGGCTTCTTTTGTCAGCTTCGTAGAGGGGACAACACCAGCTTTTGCAGAGCAGACGCTGTCAGCCTTTGCAGTTTTGGACCCTTCTAAAGCCCCCCTTCGCACGCGAGGGGTGCGGTAGCTTCAGTGAGAAGCCTTGAGCCTGATGGCCTTCACTTCACCGAAGTCAGCCTTCGATATAGAGACGGTTTTGAGCTGAAGCCGTCAAAGCCCTTGGGCCTTTGCACCAACACTTCGGAGTGGACCACCACGACATTGCAGCTTCTCCCAGCTCGAACTCCGTCAGTCCGTGTACCGAAGCCATGCATGGCTGAAGTACCTCAAGTCAGCCTCACTCCGGAGCCAGCCTCACTCCGGAGCCAGCCTCACTCCGGAGCCAGTCTCACTCCGGAGCCAGCCTCACTCCGAAGACAGCGTCACTCCGAAGTCAGCTTCACTCCAAAGCTAGCCTCACTCCGAAGCCCCACCTTCGGAGTACCACCCTTCGAAGTCCCTCCTTCGTCCAAGGCCTCCGCATGAAGCATTCCATGAGCACTTCGTCGCAGTGTCTCTCCCCGAGCACACTCCTTGACGATCCTCACCCGGACCATGCCTTCGATGCACCTCAACTTCTGAGACCTTCATTGGGTATACCTGCGAGTGCCTCCCTCCGGAGCACACTTCGAACGCCTTGCCTCATTGCTAAGGACTTGGTCCACCATACTCCGAAGTCACTCCATTCGGAGTACCTTTCGAAGTGCCTCGCCTCCGAGGACTTCGTCTCATAGTACCTTCACCCGGAGCCACACTCCGCACTTACTCTGCCTTCTCCTAGCGCACCTCGACCCGAGGTCCGACCTAGACCCCTTCACAGCCTTCGTGATGGAGCTCCCTACTCCCCTGGCATCAAGCCTCCCGCTTGACCCACGTTCACCTGCTACGAACCGTCCGTCGCCTCCGAAGTCACCTGCGCACCACAGACAAATAGATAAGTGTATCCAGTACCCCGAAGACCTCTCCGGGTAAGCAACCTCCGATACACACTCCGGTGTACCGCCCAAAGTACCGAGACCTTCGGTACATCCCAGTCATTGTGTACTGTCGAACCCCTCCGACAAGGCACGCTCCGCTGCAACAGCTGCAGCAAATAGAGCCCACCGAACCTTTCAGTGAAACAACCTCCAAACCCCTTCGAAGGGACCCCTTTGAATCAGAGGATAAAAACTGTCAATCACTCATCACAGACTTCGAAACCAACCCTTGGTTTCTCAGTTATCAAGCTTCTCTATGCTCTTGATAGTAGCATATGGGAAGTGAAGATATCTAGCATTGAGGAGTCTGCATGTTATGACACATTGACCTGTGATGAGCTCTTTAGCAAGCTGAAGTCCACAGAGATTGCCAAGGCATCTCTTGCAGTGCATAGGAACTCCTTGCCACAGCGATTGGCACTAGTTTCTAGCACTAGCCGTGGCACCACTATAGAACCAAGCAAATTAGGCACTTGTGTTCTTGCAGATGGTTTTGCTTTGTCCTCCCTAGGTCTCTGTCACTAAGGAGCAGGTGGATACTCTAGATGATGATGAGCTTGCTCTCATTGCCAGAAGGTTCACCCGTTTCCACCATGAGAGATGGGATCAGAGGAGAGGCGATTTTAGTGGTTGTTTTGAGTGTGGCGACACTTCTCACATCAAGGTCAATTGCCCAAAACTCAAGAAGAGAGATGAGAGTGAGCGCCCCAGATACCACAAAAAGGAGAGGAAGCCTTTTGTGAAGGGCAAGCGCGGCAAGGTGGCTAAGAGGGTAGCCAAAGCAGCTTCCAGAGCTTTTGTTGCTGCTCTCAGCGACATCGACACTTCCTCAACTGAGGAGTCGAGCTCTGATGAGGAGGAGGAGTCCCCAAGGAAGGAGGAAAAGAAGGACAAGAAGGGACGAGATTTCACCGGCCTTTGCTTCATGGCCGACAGCGATCACAGCAGCGATGAGCTTGATTCATCTGAGGTACCTCTATCCTATGACCAGCTTTCAATTAAACTAGATGAACTAAATGAAGTAGTTCTTGGTCAGGATAGGTTGCTTGTGCAAGCCGCTAGAGATAGAAAAGACCTTAGACTTAGGCTAGAATCTGTTTCTACTGATTATGCCATGCTTAAGTCTAGGGTTAATAATGCTGAATGTGAATCTTGCACTGTTGTCATGAGTGAGCTTGCTCAGTTGCGTTCTGTGCATGCTCAAACTCTTTCTGAGCTTGAGACTGCACAGAAGCAGCTTTTGATGGTTGATTCTAGTCCTCATGATATAACTGAATGCATGAACTGCCCCTTATTACGTGAGAGCATTAATTTACGTGATAAGCATGTTCAGGATTTAGAGGCTAGATTGGAGAGGGCCGGTAGTTCTAAGGATGTGCAACCTGTGTGTGACACTTGCATAACCCTTAAGGACCAGTTAGGCACTGTTAGAGAGCGAGCTAAAAACCTCATGACTAAAAATGAATACCTTCTTTCTGTGGTAACAAATGCACTGAGGGAAAGGGTTGGATGGACTTGCTCTTGGCCAAAACTAAGATGTGTGCTGACAGAGCAGGGTTAGCTCTAGGATTGGGTTTTGAGAGGATTCCTTCGGATAGTGTAAACAAAATTGTTTTTACCTCACCCACTAACTTAGAGAAAGAGAGAGCTCTGTTAGACACTCCTTCAGCCAAAAAGCCTACCCGAACTCCAAAGAAAACCACTCCTCTTGCAAAGAAAATTCCTCCCAAGAAAACCACTCAGTAGAAGCCCAAGGAGCCTGTGAGGATTGCTCCTATGACCCATGAGAGTGCCCCTAGGAGAGTGTTTCATTGTTCCTATTGTCAGCGGGTGGGTCATTTGGTTGGGTTCTGTTTTCGTCGCATCAAGGATGAGCGACGCTCTCAGGCGATGAGTTTCTAGGACTTGCATTACCTATCTCGAGGTATGCATGAGTCTGAGTTGTACTCACGTCCTGTTTTCGAGGCTCCTTGTACTTCTCGGAGAGGTTTTGCTCCTTGAGGTGTTCACTGTATTCCATATGGTGGTAGACCCCATGTGAGTAACTTTGTACCTCGACAGGGTAGGAGACCTCAACATGCATTTGAGTATTGCCCAAGCTCAAGTTTGAGAAGAATTTAGTTTGCACTCCTTGTCGACATGGAAAAATGATTGCCGCTTCGCACTCGCCAGTCACAACGGTGATGACTGAACAACCTGGAGAACTTCTCCACATGGACACTGTAGGTCCTTCTCGGGTTAGTTCTTTAGGCGGCAAGTGGTATGTGTTAGTCATTGTCGACGATTTCTCTCGCTACTCTTGGGTCTTCTTTCTTGCCAGCAAGGATGAAGTGTTTTCACACTTTCGGAGCTTGGCTTTGAGACTTTTCACTGAACTCCCTGGTGCATTGAAATTCATTCGAAGTGATAATGGCACTGAGTTCAAGAACAGTCTCTTTGTTGACTTTTGCATGGAGCATGGCATAAAACATCAATTCTCTGCTCCGCGGGTTCCTCAACAGAACGGTGTTGTTGAGAGAAAGAACCACACTTTGGTTGAGATGGCTAGGATGATGCTCGATGAGCATAGGACTCCTAGAAAATTCTGGGCTGAGGCCATGAACACTGCTTGTTACATCTCAAACCGAATATTCTTGCGCTCAATTTTAAACCTGACATCTTATGAACTACGTTTTGGGAGACAGCCCAAAGTTACTCATCTTCGAGTTTTTGGTTGTCGTTGCTTTATCGTAAAACGTGGAAATTTAGACAAATTTGAGTCGCGTTCTTCTGACGGGATCTTTTTGGGTTACACCACACATGGTCATTCTTATTGTGTTTATAATTTGGAGACTAACACTGTCATCGAGTCATGTGATGTGACTTTTGATGAATCAACCCCCTCTGTTAGTTCTACTCTTGAACAGGCAAATGAACACGACATGGAGCAGACCATTTTCGAAGAAGAAGATCCCAGAGATTTCGAGGATGAACCCCTACTACCCTCGACATCGACCCCCGAAGCCGACCCCACTTCGACCACTTCGGCACAAGGTCCCGAAGCAACTACCTCGACATCGGTCATCTTGGACCACTCCAACGCACAAGTTGAGGGGGAGACTGCATCCCGCCGCGAGGCTCCACATCATGTTCAAAGGATGCATCCTCCAGAGCAGATCATTGGTGAGCTTAATCAAAGGGTAACACGTTCTCATGCTCATTTCATTGATTCCTCTTTTGTTGCTTCCTTCAAGCCCTTAGATGTTAGTCATGCACTTTCTGATTCTAGTTGGATCAATGCCATGCATGAAGAACTTCAAAAATTTTGAGACAAACCAAGTCTGGACTTTAGTTGATCCTCCACCAAATGTTCATTTCATTGGAACAAAATGGATTTTCAAAAACAAACAAGGGGAGGATGGGACTGTAGTTAGAAACAAGGCTAGACATGTAGCTCAGGGTTATTCTCAATTAGAAGGGATTGATTTTACTGAAACTTTTGCACCTGTTGCTCGTCTTGAGGCCATTTGGATTTTACTTGCATTTGTGACATCCCGGGGATTCAAACTCTATCAAATGGATGTCAAAAGTGCTTTTCTTAATGGCTTCATAGGCGAAGATGTTTATGTAAAACAACCCCCTGGATTTGAAAACCCCAAATACCCACATAAAGTCCTTAAACTTCATAAGGCTCTTTATGGACTCAAGCAGACCCCTCGGGCATGGTATGATAGACTTAAGTCTTTTCTGCTTGAGCGGGGGTATTTGATGGGATCTATTGATAAAACCCTGTTCACTCTCAAGCATGGCAAAGATTTCCTCCTAGTCCAGATTTATGTGGATGATATCATCTTTGGTGGCTCTTCTCATGCTATGGTTGCCGAGTTTGCAGATGCCATGAGCAGTGAGTTCGAGATGTCCACGATGGGCGAACTCACTTTTTTCCTTGGTTTGCAAATCAAGCAAAGCAAACAAGGTACTTTCATCTACCAGACGAAGTACACTAAGGACCTGCTCAAGAAATTTGACATGGCTGATGCGAAGCCCCTCGCCACTCCAATGGCTACATTTGTAGCATTGGATCCTGATGAGGATGGAGAAGCCGTAGATCAGAAGAAGTTCTGAAGCATGATCGGCTCCCTCCTCTACGTGACGGCTACGAGGCCAGACATACACTTTGCAGTGTGTTTGTGCGCTCGTTTTCAGGCTTCACCACGAGCTTCGCACCGCCAAGCGGTAAAGCACATTCTTAGGTATCGCAAACATACCCTCAAATTTGGCATTTGGTATTCTGCATCTTCCTCTTTGTGTCTTCGAGGTTATTCCGATGCAGATTTTGCTGGGTGTAGGATTGATAGGAAAAGTACCTCCGGTACTTGTCATCTTCTAGGTACTTCGCTGGTTTGCTGGTCTTTCCGCAAACAGTCTAGTGTTGCACAATCGACGGTTGAGGCCGAATATGTTGCTGCAGCTAGTTGTTGCTCTCAGATTTTGTGGATGGTTTCCACTTTGCGGTATTTCGGGTTAGATTGTAAGAGTGTTCCATTTTTCTGTGAAAACACTAGTGCTATTTGTATTGCAAACAACCCGGTTCAGCACTCCAGAACCAAACACATTGATGTGCGATATCATTTTCTCAGAGATCATAATGAGAAGGGTGATATTGAACTTCAATATGTTGATACCCAACACCAGCTAGCCGATATTTTCACAAAACCCCTCGATGCTTCTCATTTTGCCTACTTGCGTGGGGAACTTGGTGTTTGTCACCCTTATGACATTTTGTGAGGGGGAGCAGATTTTGATTGTCTTGCATATACTCATTGTGTGTGAAATTGCATTTACATCTTTTGCATTTATATGCCTGATTTTAATTCATGAAATCATGTCAGCTCAGCTCTATTTAATATGTCTGAAACATTATGTGCCTGATTCTTCTTTCCAAAATCAAATCATGCTCACTGCTTAGTCTTGAATTTAGCATGTTTAGGCAGGACTGCTTTAGCTATCTTTTATCTGCTTGATAGCAAGACTCCTTTTCTCTGGATACTAAACATTGCAACTTGAAAAATTGTTCTACTTACTCATGGATATTCATCAAGCGCTAAAAAAATTGTTCACTTAATTTAAATCCAAAACTCCATGATTTGCATGCTACAAGTGAAAAGATCCAGGTGGGTTTGTCTGTTGCACTACTCTATTCTAGACTGCTTACCATTGCACATTGGTCTGAACTGGGATAGTGTAGTGTATGCCAAAATCACCGCCTTAAGCTTTTGATGGCTTTCGTGCCTAGGCTTGGCCTGATTGGAAAGTATAAGGTAGACAAACAAATAACCCCTGGCATTGTAAAAAAATAACAAAAATTCATTGTTCATCAAGTTTGCTTTCATGCTCCACTTGAACTGGACTTGTCTGTCTAGAGTAGAACTTGACTAGCTTTGCGCAGTACTTGTTTTTACTTGCCTAGTTACCTTGATTGAGTGGTGGTGCTTTTATTTCAAAATGATAAAATCACATGCTGTCATCATGTTTTTAGAAAATGTTAAATTGAGCTGAGCACATAAAAATTGGTATTAATGTTGGCATATTTTTGCTTTATATGTCTTTGCAATTCTGCCCATTTCGACGTTTTGCATCTTTTAAATGCTCCTTGATGCCTGCATTGCCAAAGGGGGAGAAATTTTTGAGTTCTCTACAGCAAGGGGGTAAAATAACTCAGGGGGAGTTTTAGCTTGCAAAGGGAAAGATTTGCCGAAGGGGGCTTATACTCTTCTAAAAAAGGGGAGGAAAATTCTTTTGTCAAGTGACATGATTTGGCTCGTTTCTGAGTTTTTATGGTCACTTGTGTGCTGAAATTTTTTCAAATTTTCTTGAACTTGAATTTGGTTGTCAATGCACTCATCAAGGGGGAGATTGAGAAACCAAGGGTTGGTTTCGGAGTCTGTGATGAGTGATTGATAGATTTTATCCTCTGATTCGAAGGGGTCCCTCCGAAGGGGTTCGGAGGTTGTTTCACCGAAGGGTTCGGTGGGTTCTGTTTGCTGTAGCTGTTGCAGCGGAGTGTGCCTGTCGGAGGGGTCCAACAATACACAATGAGTTGGTTGTACCGAAGGTTTCAGTACTTTGGGCGGTACACCGGAGTGTGTGCTGAAGGTTGTTTACTCGGAGAGGTCTTCGGGATACTGGATACACTTGTCTGTTTGTCTGTGGTGCGCAGGTGACCTCGGAGGCGACGGTTGGTTCGCAGCAAGTGAACTTGGGTCAAGCGGGAGGCTTGATGCTAGGCGAGCGAGGAGCTCGGTCACGAAGGCTGCGAAGGGGTCAAGGTCGGACCTCGGGTCGAGGTGCGCCAGACGAAGGCAGAAAGTGCGGACCATGGCTCCGGGTGAAGGTACTCTGAGACAAAGTCCTCGGAGGCGAGGCACTTCGAAGGGTACTCCAAATGTAGTGACTTCGGAGTATGGTGGACAAAGTCCTCAGTAATGAGGCAAGGCGTTCGAAGTGTGCTCCGGAGGGAGGCACTCGAAGAGATACCCGACGAAGGTCTCAGAAGTCGAGGTGCATTGAAGGCATGGTCCGAGTGAGGTTCGTCAAGGAGTGTGCTCGGGGAGAGACACTGCGACAAAGTGCTCATGGAATGCTTCGTGCGGAGGCCTTGGACGAAGGAGGGACTTCGAAGGGTGGTACTTCGAAGGTGCGGCTTCGGAGTAAGGCTGACTTGAGGTACTTCAGCCATGCATGGCTTTGGTACACGGACTGACGGAGTTCGAGATGGGAGAAGCTGCGAAGCCATGGTGGTCCACTCCGGAGGTGATGGTGCGAAGGCCCAAGGGCTTTGATGGCTTCAGCTCAAAACCATCACTGTATCGAAGGCTAACTTTGGTGAAGCGAAGGCCGTCAGGCTCAAGGCTTCTCACCGAAGCTACCGCACCCCTCGCGTGCGAAGGGGGGCTTCAGAAGGCTCCAAAACTACAAAGGCTGACCGTGTCTGCTCTGCAAAAGCTGATGTTGTCTCCTCTGCGAAGCTGACAAAAGAAGCCTCCAAATAAAGTAGACTACCAGCTGTACCACCCTGTTCTGATGAGACAAAATCAGTGTAAACCCTAGGGGTAAAGTAGTCTATTTACAGGGCTGAATAGTTCCTATAAATAGTGGAGGCTAGCCTAGGCCACAATAACACTTTGAGCAGCCATTTTTGAACTCCTGTGCTAGCCGCCACATTCTGTGTATTTAGTCTGTGAGTTCATTTTGTGTTTCCTGTTCAAGCAATGAAACTTTGATTCTATTTTCATTTATTGTTTGAACTTGTATGCCTACCTTACTCTGCATGTTTTGATTTCTCTGTGCACCATCCTCTTCTGGGTTGAGTTTGTGCACTGAATCTCTTCTAGAGAAGTGTGTGAGAGGTCCTGTTCGCGTGAAGTGTGTGTTCTTAAGTGTCTGTTTGCTCTGTGTAAACTAGAGGCTAGACCACTCTGATTACTAGCGAAGCACTATCCTTGAGTTGAATCGAAGCCCATTTTCTTCCCTGGTCGAAGTCCTCGGCGAAGTGTGTTTGGTGTGCATTTAGACCTTCGAAGTACGAAGCCTAGTACCAGTTGCTAGCGCTCAGTGTTTGGTCAAAGTCCTCAAAGGGAAGTTTTCTCTTTCGAAGGGTGAAGTGTGAAGCCTGCTCGAAGGCACCCTGTGTGCAGAGCCTGCACTGACTTAGTAGAGCTGAATCTTCGGGGTTGTGGGTGGAGCGAAGTCTTCTTGGCTTTGAACTTTTCCTCCTTGTGAAGCCTGATTTTGGAGCTGTAAAATACCTCTGAACCAGAACTTCAA
Source organism: Zizania palustris (assembly GCA_019279435.1). NCBI lineage: Eukaryota > Viridiplantae > Streptophyta > Magnoliopsida > Poales > Poaceae > Zizania > Zizania palustris. The sequence continues at coordinate 17,449,157 of JAAALK010000288.1, forward strand.
AGGGTGTATTCGAAGCCTGTTCCGCTAGAAGACAGAATTAAAACAGAAGGCTATTTTTAGTCTGGAATTTTAAAAGCTTCCATTCCACCCCCCTCTGGTCGCCATTTTTGGTCCAACAAAATGTGATTCAAGGTAGATAATAGATTGGATCTATTAGTGTGGGATCGGAATGGCGACTATAGGGGGGTTAATAGGCGTCTCGACACTTTCTTTCGAATGTGATGGCCTAATCAAATCACCCAACGCACCTCTAAGAACTCAAATCCAATTTTCAAACTAATCAGCACAATTTAGAGCTCAAACATATTCAAACACCCAAAACAGCTTTGATTCAAGCTTCACATACAACCACTATCAAAACACTCACTCTAGAGATCAAACTCAAGTGTAAAAAGTAAATCAGATCAGTTTTAATTCAATTACAATTGAGATTCATACACTTCTAAAATTTTTCGGATGGTGAATAGTGAATTTCAGCAAACAGTTCAATAAAATCAGTATTTGGTATAAAACTCAGTACATTGTTTACTATTGCAGTTTCAACAAGACTGAAATTGATAACTTCAAATTACACATAAATGAAGCAGTATTTGTCTAAAGAGTAAACTGAATTCAGACCAAATAAGTTTTTGACACAAGGGACTCAAAACTGAGACAGATTAGTACTAAAACAGTATTTACTGTTTAGAATCCGACAACACACAAGAAAACTAATTCAACACTTCAAAATTTGATTCAACATGAGCAAAACAATGATCACAGGTTAATTTCAATTCATAACCAAACTGAAAACTTGCACTTCTAGAAGTTTGAACATTAAAAACAACAAGTACTCATTCAGATTGAAATAGATTCTAGAAACTATTCATGGTAAGGTTTGTGGAATAAAATTACCGGTTGTGAAAAGGTGACTATGTGATTAACCTTTGAAACAATCTGAAGAACACCCAAAACAACTTCCAAGCAATTTTCTTCTCAACTAGAAAAATATTACAACTACAGATATTGTTCAGTCTCCAATAGCAAATCAGGAAAACAGTTTCAAACTGAACATACACTATTCAGGTCATATATCTCAGCCAAACAGACCTTAACTATGCATAAGACTTCTAGTGTAAAACAGTTCAGAATAGCTAAAACATACTGATGAAATCAGAACCAAAATTTGATAATCTGTCAATAAAACTCAGAAGTGAATTCAAAAACATTTACTGTACCCTGTATGACCAAAACAGATTCAAATCTGACAATATACCAGGGCAAATAAATTCAGAACCTATTCAATCCTTCTCAGATTAAACATGATGAACAGAATTTTAATCCAACAGATTACACACTGATTCAGGATCCTATTTTTAGATCAGATACACAATACCTTTCATTAGAGCTCAATCTGCAGAATTGCTTTAGAATTTGCAAACATACATGTTGAAATCAGAGCACTATTCTGAACAGAATACTCACAAAAAGCACAACCACTGAGATCAAGAATTCATCAAGAACAGCACTAAAATTCAAAAATAGATTATAAACTGAAAGATTAAACCATGCGATTTAGTATAAACTTTCACAGGTTCAAGGATAGAAACAATCCAGACAAGATCATACTAATCACTGAATAAAAACACCAACAAATTTCAGTACCAAAACTTGTACTCTCTGATTCTGGACTGAGAACACAGTATTCATGAGCAAAATAAACAGATTCAATTATCACTCATAATCAGTAGATGTATCAATCTGTTCAAGACATCAATACACTAAGAAATCAACTCATATCAACAAGGATTCATGGGATTTTCGGTTGAGAGCTAACCTAATCAAGCGCTTGAGACAGCACTCCCTAGATGGTGTACAGTTTTCCCGGAAAACTCAAATCGCCCTGTTCATCGTCCAAAAATCAGTATGCATTTCAATCGGATTCTGAAACAGACAAAACTATAGCAATCCGGCAAATCAGTGCTTTGCTGTAGCAAAACCAGCAGCAATTGTATCGCTGTTCATGGTAAAAGATGATCGCAGGAAGATCACTTTGGAAATTCTGAAGAAAAACACTGAAGCAAATTTTTTTTGGATTTGATCTCGTGGAATGTTCTGGTGCTCTTACTTTTGATCGGCCAGGGCAGGGAGATATTTATCTCACCTGCCCCATGTTTCTAGAAGGCCTTTTTACAAACAGCCCCTAAAAGACTCAATATTTAAAACTGAAAAAACAAACACTAAAACTACCCTATTACAATAGACCTCTTTTTAGACTATTTTCAGAATATGTATACTCCAAAAATACTCTAAAAAGTACACACAATGACACTAAAAATTTAAACTAAAACTTTGATACTATTTTATTGAATTAGTAAAAACATTTAAAATTCCGATGGTTTTCAGCAAAAACCGACAAAGCCTTCTCAGCTCTTTGACTCGTGACACCGCTTCACGACTCCGAGCGCTAGCAAGCCACTTCCGCTCTCGATCCGCTCGAGCCGTCTGAATGCTTGTCCTAGCCTCCCTCTCGCGAACACAGTCGACACGCCATCGCAGTTAGCCGTCCGTCTGAGTCTTGCTCCGTCTCTTCGTGCACTCTTGAGATCTTCTCAACTTCGCCCGGCCTCCCTGATCCTCGGCATCAAGCTCCCCGCTCGACCCTCGATCACCCGCCATCGATAGTCGGTCAACATCTCCACCCTGCACAAACAAGACAAGCCAAAACAAGAACACGACGCACCGCTAAAACCCTCGGCAGCCAAACCTTCACACCACATCGAACGCCGTCGATGCACTCAACCCACTCTCGACCACTCATCCGCTCAGACGCTCATCCTTGTCAATAACTCATCATTTAGACCCAAACCACCCTTGGTTTCTCAATCTCCCCCTTGATGAGTGCATTGACAACCCCAAGCAAAGACATGATGAGATAGTAAGTTACGCTCACAAGTGACCATAAAAACTCACAAAAGAGCAAAACATGTCACTTGGTAAAAGAAGCAAAAGCATCAAAAGCGCATCGCATCAAAACATCAAAAGCGCATTGCATCAAAAGATGAAAAGTGCATCGCATCAAAAGCATTTCAACTTCTATTCAAGCCAACTCCCCCTTAACCAAGCAATCCAAAAGCCAAAGCATCATGTAGATCATTTCTCCCCCTTTGACAATGCAGGCATCAAGGAGATAAAAAGATGCAAAGAGGGAAAAGAGGGTAAAGCAAAGATGTGAGCTTCTGAGACATGAACAGCTACAATTACAGTACAAACAAGTATTCGCCTTGAATAACATCTATAAGTATTGAAAGACATCCTCATATGTATACCATCTAAACAAAAGGCATGAGCAAGCATTTTCAGACTTTAGCAAATAAAAGCATCACCACTCAGACTAGCATACTAGACATGTCAAGGCATGAGATGCAAAAGCTAAACAAGCACACACTAGATAAGCGTATCCCACTTCAAGGTGCTTCAGCAAACATGATATGCAATGAATTTTAAATTTCTCATTTTTGTGCCAGGGGTTATTTACATGTCAACCTTATGCTAACCGACCAAGCAAAGCCTAGGTCAAGTAAAAGACCATCGGAAGCTTAAGGCATTGATCTTGGTATACACTCAATGTCCCGGTTCATACAAAAGTGCTATGGTAAGCCGTCCAGAATAAAGTAGTGCGACAAAGCAAACCCACCTGGATCTTTTCAAAATTCAGCACACAAAAGCATGAATATCATTCATTTCCATTTTCATTTCATTTTCATTCATTTTCATTTTCATTTTCATTTTTGATGAAATCAAGTTGCGTATTAGCACCCAAGTAAAAAGGATCTAGCTATCAGGTGTGTGAAAGACAGCAAAAGCACTAGCCAATCCAAGCTAGATTCTAGACTAAGCAGTGATCATTTTCAAATTTTCACAAATAAAAGCCATGCTCATATCAATTCTCAGATGAATACATGCCAAGTAGTCAACAGTATTAAAGATAATAGTTCAAAGGCATTACAAAGCATGTACTTGTAAAAGCAATTTATAAAATAACAGAAGCTCATGCAATGCTACATAGCTACCCCTCAAAACATGCTAGTTTCTCTATAATGCTCAGTGAGAGGATGAGATAAAAATTGCTTTGGAAAACAGTAGCGCAAATGCACAGGAGATAAACCATGATAAAAAGTGTGTGGTCTAGCAATAAAGCGCGAACCTAGAAATCGACGAGGTCTCTCAACCTGTCGAGCATCAAAGCCTCTTACATGTGGTCTATCACCATATGAAACATGGTGTACACCACGAGGGGAAAATCAATCTCAAAACCATGTGGAGCCTCAAAATCAGGATGAGAGCGAAAAGCAGACTCATGCATACCGAAAGATAGGTAATGCATGTCCTGAAAGCTCACAGCAAAAGACCGTCGCTCATCCCTAATATGACGAAAGCAAAATCCAACCAAATGACCCACCCGATGACAATAAGAACAATGATACACTTTCTTGGGTGTGTGGGTATGGATCTCAGGCGCAAATCTCACAGTTTTCTTGGGTTTTGGCTTAGGAGGTTCATCTGAAGCACGAAGAGCTTTGTCAGTTGGGTAGGATTCTTGGCTTTTTGATCGGTGTCTAACAAGGCTCTATCTTTCTCAAGGGTAGTGGGAGTAGTGAACACAGTTTTTCTCAAAGTGTTTGGAGTGGTTCTCTCAAAACCCAACCCAAGAGCTAACCCTGCCCTGTCAGCACACATTTTGGTTTTAGCCAAAAGCAGGTCCATCCTACCCTTTCCTTCAATGCATTTTTCCACAACGGAGAGAAGGTAGTCATTCTCACATTTCAATTTTTCCGCTTGCTCTCTAGCAAAGTTGAGTTGGTCCTTAAGGGTGATGCAGGTGGGACACACCGGCTGCACATCCTTAGAACACTCAGCACTCTCCAATCTAGCCTTAAGTTCATCAACATGCCTATCTCTCAAATTTATGCCCTCAACAAGCAAAGGACAGTTCAGGCATTTGTTAATGACCGCAGGACTAGACTCCACCAACAAAAGCTGCTTTTCAGTTAATTCTAGTTTTTCAAAGTTTGAGCATGTATAAAACATAGCTGAGCAAGCTCATCCATAACAGTAAGATATGACTCACAATCGGCAACATCAGACTTAGATTTCAAAATAGCAACTTCAGTGGAGATAGCTTCAAGTTCGAGTTTTAGTTCTTTATGTTCTTTAGCAGCAAGTTTAAGTAATCTATCATGAGAATAAACAGCATCATGCAATTCATCATTCTGAACAAGAAGCTGATCACAGGATAAATATACCTCAGAAGTGTCAAGCTTGTCACTGCTGTCGTTTCCGTCGACCGCGATGCAAAGGTCGGTGATGTCCACTGTCTTCTTCTCCTTCTTCTCCTTCTTCTCTTTCTTGGGAGGCTCCTCTTCCTCTGAGCTTGGCTCCTCGCTTGACATGCTGTCGATGTCGCTGAGGGCGGCCACAAAAGCTCTGGCTACTCTCTTAGCCATTTTTCCTCGCTTTCCTCTGAAATAGGGTTTCTTGTTCCATTTTTGGTGCTTGTGCTCATTTTCATTTTTAATTTTCAGTTTAGGGCAATTAGCTTTTATGTGAGACGTATCTCCACATTCAAAACACCCCTGTGACCCTCCTCTCCTTTGGTCTCGTCTATCATTGTAAAAGCGAGTGAACTTCCTGACGATGAGAGCTAGCTCCTCATCATCTAGAACATCCACTTGTTCTTTTGTGACAGAGACAAGGGAGGACAAGTCAAAAGCACCAGAGAAAACACAAGCTCCAAAAACACCTGATGAATTACCTCTAGATGAGGTGCCATTGCTGGAACCGAAAACTAGTGCCATGAATTGTGGCAAAGAGCTCCCAATCCCAGAATGAGATGCCTCGGTGATCTCGGTGGACTTAAGCTTACTGAAAAGTTCATTGCATGTCAAAGTATCAAAGCTACCAGATTCTTCAATGCTTGAGATCTTAACTTCCCATATGCTATGATCCAGAGCATAGAGAAGTTTGATCACACGGTCATGATCTGAGTAAGCTAGCATCCTAGTGGATCGCAAGTTACTAACAATGCCATCAAGGCGAGCAAACAAAGCATCAACAGATTCGCTAGGTCCTTGCACGAACATTTGTTATTCTTGATTATACGTGCTCTGGCTCCTAGGCTTAATCTGTGATGTGCCCTCATGAAAAGTACTCAATGTCGACCAAATCTCTCGAGCAGTATGAAGGTGATGAACCTTGTCGAACTCGTTGTGACTCAGACTGATAAAAAGAATGTTTCTAGCCTTGCTATTACATTCATATTGAGTCTTCTCAGTCTCTGAGGTACGATTTTCAGGGATTGTGTACTGGGATGCAACAATGTCCCATATCGCACTTCCTTGGCTAAGCAAATAAGCCTCCATGCGCACCTTCCAATAGGCATAGTCTCGACCATCAAACATAGGGATCTTTGTATTTCGTTCCATGTCGCGAAAAGGATCACAACCGTAAAGATCAACTCGTGATCAAACCGGCTCTGATACCAATTGTGGGATCGGAATGGCGACTAGAAGGGGGGTGAATAGGCGCCTCAACACTTTCTTTCGAATGTGATGGCCTAATCAAATCACCTAATGCACCTCTAACTACTCAAATCCAATTTTCAAACTAATCAGCACAATTTAGAGCTCAAACATATTCAAACGCCCAAAACAGCTTTGATTCAAGCTTCACATACAACCACTATCAAACACTCACTCTAGAGATCAAACTCAAGTGTAAAAAGTAAATCAGAACATTTTAATTCAATTACAATTGAGATTCAAACACTTCTGAAATTTTTCGGACGGTGAATAGTGAATGTATTTTCATCAAAGTGTATTTGTCAAATTAGTTTCAGATTGCAAGTTTCCTTCTCAATTTCATTTCAGATCAGCAAACAAAGATTCACAACTCATCAACCTCGCTTGAGTCTGAATTTCAGCAAGCAGTTCAATAAAATCGGTATTTGGTATAAAACTCAGTACATTGTTTACTATTGCAGTTTCAACAAGACTGAAATTGATAACTTCAGATTACACACAAATGAAGCAGTATTTGTCTAAAGAGTAAACTGAATTCAGACCAAATAAATTTTTGACACAAGGGACTCAAAACTGAGACAGATTAGTACTAAAACAGTATTTACTGTTTAGAATCCGACAACACACAAGAAAATTGATTCAACACTTCAAAATTTGATTCAACATGAGCAAAACAATGATCACAGGTTAATTTCAATTCATAACCAAACTGAAAACTTGCACTTCTAGAAGTTTGAACATTAAAAACAGCAAGTACTCATTCAGATTGAAATAGATTCTAGAAACTATTCATGGTAAGATTTGTGGAATAAAATTCCTGGTTCTGAAAAGGTGACTATGTGATTAACCTTTGAAACAATCTGAAGAACACCTAAAACAAATTCCAAGCAATTTTCTTCTCAACTAGAAAAATATTACAACTACAGATATTGTTCAGTCTCCAACAGCAAATCAGGAAAACAGTTTCAAACTGAACATACAGTATTCAGGTCATATATCTCAGCCAAACAGACCTTAACTATGCATAAGACTTCTAGTGTAAAATAGTTCAGAACAGCTAAAACATACTGCTGAAATCAGAACCAAAATTTGATAATCTGTCAATAAAACTCAGAAGTGAATTCAAAAACATTTACTGTACCCTGTATGACCAAAACAGATTCAAATCTGACAATATACCAGGGCAAATAAATTCAGAACCTATTCAATCCTTCTCAGATTAAACATGATGAACAGAATTTTAATCCAACAGATTACACACTGATTCAGGATCCTATTTTTAGATCAGATACACAATACCTTTCATTAGAGTTCAATCTGCAGAATTGCTTCAGAATTTGCAAACATACATGTTGAAATCAGAGCACTATTCTGAACAGAATACTCACAAAAATCACAACCACTGTGATCAAGAATTCATCAAGAACAGCACTAAAATTCAAAAATAGATTATAAACTTGAATCGGCCTTGCCTCTATTTATAGAGGTTGGTCATGATGTCCGGGGCTTATAATTGAAGTTGTGCATGAGTCCAAGTCATCCAAAATCAATTAGGGATAAAAATCCCCCGGAATCATCTAATTGGACTCGGGCACACACTTGGCCGATCTAACCGAGCCCACATGGCCGGCCAGACCAGGCCTACATGGCCGGTTAGACCGGCCTATGCCAGGTCTTGGCATATTTTTGGTAAAACTACCAAAAAGTGATATTTTGGTAATTTTGACCATTAATGCCATATTTTGCTATCAACACATGCCCCCTGTGTTTTGGCAAACTTTAGTGAGCTAAAAGCACAACAAGCTAAAGGCGATATGTTCCATATTGGCTATTCGACACTTCAAGCTTTTTTCCACACACTTGGGAAGTACTTTTTCAAATACCTACCATTCAAAGCTCTACGAAATCGCTCTCCTTGGAGTGATTCTAGTAAATACGCATTGCCTGGAGCAATTTCAGCAACTCTAAAAAGACCTTCCCAACTAGATGACCATTTACCAAATTTTGGGCTCTTAGTGCCTAAAGGAAAAATCGTCTTCCAAACCAAGTCACCAACTTGAAACGATTTT